>CM057456.1:400210000-400810000 GCA_016271365.2 Neoceratodus forsteri
CTGCCAATCTTTGCAGATAACAGGCTTCCCTCCTATGGAAATTCTGTTGTTTGTCCATAGATGAAGGAAGATGGAGTGCTTTGCTGCATTATTCCACTCCTTGGAAGAATGCTTGAACCTAGGGATATCTCTAAGCCTTCTGGGGATCTGGTTTAAGCAGATTGCTTTCATCCAAGATTTCCACAATAATGTCTCCTCACACTCCACCCACATGGGGTTGTTCACTTGTGCTTCTAGCTTCACTGTGGACATTATCTGATGAAAGGTCTGGGCTGTCCTTTTTGGTTCCCAGTCAGAGAGGTACAGGCTTCCCTTGGTGAATCCCTGAGCAATTTTTTATGACTCAGCCTTCTGGGGCCCTTATCCCAGAAAAAAGAAAGAAGGTATTTTTGGATTCCCTTGATATGTGTGAGCTCAATTAATATGGGGGATGTTGTCTAGCACATGTAGGATTTTGCGGGTGCCATCATCTTATAGGCATGTGCCCCTTCCCCAATGGGACAAATGCAGATGTTTCCACCTGGCAAAACCTTTTCTCTAGTTCAGCCCAAAGGGGATTCAGATTTATTTTCCTCATGCTCCTTAAACCTCAGGTGAAACAGATTTCCAGATACTACACCTTATCTGGCACTGCTGACATATTCCAAGAGTAGCCAGGCAACTGGTTGGCTGACTGATGGGATGTAAGCAGTGGCGGAGCTAGAGGGGGGGGCTGAGGGGGTGGTCACCCCTCCTGGCTGCCCCAGTGTGAGTAGTGGTGCCCCACCACCATCTTTATTCAATGTTTAGTGCCCATTGTGGAGCCCATGATTGACTGAATGGCCCCTCTTGGCTCCCAAATGCTCACAAACCTGGCTCCGCCATGGGATGTAAGGAGAAGAGTTTTACCACATTAACCTTACAATCAGAATGCTGACCATACATGTTAATTAGGTCCATAAGAAGTGGGATTAGTACAAGTAGTTTAGTTAAAATCAGCATGATGTCATCGGTTAAAGCTGATACCTTATTTTCCCCTCCGAGGTGGACCCCTTGGATTGGGGGGGGGTTGCCAAATTTCTGGTAAGATGGGTTCCAATGGCAGGGTGAATAGCAGGGGTGATAGGGAACTGCCTTGTCTTGTTCCTCTGTTGAGGAAAAAAGGAGGGAGGCTAACCCATTGATAGTGACATAGGAAGATGCTTTCAAGTACAAGGTGGAGATCCAATGGTTGAGCTTTTTTACCAAAGCCAAAGAGATGCAAGACATGGAACAGGAACCACCAGTCCTTTTGGCTTTTTCAGTGTCTGGTGACAGCAAGGCCTCTGGAGGATGGGGTTGTGATGTATACCAGTTGAGACTGAGAAGTTGCCTAGTGTTGTCTGAGCCTTTCACCCTGTGGGAAAAAAAAAAACATCTGATCTTTACCTACCAGGTGTGAGATCACCTGCTTAACCCTTTCAGCAATCATCTTTGTAAATATTTTACAGTCGACCAGGATCAGAGGGATAGGCCTATAGCTATCACATCTGAGGGTGTCCTTCCCTGGTTTGGAGAGCAGTGATATTTGGGCTGTGCACATAGAGGCCAGCAGAGTGC
This sequence comes from Neoceratodus forsteri, assembly GCA_016271365.2. Taxonomy (NCBI): domain Eukaryota; kingdom Metazoa; phylum Chordata; order Ceratodontiformes; family Ceratodontidae; genus Neoceratodus; species Neoceratodus forsteri. The sequence continues at coordinate 400,211,579 of CM057456.1, forward strand.
CTACCTTGCATGTTTCCACCAGTGCATCTTGCAGTGGTGCTGCTAGTTGAGGCAGGAAATTCACATACAATTCTGCAGGTAGGACATCATTCCTCAGGACATTTCCAGCAGGCATGCCTGCTAGCACATAGGTTATCTCCCTGAGGGTAAAGCACTGTCTAGTTCTTCTCTCTGATCCTGTGACAGAGTGGATAGTGAGAGCCCATCTGTAAAAGTCTTCTTTGCCTCCTCTGAGGGGTTTGCCCCTGAGGAGTATAGTGTTTGTAGAAGGATAGGAAAGTATTATAAATGTCCCTTTGGCACCCCAATAGGTTCCCAGCTGCAGTGAAGATGCCATGGATTCTGGATCTTTCCTGCCACTTCATAAGCTGGTAAGCCAACCGTCTGTTGGGAATCTCACTTGCCTCCCAGAAGGCTAGTCATTGCCTGACAAAGGCAAATTTTACTTTTTACTGGAGGAATATGTATAGTTTAAAATTTGTGCCTGTGATTTGGGCTAGCAGTTCTTGGTCCAGGCCTCCTGCTGCTCTGTATTTATAGTTGAGCCCACCAGGATGAAGTGCATTGCCTTCACCAAAAAATGCAGTCCAGTGCAACAAGCAAAGAGAGGGGTAGCCACCATAAAAAAACTTTAACAATGAAGGCACTCACTGCAAAATAATGCAAAGCAACTCAGCAACACAATATGAATAAACTTCAGTACCTCAGCATTGAAAGCTGCAATTTTTGTTATTCAATTTCAAACTGTACCAAGAGCAGCAGTTGACACGCAGTACCCCAGCACTTCAAATCCTGACTGGATTCTTCCTCGGAGGTGTGGCACTATGCAGTACCTGGTCATCATTTAAAGTAGTTTCCTAAGGTGACATCACATAACATCATGTATTACTACTAACTGCATAGGAATAACCACAAATACATGTACATATAAAAAACACCCAAACCAACAAAACCCCATTATTACATTGAAACATATCTAAGTAGTAATTACATTAAATAGGTTGTTAGCTGACTAAAAGACAGTTAAAAAAAAAAATATATATATATATATATAAAATAGCAAAAAATTCCCTTTCTCTGGGATTTTTTTATGTTATTCATTTATAAGACCAAATACTGTATTATTAATGTAATTGGTTTTTATATGTATATTATGTTTCATATAAATATGGCTTGACATCCCAGATTTTGCTAAGTCCGTCTGGACTAACTGTTCCAAATTCAAAAATAAGGTGGGTTTCAAGTTTCTCTCACTTATCTGCACGTGTGCAATATATGTAAAATGAAATGTCTTAGTGTCTGATCCATGATAATTGTGCCAATGTAGCTCCACAGGCATATCTGATTAATGATTTTTTACCGCTCTAAGGTGTTCCTGTATATGTTCTTTTGCAGCTCGAATGGTCCTCTCTATGTATAATTTGGGGAAATCACATCCAATAGTGTAAATTACAAATTGCATTTTATAATCAATGAATTGTTTGATACTGAATTTTTTATTATTTGTTGGACTTATGAACTCCTTACCTTAATTCATGAAACCACATATGTTACAACGACTACATTTACAGGACTCCCAAGGTAAACTACTTTCCATACATTTGTCTTTGTCTTGAAAATGGCTATTGACTAACAAGTCCTTAAGACTTTTACCTTTCCAATATACTACCTTGGGACAATCACCAGCTGTACCTTTCAAATCCTGATCTGCCTCCAAAATGTGCCAAAAGTATTTTAAAATCCCTGCAACTTTTGGTGTTGCATTAAATTCAGTAATAAACTTTATTTTTTGATTACTGTCTTCTTTACTTCTTGTTTTTTTGGGAACTAAAAGTTCACCTCTTTCAGTATTCAAAGCTTTTGTTTGTGCTTCTCTAAGTTTAGAGGGCTCATATCCTCTTTCTACAAATCTAAGATGTAGCTCCTTAGCGTGAGTCAAAAATGTACCTTTATCTGAGCAATTATGTCTTATCCTTAGACACTGGCCTGTGGGGATACTTTTAATAAGATGCTTTGGATGAGCACTATTGCATTTTATTTATTTATTGAATTTTGTTGACCCGGTAAGCCCACTGGGCCTAGAAGTCCCTTTTTCAGGGGCGACTCAGAGGGGGAGGTGGGATCCAGATGGCAAACAACTGAAACTGAACCAGATTAAGCTGTTGGTGGTATTTTAGTGAATGGGAGAAATTTGGTCAGGACACCGGGGAAATTCCCCTACTCCGTGGTAGATGGCGCTGTGACTGGTGCTGTTATGGCCAGTCTGCCTGAGGATTCCTGGAGGACGGATGTGCTAGGGGCCGGGGAACAGGCCTACTCCCCAGTCTCGGAAATTCATGAGGCTGATCCTGCTATTGGCACTGTGGAGAGTTCTTTCTGCAAGGTTTCCATACCTGAAATGGACCTGCCACAAGAGGTTATGGACTGGGAGCGAGCAGTGGTGAATGCGGTGGATATCCACGAGCTGATTGCTGCTGAGAAGCGATGGTTCACTATTAGATGGCAGGACCTGGAAGTTTTGTTACTGGAGCACACCAGGAATGGTGCATCGATGGACAGATGCACCTGACCTGAAATTGCTGTTACGCATATGGACGTGAACACAAATCCGGTGGCTGCAGTAGCCGCAGAACAGAACTCGAAGGCAGTTATGGAACCCCTGCAATGCTCTCTGATACAGCAGGTACTGTTTTGTGCAGACAGTGTGGGTAATTCAGATGGGAGCGGGGGGTTGGAGCACATGCAGACAAACATTGTGCAGGACTGTAAAGTTGCTACTGGGATACTGGAAGGATGACAACAAACTATGAATGACTTTGATGCTGGACATGGTACGCCTTTTTCTGTGGCTGAACCCTCCAAAGTCTGTTTTACTATTGGCATTTTTACTGGGGGGTCTCCAAAGAAACTCTCCCCTAAAGAACAGCAATTGCGAGGGATGAAAGGTTACGAACATACGAACATATGAAATTTGCCAGCAGATAAAGGCCTAGAGGTCTATCAAGTCTGCTCGAATGTGCAGCTAGCACCCCTTATTCTGCAGCTGCCCCTCCCTTCCACCCTTCCCCTTCATTAACCCTCCCCCTTGCCCTGTCCCATCCTCATTTGAAGCAGTCCACTGTTCTACTGCAAACCACTTCTGCAGGTAACGCATTCCACCCAGTCACCACCCTCTCTGTAAAAGTGTCTCCTCATCTCCTCCTGAACCTTCCTTGCTCCAGTCTCATATCATGGCCCTGGTGGCCCTCCCTCCTTACTTTGAACACCCCTCTGTACCTGTCTTGTTTATTCCTTTCATGTATTTAAAGGTTTCAATCATGTCACCCTTGTCTCTCCTCTCCTCCAGTGAGTACATGTTCAACTTCTTTAACCTCCTCTCGTATGATAAGTCCCCCAGCCCCTTGATCATCTTTGTCACCCTGTGCTGCACCCCCTCCAGTAACTTAATGTCCCTCTTCAGATACGGACGCCAGTACTGCATGCAGTACTCCAGGTGTAGTCTAACTAATGACCTATACAGTGGCAGAATCACCTCCTCCCTCCTCGAGGATATACCCCTTGCAATACAACCCAGCATTTTGTTGGCCATTGCAGCTGCCTTCCTACACTGTGCCGAGTTGTTCATTGACCCTGTAATGAGCACACCCAGATCCTTCTCCTCCCTCTGTCTGGGCTAGCTGCACTCCCCCTAGCTGGTAAGTCCTCCTTGGGTTCTTCATCCCAAAATGCAGCACCTTGCACTTTTTGGCATTAAAGCCCAGTTGCCAGGTGTCTGACCAGGTTTCAAGCTTTGCCAGATCATCCTGCAACCCCTGCCATCCCTCTAGGTCATCCACCACCGCGCCAACCTTGGTATCATTAGCAAATAGACTGATCTTCCTCTTGATGTCCCATGATATGTCTGCAATGAATATCCCAAACAACACTGGTCCCAACACCGAGCCCTGTGGGACACCGCTCGTCACTGCTCTTGGGTGTGAGAGCTCCCCACCCACCACCACCCTCTGTTGCCTTCCCTGCAGCCAGTTTCCTACCCATCTCACCAGCTTTGCACCCACCCCTGTGCCTACTAACTTCCTTCCCAGCCTTCCATGTGGCACCGAGTCGAATGCCTTACTGAAGTCCAGATACAGGACATCCACTGCATGGCCCCTGTCCAGTTGCCTAGTTACCCAGTCATAGAACTCCACCAGGTTGGGTTGGCAGGATCTGCCACGTATGAACCCATGCTGTCTGCTGTCCTGTAGTCCTTTGGCCTCTAGGGAGGGCCACCAGCCTCTCTTCAGGATAGTCTCCATTAGCTTACCCACGATGGATGTGAGGCTCACTGGTCTGTAGTTTCCCGGTTCATCCTTGGGGCCACTCTTGTGGAGGAGCACCACATGAGCCATCCTCCAGTCCTGAGGTACACACCCCGAATGCAGTGAGGCATTAAATAGGTCTGCCAAAGGTCCTGCAAGGACCTCTGCCAGCTCCTTCAGTACCCTGGGGTGGATGCCATCTTGGGTTGGAGGGGGATGGGGTTAAATCCCCTTTGTAGTCTGCTGGTGCCACTCCTGCTGAGAGGATTCTCAGTCCTTCTATGCCACCAGCTGAATGGGTAGTTAGATCCTTAGAAGCTGCGGGGTAGGTGAAAAAAGCAGGTGGCTCTCACTGGGATGTAAATGCCCCGTCTTGGCTAAAAAATGTGTTGCTCCTGTGCTTCTGGAGAGCAGTTCTGGGTTAGGCTCTAGAGCAATAGTTCTTAGAGTATGTCACAGTGAGCCTCCCCAAATCCAAGGAAAAGATTTTGAGCCTCCCCCAAAAACTGAAATAATCTTGGGCCTCCCCAAAGAAAAATAACATTCTCTACTTTGTGCAATACACCATAAATAAATTGAAGCCCCTTTGAGTACTTGGCTCACATTCAGTTCTTTGTTTTATACTGATGTGGAACCTTTGAAAAAGAGCTCCTGTGCTCAAAGTGGTTATCTGAATAACAAATAAACAAATATTATTATTATTCAGCTTATTGTACCCCCCACCCCCACAGGCCAGCCTACTTGCTCTGCTATTTTCATTCTTGAACCATTGTTACCCCTTGTTGCAGTGCCTTCATGGGTCAGACTACTTTCTCTGTTTCTTCTCAATATGAAATAACCTTTGCCTCTCCCCATCCTTCCCTGCTCCTAAGCAACTTCTCTGGGATTACTTTGCTCCTTCCTGCTATTGTTCTTAGCACTTCCATGCTCAACCCTTGTATTTGGGCTGTTCTGCCATCAGTCTACAAATTGATCATTTACCAGCACTCATTAGTTTATTTTTCATATTTGTTTGCACTGTTGTTCATTGTGTATTTCTTGATTGTTTTGCAGTTACCTTTTGAAATGTATTCACTACCTACCCTTCCACGGGTACACCTGAAATGAGCCTTGGCTCATTCACCTTCCCTTGTCACCTATTATAAATAAATACATAAAATTCACCTACTATTATCCTCTTTCAGTTTCCTTCATCTCTTCACATAAAATACATAAAACTAAAAATTTAAATACAGTACTTTTTCTGACTTGCTTTAGCCTCGCCTGGAACAGGTTGGGGCCTCCCAAGGGAGGCTAGCCTCACCATTTGAGAACCCCTGCTCTAGAGCTTCCCCTTTTCAGATAACACCTGGTCAGAGATTCATGGATCATGAGTCTTCTGATAATACTGGGCAGGAGGATATCTTATTAGATATTGAGGCTTTAGAAGGTGAAGATAGAGAGCTTGTTTTGGAGCCCAACACCCCCCCTTCCCCTGTCCCCTTAAATCCCCAAGTGGAGTCCTCTGTGATGGAGGCGCAGACAGTGCAAACAGGTTTATCTGTACCTGAGGGGCCTGTCGCTGGTGGTGTTTCCACAGGACAGCAGGCTACTAAACCAAATGTTTGGCATTCTGGGGTGAGTGAGAAACTTTTTCCTTCTAATGCTAGGAATGTTTCTGAGCCAGCAAAGAAAAGAAGTGCAGTTCAGTTGAAATTCAGAGGTAATGCTTCTGATGTACCTGATAGATTGTTTGTAGGAAGGGCACTGCTTAAGAATAGTATGAAGTTCTATGCGTACAAAATTTATGCCCTCATTCATATGCCGGGGACACCATCTATGATATCAGTTTTAAAAATCCCAATGGGCTTGAAAGATTCTGGAAACAGTGTAATCTGCTTAAGAATGGTCCTGTGTGGTGGCCTTTTCTTGCTGTACCTCTGACTAAGCCCATGTATAACACCATCACAGTCCTCTTTTGGAATGAGGGAGTAAATGTGGTCAGTATCACTTACTGGTTAAAACAACATTGCCTGGTGAATGGTTACCCAGACCCTATTCCAGATGAGGAACACTTGTGGATGGGGGGGCTGGTATAAAGTCATGCTCAGACAGGAACAGGGTGCCATACGGCATTTACCTAATTGATTTTTTGGGGGGAGAGATAGGGGAGTGATATTCTATCCAGGGCAACCCAGAGCCTGCTATGAGTGTGGTAATCTTGGACACCTGAGTAATGTATGCGAAAAACAGAAATGTGGCCTCTGTGGTGATTTTTAGGCATTCTGGTGCACATTGCAGACAACCACAGAAATGTAATCTGTGTGAAGAAAAGGATCACAATTTTAGGAATTGTTCTTGGGTATCCCATAATAATCTTGATCAATCAGTAAGAGCTGAACATGATGTTTATGTTGCTATGGTGCAAAAGGAGAAAATGAGAGCAAGTACTTTAATAGCTCAGTTGAATGAAAGAGAACAGGTCCCTGCTGTTGACCCAGGTTCACGGTCACTGTCTGCTCCTGCAGTAGTGACAATGAAAGTACATGACTGCTACTTCTGTGCTCTCTCAGGATGGTTTACAGGATCCATTGGAGTTGGAACACCCTCAGGTTTTGGAACAAGAGTTATCTTACCATGGATTAGATGAGCAGACTTTACAGGGAGATACTGCTGGGCCTGACCCTATTTTGGTACAGGATGGGATGGAGGAGGTGATGCCCCCACCAGGGAGAATGGAGGATTTACCCTTCCAAAGGGTTATGCAGTCGAAAGTGGCACATAAAGGGACCCCTACAGTGGAAGACCTAGTAACTCAGAATCCATTTGACATTCTTACGGAAGTACTGGATGATGAAGGGGATGGTGAATCTGATGGCTCATCTGTCACATCTTCACAGCTTGAGGCTCCTGTTGGACCTGGGAAGGTTAAGAAGCCTAAGCCTAAGAAGAGAAAAAAAAAGAAAATAATATGGATTAACTGGTTGTACTTTCTGACTCATTTTTTCATGCTGTCTTCTATTCTTATTACTACTATCAATGTTAATAATATTCATAATTATCAGAAGCATGCTGTTATTGTTGCTAGTTTACATAAAGATTCAGGCCAGATTAATTTCATACCAGATACCAGATTGCATACGATTTCCAAAATAGAGCAGACAAAAAAGGACTGGAGGTGGGGGCCATCTTTATGGTCAGTGGGAGAAGTGCCTTGTTCAGGTGTGGGTATTTTGTTTTTTTAATTTACCTGTCCAAATCTTGAAGGTATTGGATGTTTCCCCTGACAGGGTGTTGCTGGTGGATGTGGTTATTCATGGTTTAGCATATCGATTGCTAAATGTGTATGCACCTCAAACTAAGGCTGATAGAGTGGCCTTGTTTCATAGATGCATAGATACATAGTGTCGGCAGATAAGGGCCTATAGCCCACCCAGTTTGCCCATTTGAGCTTGTAAGTTCAGTTTATGTTTTACTAGAAGTCTGTTGCCCCTTACCCCTGACCTCCAGAATTCCTTTATGTCTATCCCATGCATTCTTAAATCCCGTGATTGTTTCAGCCCCCACCACTTCCTCTGGCAGGGTGTTCCACTTGTCCACCACCCGTTCTGTGAAGAAATTCTTCCTCACGTTTTGTGTCATTGAACTTTTCCTCTGTACCTCTAAGTTGATTTGGGGGAGTTAATTGTGGCTTATTGCCTAGGGATTGGGGTAGACAAACTCAAAAAGTGTTTAGTGACACAAATGCATTAACAAAAATATTAACTGCTGCTAGCCTATGTGATATTTATAATAATGTAGATAAACCTCTGGAACATGCCTTCTATAAAGGCAGATTGTTGACATGTATTGATTTCTGGTTTGTTTCAGATAGGTTGATTTGTGCTGATGTTAACATTGTACCACTGGAAGCTTCTGATCATGTGCAGGTTCAGGCTCGGATAGGTTTAGTGCATAAAATTACTTTTGGGAGATGTTATTGGAAATTGAATACTTCTATATTACAGCAGGAGGCAGTGCAACAGGGGGTGAGAGATTTATTACATGTCCAACAGGAGGTTCAATTTTTATATGATTCTTGGGGAGAGTGGTGGAAGGATACAAAGAGGGATGTGAGGAATTTTTTGAAACAGACATCAATGACTGGCTAGTTCTCAATATTTGGATTATTTACATTTGAGAGCACAGTATTTAAAACTTTTGACTCAGGCCTGGGAGGATGGTAATGAGAATCAGGTACAACTGCAGGTACTTAAGGAGAAAATGTGTGCGTATCATAAGCAGAGGGAGGGAGAGACTGCTAAATGTCAACAATTTGTTACACAGGGGAAAAAGGAGTTAGTTAACCCTTATGAGGTGGAATTGCAGGGAGTGCAGAAGCTGACAATGAAGGCTTTGATTAGTCAAGATGGGATTGTGCAAGATACACTACATGGTATTCAAAGAGTGGTGACTGACCATTTGATGTTACACTTATCAGAAAACTCGGAGTGCACAGATGATTGTTCCATTGAATGTTGGAATTTGTCTGAGATTCCTGTTTGTGAAGTGGAAGAGTTACTGCTACCAGTTACAGGGGAGGAGATTGGTTTGGCAATAGGTCGTTTATCAGCTCATAGTGCCCCAGGGTTAGATGGCATTTCTAATGAATTTTATAAACTCTTTAAGTCTGCTTTGGTGGCTGATTTATGAATAGTGTATCAGGAGATACTAGATAGTGGGAGTTTGACTTCCAGTATGCAAGAGGGAGTGATGATGTTTTTATATAAAAAAGGTGATCCACAGAATATTTGGAATTGGAGACGTTTAAGTCTGTTAAATGCAGATTATAAGATTTTGACAAAAATTTTGACATCACGATTGGCATGGGTGGCAACATATGTGATTTGACCTCATCAGATGTGTGCAGTGCCTGGTAGAAATGTACAGCAGAATTTGATTTTTATCAGGGAAATTGTGGATCAAGGCTTAAATATGCAACTAGATGGGTATTTAATGTCATTAGATCAAGAAACTGCTTTTGATGCTGTACAGCATAATTATCTTTGGGACACTCTCCTACTGTATGGAGTTTCACATCACTTTGTTAGAGTACTTCAGCATTTATATGAGAAGGCAATGATGATACTATTGATAAATGGGTACTTGGGAACTCCTGTTCAGCTGCTGAATGGAGTAAGACAGTGATGTCCATTAAGTCCGCTTTTATATGTGTTTGCAATTGATCCTCTATTGTGACTTCTTGAATATGCAGGTAAGATAAAACCAGTTTGTGATAGGACTGGTAAACTGTATCCGAAGATGTCTGCTTATGCAGATGATTGTACGGTTGTAGTATGAGATCTGGAATCAGGACAAGGTGTGCTTGATGTTTTGGCTGACATGCATTTTAGTATAGGGATTAAAATCAATATTTCTAAATGTAAACTGTTGATTTTAGGTAATGTGTCTGTACCTTTGCAATTTTCAATTCCGGTAGAACAAGAGGAGATTAAGATACTGGGGTTATTGTTTGGCACAAGAAGAGCAGAACAAATGAATTGGGATTTAGTGTATGATGATGTGCACAGAAAAGTTGTCTTGGAAGTCTTGGAAGATGACAAGAAAAAAAAGGATTTATTTATTAAAAACCTATATTATGCCTGCTTTATTGTATGTCTCACATATATATCCAGTGCCCTTTAGTATGCATGCTAAGTTGATGGGACTGTTCTTTTGGTTTTTACGGGGCAGCCGCCTGAATCCAGTGAAATGGGCACACACGTACAGGGCTAGAAAGGAAGGTGGGCTTGATATGATACAGCCTTTGGTCTATTTATTTAGTAATTTTTTTTATAGCAATATCCGTATATAGGGAACACAGGATTTGGTTTTGATTGTATGAAGCACTGGGAAGCTCAGTTTATGGAAGCATGGGGGAGAGGTAGATGGCATGTTTCTGAAAAATGTTTACTTACTTACATGCAGACCACGTTGAAATATGTCAGAATGTGGAAAGTAGTGCTCTGTTGGTTTGTGGACACTGATAGAACATTTTATAAAACTATTATTGCTCAATGTTATCTGGAAGAGCCAGTGTTTAATATTTCTGCTGCCCTTGATAGTAAATTATTATTGGAAAGTATTATTGAACCGAGAATTCCATTAAAAATGCAGGACATGGTATGGTTGTGTGGACATCAAAGATTAAATGTTAAAAGTAATCAGAAGCACAAAATGCTGGATGATAGGGTCTGTCTTGAAGGGACATGTAGGGGTCATATTGAAACCATGCATCATTTATTTTTTGAATGTACCTGTACGCAAGGTTTTTGGGATTCTTTGGCTGCATTACGGGGTGAATGCCTGTTTGCACAGATGAATTATGATATTCTGATATTGGGTCAGTTAGGAAAGGGATGGAGACAATGGCAGAAGAGTACAGTTTGGGTAATATTTGCTTGCTTGAAATGGGTGATCTGGCATACTTGATGCCTTAGAGTGTTGCAACAAAAGGAAGTAACTGTATGGGATATGTTATGTCAAGTGCAGATGGAATTAGATTAAATCTATCATTATGAATATCGTACTATGGAGGAGGTTCTATGTCAGCAGTTTTGGAAGGGGGTGGAGTGGGTAGGGTAATGTATTTCATTGCACTGTGGTTTTTGTTATCTGACGCATGCTATGTAATGTTTTCTTTCTTTTTGCATTTCACTGCTATATGGGACATTAGGAAGTATATGGTGCTGGACTGGTGTTGAGGGATTATGTCATGGCTCTGTTTGGTGGTGGAGTTTCCTTCCTTTGTTATGAAGTGGTACTTATGTGGTTATTAAGAAATACAAAATCACACATGCCTCCATAATGCAAAGCATCATGGGCTGCATATGTAAATCACCACAGAATATTATACTGGTTCAACTTTAAGCAGAAAAGCATGGTGCCGAAAGGCCTCTCACACAGTTTGCAAAGGGTGCCAACAGCAGACATAGACATGTGTTTCATCCTACCAGGACTCATCAGTATACCTTGTCTGTTTGACACTCCAGTGGAAACATGTGGTTATTATTTTCAGTCATATACCTTTGTTTTGAGCTCTGTGTTGCTGTGTAATAAGGATTTGTTTGTACTTTTTGATTGTATCTGCTTTTGTTTCACAATAAAAATTTCCCCTACTCTTTTTCGATAAGTGCCATGGGATCTTTAGCATCCACCTAAACTACCAGCAATCCAGGCAGATGGGACCTCGGTTTAACATCTCATCTGAAAGACAGCACCTCAGAAGTGCAGCACCCCCCCCATGCTGCACTACAGTGTCAGTATTGGGATATTAACCCAAGTGCCAGATGTGGGAACTGAACCCACAGCCCTCTGATCTCCCGGCCTCAGAGGCGAGTGTGCTACCTACTGAGCCACTGACACTGTCACTTTGAAGTGTGTTACCTGCATTTGGTTTTCGATACGTCTCAGTCATTATTTCATTTCTCTTATCAAATCATAGGTTCAAATCCAAGAATGCAGTGCTATTGGGATCCATTTTACACGTAAATTTAAGGTTGAGCATGTTATTATTAAGCAAATTTACAAATTATGTTGCCTCTGCATCTGTACCACCCCAAATACAAGGTATGTAATCAATAAAATGGCCCCAGTATCTGATCCTGTCCAGTTACCCCAGCTGGTTCATAGCTGCAGTGAAGATGCCATGGATTCTGGATCTCTCCTGCCTCTTCATAAGCTGGTAAGCCAACCATCTGTGGGGAATCTCACCTGCCTCCCAGAATGCTAGTCATAGCCTGAAAAAGGCACATTCTACTTTTTACTGGAGAAGTATGTTTAGTTTAGATTTTATGCCTTTGATTTGGGTTAGCAATTCTTGGTCCAGGTCTCCTGCTACTCTATATTTACTGTAGCTTCAAGATTCTTAAGATTTGTCTCAAGGAGGAGAAGCTCTCAATCTCCAGCCTTCTTTGTTTTAGAGGTGAAGGCAATCCACTTGCCTCAGATAAATGCCTTCAGGGCATCCCATCAGGTAGCACCTGAGGTATCCAAGAATTTATTAAGTTAAAGAAACTCAGTTATGTATTTTGTGAGTTGAGTGCAGAAAGTGGGATCCTGAAGAATGGAGGAACTGAATCCTCACCTGCGTTTGTCCACCATTGCTGAGCCCAGGGGTAACCCGGAGAAAGACACCAGGCTGAGGCTTTGGTTTGAGATTATGGCCATATCAATTTTTGCCTTCACCACATCCTCTAGTGATTCTTTGGCATTAACTAGAAATCAGTTCTGTAGAATGTGCCACGTGGTTGGCAAAAGAAGGACTAGTCCCATACCTCAGGTTGGGTCAGTCTCCAGGTGTCTGAAGTGCTTAGCTGTTTTGCCATCTCCTGAAGGGAGACTGAGGTGGGGGTCTAGCTCCCATGGGGGGAGGGGGGTTGGCTCCTGTGAAGGAATTCATCAAGGACTATGTTCATGTCCCCCCCAATACAATTTGCCCGCTCCCTAACTCTGTTAATTTCTGGATGAGTACATTAAAGGAGGAAGCATCTGTTTGACTGGGTTCATAGAAACAGAATAAAGTGGCCTCCTTCCCATTCAGTTTGCCACCAACCATAGGTTACCTTCCATCTGTCTGTGTGTGTGTGAAAGAAGCCTGGAAATCTACATCTTTATGCAACTAGGATGGCCACATCTCTGCTCTTAGTAGTATTGGCATGCTGAAAACTTGTGGCACCCACCCTGATTTAAATTTGTCTGCTTCTGGTTTGAGAAGATTGGTTTCCTGCAAGAACCCTATCCCCATCTCCAGCTGGTGGACATAGTTTAGGATCTTCCTCCTTTTCTTATAGAGGAGTTAATGCCTTTAACTACCCATGCCTGCATCCACTGCTTTTCTTTTACCATGCCTCTAAGCCATGCCTGTATCCACTGCTTTGTCTTTTACCATGCCTGTAACCATGCCTGTATCAACTATTTTTCTTTACTGTAACCACCTCATGATGTAACTCACAATGCCTCAAATGTTACTTATGTCCTTGTTCATTCTTATAACTTGTATTGTTACCCTGGGTCACCCCTGAAAAAGGGACCTTCAGGGCTCAGTGGGCCTACACGGTCACCAAAATTTAATAAATAAATAAATGATGTAAATTTTATCTGTTTACTGCCGGCCCAGTGGTGCTGAGGGCTGAGGCTCTGGACACCTTACCTCGCACTATGCCGGTGACCCATGTTCGAGAATGAGCACAGACCACCAGGGTTTGGCAGGGAAGGAGAGGGATTGAGCATCCAAGGGACAGCTCTCCCTTTCCAGGGTAGGGGGGACTCCAGTGGTCGGCATGCATCTGGCCCCTAGTGGAAGCTGGGTGGAAGTGCGCTGATGCTGCAAAGAGGGGCTGAGATGGTGCAGTGCCAGGAGATGTGCAAATGGATGCGTGTGCACTCCCTCCACTGGTGTCATTGCATGCCCCACTCACATAAGTGAGTAAACATGAAAAAATGGTCCCTATCATGCAGGATGAAGTATCCACCCACCACAGGCCCCAACCCCAAAGGGCTGTCTGTATGCAGTTAACAGAGTGCTGCTATCTTGGTCCCAAGCCTATTGCTTAACTCAGACCATCAAAGCCTAGATTATCGCCTACTTATTTGTCCCAGTTCACATCAGAGGTTCTGTCTGACTCAGTGGAACCTTCCAACCCCTTGAGCTGGAGGGGATTCTTATCATCTCTTCCTGGATGATGCAAGATCACCAGTCTAGGCTCTTTGATGGATGGGGGAATCCAGCAGAACTGAAGGAATTAGGGTGGTGTCCAGGGGCTCCAGATGGAAACTGCACCTGGCCCACCTAATTGGTTGGTTACATGTTCAAGTACCCCTTCCAAAAGGCTTTTCAGCCTCTGGGTGATTATGATGTTGGGAGTCAGTTGTGGAGATGGAGCAAGATGTGTCTGTAAGTGGGAATTTTCTGAAGGGATCAGCTTGTTTGTATAATCACCTTATCTTTAAAACTACTTTGTCTCTCTTGGCTCTGATGGATCATTCCTGTGGCCAGTTATGATTAGGGTTCCCCCTGACAGCATATGTTTGGATTGGATGCTATGCAAGTTGGTGGCAGGGGGGTGAGTTGACTTTCATTGGGCCATGGGCACTAAGCAAGGTGCAATGCCATCACACCCATAAGAAAGAACTACAGCCTCCTTGAGAGTTTTCCTTATCCCACATGATCCAGGTAGGAGTCAAAGTTGGCACCCCATGTCCTGTCTAAACTTAATGTTGCAGTCCCTCTCCACTTGGCAATGTTTATTTGTCTTGTCACCAGGTTGGATTCATGTTGGGACGAGTGCCAGCTGCTGATATTGTGAGATGCACCCCTGAGGGTCAGATGCGAGGAGCTTGCCTCTCACACATTTGTGTTGCATGACTAGTGCACTCATGGCCTGGCTGGGAGAGTGGCTGCTCCTTCTCAGCAGTAGGCAATGTCTCCCTGTTGTATCAGACCTAGTGTCTGCAGTCACCTATTCCCCCACCCTACCCTTTTCCTCCCTTGATCTGTTGCTATATTAGATTGTCAGTTCTTTACTATAAGTTAAATCCCCTTCAATTCCTCTTCTATATCTTTTACTAATTTTCTTATTTTATTTTTAGTTCCCTTTCAGATTTTACTTGCTTCATCCTTACACCAGAAAGCAAGTTTTCTGAATAGCAAAGTACCTGATGGTATATCACCCAGCATCTGCTTGGAGGCCACTGATCTAATTCCACACTTCCCTGTTAATGCCAGCTTGAGAAAACCATTCCCTATCCCATCACCTTCTATGTAAATTGTGCTATTTTGGAGGGAGAAGCAGTACTCTAGGAGATCGTTTGGGAGGCTTACCTCACGTCCCCTGTCCCCATCTTCCCTGTAGTGCTGGGGGGAGGGGTTAGGTACTGTTCTATGTAATTAATTGTAGCTGCATCATTGGCTCAGGTGGGATTCACACATGTGCCTACTAAGGCAGTGGACTGAGGTGTGGTGCCATCTCCGTCCTAGATTGGAGTCCAGTAATGTATACTGGGAGCATATTCTCTAGTGGGACCCATTACTGTGTGGTAGGTAGCTTTTGGTTACCCCAGGGGGTGAGCTGCTGAGCAGAAACAATTAGGGTATTTGTAGTTGGCACATTGGTGCTGCTGAACTGTTAGCATAAAGAAGTGCAGGGTAATTGATCTAACAAAGGCCTTTGACACAGTCAAGTCACTCCCAACTACTTCAACAACTCACCTCGATAGGCCTCTCTAACTCTGCTACTAACTGGTTCAAAAGCTACCTAGCTGATCGTTATGAACAGATAAAGATTGGAAACATCATATCTGGGCCTCGGCCAGTTCATTGTGGGGTCCCCAAGGGGTTAATCCTAGGACCCCTCCTTTTCAGCATCTTTCTAAATAGCCTACCTCGATCGTGTGACCAATGGCTACTTCTCTATGCTGATGATGCTGTTATTTTTAATTCTCAACATGACCCTCACATCCTAAAATATCAGCTACAACAGGCTTTTAAACAAACTGAAGATTGGTTCAGAGCCCACAAGATGGTTCTGAAATATAAAAAAACAAAAGTAATGCTTTTTAGCGGTGCTAGAAGCAAACACAAAGCAGCATCCCTTAACATCACTAACTGCACAGGGGTTTCTCTTGAACAAGTGGAACAACTCAGATACCTGGGGGTTACTCTTGACTGTTCCCTCTCCTATGCAGAACACATTGAGAATGTGGCCAAAACAGTCAACATAAGGATTGGGCTCCTGCACAGGCTCAAGAAATGTCTGACACCCGGAGCCCTCCAAACTGCAATCCATAGCACAGTTGTCTCCATCATCGACTAAGGATTGGTCATATACAGCTAAGCCACTCCCACCTCACTATGTAGGATAGCAGCAGCCCTAAACAAAACCTACAGGCTACTCACCAATTCCCCCTGACTAACGCACACATGTGACCTTTATGAGCAAGCCAGGTGGCTACAACTTCAAAACAGGATACAATACCAAACCTGCCTCTTAGCTAAACAAGCATTTGTCAATGCCGAATGTTTGCTTGCTGTCATTGGCCTTGGTAGTGTTGGAGTTACAGAGCTGCATAATAGGAATGGCAGTGAAGTACTGAACTGAAGCCAACCCCACCAGCACCCTGCAGAGAGTGACAGGCATTGGGGTGTGCCTTTGGGTCGTCAGGCATAACAGCCACGCCATTTCACCACACCCACACTGCAGACACTGACAAGTGTCACGGTGTGCTGTAGAGTCTTTGGCCCTTATCCACCCATTCCATCAGGAAATACGGTGAGATGGGTGCAGTATGGGAGAATGGGGTGAACATTGGGGCGAAGAGTCCAAGGCATACCTCGATGCCTCTCACTGGCTGCAGGGTGTGAAATGGTATGAGCATTACAGGCAAGAATCCCAAGTCACACCCTGATGCCTGTCATTCTCTATAGGGTGGGCGTTATGGTTGGAAACCCTAACACCTCAGGCATTCGTTGGTATTTTCACTCCAAATTTTCAACATGGTTTTTTTGTGACCCTCACCTCATGAACAGTGGCAATATCAGTTTGTTACGAAAGCTGCTTATGCACAGCGACTACGGCATTTAGCACCACAGGTGCAAAAACACATTCCGAACAGGATGTGAAAAATGACAGCTGTACTGTTCATGGGAAGGTGTAAAAAATGGCAATGTTGAAAATCTGCAGTAAAAATATTAAAAAAACTGGTGAAGTCACGAGTGTGCATAGAAACTGTGCAACGCACACCTGTAATGTAATTAGTTTGGGGATTTTTTACAGCAGACTGTCAACACAGCCATTTTGGGACCTCCGATCATGAACAGTGTCACTGTGATTTTCTTCATCTGTCCCGAACAATGATTTCCCACAGCGACCACGCATCTCTGCGCTGAAAGTGTGAAAACACATTTTGGCCATGTTGTGAAAAATGACAGCTGTACTGTTCATAAGGAAGTGTGGAAAAATGCCACTGGTGAGAATCTGGACTGAAAATATTACAAAGTCATGAACCTACGAGGGTGCATGGAAACTGTGCAATGCTCACTCGTAACACAGTCTTTGTATGGACTTTTGTCACCAAATTTTCAACATAGCCATTTAAGACCTCTGCTCATGAACAGTGTAACTGTGATTTTCTTAATCTGTCCCAAACATTGCTTCGCCACCGACTGCACCATTGTGCGCTACATGTGCGGAAACACATTTTAGGCGACATGTAAAAATGGCAGCTGTACTGTTCATAAGGAAGTGTAATAAAATGGCAATGTTGAAAATCGAATGAAAATATTGAAAATTAGCGAACTTACAGTGTGCGTGCGAACTGCGCAATGCACATGATGAAAACAGTCACTTTTAGGAATTTTTCCACCAAATTTTCAACATAGGCTTTTTGAGAGCCCACCTTATGAACAGTGGCAGTGTCATTTCATTACTTGGTCCCAAAAGGTGATTTTGTGCAGTGACTGCAAAATCACCCTTCGGGCCCAATTAACGCTATGGCAGTGAGAGCATTCCTGAGAAGGGGTCCCAAAAACCCCATGTTGAAAATTTGGTGCAAAAATTCCAAAAAATGCCTGAGATATGCAGCAAAGTTGAAAAAACCCTATCTATCCCATTATACAGCTTACCGGCATTTCCTCAGTTCACAGTCGGCTTTGAAGAGTGCAGACATGTTCCCGGTCCACCGAAGATCATCGCGCCGGAGTCCGGAGGTAAGTATGGGGTGAGGGGGTGTGGGGAGGCAAGGTGCGCAGTGGTGGGCGCGGGTAAGGGCAGAGACAGCGAGGGACCATTTTTCTATTTCAGTTTTTTTTTTTTTTTTAAACAAAGGAGGAGGCAACGCGGGATGTTTGCCACGCTGGGGTGGGCTCCCAGCGTGGCACAAGGATGGTTGTTTTGGGGGCATGGAGCCGGCGAGATTGAGGACCCCGTCGGCACAGCATCTGTTGCCACACTGGGTGGGCACCCAGCGTGGCACCCTGTACTCTCGGGGAGGGACAGTGGAGCCAGGAGTTGGGCACCCTGTCAGCTATACATGTGTAGCCATGCTGGGGTGGGCACTGGCGTGGCATGTGGAACTCTGTTTGGGGGTGGGTGGGCGCAGCACAGCTAGCGAGAGTTGGGCACCCCAGTGGACTATACAGTGTGTGCATGGGGCGAGCACGCGTATGCGTGCGTGTGTGTGTGTGTAGGGGGAGTGCGCATGAACAGGCGGTATCTTATCGCTGCTCACTGAAGCGTAGCTCCCCCTTTCAACTGTACTCCACTGCATTTTCGACTGCTGTCATAGACAGCTCCAGCAGGCATTGGAGAACTGCGGCCGTGCCTGCAAACACACTGACTGAATTGGAAGAAAGCTGCCACTCCTCTGAAAACTCGGATGATGGCACTATGTTTCTTGCACATGCGTGCAAGCAAACATAAAAATCACTACTTGGACTTCAACCTCCTGGAGTCACAAACCTATTAAGCATATTCACAGGCCCACACCACACCAGGAACTCTGACCATCAGGTTCTCACCATCCCTCACTGCAGAACATCCCAAGGGCAGAGGTCATATGCCTATTGGGCATCACTTTGGCTCAATAACCTCAGCACTGAACATAACGCCACGCACAGATTGGGGCTTTTCAAGACCAAGCTAAGACAACACCTACAGTGCTGAAGAAAAGCTCCTGTGACTGTACTTTCTAATTACTCCACACACCCCTATTTCTGACCCCGGTCTTATTCATCTTTCAGGCCATTTACCATCTCCTCACTACTCCTACTTTGTCCTCCTACCCTGAATTGTCCCCATTTGGCCCTATAATACCCTGCATTCTCCTCTCTCATCTCCTCCTAAATAGCCATCATGCCCCCCACTCAATGCCCCCTACTCTCCTTTCTGGATAGCTGCTTACTGTCTTTTACCTGGCAATGCCACCTAGGCTACTACTGTTACCTGAATTATCCTAGTGTTAAAACAATCTCTGTTTCCTATTTACAATGTATTTTGTCTATGTTTACTAACCTGGCTAGATACTCCTAAACCCAGTGTATGTATACCCACCCTCTACGACGTGGAACCTTTGTAAAAGGGCGGTCTCCTGCTCAAAGGTATTGTAATCCAAGATTGAATAAATAAAAAAAAAAAAATGCACATGGGGTGCAAAAATCCTGGAACAACATATCAGTTGGGGGTGAGGATATAGCATGCACCAATCAGGAAAGGGACCTTGGGGTTATCATCTCTGATGATCTCAAGGTAGGGAAACAGTGCAACAAGGCAGAAGGCAAAGCAAATAGGATGCTGGGATGCACAGGCATGGGCATCACCAGCAGGAAAAGGGAGGTCATAATTCCACTATACAAGATACTAGTGAGGCCCAACCAGGAGTACAGTGTACAGTTCTGGAGACCTTACCTACGTAAGGACATAGACAGGGTAGAGAAGGTTCAGAGGAGGGCAGCAAAAATGGTATAGGATTGCATCACAAGTCCTATGAGGACAGGCTGAAGGACTTGAATATGTACTCCCTGGAGGAGAGGAGGGAGAGAGGGGATATCATAGAGACATACAAGTACCTTACAGGGAGGAACAGGGTGCAGGAATACACTATCTTTCAGTGAAAAAAATATTCCAGGACTAGACAGCATGGGATGAAGTTGGAGGGAGGGCAATTCAGAGAAAACATGAGGAAGAATTTCTTCATAGAAGTGGTGGTGAACAAATGGAACACCCTGCCAGAGGAAGTGGTGGGGGCTGAAGCAATCACGGGATTTAAGAATGCATGGGATAAACATAAGGGAATTCCGGAGGTCGGGGTAAGGGGCAACAGACTTCTAGAAAAACGTAAAGGGAACTTACAAGCTCAAATGGGGAGACTGGGTGGGCCATAGGCCCTTATCTGCTGACAGTATCTATGTATCTATGTAGTGGTTGGGGCATGGTTCAGTTGCAGCTTACCCAGATGCAGCTTACCCAGCCAATAGCCTTCCACCTCTACACTCCCATCCCCAATGGCTGGTGCCAACGAGCCAATGCCCACTCCCCCCTCCCCCTCCTGACAGTCATTCACAGTTTGCTTTAGTGACTCAGTGAAATAACTTCTCTATCATGGCGGCTCTGCCAATTGCTTAAACTCCCACCTAAACACAGAATACTTTGGACATCTAATCGGTGTCAACCACAACATGCAGGTTGGCTTAGGTATTCAATCCAGAAGTTAAGAACAGTGTCAATCTGTTTTGCCCAACTTTATCCTATTTTCCCACAGCTGCCTGTTGACATCTAGTGCCACCAGTAGTCTCAGGACCTGGTGGGTGAGTAAACATCAGATGGGAGGCATTCCCATGGGGGGGGGGATACTAAAGCACAGCCTTGGCACAAACTTACGGGGCCTAATATGCCTCCAGTTGACTATAACACTCTCCCCCATGCCCTTCCTGAATTTAAAGTGAGCAAGCAAGAGACTACCTATGGCCAGGTCCTCATGGAGAAACTACAATCTTTCAATTTAGTGTTCTTTCCCTTCCTCCACCCCCCCCCCACCACAACACCAACCAACCTGTAGACAGAAACTCATCTATAAGATCAGGCAGGCATAAAACTTATCTTAGTCCATATTAAGGGTACAGCCCCTCATCTTAGGGATAAAATTACTGGGTTTGTACCCATGGAATTGTCCTCATGGTAGTGGCATTGATTCAGGTGCATCCTAGTTGACCCTGTGGTGCGACAGCCCCGTACAGTGGGGTAGCATTCTGTCATGACTGTGTGCCACTTTCAGGTTGTGACCCAACAATATCTGTCCAGGAGGGTACATTGCTGTGTGCCACTTCAGCTTGTTGCAGGGCTGAGTATTTGTTAGCTGTCAGCATATTCATCTCTGTGGTTTCAGGGTTTTTTGCAGGAGCCTTTTTCTGATCCTGCCTATTTAGGGTCTGGTTCCCCCAGTGTGTCTGATCCATGGGAAGAGGAGCCAGACTCTACTTCTATCTCTGTGGCTATAAGAAAAGAACATTTAATATTTTTTTAACTGCCAGGTCATCTACCATTCCATCTCTTGTGTGTCCACTTGGCTGCAAGATTACAGTGGCTTTTGTGGGCTTGGCACTGACTTTCTCGATGGTGGTATATGCTCTTTGGGACTGTTGTTGCCGCCAGCTCTTGAACTAAGTCCTGTTCTTAAATGGGCCAATGCTTCTTCAAATAACAGAAAGCTTCTGCAGTGGTCTTGAAGGTGTTGGAGACTCCATTTCTAGTTATTCTGAATTTGAAATATAGAAACTGACAGCAAATAAGGGCCAAATGGCACATCCAGTCTGCCCTTTCTGCCACTTTCTATGCCACTCCTTGCCTATCACTTATAATTCCCTTGTGCTTATTCCAGGCTTTTTTTGAATCCCACAAGTGTTTTCGCCCCCACTACCTCCATTGGAAGACTGTTCCAGACATCCACTACCCTTTCTATAAAGAAGTATTTCCTCACATCTCTCCTTAACCTATCCTCCTCCAGCTTGGCATGCTGACTGTATGGCCCCACCATTACAGTGAACATGTTGATGCCAACAACATCAACAGTTCGCTTTAATGGTCTGCCCGAGACCATGGCACTCTGTCTCCCAGTCTTGCACCCCCTTCCTGATTCAACTCTGACTCAGAGTTAGAATCCTAGAGATCTGGGGGGGTGGGGGGGCAGAGCCCCCCACATGGGGTGTTTGGGGGGTTAAGACACCCAAGTAGAAAAACAACCGAAGTCTCTTGCAACTTGTGGTCAACATAGTTCCATCTCTGTGATGTCAGCTGACAACTTAGTTGTCGAACTAGCATCGTAGAGCCCTCCAGCTGTATATTATGGCCCCTTGTTCTGGAGCACCCTTTCTCTGGAAAGTACCTCCCACTTGTACCTTATTTACACCCCTGAGGTATTTAAATGTCTCAGTAATATCCCCCCACTCCCTCCTCTCCTCCAAGGTGTACATGTTTAGTTCCTTTAGCATCTCCTCAGAAGACAGTTTATGTAGACCCTATGCCATCTTGGTAGCCCTCCTTTGGATGACCTCCATCCTGTCTATTCCCTTCTTGAGATGTGGCCTCCAAAACAAGACATAGTACTCCAGATGGGGTCTGACTAAAGAACTATATAGAGTTAACACCACTTCCCTCTTCCTACTGGTAATATCACTACCTATACACCTCAGCATCCCTCTAGCTCTCCTGATCATTTTATCACATTGTCTGGCCACCTTCAGGTCATCTGATATGATTGCCCCCAGGTCCCTTTCCTGCTTGGTTATTGCTAGCATGCCCCCCACAATTTGTACTGCACCCCCAGGTTTCTGTCACCCAAGTGCATTATTTTTCACTTTTGTTTTGCATTAAACCTTAGTTGCTAAACTTTTGACCACTCCTCAAGTCATTTCAAGTCTCTTTCCATCCTTTGCACCCCTTCCAGAGTGTCCACCCTGTTGAGGATCTTGGTACCATCTGCAAAAAGGCACACCTTCCATTCCAGTTCCTCTGCTATGTTGTTATTGAAGACATTAAAAAGGACTTGTTCCAGTACTGACCCCTGTAGTACCCCACTGGTTATGCTCCCCCCCTCAGAGCAAACTCCATCTACCACCACCCTCTGCCTCCTCTCCCCTAACCAGTTTCTTACCCAAATTACCACCTTATTGCCAATCCCCATGCTACCCAGCTTGTTTACCAGCCTCCTATGTGGAATGGTGTCAAAGGCCTTGCTGAAGGCCAGGTAGCCTACATCCACTGCCCCTCCCTGATCCAACGCCTTGGTTACCCAGTCAAATAAATCTATCAGATTTGTTTGGCATGACCTCCCCTCCATAAAGTCATGCTGCCTTGGGTCCTGTAGTCCATTGGATTCCAGGTGCTCCACAATTCTTTCCTATTATAGTGTTTCCATAAATTTTTCTACCACAGATGTCAGACAGATGGGCCTGTGATTTCCTGCCTCTTCCTTGCTGCCACTTTTGTAAACTGGAAATACATCTGCCCTTCTCCACTGCTCCAGGACAATGCCTGTCTCCATTGAACTGTTAAACAAGTCTGTCAGTGAAGTAGCTAGCACCTCCTTGAGTTCCTTTGACATTCTTGGGTACACCGCATCCTATCCCATGGATTTGTCCATCCTCAGATTAGCAAGTGATTTCCTGACTCTCTCATCAGAAAAGGGCCTGGTGTCCACTTTCCTCCCTCTCAATACCTTGGTGCAGTGGCGGAGCCATGTTTAGGAGTGTTTGGGAGCTGGGGGGGGCCATTCAGTCAATCACGGGCTCCACAATGGGCACTAAACAGTGAATGAAGATGGTGGCGGGGCACCACTACTCACACTGGGGCAGCCAGGAGGGGCGACCACCCCTCCAGCCCCCCCTCTAGCTCCGCCACTGCCTTGGTGCTTATTTGTAGTCCCTCCCCTTCCCCCTCAACTGTGAACACTGAGCAGAAATATTTACTTAAGCTGATTGCCTTTTCTTGGTCCTCCTCTGTATAGCCCCCTCCCTCCTTTATTAACTATGCAATCCCTTCCTTGGTCTTCCTTTTCTCACTGATATACCTGAAAAATGTTTTGACCTCCTTTGATACTGTCTGGGATATTCTTTCCTCAGCATGCCCTTTTGCACTTTTACTGCCTTTCCTGCCTCCTTCCATTTCCCCAGCCACACATCTCTGCCTCCTCTCCCTGGATCTCCTTATACCTTCTAAATGCCACTGTTTTTGTCCTTACCTTTTCTGACAGGGTACTGCAGCTGGTGCAGTACACAGGTAAAGGTGAGCACTGGGACGGTGATGCCACTCCCAAATTAATCTCAATTCAAAAAATACTGAAGGGGAACACTCCCCCCTTGCCTCAAGCAATACTAAAACAAAATTATTCAAGCAAACGTTCTTTTTATTTTATTGCTGGTAACATCACAAGCAGCCACAAGTGAGCAAGGTACTAGGTGCCAAAGCATCTGTCTGCCTAACGTTTTGCCCCAGCCAATCAGGGGCTTCATCAGATGACATGTCAGCCTTGAAACATATAAACTTTTAAAAGCCTAACTCATGCATATGTATGTTAGGTCCATCAATCCTTAATGGGTTATAACATTTAAATAGCAGTTACCATGCCCAGTTCATACATACTGAAAGAAGTGTACCATGAAGGCTAACAGAATATGCCAAACAGTATAAATTTGCACAGAAAGCACTTCATGAGAAAGAACCTGAATATTCCCTCAAAAAAAAAATATTACATAATCTCAAAAGGGTACTATGTGAAAAAAGCACATACAAAATGGCGACAGGAAAAATGGCAACAGCACAATAGTGCCAACCAAGTGGGTGACGCAGCACATGGGGGACAAGTCAAAACCATGACAGGTAGTGGAACACAGTGTGAGTGTGAGCTAAGCATCATGTTTTCTGGTAATGCAGGCAGTGCCAATACACCTTGTCACCCCATTTCTTATCCTTCCTATATAGGTAGCTGCCTAACAGAAGAAGTGGTTTCTCCTTTTGGCTGTTCACAAACTGAGAAGACATTATTCCACCACACACCGCTAGCAAAAGACACTGCGACAGACACAACATGCAACTTGCCAACAGTACAAGCCACATCAGCAGGACACAGTAACTGAAATTCAGTGACCACCTGAATAGCAACACCTGTGCAATGTGACACAATGAGCCTGTCCCAGGTGGGCTCCCGTAGGACACATAATCAGAAACACCTGGATCCACACTGCAGCCCAATGCAGTTCAGTATGGATCCTAACCCAGTAGCTGAGTCAATGCTGAAAGAACAACGAGAAGCAACCACAGGAGAACACTAGTGTATGAGCCGGTTTTAGCACTGCACCCCCGAATGCAGGGGGCTTTGTCCCACCTTACCCCCTCACTATATGTAAGCATCCTCAGGGATGAAACAACCGCCACACATTCAGCATCTGGAGGGCAGTAGTGGTCATATGACCCGGTGCTTTCATGTCCCACACATTAAAATTGAAGTTGCCCTTTTGCTGTTGCCCAAATGCATTTACCATTATTACAGCACTCATTTCACCCAACACCTCTCAGAAGTCCTTTATGGGCCAATGTTCAACACTTCATCCTTGCATTCAAATAACAACTCTTTGTCCTTTTGTCCAATCATATGCAACTTTCTTTTGATGTGGCAGGTGATCTGAAAACAAAACAAAAACAGAAACAGGACCAAAAATACCCTTCCACATCAAACATCTTTCCAGTTATACATTACCACTGTTAATTCATATCTAGGCATGGCATTGAGATAAAGGGGGATGGTGAGGAAGTGTAAATGATTAAAGAATGAGTTTGATACCATTAGTATACATGGAGAAAACAGACATTAGTCACTGTTCATTTTTTGCTTATATGTAAAAGTACATGTAGTTCACAATACTTAAACTTTTGTACAGTCAGGCTATAGTACAACAATTCTCCACAAAGATAATCCCATTTTTTTGATTGAGCAAAAATGGACTTAACTCCAATTTCTGATTGAAACCTGATCTCCTCAGGCTCCATAATTTGTAGATCCATTCCTGCTCTTTCCTGTTCAGTAGATTTTCTAAATTGCCACACCTTACATTTCTGGATACTAATTCTATCCCTATAGATATCACTGTGTGTCCCTTCCTATCTTATACCTCATGTAGATGTGCAGCCATGGCATACTCAAGGTCTTTATTCACAATAGCCAAAAGGTGTTCACTAAGTCTCACTCTGAAATGCCTTTTGATGCAGCCCACGTAATATCTCCCAAAGGAACATGTAAGAAGGTATATCACTCCTTCACTCTCACAACAGATACTGTCCTTCACCCTTTCTCTTTTACCTGTCATCGGGTTACAGAAAGTGCCACTTCGAGTTACCACATAACACACATGACATCTGCTGCATGGCTTACATCCCCACTTTTTAGGCACAGTATCCTTTTTATGTTTTCATGTTTGAAAGCAAAAGCATTGTTCAAGTTAAAGGCACAGAGATGGATGCAACTCTAGCACACAGTTTAGCTAACATATACCTGGGGAAATGGGAGGAGGCAGTATAGCCTAGAGGTTAGAGGAATGAAGTGTGAATGAGCTTGATACATCCAGCAGACCAGACCTGAGTTTGATTCTCACAACCTCCACTTGCATACTGTGTGACTCTGAGCAAGTCACTTAACCACCCAGTGCTCCCAGGTCGCCCCTGAAAACAGGCAGTTGTGCCTAGTGGGCCTTACCCGGTTACCAAAGACTAAAATAAAAAATAAAAAAATAAATCAAATTTCATTTGTAATGCAACACAAAACCCATTTTTTCAGAGTATTGTCTGGTGGAAAAGGTTTGTTGATGATGTGATAATGATTTGGAGGGGTTTAATGTCTGAACTGGATGAATTTGTAAAATGTTTGGAGAGTACAAATCAAAATCTAAAATTTAAAGTGATGGCAGACATGTGATCTGTTAATTTTCTATATATCTTACTAGTCATAAACTTCCAGATAGCACACCAATCACTGATTTGTACAAAAATTCAATGAACAGGAATACTTTACTGCTAGCTAGGAGTTGTCCTCCTGCTCATATGATCAGGAGCTTACCTAAAGCTCAATGTTTGAGACTGAAATGGAATTCTACGACATCTGTTTTGTATGAAAAGAGAGCTAAGGTGCTATCAGCAAGGCTGCAGGACCGGGGATATAAAAGGATAGATATTACTACAGCTAGTGATTTGTTGATGTGATGGATAGAGACTTGTTATTACATCCCAAAAAATGAAGTATGAAGTAGGAATCACAACTCACTTTTGTGACTACATGTGAGGGAGGTGCCAGAGAAGTTGCAGACACTGTTAGAAAAAATCTAAGCATTTTTAGAGGTGTTCCATTCCTTAAAAATTACCTTAACAAACTGCTCAGAATTTCTTACAAAAGAGGCAATGATCTGTGGGACGTTTTATTCAACAGCTACCTACCCAAACCTGAGCAGGATATTATGTCTAAAAATTGGGGATGTAAGCCATGTAACAGATGTCCTGTGTGTCATGTGGTAATTAGAAGTGACACTTTCTGTAACCCAATGGCAGGTAAAAAAGAAAGGGTGAAGGACAGTATGTGCTGTGAGAGTGAAGGAGTAATATACCTTCTTATGTGTTCCTGTGGTAGATATTACATGGCCTGCATCAAAAGATAGTTCAGAATGAGACTTAATGAACACCTTTTGGCTATTAAGAATAAAAACCTTGAGTATTCTATGGATACACATCTTCATGAGGTGTCAGATAGGAAGAGACACACAGTGAATGATACTGGGATAGAATTAGTATATAGAGACATGAGGGGCAGCAATCTTGAAAATGTACTGAACAGGAAAGAGCAGGAATGGATCTACAGACTTGGGGGACTGAGGAGACCAGGGACCCAATTTACAAAAAGCCCTTAGATAGCCACAAGTTGTGGTGACCTAGGGTTGCGGCAAACCCAGGAGCGCCAGTGACCCTGCTCCCAATTCTTGATCGGGTAGGGTCCTGGTGGCAAAGTCCCATGGCATATGGCAACTGTAGCAGTGTGCCACACAAAGGGTGCATCAGAACAGAGTGCCACAAGCTGTGTGTGACTGTGCAGCAATGTCCCCAGACATTCCCTGGTGGTCTAGTGGACTGCTCTCCCAGATGTCCCCTAGAAATATCCATTAGCATAATTTCCTGGTGGTCTAGTGGACCTCTGATTACTCCATATATATATAAATAGTAAATTAACCCCCTGCTTGGTGGACTAGCAGACCCCACTCCCTGATGTCCCCATGAACTAATTAATTCTTATAAGTCCCTGGTTGTCTAGTGGACCCCTGATGCCCAATTACCCCCATATAAATAAATAAATAGTAAACTAAACCCCCTCCCTGGTGTCCCCATGAATTAATTAGTTATCATAAGTCCCTGGTGGTCTAGTGGATCCCTCTCCCTGATCCCTGATGTCCCCAAGATGTCATTCTGTAATCAAATTCCCTGCTGATCTAGCAGCCCCCCAAGCCCTGATCTCCCATTATGCCATATTATGAAATTGTTGGTGGTATAGTGACCCTCCACCCCAGAAGGCAGTGTCCCACCAGCCCGCTCCCCAACCCCTAAACCAAACCAGTGACTGGCACAGCCCACTGCTCACCACCATGGGCAGCTGCCGACTGAGCTCTGAATGAGCCCACACTGTATACACTATGTGCTCAGTGACAGCTGTCAATCACATGATTTTAGTCAGGGCCTGCTGTACAATTCCTTTAAGGACAGACCCATGACTGTCTGTCAGTGGGGCTGTCAATGGGTTCAGTGTTGTAGTCATCTATCTCTGGTGTCTGACAGGATGCTAATAGTTTAGCTGATAATCTCTCCAGAGCCATTTGGAACTTTCAGCTGAAATTCCAGATTTTGTTAAAAGAAGGTCGGTTCTAATGAAATATGTAGAATGAATGGCTTCTGGAGGTCTGGTTGACAGATTTCTATAGATTTTGTCTTAGGCTATGTAGAGCGGTAAATTGTGAGTCCATTACCTCAGGTGACTCACTATACTCTGTAAACATTTAAAAAAAAACATGTTAAAAAAGGGTTACGACTAACTTAGTTTGGCCTCCCATGAAAAACTGACACAATGGGGCTGGAAAGCAGGAAGACAAAACAGTTTTTTTTTTTTAAGTTTAATGGCGCTGTTGAACTTCTGCTTTCTGTGGCTGGAGCCACAGATGAAGTTAGTTCCCCTGGCCCAGACTTACAAACATGGCCAGGTAACAAGAAAGGACAATTATTAATTAATTTATTTTTTGTTAGGTTTAAAGGCTCTGGAAAACATCTGTTTTCTGCTGGAGGAGCTGCTGGTGTAGTTTGGTCCCCTGGTCTGAACATGGAAACAGGGCCAGAAAACACTATAGGAGCCAAGAAAGGACATGTTGAAATGCTTCAGAAGCAGCTCACCTGACAAATTAACTTGCTTGAGGGTTGTGAAACAGAGAACAGGGTTTTTTGTACTTCTGTGCAGAAAAAGACTTTACTTGTTCAGCAGCTCGAAATGTCACCTTGGTGGCATAGAAACAGTGATGCAGAAGCACTGCTATGGCAACCTTTGCTCAAGCTCACTGTTTCTAACATATTGAAGCTGCCAACTATGAACGAGAGAGTTGACAGCTTCTAGAAGAAATTAAATCATTAAAAAAATATGTTGCACAGTAGTTGGGAATGAGGTCAGTGGGAAGACAACAGAGAAAGGAACTAACAGCAGCTTGAGTGGAGCAGAGGTGGGCATGGTGAGGGATGAGTGACAGAAAAGATGCAGCGAAGTTAAACTATGTCCGAGAAGTTGCAAAACTTTGACTTCACAAAACTTCATGAAGATCCTGTTGGCATACCAACTTCAACCTTGCCAACCATGCAGCAATTTTTCAGACAAAGAGGTTTCCAGTAAGGTTTGGCCACATCACAGAAAAAAATTTCACTTCACCTGGCAAAAAATGTTGCAAAATTAGCAGCTTGAACTTCGTGAAGGTGACCAACTTCTCAAAGTTTTGGTAATGCAAAGTTTTCTCAGCTTCTCACATCCCTAAGTGACAGTTTGAATGGCAATATGTCAAAAGACTGTTGACTAGTCTAGTAAACTATTGCCCAGTTTTTTTTTTATCTCATTATTACATCCTTAGCAGGGTTTTTTTTACCTTTGGCTCCCCCATCCGGCCAGTATTCAGTGACACCACACCGATGGCAGCATTCTGCTCAGCCCCCTTCCATTCTCCAGGCCATATCATGATGGGTGAGCACCGCACATTATGGAAGGCCGAGGCAAAACCAATGGAGCATCCCAGATGCGCCCAGTGCAGAGTCGATGATTGTCCAGTTTTAAAGTGATCTATTGACCAAACTCAAACACCCAACCCCACTGAGTTTGAAACTGCCCAACAGTTCAAAAACTTTTAATGTCATGTGACTGCCTCTGAGCCAATCAGAGACCAGGATCAGGTTATACATAGTATACAAATATTGACTGGAGTCAAGGGCTATAGTGGGAAAACCTTGACCACAAGGGATGATCTCTTGCCTAACAATTGTTATATTGCCCAAAGCCATAGACTGTGGACATAATGACAGTGCAAGGAATCAGTTCATTCTGAGGGGTCAAAATTTACCCATTATAGCCTGAAACAATGGTCAATATTTGTTTTATAAAATGTTGTGTCCCACAGAACACCTAATACATGTGTATAACAAAAAAAAAGAGAAAAAGATTGCCTAACTGTTTTCTGTCTGTCTGTTGTCCTTTGTGGGCTTTTTTTGCTGTCATTTACAGGCTAAGTCCTTAGGTCAAATTTTAGTTGTTCTGACCCCCCTCCTGTCCAGCTGCCTTTATTCTGCTCATTTGGCCTGTCACAAACTGCCACAAGGAGCCAGGAAGCAGGGACCCATATACCCCTTCCACACACAACCCTATGGTGTAAAGAAAGCAAAATAATGTAGTGAGGGTGGGCAAACTTAATGGGCAACAGACCTTTTCCTGCCATCATTATCTATGTTGCTCATGAAAAAAGGTAAAAAAGTACATTAAATAGTAATGGCTCACCCGCCCCTATATAAAATCCAAGTCAACCCCACTTCCCCACCTGATCCAACCATGGGAGTTTACTGAAGTGTCCCCTCCCAACCTCCCTCTAGCAACCTTCACCCACTCCCCTCTCCCACACTCCAAAACTTGATTTTAACCTGTCCAAAAAGAAAACTGGTCTGCGCTACAGAGGTGCCCTCTCTGCTCAGTATGTAGTATATGTGTAACCTCTCCCCACCGCCCCCCCCTTGTTTCTCTCTCAAAAGGTCTGCTTCTCTCACATCTAGGCACCGCTGAGAGGGTTGGGGGTAGTTACTGAAAATTATTCTTGCAACAGAACTGTGGGCCCACTACTTCTACTACTGAGCCTGCCCTTCTTAGACAGGCAACCCAAATGTGGCAACTACCTGGCTCACACCTGGGAGGACCATTTAACATGGCCAACAGCCTGGGTCCTTGGGAGAAGACATTTGCTCAGCATTATGCTAGGTTTGTACTTCTGGTCAAGGGCATCCAATTAAATCTGGACACTGGAAACAATAACTGAAATGTCCAAATGAGGAATGGGATTCTAGCGTGTGGCTTTTATTCACATTACATAGAGAATAACAAAGCAAAGATGGACCCTCACAGGGCTACACTCACTGGAAATGCAGATTACAGAGGTACAGACCACATTTCCTCACAATGAAAACCCTCAGGTTCGGAATGGATCTGGGCACACACGACCCAAACTGGTACACTTCTCTTCGATTCCTTGACATGTCACCCCGGCCAGTACTAGAACACTTTTCCATATGGCATGGAGGTTGATGGTGGCCCCCTGAACCACCCATGAGCACTTTCTAGCTCTAAAGGGAAAATCCAAAATCCCACGTCTAGGTGCTTTCTTCTGACACTGACCAAGTGCCTGAGAGAAAGCCACAGGTGCCCAAACTGAACCTGGAGAGGTAAACCTGGTTACTCCAGATGGGGGGCGGTCTCCCACCTCTTGCTCCCAAATCTATACTTGGCCATTCATTTGGTTACAACACCTTTCTTTGATACTCTGGATCTAGATGCACTCTAGAAATGTTTAGCACATTTCACATTCTAGACATTACTCAGGTGGTGTCCTAATTTTAAAAGTTCTGAAAGTGGCTATGTCCATACCCTAGACCACCACTGTTGCAGATGCTTCTAAGCCATACACAAATTAAAAGTTCTGTACTTGGCAAGTCTGCTCCTGACCCCACAGTAGGCAGATACTTTTACACTGATCTCAGTCTCGGTGAACATAGTCTCTTTATCAGAACAGAACTCACCATGGTATGCAGGTGCCCCAGGGCTTCTTTCCCATAAACACAGATTCTCTGGTACTTTCAGTACAACTCAATTCTCAGGCAGCTTCTTTCTGTCCGGGCTGGCACAGGGGATTGCCCCTGAATTCCTGGAATTCCCCCCATGCCTGGAGGGATGGGGTACTGGAACAACTCTAGGAATGGTCTCTACCACTTCCTCTGGTCTCTTCTGTGTTCCTCTCTAGGGTAAGAACACACAACCCACTTGTCTGATGTAGCTCTATATCAGAGCTAGG
Source organism: Neoceratodus forsteri (assembly GCA_016271365.2). Classification (NCBI taxonomy): domain Eukaryota; kingdom Metazoa; phylum Chordata; order Ceratodontiformes; family Ceratodontidae; genus Neoceratodus; species Neoceratodus forsteri. The sequence goes on from CM057456.1 coordinate 400,244,048, forward strand.
CTCTGAGGGGCTCCCAGCTGCAGCACACCTCTCACTCTTTTGACTACTCTCTCAAGACTCCCCTAAATTCCAGAATGTTCTACAGCTAACCCCTGCAGCTAGCATTCCATTGTGGCTTATGCTGCTGTGAGAATTCTATGGTGACATCATCACACCAGCTCAGCTGAAACTGAGAACAGAGTGAGACAGTGTGAAAACCATTTAACTGGTATCCCACAAGCTGCCTTTCCCTGCCTGCCACTGGTTCTAAGTGGGATTCTAGTAACCCCTGGGAACAAGGGGGTTACACATGAATGAATGAATCACATCTTTTGCTATAATAAAAGACGTGACTCATTCATTCATCTGCTACTTACTGAACATAGAGGATGTCTCTGCAACACAGAACAGTTTTCTTTTTTACTGGTGAAACCCACTTTTTTGGGGGGCGGGGTGTTTGAGTGAAAGAGGATGGAAGGTGAAAGAGAAAGCATGGGATAGAGAAATTTAATAAACTATCAAGGTTGGATCAGTAGGTGGAAGTGGATGGAGCTGGGTTTTATATGGGTGTAGGAGAAAAGTTTGACTATATTATTATGTGGTGGCTTGAAAGAAAATAAAAGTAAAACATTGTTTTGTGGCATGAAAACCAGAGCAACAGTCATCCAGCAGGGAAAGCAGAAGGTAGTCAGTGAGAAGGGAACAGAAGGGCCACTGGGCTACCAGGGAAATTTTGAAGAAATTTTGTTTTTAAAATATTTAAAAAAAAAAGAGAAGTCAGTGGATGACTGACTGCAGGCTCCAACTTGAACTGAGTGGTGGATGGGCGGAGGTGGCTGGTGAGCAGTGATTGACAGGTTGGCTCGGCAGTAGTTCAAAGGACTATTGCCCAGTCTAGTGATCTATTGACCAATTTCAGTTTAAAACTGGTCAATAGTTCAAAACCTTCAGTGTCTCATGACTTGTTCTGGACCAGTCAGAGACCAGATTTTTTTCTTAGGGTTTTATCCGTCTGTCTGTCTGTCTGTCTGTCTATCTATCTATCTATCTATCTATCTATCTATCTATCTAGCTATCTCTAAGCTACATTAATGTATAGTTAGGGGTTCAAAACTACAAAAGCAGGGAAATGTTGTGTTAGGGCTCTTTCTACCTTATAACATCCACCTATCCCCTAGCCTTGTGACCCAAGGCCAAGCTACTGGTCCAAAAGCTGTGCCCCATGGGCCTGTTGCTTCAAGGTACAGGTTTGAGCAGTGCCGCAAAAGTCAACTGCTTTATATATGGCTTACAGGATTAGACATAACTTTTTAGGGTACTCTGTGATGCAGCATATCAGTCACGACCCCTAACATTCTGTGCTTTTCACACAGGAGAGCTGAAATGACTTTCTTGGCACAGGATATCAGTCATAACTTGCTTCCTACAGGGAAATAAGTTTCTTAATATGTTGTTAGCAGTGGGCGAAGTGGCCCCAATTCACTCCACAAAGTGATTCAAAGAATGAAGGCAAATTTACGGAGTGCTTCGCAAAGTGAAGCGGAGTACTTCACGTTATAATGAGTAAAGTGACGTCCTTTGAAAACAATGACTTCGCGTTACTCCGCCTTCCCAAACCAGTACTCCACCAGTTCTTAAGGTGAAGTACATTGAAAACAATGCACTTCGCCTCACTTGGCCTTGTTTTTAAGCTCCAAAGGCGAATTTTGCAGTGATTCATGGGATTTCAGGTCACGTGGGCTCTAAATTGTTCTGCACTGCCTCGGTTTGGGGTAGTGTGTGTAGGAAGCTGTAGGAGTCAATCTGCTCTGAGATCTCTCTGCGATTTAAACCTTCTAAAAGCTGTTAAAAAAGCCCTTTTCAGTCATTTGTTTTGCTGACACTTTAGTTCATCGATTATAGGAAACCCTCCTGTGCTCATATCATCGAGTGTTTATTGTTTGTGTGTGGATTTTGAATGTTAATGTACAACATTCAGTCTGTGTACTGAGAGACAGTGGAAGTGTGCTTTGGGGGAGGGGTGTATCTGTGGTGTAGGTAGATTAACTTGGAGAAAAAGACAATGCTTTCTGTTTTGGTGATATTTTTCTTGAATAACTGTGTTAATGTACACAGTAATATTTTCAATAATTCTTGCCATTTTTTTGCTGATTGTTGTGGTGCAGCAGTGCATAATTTTAGTTTGTTTAAAATATGTGGTTATATTACATATTACTGAAGTTTTCAATTTGCTACGCATTACTTAGTGTGTGTGAGAGTATGTGTGTGACACGTGTCATCAAATCAGACACCTTTTATTGTGCCACATAATAATTTCAGTAATGTGAACCTGCTACCCACTGTAGCTGTGATTTTTGTACTTCTTTGTGGTATCTTTACTGGTACTAATACTAGTGACTGTTACTGCAGCAGTGCAGTACACTGCCCGCACCCCCAGCCCACCCCAACTGACAAAGGTATTCTTTTCCAGATTTGAATTTCTGATGGTGAGCACTGGTTAGGTGTTGTGCCTTTGCATCTGCATCTCTTCAGTGCGCAGCGCAATCTTAATCTGTCTGTGCATTTGCATCTCTTTAGGGCCTAATCTCCATCTGTAACTTAAGTCACAGTTGTTTGTTTGGCTTCCCTTCAGAGTACTGGACCAGTGTGGTGCATAATTCTGCATGAACATTGTACTCATTAATATGCATTTTTAAGTCAGGAACATCATCATGAGTCACTCGTGATACAAATCACAGTCACAAATGCAGTCACAAATCACTATTCATGATCACGTCATGAATCACAACATTAATTAATTTTCTAGTTACTTAGATGTATTGTAAGCCTGTTTTGTAGTATCTCTCCAGGCTTCACCACCCTGCCATTGTACTCATTAATAAGCGTTTTTAAGTCAGGGAATTTGTGCTACAGCTCATCAGGGAAGTACAGCCACAGGCATTTGCATTCCCCTCCCAATACAGTTCCATATTCTTTACCTCACACCGTCAATACTGAATCACGTTCTTCATCATCACAGTCACAAATCATGATTCATGATCACGTCATGAATCACAACACTAATTTTTTGACTAGTTACTTGGATGTATTGTAAGCATGTTTTGTAGTATGTCTCCAGGCTTCACCACCCTGCCATTGTACTCATTAATGAGTGTTTTTAAGTCAGGGAGTTTGTGCTACAGCTCATCGGGGAAGTACAGCCATAGGTATTCGCATTCCCAATACAGTTTTCATATTGGTTATCTCACACCATCGACACTGAATCACGTTCTTCATCATCACGGTCACAAATGCAGTCACAAATCATGATTCACAATCATGTCACGAATCACAACATTCATTTTTTTACTAGTTACTTGGATGTATTGTAAGCATGTTTTGTAGTATCTCTCTTGGCTTCACCACTCCACCATTGTACTCATTAATAAGCATTTTTAAGTCTGGGAGTTTTGTGCTACAGCCCATTTAGGAAGTACAGCCACAGGCATTCACATTCCTTCCTGTACAGCATGTGAGTTACAGTACTGTAAGTAGTGGTGGGTGAAGTGGCCACAATTTGCTCCGTGAAGTGATTCACTGAGTAACGTGGAATCACGGAGAACTCCACAATGTGAAGTGGAGTACTTTGCTTCATAATGAGGAATGCAAAGTCCATTGAAACCAATGACTTTGCATTATTCCGCCTTCCCCAAACCACTTCTCCACCAATTGTAAGGTGCAGTACATTGATATCAATGTAATTTGCCTCACTTCACCCTGTAATTGAGCTCCAAATGAAATTCTGCAGTTATTCATGGGACTGCAGGTCACATGGGCTCTAGATTGTTCAGCATAGCCTCAGTTCTGGCCTGGGTAGTGTGTGTGCAGTGGTAGCTGGAGACAGTTTGGTCTCAGAGCTCTGCAATTCAAAACCTCTAAAAGCTGTTTAAAATGCCTTTTTGAGTAATATTTTTTACTCAAAATTTAGTACATCGATTGTAGGAAACCCTTCTGTGCTCATATCATCGAGTGTTTATTGTTGTGTGTGGATTTTGAATGTTAATTTAGAACAGTCAGTCTGTGTACTGTGACGTGTGCTTTGGGGGAGGGGCGTATTTGTGGTGTACGTAGATTAACTGTGAGAACAAGGCAGTCTTTCTGTTTTGGTTATATTTTTCTTGTATAACTGTGTCAGTGTACACACAGTAATATTTTCAGTATTTCTTGACATTTGTTTGCTGATTGTTGTGGTGCAGCAGTGTACAATTTGTCTGTTTAAAACATTTGGTTATATTACTAAAGGTTTTCAGTTTGCTATGCATTACTTGAGTGTGCATGTGAGTGTGTGTGCGATGTGTGCCATTAAATCAGACATCTTTTATTGTGTTACAGAGTAATTGCAACAGTGTGAATCCACCGCACCTGCATGAATTTTTTTATACTGCTTTGTGGTATCTTTATTGGTAGAGGAGTGTTACTGCCATGCACTAATTCCCTAAACTGGCAAAATGTATTCCTTTCCAGATTTGGATTTGTGACTTGTAAGCACTAGTTAGATGTTGTTGTGCCTTTTCGTATGCATCCCTTGAGTGTGCAGTTCAGTCTTAATCTGTCTGTGCATTTGCATGGCACCATTAATTCTGGGAGATTGCATTTCTTGTTACACTATCATTTCACTTTGTCAGCACTGGGGAATTTTCTGGATACAAGACAGTAGCATTTTGGGGATGCACATTAATTCTGGTGACTCTGTGTGTGACCTGACCACTGTGCACATGACAGAGTGCACCATTTATTTTGGGAGACTTTGCATTTCTTGTTACACTCTCATTTCACTTCGTCAGCACTTGGGAGTTTTCTGGACACAAGACAGTAGCACTTTGGGGATGCACATTCATTCTGTTGACTGTGTGGGTGGGATACTGCCAATAATGTTGTCACTCTGCCTTACTTTGCATTTAAGGCAGAATGACAACGTAAAGTAATAATAACAAGACAAAGTAAGCATTTACTAAAGACCAAGACAGCAAAGTGCTGGCATGGCGGCTACGCTTACTTCACGCGGATTTTAAATTCACTGCATCTCTATATGTTGTGTATGTACGATGTTAATTTTAGGACAAAATACACTCTGTTTTTCCCCTTATGTTCTTTACTATTTTTCATGTTTTGCACCTTTGTTTCTGAAGGATTTAGAACAAATTTCATTACTTTTTTTTATAATTCCAATAGAAACATAAGAATCAAAATAAAAATCAGCATGTTTCACTACTTTTGGTAATTTTTTCGAATCTTTTTATCTTAGTGTTTTGGGTTTTTGTCATATCTTATGAAACACAAGTGCCATTTGTTGTGCATATGCTGAGTTTGTTAAAGTCTATCTTAAACATTTTTTTAAAGGTGACAGGAAACGTCCTTTCCTATTAGACTGTTAATAAATAATCATGTCCTGGTGTCATTATTGTTATGACATGATTTGTTTTGTGTATATTTTGTGTTTTTTATGATTTTTTATTATTACTGTATGCTTTCAAAAATTGAAAATGATCCCCATGGTCTGTTTTACCTCCATGGTTGATCTCGAGCACTTAGTTCCAATAATAACATCTATATCATGTTGTGTCCTAGGCTGCAGTGGTTCAATCTCAATCACTGAATCATTTAGTCCTTTTGCTGTGTGATCTTATTCTACAGTTAGTTTTATAAACTGAAGAATTACGGGCATAACTTCTTGTGGTCTGTCACGGTATTTTAGTTCAGCTTCAAAATAAGGAATAAAAAAATAGACAATAGTTGTTCTGTTGCACTAGGATTCTTGTCATTACTCAAGTGCTTTAGTGTGTTCTGACTGAAACCTTTTTTTTGTAAATCGCTAACTGCATCAATTCTTTTTTGTTATTTATCAATCTTACGAATCTTGGAAAATGCTTACATGAAATAAAAAGAATCTCTAATATCTGATTGTGAATGACAGCAAGAATTTTTTGTGAAATGTACATCACTGTGATTTTTTATGGGCAGCTGCCTTTTTAGTCACTACCATTATCTGATTAATTTACTTCTAAAAATAGAATACATTGTAATGTGTACATTTATTTACTTGTCTAGGTGGCTTAAATGGTGTAACCTTATAGAACCTGAAATGTTTTAAAAAAATGCTTATTACTGACAGATTTTGAACTAGTTTTTACAAGCTAAATAGAGTTCTGATTACGACGCAGCCCTGTTATTTATGAGTGATTCAAATCCCCTTTTTTAATGCATTTCATATGTCCTGTGTCAGGATCGTGAGTTTGTGTGCATATGCATGTGTTTTTTGGGGAGGAGTGTGTGCATGTGTGCGTGAGACAGTGAGAGAGAGACAGGGAGAGGGATGGTGTCTGATAGACCATCAGATTTCATCATTGTTATAAGATCAACAAGTAAACTATGCCACTATTGATGACTTCTAAAGCAGGTATCTGTGCACTTTGCTAATGTCACAGTGACTATACGCAACTGATACAGAGATATAGAACTGGTCATTCATTTGCATACTCTTGCCTGTAGCAAGACTAAGTGATGCAGAGACTAGGCTGTCCCTTTTATGTTTTTCCATATCCTCACACTTTCCACCATATTTGTGTGATGTCCTTCTCGTCACAGTACTGTATGTGTAAGTGCAATACAGTAATTGCATTTATGGACATGAGACCTCTTCTGGTTTACCATTTTTTATTTGTTTGTGTGTAGAGGAGGGGGATGTTTTCACATGTGTGCATTATATGTGATTTTGTTGTGCAAATCCATGTATTATAGATCAGCGTATGTATATTATTATCCTATTTTCTTCTCATGGATTATTCATGTGTTTAATGCATATTACTTTGTATATGCTTGTGTAATGCCCCTGTTGTTAATCAGGACCTCCTTGTAAATGAGCCTGCTCAATGGAGTTTTTTTACCTGCCAATAAACTTGAACTTGATGAACTTGAAAAGCATGCAGCTTCCATTGTTTCCCTTTTACATACCTAATTATGTCTCATAACATCATAGTACTGTCATAGTTGTCATATCTTCAAAATGTGTTGCCGACTTCACATGTGTATTGCTCAGTGTCACAGTATGTAAATTAATGTCATGGGAAGCAACACCATTTCAGTTTAATTTGCCTAGATATGTCACAGCTTTGTAATCAAACATATTGTCTGATTTGACATGTGACATGATCGATATACACTAGCTGTGCTGTCATTATCTGCACTTCAGCATGGTTAATGTAAATGTATCTGAATCCCAACAAGTTTCCCTGATAGTTGTAATTATTTGCTTATACTGTCCTGCTTACTACCTCCACCCCCACACACACCCCACTTCCACTGTACAAACTAAAATTCATTGCTAAATGTTAGCTCTATTGTTATAATGCTGTTTCATATTTGATATCCTCACAACCATCAACACCCAACTCTCACCCCAGTTCACATTCCCTTATCAGGGTCAGGTAGGTTTCATCACGGTGACAGTGTAAATGTAACAACACTGTCAAATCATGATGGCTGTTGTTCTGGACTACCATCTCTCTCTATGCATTATATATGTAATCTGATCAGATTTTATTTCTGTCGAGTTGATTGCTGCCAGACTATTATGCCAATGTATTTATACACGTCTCTCATTTTATGGTGCCATTCACATGTTTCTGATTCATAATCTACAGTTGTCAGTGTTCTCCAGTCTCCAACACAAGAATATTGACTACATATTCCTTCCTCCAGTTCGTTGTACCTTTTTTTTTCAATCAAGTAGTTGCAATTGTCTGTCATTTGCGATACAAGTACGTGTGCACTATACTAATATATATATATATATATATATATGCTCTGATGCATATGTTTGCAATATTTATTGACAAGTTGCATTTTCCCCATTTTTTTCAATTTGATTTAAGGGATTTTTATGCCAAATTTTTAATTTGTTGAACATGCTGAAATTCATAACATTTATAGTTATTTCCGTATTTATATGACATCTGTTCTGCTTTATTCTGTTGAAAGCATAATTAGTCATTAGCTCTTTCCTTTATGTACTTTTTTTGGCATACTCAATATTAATATTTGTAATATTTTACATATATTAAACAAAGTGTTTCTGTATCCTGGCGACTAATTTTAGTGACTTACCACCTCATTAAATAAATAAAAAATGAAAAAGATTATATGTGGATACCAGGAACATGACCAGAGGGAAGCAAGAGCTGCTGTTTCATTGAGGCCCTCACTGTCAGGGTGCCCACTGCCTCAGATGTCACAGTCACTCTTGCAACATTATCTTTTGGAAATTGCTCATCTATTTACAATTGGGTCTGGCAGCAGTGGTGTCAGAAGAATCAAACTTAAAATTCATGTACCGAACAATACAACAATAGGGCCCATTAGTTAAAACATCTAATCTTGTTACTGGTGATTCCAGGAGTAGCAGAGATAAATTACATTGTTCCTTGATCATGGAGCTAACAAAGGGGATGGGAGGAAGTATGGAAAAACTATGGATGCTCAGCTGAACTGATACAAAAAAAACTTATGCTATGAAAATTTCATATGTGTCAACGGTCATTTTACATTTATTGGTGGGGTTGTAGAGCCCATAACATATTTTGCAGGGGGGCCTTTACAGTTGTTGGCACATCCCTGGTGGGTACCTAGGTATCAGCTGATATACTATAACTATCAAATTATCTACCTACTAAAAAATTAAAAAAAATGCATACACATAATGTTATGCTACTACCTTTTGGTTCATGCCACTAGTGTTGTTATCTACCTTCCTCTGATATGGGCTCCAGTACTGCATGCAGTACTCCAGGTGCAGAATGACTAATGACCTGTACAGATGCAGTATCACCTCCCTATTCTGAGGAGCAGCACCTTACATTTCTTAGCATTGAACCCAAACAATCACTGTTCTGACTACTCATCCCATTTAGTCAGGTCATCATGTAGCCCCTTACACCCTCATATGTCATCCATAGCCTCACCAATCTTGTTATCATCATTGAACAGACTGATCTTACAAATGATGCCATGTGTGATATCCGCTGTGAATTTCCCAATAATCACTTGTCCCAGCAATGAGGACTGTGGTACCCCGCTCATCATAGCCATTGGTATGAGAGTCTACTTCTCACCACTGCCAGTTGCGGTCTCCCATTCTGCCATTTCACAATCAAGATCACCATCTTTGTGCCCACCCTAACTTATTTGAAATTTTATCCTAACCTGCATTGAGACATTGAGTCAAAACCAATGCTGAAGTCCAAAAATAAAGGACATTCACTGTATGCCCCTTGTCCAGTTCTGTTTAGAAAATGGGCTAATAAAATCTATGGTTCTGATTGGCCGATAAACCTGGCAAGGTTGGCATCTGTATAACATAAGTTTATTGAATCTGGATGATTATTATATATAGACCATATACAAATACAGTACACAGCACACTTTGGTATTAAAAGAAAATTTCCTCTAAAAAAAGCAATATGCATTGTAAAATGATTTCATATGTTTTAGACGTGGTAATTTTCCAAATTGAATATAGAATCAGTGAAGAAATCATAGAATCATACAAGGTTATGGCAGAAAAGGACCTCCCAGCCCATTCTGTCTGTCCTCTTATCCCCTAGCCCTACCTACCATATCTTGAGACACCCCCCTTTCCCCTTAGTCTCATGTGTCTGTCCCAAGTAGTATTGAATCCCTCCACTGTCTCTGAATTCACCACCTCCACTGGACACCCATTCCATTTCTCCACCACCCTCTCTGTGAAAAACTAACCTCTCACATTGCTCTTGAAGTGCCTCCCCCAGAGTCTCAGTCCATGTCCCCTTGTTATGTTCCCCTTTTTCCTGTGGAATAACTTCCCTGGGCTTCCCTTGTTCATCCATTTGACATATTTAAAGATCTCGATCATGTCCTTCCTCTCCCTCCTGGTCTCCATTGTATATAGCCCCAACACTCTGCATCTCTGTTCATATAGTTTGCCCTTCATCCCCTGCACCATCTTGGTTGCCCTTCACTGAACCCTTTCGACCAAGTCTATATCCTTGCGCAGGTAAGGTCTCTAAAACTGGACACCATACTCAAGGCATGGCCTCATCATGGCCTGATACAGGGGTACCAGACCTCCCTATGCCATCCTCACAAGCCTTCTTAATTTGTCAAAGTCTTCCCACCTAAAGTTCAGCACCGTTGTGCTGCTTTGGGTCCTCATCCTCCTTGATCTCACCTTGAACCCTACAGTCCTGTGACCACTTTCCCCTAGTTTTTCTCCTACCACAACCTCCTCCACATTCTCCCCATTCATCAAGACCACATTTAGCAGGTTGCTCACCCTGTTAGGCTCCACAACCAGCTGTTTTAGGAACACCCCACTTAGCCCTTCCACTATCTCCCTACTTCTTGTTGAAGCTGGTTCGGGGATGGACCATTCCACATCTGGCAAATTTACGTCATCTACCAATAATGTATCCCCCCCTTGAGAGCCATCCTCTCAATATAATGGAGCATCACCCTGTCCTGATATTCTCCCTGTGAAGATGGTCTCTATATGACTCCCAGCCTCAAGTATTCCCCTACCTGCCTGCATAGCTTCACCCATAGAAGTTCAATAACCCCATTTCCCTCCTGTCCCTCCTTCACCTGTATGTCTTCTTTGACATAAATGGCTACTCCCCCCTTCCTGTACTTTGTAAACAGTCTGAAGCCCAGTATAAATGTCTCCCACATGTGGAGGTCCATCCACCAAGTCTCAGTTATCACTATGATATATACATATATATATATATATACACAATAGGGGTGGGAGCTTCTAGAGTGTGATAAATGGACATATCTTCACTGGAGTATGATAAATGATGATGACATCACTACTGTGATGATATATGCCATTTATCCATACTGTGTTGATGTCACCACTTACTCACTACAACCTGCAATCTAAATGAAATTATTTTAGTTTCTCTATCTCACTGAGGCCTGCAAGTTACTCAATCAGCACTGCAAAGTACACTCAGCTGTGTGCTGTAGTGTTTGCAACTCCCATCCCATTAATGTGCTGATCAGTTTCACTATAGCCTACATTCTAAATGAAACTGGTTCAATTTCTCTTTCTCACTGAGGCCTGCAAGTTACTCAGTTACCATTGCAAAGGAAACTCACCTGTGTGCTGTAGTGTTTCTGATTCTCCCAGCCCATTAATGTGATGATCAGCTTCACTACACCCTACATTCTAAATGAAACGGCTTCAGTTTCTCCTTCTCACTGAAGCCTGCAAGTTACTCAATTACCATTGCAAAGAAAACTCACCTGTGTGCCATGGTGTTTCTAAGACTCCCAGCCCATTCAGAAAAACTCACATGCACTCATATAACACCACACATAGAAAGACCAGAAAGCACACAGAAAAAGGACACAGAAAAAAATATTTCAAAAGCTCCCACCTCATTGTATAAATAGCACACATGATGTGCAGATCGTGTACTATGGAAAATATTCTCACTCCTGCAGAATGAGATCTGGATACACTCATTCATACCTTCAGCACTCATGAGTATCCAGAGGTCACTCTGCAGGAGTGAGAATATTTTCCATATCACACTCCTGCCCATCATGTAGCTTCTTTCTCTCTATATATATATTTCTATATATATATATATATATAGATAGATATATATAGATATATATATATATTAGAGGCAAAAAAATCCATTTAATGCATCAGTTAGAGTTGTTCCACAGTGACAAATGCAAGGAAATTTGATGTGAGGGTTGAAACCCCCTTTGCACCCCTCCAGCCCATCTCCCCAACTGGAATCGGGGTGCGCGTTGGGGTCGTCAGCCCTAACTCTCACCCCATCACATGTGGAAAGAAGCTGAGGAATAGGAGAATGGGGTGAGAGTTAGGACCAATGACCCCAACGTGCACTCTGATTCCAGTTGGGGGGTAGGCTGGAGGGGTGCAAAGGGGGTTTCAACCCTAACATCGAATTTCCTTGCTTTTGTCACTGTGGAACAACCCTAACTGATGCATTAAATAGAGTTTTTTGCCTCTAATTTCCCTTCTTTTTGATAATGATAATGAGAAATAGTGAATGTAATGTGGCAGCAGGAGCATGGGGCCCTGTGGGCCCTGCGCTCCCTCCACATGATGTCTTGTCACATAGTAACATTGTGCCCGCAAACCAAATCATAATGCGCATGGTGATGCAAAGCGAAACAGAAAGAGAAACAGTACTGTAGACAGAAATGTTAAAAACAACACAAACACAACCGCAAATGAAAATGCAAAGGGTAACGCTCATGGTTGCGTAAATGTGAACGGTAAGTGAAACGGGTACGGATCCGCAAGCGGAAACGGTAATGGTAACAATAACGTAAGCGTGCAGGCTGGTTTTCCCCAAAAGCTGTATAAAGAAAGACAGTGAGTACAAAGAATGTATGCAAAATAATGACTCTCGGAACAGAAAAATGATGACTTGGAATAGTAAATTGCTTATATCTCAGGAACCGTACGACAGAAAAAAAAATTAAAAGTCATATGAATTATCACTTTCCTAGCTAGTTTTGTACTTACTTCCTACCAGGAGGCTAAGCATTTTTTTGACAAAAAGTCCGTATCTCGCACCGTTTCCGAGATACGGGCCCTGTAAGGAGCGGAGAACACCATAATGTTATCCTATGGGAAGAAATCAAAGTTCAGAGTACCATAACTTTGCCTCCCTGTAATATTTTTTTACCAAACCAATGAAAGTCACATCTGTGGGATGTTGGCTGTGTTCCCTGAAAATTTCAGCCCAAAAGACCAAACCGTTATTTTGCAGCAGGGTGCCAAACGATTGCTGCAATGTGTCATACACCGTAATGTTATCCTATGGGAAAAGCGTCAAAATTGGAGCACTGTAACTTTGCAGCCATGTGGTATTTTTTCAACAAAACACTGAAAGTCACATCTGTGAGATGTTGGCTGCGTTCCCTCCAAATTTCAGCCCAAAACTCCAAACTGTTCTTTTGCAGCGGGGTGCCAAAGAATTTCTGTCATTTTCCCACAGCCTAGAAAAGTACTGTCACAATTTGCGAAAGCTTTCGCAAAAATTTGCTACACTTTCGTGAGTCGACACTACTTTGAGAAAGTACTTTTTCCAGAAATCTGAAAAACATATTTCTGGGGTGTTTTACCCCAAAATAAAGACATGGCTAGCATCCTCAGGGTCTGACTAGGTGAATACAAAAAGAATTAGGTTGCTAGAAGGTCCCAAATTTAAATGCCATGCATTTTTCTGATCACCAACTGAAAAAAAAATGGCAGATTTGCGACATTAAAAGGGCCATTTGCAAAAGTGATAACTGCATTTGTGACACTGTCGAACTTTTTGTTAACTTTTCCCATTGACTTATAAAGGGAACTTGTTTTTTGAATAACTTTTGAATCGTTTAATATTTTTTCACAGAATCTTTGAAAGGCACATTGAGGACCATGGCCGCACATTCCCTGAAGATTTTGGACTGGTCACGCAAACGTGCGACCTGTAAGAATCGACCATAGAATTCCAAAAGCGCCAAGCATACGCAGATCACACTAATAACTCCACAGCCGTATATCCGACTGGTATGAAACTTGGCAGATCCCAAGGCATATAGGGTCTTGATTCTGTTTTCCAAATTTCAGGCAAATCCATTGAACGGTTGCAAAGTTATTAAGGTGCAAAATTTGAGGTTTAACATGTAGATGGCTCCTCAACCCTAACTATGGTAGCACTACTGTGCTACCATAGTTAGGGTTGAGGAGCCATTTCTATGCTAAACCCCAAAACTTTGCACCATAATAACTTTGCATCTGTATGACAGATTTGGCTGAAATTTGGAATACACGATCAAGAGCCATAGGCCTTGGGATCTGCCAAGTTTCGTAGTGGTCGGGTATACGGCTGCGGAGTTATTAAGCATGATCTGTGCACGCGTCTACGCTTTTTCTGGAATTCTCATCCACACCTACAGGTCGTATGGTTTGTAGCGACCGGTCCGAAATCTCAGGGAATGTGTCTGAGTCTCGATGTGTCTTTCAAAGATTTCATGAAAAATATTAAACGGTTCAAAAGTTATTCAGAAAACAGTTTCCAATATAAGTCAATGGAAAAGTTAACAAAAAGTTCAACACTTTCAAGAAATGCATTTTACTGCAATGGGCCTGTTACTTTCGCAAACCGGCTATTTTGTTTTCAGTGGGTGATCAGAAAAATGGTTGGTATTTAAATTTGGGACCCTAGCAACCTATTTTTTGTATTCACCTAGTCGGACCCTGAGGATGCTTGCCATGTCTTTATTTTGTGGTAAACACCCCAGAGATATGTTTTTCAAATTTCGAAAAGTATTATAAATTACTGTCACTTAGTAGTCGAACTTTTTATGAAAGCTTTCGCAAATTGCGACAGTAATTTTCCATCTGTGGGACAGTGACAGCGAATTTTTGGCACTGGGCTGCAAAAGAACCGTTGGGAGTTTGGGGCTGAAATTTGGAGGGAACAGAGCCGACATCTCACAGATGTGCCTTTCAGTGTTGTATTGAAAAAATATTACATGGCGGCAACGTTATGGCACTCCAAAGTTGACGGTTTTTCCCATAGGATAACATTACGTCGCCCGACGCATTACAGAAATCCTTTGGCACCCTGCTGCAAAATAACGGTTTGGTCTTTTTTCCTGAAATTTGGAGGGAAGGCAGCCAATAGCCCACAGATGTGCCTTTCAGTAGTTTGGTGAAAAATATCACCGCAGCGCAAATTACGGCACTCCAAAGTTGATGGTTTTTCCCATAGGATAACATTACCGCGCCCGACGCATTACAGAAATCGTTTGGATCCCTGCTGCAAAATAACGGTTTGGTCTTTTTTCCTGAAATTTGGAGGGAAGACAGCCAACAGCCCACAGATGTGCCTTTCAGTGGTTTGGTGAAAAAACATTACAGGGAGGCAAAGTTATGGCACTCTGAACTTTTCTTTTTCCCCATAGGATAACATTACGGCGTTCGCCGCGCCTTTCAGGGCCCGTATCTCGGAAACGGTGCGAGATACGGACTTTTCGTCGGAAAATCTCTTAGCTCCCAAATAGGGCTAAGATTGAAATTAGCCAGGACAGTTGTAAATAATATGACTTTTAAATTTTTTTTCTACGTCGTACGGTTCCTGAGATATAATGTATTTAGTATTCCAAGATCTCATTTTCTGCGCCGATACTCATTATTATGCATACATTATTTGTACTCTCTGTCTTTCTCTATGCAGGTTTTGGGGAAAACCAGCCTGTGCGCTTACATTACTGTTACTGTTGCCCTTTCCGCTTGCGGTTCCATACCTGTTTCACTTACCGTTGACGTCTGCGCCACCATGTGCGTTATCCTTTGCGTTTTCATTGCGCTTGTGTTTCTGTTATTTTTTGCCATTTCTGTCTACAGTACTGTTTATCTTTCTGTTTCACTTTACGTCACCATGCCCATTGACATTTCTGTTTGCAGGCACCATGTTACTATGTGACAAGACATCACGTGGCAGACAATTCCCATCTACGCCACCATGTGCGTTACCCTTTCTGTTCTCATTCGCACTTGTGTTACCATGTGTGCCACTGTTAGCATTTCTGTTTGCGTTGCTGTCCCTGTTAGTATGCCACAAGACATCATGTGTTGGGAGCGCGGGGCCCGGAGCCACTGCATTACATTCACTATTTCTCGTTATCATTCTCAAAAAGAAGGGAAATTAGAGGCAAAAAACTCCATTTAATGCATTAGTTAGGGTTGTTCCACAGCGACAAAAGTGAGGAAATTCGCTTTTAGGGTTTGAAACCCCTTGCACCCCCACCGGCATTGGGTGTGCATTGGGATTAGTGGTCCTAACTCTCACCCATTCTCCTATACTTCTGCTGCTTTACACATGTCATGGGTGAGAGTTAGGGATGATGATCCCAATGCACACCCAATGCCACCACATGCGTCATCCTTTGCGTTTTCATTTGTGCTTGCGTTTCTGTTACTTTTTTGCCATTTGTGCATACTGTACTGTTTCTCTTTCTGTTTCACTTTGCGTCACCATGCCCATTGACATTTCCATTTACAGGCACCATGTTACTATGTGACAAGACATCACGTGGCACGCCGTTCCCATCTACGCCACCGTGTGCGTTACCCTTTCTGTTCTCATTCACGCTCGTGTTACTATGTGTGCCACTGTTAGCATTTCTGTTTGCGTTGCTGCTCCTGTTACTATGCCACAAGACATCATGTGGTGGGAGCGTGGGGCCCAAAGCCACCACATTACATTCACTATTTCTCATTATCATTCTCAAAAAGAAGGGAAATTAGAGGCAAAAAACTCCGTTTAATGCATTAGTTAGGGTTGTTCCACAGCGACAAAAGTGAGGAAATTCGCTGTTAGGGTTGAAAACCCTAACTCCGAATTCACCCCCCCCAGCACCACACACACACAGACACACACACACATTCAAGTATGGGGGAGGACCAAGTCAACACAACCAATGACAGACATCCAGCAGCAGGTGACAGAAATAACAAACAATTGTCTAAATGTACTACGAGACATCCCCACCCACCTGACCAGGTACTGCATGCTCAGTGGAGATCAACAGCAAAACTGAGGCCATGTACACCAAACGTACACATCCCTGATTGCAGCTGCACACAACGTATCACACTTAGTAGTTGCATGGCCTTACCTACTGATGCCCCACACCAGACCACACCACTTGTGGTGGGCCACCTGAGCAATAGAGTTCAGCAAAACCAAGGAGTTGTACAGGTATAATATCTCTGATTATAACAAGGGTTTGAGAAATGCAGCTTTCTAATTGACTGTAAACATTTTAACAGCCTTATGTTTAGTTTTTATTAACATACATGTAGAGCCTAACCATATGATGAACATGGTTTAATGTTGTTTAAAAAACAGTTTTATTATGATAGCAATAAGCCACTCCCAGGTATTATGTTAATGGTCAGTTTATCACTGTCTAGCGACATGTGGCACTCGGCTATGCCTCATTCAACATAAACCCCTACAGGGTGATTAACAGACCATTTAACATAACTGTTGTTCATGCCTTATTGCTTAATTGTCTTTATGAGTAGATACTGTCCCTCTGCTAGGCACTGCAGCAGCTTTGCAACACAGTGTCCCACCCAGTTACACCATACACTGTCTAGTTACTGGAGAATGGCTGTGAATATGAACTCATGAAGATGAACAGTGTAACTTGATCATTACAGTCATCAAAACCCTAGTGTGATTATAACTGACAGAGTCAGTGATAGAGGATAACCACTGCTGTCCTAGTACACTTACCCCATTGTGAGTTAAATCAATACTAAAAGATATTCTGTTTATATCTACACCATACCTACTTGATTCCTGTTGTACCACAATTAACATAGTTATCACTTTGATAGCATCAGTGACAGAAGTGTGCAACCCAAACAGTAGGCATACAGCCTGAGTATGAAACAACTGTTAAAAAAATCACACTGTGTCCATAAGTGGCATAGATCACTCATTGCAACAATAGTAAATGTATTACTATTTGAATAAGTTAGCATCACAGATGCAATGAGATTGTCTTTATCAGGTACAACATACTCAGTAAGTGCCTACAGGAAAATCTATCCTATATACATCTCCGATACAGGTACATCATTGTTGGCTCAGTAGTGCTATGATATTTAGAAGTTGCTTGGCCTGATCCATGCAATTACAATGTTTGTTACAAAGAATACTTACTGCATCTTTAGTATTGAAACACACTGAAGGTCTATGTATGTACATCAGCAGTACACCTTCATCAGTAAGAATGCATGTGATCAGAGTCACGTGATGAAGGTAGCGGTATAGTTGGGTTCCTGTGAGCTCCGTCTTCCACCTGCCTATTAATAAGAAAATACCTCAACTAGTCAACTTATTTCAGGACGTAAGTGATTGCTCAAGTTGGCCGAAAATACCCGGTGTTTTATTTATGGATGCAGAGATGAAAAAAGCGCTTCCAAAGGCTGGCCATAGCGTACCGAAGAAGGCAGCAAAAGCTAAGGCCTCCAGCAGCAATCCCATCTCATGGGCCTAGTAGTGAGACCATATCGGAGGATCCCTAATGCTGACTCGCTTCTGGAAGAAATTACCTCTCAGAGATTCAATTTTTGGAGTGGTTGGAGAAATCAAGGAATTAAAAGGGGCGATTACTGATTTGACACGGAAAACATCAGATAATGAAGCCCGCATCAGATCCTTAGAAGGGAACAAGGATAAAGCCGACCTGACGATTTCTAAACTCTCCCAGAAGGTGCATAAGCTTGAACTTAAGGTCAAAGACTTGGAGGGTAGAAGCCGACGTAATAATGTTGTCTTTATTGGGCTGCCGGAGAAAGCTGAGGGGCAAGACCTAATTAAATTTGTGCAGAAGCTTATTGAGAAAATCGCGGGGCCCTCGCCCTTTGGGGCCTCATATACCGTTGAGAGAGCTCATCGTGCACTACGCCCCCTTCCCTCACCAGATCGTCCACCCAGGCCTCTTATTATCAGATTCTTAAACTTTCAGGACCGGCAATTGCTGATTGACAAAGCAAGAGAGGATAAAGAGATTTACTGGGAGGGAGTGCGGGTCAGAATTGCGCAAGATCTGCCGCTTTCGATACGGCAAAAGAGGGCTACTTTTCATCCGTTAGTTAAACGTCTGATTGCTGCTGGGCTGAAGTTTCGAATGGGTTATCCTGCACGACTACAGGTTTTCATCGGGAACGAATTTAAATCTTTTGAATCCTTTGAATTGGCTTTGATAGCTCTTCGAGAGGCTTTCCCTGCATTATTTAAGGAACCGTGAACTGGGTCCTGTGGAATCTATCCGATCCTTTTTTTTTTTTCAAAGATGGAAATTGAACACTTCTAATAGCATCAGATGGCATTTCCTTTTGTCTTGAAATGATTTTTCTTGGAAAAGACTTTGATCAACGTCCCTACCAGAAGTTATATCGCATCCCAAACTAAAAGACTTTTTCTCTATATTCTTGTGGGGAGGCATATTATGCGATTATTGTTATATTTTTATAATTTTCATAAACGGTTATTCATAAGGGGACAGTTGACTACTGGATAGTAGGGGGGTTCATGACTCATTAACCTTTAATGCTGGCTAGTAAATAGGTTATTCTTACCCCACGGAGGGGGGGTGTTCTTTGTTTTATTTTCTGGAGCCATATATGTTTATTGGACTTGATAAATGAGTCTCGGCCAATAGGTGAGGTATGGTTAAATGTTTTAGGGTAGGTTCTGGTATCGGGTGGGTGGTATGATGGTTGCGGAGGAGCAAACTGGCTATCTTGTCGCCATGGGCCAAGAGGTGGAAAGCTCTGGTTTTGGGGGAAGGGATGGGGGCTACTGGATGAGTATTAGGATGAGGAGGTTCAGGGGTTGGAGGTAGGGACAGTGTTGGTTGGGGAGGGGGAGGGTCTTGGTTATTTGGGGAAGGCACAAGGCTATTCTCTGTATCCATTGAAGAGGGCATGGTGGGCTATTTTATGTATTTCTTTTAGTTTATATATAATGGTGGCTAACACGTTTATTAAGTTTTGCACCTGAACGTTAGAGGGGTCGCCATAATTCCAAGCAATACAAAATACTGAAATATATAGAGGCTGAACAGGTGAAAGTGGCTCTCTTACAGGAAACACATTTGTTTCAGACTAAGGCTTGTTCTATGAGGAGAATGCAATTTGGTGTGTACTCTTCTCAGGGCAGTACTAAAAGTAAAGGGTTATGATATTATTGCATCGCCGGTGCCTTTCAACCCCATCAAAGTCATTCAAAACAATGAGGGTAGATGGATTTTAGTGAAGGGTAAACTTTATAACTTAGAAGTTTTGTTAGGGGCAATATATGGGCCTAATTCAGATAATCAAGATTTCATAGCTATATTACTTAAGGCCTTGCTGCCTTTTGCCCACCTTCCCATGATAATTGGGGGCGATTTTAATTTGGTTCTTGACCCATTAGTAGATAGGTCCACCAGCTCATCATCAACTCCCACGCCAGCTACTTTAGCTTTCAATTATTTCCTGGAGCGGTTGGACCTGGCCGATATTTGGAGAGTACTGCACCCACAAACTAGGGAATACACCTTTATATCTCCAGTCCATCGATCAGGCTCTCGGATTGATTATATATTGGCCTCACAGGTTCTGCTTAGAGGAGTCATTGCTTCTGAGATAGTGGCAGCTCCACTATATGACCATTCCGTAGTTGAGGTCACGCTCTCTTCTCCCTCCTTTAACCGTAGGAGTGGCAGATGGAAGATAAATAACCAATTATTAAGGGTCCCCAAAATTGTACAAAATTTGTCCTCACAAATAACTGAGTTCATTGATTTCAATGCAAGAGCAGATGTCACGTCGGATATCCTTTGGGCTACTTTTAAGGCTTATATTAGAGGCCTTTTGGTAAGTCAGGCATCCAGAAAGAAAAAAGAGCTCTGTGAGAGCATGACAGAGTTGTTATCCCAAATTAAGATTTTGCAGAATGCCTTGCTTATTAATCCAAAGGATGAGACTGAAAATAAGTTAATTAGGGCGAAGAACACTTATCTTAAGTTGTTGGGTGATCAGGCAGAGTTAGCAATCATTAAGACAAAGGCTAATTATATAGATCAAGGTGATAAACCAGGTAAATTTTTGGCCAGACGGATTGCTCAATTAGAAGCATCTCGTCTAGTTGGGGGACTCTGGTCAGAACAGGATAAACTTATCAAGACAAACCCTGAGGATATTACCATGATTTTTAGAAATTACTATGAGGTCCTTTATGGTTCTATGCAATCTCCTCCCAGTCAAGATAGGATTAGGGATTATTTGGATGGGGTATCTCTCCCTAGTTTAGTAGAGGCAGATCAAGCCTTCTTATCAGCAGAAATTACATATGGGGAAATAGAGCTCTCAATAAAGAACTTACCAAATGATAAAACACCTGGCCCTGATGGTTTTTCATCTAATTTTATAAAACCTTCTCATCTTCTTTAATCCCCTTCTACTCAAATTGTTTCACCATATACTCTCGGGAAAGGTACTGACAAGTATCTTTCAGAAGCCCTCATTGTGGTCATACCCAAGTCTAATAGGCCTCCAGAGAAGCCTGATAGTTACAGACCTATATCTCTATTAAATTATGATATAAAAATTCTGTCTAAAATATTAGCTGAGAGGATTGCTAGGGTATTACCGAAACTAATTGGTGTAGAACAGGTCGGATTTATGAAGGGGAGGGCCTCATCAGACTACTTTAGAATGCTTGCGCCCGTCTTCTCGGCTTCTGAGGAGGCTACGCTCCCGTGGGCGTTTGCCTCCTTGGATGCCGAGAAGGCATTTGATAGGGTTTATTGGCCCTTCTTATTTCAAGTTTTGGAGAGATTTGGTTTTCCGTCCCAGTTTATTGGTTGGATTAAGGCTTTATACTCTAATCAATCAGCCAAGATTATGTGTAATGGGGTTATATCCTCTCCTTTTCCTTTATGTGTAGGGACGAGGCAAGGATGCCCCTTGTCCCCTCTTCTTTTTAATCTTTATTTAGAACCTTTAATTAGGTATATTGGGCAGACAATAGAATTAGAGGATCCAAATAAAATCTGCCAATCAAAGTCACGCATTGTGGATGACCTCTAATTTATGTTGCTAACCCTGCTTCCTCATTACAAGCACTGCTAGGGGTCATCGTGGAATTTAGTGAAGTAGCCAATTATAAACTAAACCAAGAGAAGACGGTTGTCTATCCCTTAAACAACAGGGTTTTCAAAAGAGATATTGTGGAGCTTGGCCTTGGTTGGACTTCCAAGCATCTGAGATACCTTGGTCTTGTCTTGACTACTAATTCTGACAAGCTTAGGCATCTTAATTTGGATAATCTAGTCCATACGATAGATTTGGACATGAAAAGATGGGCTCAACTTCCACTCACATTGTGGGGAAGGATTAATGTGGTGAAAATGAACATATTCCCTAGGCTTTTCTACCCTCTGGGCAACCTTAATATTTGGCTCCTTTAACATGGTTTAAGAAATTACATAAAATGATAGCAGATTTTATTTGGAATTCCAAAAGCTAGAATGACTTATGTTAAGTTAGCTGCACCCAAATTGCAAGGGGTTTGAAATTACCATTCTTTCCTATTTACTTCTGGTGACATGAATAAATATGGTAAGTGGGCGCTTTTGCCCTTCCCTAACTCTAACGACACTGG
The DNA here is from genome assembly GCA_016271365.2 of Neoceratodus forsteri. Classification (NCBI taxonomy): domain Eukaryota; kingdom Metazoa; phylum Chordata; order Ceratodontiformes; family Ceratodontidae; genus Neoceratodus; species Neoceratodus forsteri. Next base: position 400,266,310 of record CM057456.1, read on the forward strand.
GGAGTATTTACCTTTATGGTTGAAGTTAGAATTTGGACTTATAGAAAGTTTAGGTTTAAACCCTGAAGCTTTACTGTACAATGCCCCTAAGATGTTTCCTAAACTCAAGAATACCCCTATTGGAATATCTATTAAGGTTCACAACCAATTATGTAATTTTCTTAGATATAACCATATCTCAGACACTTTTCAGCCAATTTTAGGTAACCCCCAATGGCGTATTGGTAACAAGATTATCACTCATAAATGGTTGCAGGGGCTGGAAGATTGCAGGTGGAAAGACCTTCTCACTGAAGAGGGTTATCCTAATTCTGTGGTTCAAATAATCCAGAAATTTAACTTATCAGTAAGAGAGGTGTTTAAGGTTTATCAATTAAGACACCTTTTGGTGCAGAAGCATGAGACCACTAGGGCGGTAACATCTTGCTCGGACTTTTGGGCGGACCTAAGACCTTTAATTGATTCCCCTCATGCTGTATCCAAGATCTATCAAGTTATGTACCAAAGGGCTTTTTCGGAAAGCTTAGCCCCTTCTACATATTGGGCCAGGGTCTTTGCTAATGTTAAGCTGGATTGGAGGCATATTTGGGGTAACTGTTATAGGTATACGAGACAGGATTGTTTAAGATTGATCCAATTCAAAATCCTACATAATATATATTATTCACCTCAGAAACTACAGGATTTGAAAGTTACACAGGAACTTAGATGTTTTCGATGTGGTTTAGGGGACGGTGACTTACTTCACGTTTTCTGGAATTGCCCGAAAGTGGCTCCATTGTGGAAAGAAATTAAGGATAGAGCCAACCCATTGCTTGGTATTGGGGAGATGTTTAAACCAGAGATATGTCTACTAGGGGTCCTATCGGATTCTCCAGTCAAACTGAGGAAACACCATATAACCCTGATCTCTGTTATTGTGAAGAGGTTAGTTCTTAAACATTGGAGGGACTCTTTCACAATCACTTATTTGGAATGGCTTTCGAGCTACTTGCTAGTCTTAGAGTTGAAAGAATGATAGCGACACTTCATAATCAATTGCCTCTTTATGAGAAAGTCTGGTCCCCGTTGAAATTGCTTATTCTTAACTGTATTGGGAATTGATTTCATGCCTATTGGATTAAATGATATAGCCTTGTGGGGTGGGGGATATTGAAGGGGGGGATGGGAGAGGGGAGGATTGGGGGTTGGGGGGTCGGAGACTTAATGTCTTTACTTTACTTTTATTTTCCATGTACACTTAATGCTCTCTATTTTCATTGATGGATACTTGCATTGTAAGTCTCTGTATTCTCTTCTCTAAAATTTAATAAAAAGTGAATTGCAAAAAAAAAGAATGCATGTGATACTGGCAATACGAATTTCACAGCGTTGAACAGGCAATGCTTTTCCATACGTTTACATCAGCCTCTCTATGTTGAGTAAACCATTGCAGTAAATGTACTACTATGTAAATCACCTACTAAATGTATCACTACTTTTATCTTGAGCATGCTAGTGTCTTGTAGTTAATTTATGTGCTTCTCTTAATTAATGTATACTCACTAGTGTTAAAACCTTTATACAACTGTCATCATGCACCTTCAGCATTTATATTGAATAATGGCACAGTACCAGTTGTGGTGTGGTGTGGGCATCGGTAGGTAAGGCCATGCAACTACTAAGTGTGGTACGTTGTGTGCAGCTGCAATCAGGGATGTACGTTTGGTGTACATGGCCTCAGTTTTGCTGTTGATCTCCACTGAGCATGCAGTACCTGGTCAGGTGGGTGGGGATGTCTCGTAGTACATTTAGACAATTGTTTGTTATTTCTGTCACCTGCTGCTGGATGTCTGTCATTGGTTGTGTTGACTTGGTCCTCCCCCATACTTGAATGTGTGTGTGTGTGTCTGTGTGTGTGTGGTGCTGGGGGGGGGTGAATTCAGAGTTAGGGTTTTCAACCCTAACAGTGAATTTCCTCACTTTTGTCGCTGTGGAACAACCCTAACTAATGCATTAAACGGAGTTTTTTGCCTCTAATATATATATATAAATATAGTAGTTTGCAACATTAATACTATTTATTTAACTAATGTATTAATATATGTTGTATTGTATAAATTGAATTGTCTATGGTAATACATCTTGTCTATCATTATCTTTTTTGTGTGTTTATTTATGAGATGGTGAGGTGTGTGGCCCCAAATTGCAAGAACAGCGAATTATCTGGGAAGTCATTCTATATGTTTCCAAAGTTACATGGGTTGCAAGAAAAATTGAAGTTGTTTTGTGAATGATGTGCATTTTGGGAACCTACCAACCATTCTGTCATATGTGAAGAGCATTTTACACATAATGGGCCCGATTCTAGAAGGGTGGCATAAGTTGCCACCAAATGCAGGTTGCACCACCGGCAACTGTGACATTGACCCTGTGCCCAATTCTAGTAGCGTCAGGGTCTTCGCAGCAAAGTCTTGTGACTTGCAACATGTGGCAAGGTACACCACACAGAGGGCGTACCTGGCCAGCATGTTGAAACCGCTGCCGCAGGCCGCAAGTACACCCCCCTACCCAGCAAGCCACAACCTACATCCCCGGCCCCTCCCAGCCATCAGTACCTGCCCCGCAGTGCTGGCCACAACAACTGGCCCTGAATCAACCATAGCTACACCCCACAGGGCTGCCCACATCCCCAGTACCCCGAAACCCATGTTGTTAAACACTCCACAGGGTGGCACTGTCACCCCCTACCCGTGCCTCGACCCCCGAGTTGCCCGATGTATTTGCAGCAAAATGCCATCCCTAGTAGTCTAGTGCTCTCCCCCATGATCCACATAAATAAAATTAAGTCTGTCTTTTCCCTGGTAGTCTAGTGCCCCCCCATGATCAACATAAATAGAATACAGTCTGTCTATTCCCTGGTAGTCTAGTGGCCCTCCACTATGAATGTGAGAGCACCACAGGTTGTCATACAGAAGAAATACTGAACAGTAAGAAGTAAGAGTTCATAATGATGATATGATTACATAAAATTAAATCAATGACTATAAGGCATCAGTATAAAAGATAAGATAGTATGCTGAAAATATGTATGCAGTACATCCTAACCATTGGAAACATGCAAAGTCTGGAATCCCAAGTATATAGGATTAGTGTGGCATGCATTGCAGGCAGTTGCCATACTGCATCAAGGATGTGAATAGCATACTGTTCGTGTTACTCATGAAAATGCAATGTTGCTATTATGGATTTCTAATTTAAAAAGGGAAGAGTTAGAGGTATACATCCTGAAACATATCTTTCTTCATTGAGAGTGCTATTTAAAATATAACAGTTTATCCATCAGTTGATTCAGATGAGTTATTCAGAATGCATTACACCAGACATTCATTACTGATGCATAGCACAATGCTAATCAATGTGGTATCATCAACCACTTTACAGAGTTTTTCGTCTAGTAGTTCTAAAATAATTTTTTTTATTAATAGGTTTTATGAACTAATATCTGACACGCCAATCATAGAGCAAAAGAAATTCATTATTTATGAAGAATGTATCGCATACCTACTGTCTGTCCACCCAGTTTGTTTTGCAATATGCTGTCTATTCATGACACTGTTAACTGGTAGTTGTGTCACAATCGATCGTATATGCAGAAATGGACTTGTGAATAACTGGTCATCACAACCAAAGTTTGGTAAAATGCCAGCTGGAAACTTGGACATAGTTTTCAGCAATTTTTCTTACTGGCATAACTCCAGTGAAGTCTATGACCATGTTCCGGGCACTGAAGATACCATTTATCAGTTATAGAACATTCACATCATTGCAGAAGTTGTATGCTGTGCCCAGCATTTTTAACTTCTGGAAATCACAAGAAGAATAGATGCTGACATTACTTGCTGGAGAACCCTTGGATATTGGTGGTGATGCCCATTGTTGTTCACCAAGGCACACAGCTAAGTATGGTAGCTACTCATTCATGGAGTTAAACATCAACAAGGTACTGCATGTTGAGCTTGTGCAGGTATGTTCTGTTATTGAAACACAGGTTGTGGTGTTGACAGAAAAGTTCAGATAGTTATTTAACTAGTGATTAAACAATTGTCATCATCCTTCCATAGTTTGCCAGTTGATGATATAAGCAATAAGACATGACAGGATGTGCATTATGGTGAAATAATCACACTCCTCATATGCATTGTTAGTGTACAAACAGTAGTCATGTAAAGGTAGCTGGCAGGTTTGTGATGGAACATCAATGTTGGTTATATGGGGACTAATGTAAGATAGTTCTGGTTGTAGGAGGATTGATGTGCTCACTGTGGTATATAGTTTAGGACCAGGATGACTATATATTATGCTCTAATATTGAATGGTCACCTGTCTGTTTTTAGCCAATTAAAGCTCTTTAATTTTTAGACCCATTTCATAAGTTATATTATTTTGTAGATTTTCATGAAATTACTATTTGTGCTAGCACTATGCATTAGCTAACTAACTTACATAATGCAGAATACCTGGATCAACAGCAAAATGAAAGAGGGAATTGATGATGGGATTCGTGATCCTTGACAAACTTCTTGCTTTTTATCGACCATAGTCAAATGAAGTAGCGAACTCAAATGAAATGGAGCTGGAGGGACTGAAAAGAGGGTTGAAATTCCTATATGATAAAAGTATAACAATAAGGAGTTTGACCTCTGACAGACATCCGTAGGTCATAAAATATTTGAGTGAGAACTGTCCACACATTAAGCATTGGTATAATGTGTGACACATATCTAAAGGTATGTTTGTGCATCAGTCAAAGAGAATATTGATGCAGCAAATAATATTGATATTAACAAATTTTCATTTGTCTACTTTGATATTTAAAAGGACTGAAGAAAAAAATTGATGCTGCTTCAAGGAAATCACAGTGCGACATCTGCAGGTTCTGGACTACATCTATATCTAATCATTTGTACTCGTGTGCTGCTTCAAGTGATGGTGATGCCAAATTAGTCAGAGTAAAGTGGGGTAGTGTTGCAAATCACATCACAAACATACACAATGGTTATAGTGAATTATTTCCAAACTGCCTGCATGGTAACATTGGTGAAAGAGAGTGGATTGAGCAAGGTTAAGTGTATATCTTATCGTACCAACTAATATTCATGTAAGAGACACATCACAAGTAATGATACTGTAAACAAAAGAACAATTTCAGATTGGTCATGTAAGAAATAAGACATTGCTGGCTTTTGGTAGTAATGAGATATCTGAACACCCATATGCATAGTAAGGCACAAGGTCACAGGTTGAGCACCTTCGGCCAATGGGTGTGCATGTATCACAGTACTACCAACCCCCAGCCATACCATGTAGATAACTCATTATGGTCCCATATGCTACTTTTTTTTAGGAAAGAACATTCTTCAAAATTTACAAAACCACATCAGATCTAATAAATTATAGCTAAATAATGTAAATTAGACCATCCTCAGATGTTTTTTCATCTGAAAGTCATTTGTCTTTATTGACTCACAATTAAATAGTGTGATTGATTACCATGGGCTAGAATGTGTCAATGCTCAGCATTAGTCCAGTAATAATATGCTCCCCAATCCCCCACCCACACACAAACAATGAATGTCAACATTAAATACACAATTTAAAAATTCTTCAGAGTTCTAATTGGAAACACAAATAAACACACACACATGCCTCAAGTTGAGCCAGGACCATGATTTTATCAACTGCTGGCCAAGGATCATGGCATTAACTGGCAAAGTGGTAGGGATAGGAAGTGGATTCTGATGGCCATCTGTGAAATACAAGCAATGGAAAATGTGAATGGTACTTAATTTTTTTAAACTTTGTGCTGGTGTGTTATGCTGTCTCATGAGTGTAAGTGACATTACATTATTTACTAGTCATGGTAATAAGATTTTTGAAGTCTGTGTGTTGCCCTTGTAAGCAGGGACTTGTTATTCGCCATTTGTCATACTCTCTAACTGCCTTTGCTTGAACCAAGTCTCAGCAAACGAGGACACAGGGATTCATTACACATCTCAATCACAAATCATTATTAACTAAAACCAACTGTGTGTTGACATGTAATAATGAAAAAGTGTATTAATTGTAATAATTGTTAATTTGTAGGCTCAAAGGCACAAAAGGAGTTACTGGTGGTCCTTTACACTCGGCAAATGTTGAATGATGTGGAGCAGATGTCGCCAAGCAAACAAATGTCAGGTGTAGAATCATTTCATATATTATCCAGTTTGGTCTAAAGAGTTTGCACTACTTCTACACATACATGAAAGCAAGGTTAGATATTGTGGATGGGCAGTCTGAAAATTTGAGGTGCCCGGTGATAACCTTAGTAATGGGACACCCCAAATTGACAATAATGTTTTACCAGTCTCAATTGAAACATGAAAGCATGTATATTTTCCAAGAACATTTTCTAACTCCGAACTTTTAAATTATTTCCTGGGTGGATGTGGCATGGGTGTGGGGAATTTTAAAATTTCAAGACCCCATGTATTGGTTCATGAATGAAAGAAAAGGAAAAGAAAAATGAGTATCTTGATATTTTTTTCCTGACGCACCTTATTACTGAAAATCATGTATGGTAATTGACATGTACTGCTTCTTTTAGCAAAGAAGTTTACAAGTATATACCAACAATAAAGGTAAAGAATAAAGGGATGCAATATTGTTAGATAAATTACATTAAGTGAAATGCTACCACGATTATGTTTAAAATAATTGATCATAAGTCTGAAGCATGGTCATTATACAATAAATACATAGGATAAATGAAGTATTTAACTTGTTACTTAGTACAAGCAGGAAAATAAGTAAAATACATGTTAAGAAAAATATGAATACTTGTTTGTTGTTTATTTTATCTTCAGAACAATCCTGGCTGCTACTCACTTCAATGAAAATTCATCATGAGAACAAGCAAAAACAAAATGGGGGGAACGCCAATGGAAGGTATCATATCCAAAGTACAAGTCTGGCAGCAGCATTATTAAAGCAGTTAAGATACTTTTGTACATATGGTAAGTCAAGATAATTTAACATAAAAAAGTACATACAGCACTATTAATAAAATAAGATTTATAAAATGGGCAAGGAAATCCTTGTGTCCTGATTGACTGAAACTTGGTTCTAGCCATGGCAGTAAGAGAGTACCACCAATGGATAAAAGCATATGAAAATACAAATCTGCCAGTAGGAACAAGCCTCATGGTCTATCAAGTCTGCTTGAGTGCACAGCTAGCCCCCTAGACTGCAGCTGCCCCCCCAGCACTACTTACCCAGACTCTCTCCCGTGCCCTGTCACATGCCTTTTTCAAACTACCCACTGTCTTACATGAAATCACCCACTCTGGTAGGGCATTTCATTTCAACATCACCCTCTCCATGAAGTAACGTCTCCTCATCTCTCCTAAATCTGCCCCTTCCAATCTTATCCCATGCCCTCTCATGTCCCTTTCCTTCTTCAGCTTAAATAACCCATCAGCACTAGATTTGTTGTTTTCCTTCAAGCACTTAAACATTTCAGTTATATCTCCCTGTCCTTCCTGTACTCCAGGGTGTACAAACTCAGTTCCCTCAGCCTGCTCTCGTAGATTTTGCCTTCCATCCCCATATCATTTTGTCACCCTTTGCTGCAGCACCTCTAGCAGTCTAATATCCTTCTTCAGAAATGGACGCCAGTACTACATGCAGTATTTCAAGTGCAGCCTGACCAAGGACCTGTAGAGGGGCAGGATCACTTCCCCATGCTTGGACGAGAATCCCTTTGTAATGCACCCCAGCATCGTATTAGCCTTAGCTGCAGCTTTCTTGCATTGAGCAGAGGTGTTCATGCTCTCCGTTTCTATCACCCCTAATTCCTTCTGTTTCTTGGTGACCCCCCAGCCTCACACTACCCAACCAATATTTCCTCCGCGGGTTCTTGGCCATAAAGTGCATAACCTTGCACTTCTTCTCATTGAAGCCCAGCTGCCACTTCACCAACCTATCCTCCAGTTTTGTTATGTCCCCCCTGTAGTTTGTTCCACCCATCAACTTCGTCCAATATCATCCCCATTTTAGTATCATCTGTGAACCAACTGATCCTGCTCTCAACTCCATGTGAGACATCCAATATGAATAGCACAAGCAACACCAGACACAGCTCAGAGCCTTGCAGAACTCCACTAGTCACTGGCCTAGGTGCTGAGAGTCCCCCCCCACCACCCGTGGCTGCCTCCACTTCAGCCAGTTCATGATCCAGTTAACCAGCTTCACCCCCACTCCCATGGATTTCAGTTTCCACCCTAGCCACCCATGAGACATTGATTCTAAGTCCTTGCTGCAGTCCAAATATAGGATGTTCACTTCATGACCCTTATCCAGCTCACTTGTTACTCAGTCATAATACTCTCACCATTATGGAAGTGAGACTGATAGGTCTATAGTTTTCTGACTCATCCCTTGTGTGTAGGCACCACATGGGACATCCTCCATTCCTGTGGCAATTGAGGTTCTGGTTTCAATTGAGGCCTGTGTCTGTGAGTGTGCCTTTGTGTGCAGTCCAGTAGAAACTGTGTATTCCATGTTACCATTCAGTGTGTGTGAATGGAGAGGGGGGCATTCTAATACTAGAATAATGTAGATATTTGAATTATTCTATTCCATGGTAGTCAATTACACAATATGGTGAATGTGAAGTAAGTTAAATGGCTGACGGGTGAAAAACATCTGTGAATGAACTACTTTACATTATCCAGTAACATTTCAGTATATTTTTTGTGGAATTTATGGCTTTTAGAATGTTCTTTTTTTAAAGTTGTATATGGGTCCATTTTATAAAAATAATAATATATAGCTAGGTGTCAGTAGTACTGAGATACTCACACACGCAGAGGCTGAAGGCACTTGGCCTGTGGTCTCATGCCTCAATATGCCTTTGGATGTAAAGGTATCTCAGTATTACCAACACACAGCCATATCTTACTGCTTGCCTCCCGGAGCCTATGGATGGGGACACATGATGAAAACAAAGCATATGTCTAAATGACAGCCTGGATAGGCCTAGTAGCCCTCATCTACCGACAATTCCTATGTTACTATGTCTGCAATATTTCAAGTGCATTAATCATGTTTTTTAAACATTTTAACTGATTACATAACAGAATAATGACATTAATACAATCGCATAGACAACGTTATCCTTCATATGCAACTGCTTGACATTTTGTTGAATAAAGTACAGAAACTGTTCCAACCAGTCTGTCATCAAAGTTTGAGAAGCTAAACAAGGCAGATGCTATAATGCAACACATAAGTCGTTTTAACAAATGCAGCGCAAGTGAAAAAAAAGACATCAGTAAATTATAAACCAATAACTGAATATCCGAACCATGACTATCTAGACAGCAATGTATGATGTGTCACTATAATTTCATAAAAAAATATCTCGGATATGTACTTAACTATTAATCAACATAGTCAGTTTTTTTTCTGACAGAACTGTTGTAGTATCAGAAGAGATACGATATGGCTTCAACATTGTAAGCTGCCACATCAGATTCATTTTCATGATATGCATATATTAAGATATGCTATTATGTGTAGTATGTTATATTCACAATATAACCATGGATTTATATCTGCTATGCATATAGCATCTCTATATTCAAAAGCTACCTTAGCTTTTCATATGTCTTTGACTGTTCAAAAATATTAGATTCATAGAGTCATGGATGCCACTGTACTGGCCCTCATCACCTTCTCCAGCAGACCATTCCAGTGTTCAGCCACTCGATAAGTGTAGTAATATTTCATAATGTTTTCCCTAAACCTTCCCCATCCACCTTCAATCCATGGCCCATTAGTTTTTGTATCTAACTTCACTGAAAATAAGCTAGCCCCTACTTTATTGATCCCCTTAACATATTTGAATGTTTCAATCATGTCCCCTTTCTCCCTTCTTGTCTCCAGAGGATACAAATACAGCCCATTCAATCTCTCCTCATATGTCTTCCCACTTAGTCCATGCACCATTTTAATGGCCCTCCTCTGCACACTCCTCATGCCATTTATATCCTTTTGTATATGAGGTATCCATAACTGTACCCCATAATCCAGGTGTGGCCTATCCATGGAACTGTAAAGTGGCATCAGCACCTCCCTCATTATGCTGATGATCCCTCTCTTTATGCACACCAGCATCCTGTTAGTTTTGTCCACTGCTTTGCTGCACTGAGTCCCAAACCATAAGGTCATCAGTGATTATAACTCCTATATCCTTCTGCGTGGTTGCAACCATCATCTCCCCCCTTAGTGTATTTGGATTCCTCCTCCCAAGTTCATCACTGTGCATTTCCTGGTGTTAAACTTTAGCTGCAATGTTTCTGACCACCCTTCCAATAATTTTAGATCCTTCTTCATTACCTCCACCCACCCTTCCCCCGGGGTTTCCACCCAGTTGCTAATTTCTGTATTGTCTGCGAAAAGGCAGACCTTCCCCTGAAGCCTCTTGGCTATGTCACAGACCTAGATGTTAAACAAAATGGTCCCCAACACAGACGCCTGGGGGTCCTCACTCATAGACATTGTCTCCCCAGAGTGCATCCCATTGACCACCACCCTTTGGATTCTACCGGTTTACCAGTTGTCCACCTATCTTGTTATTTTCTGCCTCATCCCCAGACTCACCAACTTATTGATCAGTCTTTTGTGTGTCACTGTGTCAAAGGCCAGGTATGCCATGTCCACTGTCCCACCCTGATCAATCAACCTTGTCATCGAAGAATTCGATCAAGTTCATCTGACAAGACCTATCCTGATTAAAGCCATGCTGCTGAATGTCTTGTAGCCCCTGCTCGTCCAGATAGCTGACCACCCTTCATTTCAATATTGTCTCCACTACTTTGCCCACCACCAATGTGAGACTGACTGGGAGATAATTGCTTGCCTCCTCCATGCTGCCTCCTTCATGAATTTACACCATGGCCCCGATTCCAGAAGGTTGGCACAAGTCATCGCCAAACACGACTTGCGCCAATCGCCATTGCGACATGGACCCTGTGCCCTATTCTAGAAGGGGCAGAGTCCCCGCGTCTAAGTCCTGTGACTTGTGACATTTATTTATTTATTCATTCTAGGATTACAAATACCTTTGAGCACCAGGCAGCTCATTTACAAAGGTTCCACGTCAGTAGGGAGGGTTGCAAACAGTTGAAGAGAAACAGACAAGTCATACAGAATATTTCAGAACAGATGTACATGTGTTTACATTATAGTATAGGACAATTAAGCTTCAGTTATATACACATTAAGCAAAACCTGATCAGAGGCAGAGGGAAGAAAAGTAGAGGGGGGAGGAAGAACCAAGAGGGAGAGGAGCAGACAGGCAGCCTTGTCAAGTTGCAACTACGGTGGGGGAGAGGAAAGAGTCTTAGAAAGGGGAGGGAGAGGGGAAGAGGGGGAGAGAGGCAAAGTCAGGGAGGATGGTGGTAAGATGGGGGAGAGAGAGGTGTCAGTGAGGGGAGGTCCAAGAAGGGGGTGGGATGGACTAATTAGGTGGAGCAATCACAGGAGTTTTCAGTTTGGAGGTAAGTTCAGAGCTTATGTTTGAACTCTTCAAGTTTAGAAAGGGTAGCTAGACTGTTGGGGAGTCCATTGAACCAGGAAGGTGCTCTGCTACCAAAGGCGCATTGGCGTTGTGTGGTCTGGCACCATGGGACTAGTAGGAGTTCAGTGGATGAGGTGCGCGTATGTTGGGTCTTTGGACATTTGTGAAGCAGACAACACAGACTCTTTGGAATGAACCCAAGTAGAATCTTTTTAGTGAGAAGGCAGGTGTGGTATTTAATTCTTAAGCTTAAGCTGCCCAGGATTTTGGTGTAGACTTTTTAAAGATGAATAAAAGCTGTTTATGGCAAATTCTAAATTGTGTGAGCAGTGGAGTTCATCCTACACTTTGAGATTGTTGTGGTATTTAATTTTCCCAGATAGATTGAGCCATCCAGTCTGTTTATAGAGATCGCAGGTGTGGGTGAGGTGGTATGCCCCCATTTGGAGTCTACAAGCCTTGTTTAGCTCAACAGTGAGCCTTTTGAGAGCAGTATAGGTAGCAGCTCCGTAAATGACAAGGCCATAGTCAATAATAGAGAGCACTGAACTGTGAATCACCAGATTGAGAGCTTCAGGTGTTAGACACTTTCTGAGTCAATAGAGAAGACCAATCCTAGCATTGATGGCTCTGGCTACATTTTTGATGTGGGTTGTATAGGTGAGGTGACTATCTAGGGTGACCCCAAGGTACTTGAAGAGCTGTATTTGTTCAAGGGGGTCATTTTGGCTATTTCTGATAGTGAGATCATGTCCGTTGTATCTACTGTGGGCAGAGGAGAACAACAGGACTTTTGTCTTCTTGTAGTTTAGCACTGGTTTCTGTTTGGAGAACCAGTGCTCGATGTCCAGGAAACCATTCTATAGGTTGCTTTCGAGCATGTGTGGGTCAATGTGGCTTGCAAAAATGACAGTGTCATCCACATAGAGCAGTGTGCACAGGTGGCAGGCAGATGGTAAATTGTTAATGAAGATGCTGTATAGTAGGGGACCCAGAATTGAGCCCTGGGGTACATCCAGTGGTGCAAGTGGCAGACAAGAAGCACAGGAACACAGCCACTGGCAAATATGAAATGCAGAATGAAGATCTTCAATCGGAAGGATAGCTGTGTGAAGACATCTATCTGTTTAAACACTAGTAGATTCAGTTAGTGATACTGAAGTATTTCTAGCAAAATAGCACTGTTGTACAAGTCAAATGTTGTTATGAAAACCCTGATTTCATGTCACAGGGCCAGAAACTGTCATTATGTTGCTGGTTTAAGAATTTCAGTTCCAGTGTCAGTGGGAAGAAGTACAGGAACTCCGTTCCTGCTGCAGAAAAGGTACAGGAACTGAGTTCCTGTGCATTCCTGTTCACTTTCATCACCAGGTACATCAGACCGAACTGATTCTTGGTCTGAAATAGCGTTGGAAATCTTCACGCATTGTGATCTGTCTCCAAGATAGCTTGTAAACCTGGACAGTGAATCAGGGGAGAGGCCAGTTAGAAAGAGTTGATTAAGGAGGAGCTGGTGATTAACCATGTTGAAGGCCTTGGTTAAGTCTATAAAGACTGCCCCCACAAGACTGCCTTGGTCAATAGATTAGTGGATGGACTGGTGAGTTCTAGGAGAGCAGTGGTGGTGCTGTGCCCTTTTCTAAAACCATGTTGTTATTCACACTGCAGGGAGTATTTACTGAGGTAGTCCACTAGCTGGTTGGCAACAATACGCTGTAGTATTTTTGAAAGGGGAGGGAGTATTGATATAGACCTATAGTTGCTATGTAGCGCACGGTCCCCAGCTTTATGAACTGGTGTAACAATGGTTGTTTTTCAAGCCTGTGAGAACTGAGACAATGACAGAGAGAGGTTAAGGATCTTAATGATAGGTGGGAGTACTTCCTCAGAGGTAAGTGCGATTAGTTTGAGGTCTAGGGAGTCCCCACTACGCCGTGACTTATCCAGCACTTTGCTCAGTAGTTTCCTGACTTGGGCAACAGAGACATGTTTAAAGTAGAAAAGAGGGTGATCATTTGTCTTGTTCTCCTGCTGGTGCGCAGACTTTAAGGTGGTATCATCAATGAAATCTTGTGGTAGGACACTGCTAAGATCGGTAATGGAATCATTGAAAGTATTTGCAATTTGGAGTGGATCCAGTATGTGGGAGCCATTGAGGTTTATCATAGTTGATGCCTTTTTTGGTCTTTTCCAATTATTTCTTTAATAACTGACCAGAATTTCCTGCTAACACCCCAGCTGTTGGTAAGCTGCTCCCTATGGTGATTGCTTTTCACTTTGCGGATGGCCCGAGTGCAGGAATTTCTTGCAGCTTTATAGGCTTGCCAGTCTTGAGGTTTGCCCGATGATTTAGCACAGTGCCAGAGGTAGTCCCTCATTTTGATGGTAGCAAGAGGATCAGGGGTAATCCAGGGATGTACAGTGCTGCACACCTTTATTTTCTTGAGGGGTGCATGTACATCACAGGTGGCATTGAAAGTATTGATAAAGTGCTGAAGGGCTTCTTTAGTGTCGGAAGAGGAGTCCAGTAGAGACCAGTCCTGACAGCGAAGGTGTTGTTTTAGGTGCTCCAGGTGGCCACGTATAAGCACTCTGTTGAATATAGTCAGAGGTGGTGGGGATTGGAATTTGTTGGTCCAGCAACAGGTGACAGAGGAGTGGTCACTTAGAGAGTCAGGGTGCACAGTTACATTGGAGATTCAGTCAGGGCGGTTTGAGATTACCCAGTCGAGAGTGGTGCTTGTCCCAGTTTTGTAGTTAATTCTTGTGGGAGACCTGACAAGTTGAGAAAGATGTAACACTGAGAGTGCATCATTTATGGAGTCTGAGGAAGCTGACAGCCAGTTTATATTGAAGTCATCAAATATAATTGCCTCGGCGATCTGTTTTTGGGCTTTTAGGTAATCTAAGACTTTATAAAGGCCAGTGTTAGGGTCTTTGGGTGGTATATAAACTGACAGTATTGTGAGAGTCTTTTGATGTGCTCCCAGTAGTACTTTGATCCCTAATACCTGAGTGGGGCATCCAAGGTCAGTCACAGGCATGGCTTGACCCTTTAGTGAGTCTTTTAGGTAGATGGCACAGCCACCACCTTGCTTGATAAGCCTGTCCAATCTGAAAATTGTGTAACCAGGTAGGTGAACCACAGAGTCTGGAATTTTGGGGGATAACCATGTTTCCATGACAGAGAGTATGTCAGGGTTGTTTTGTGGAACCCAAACTTTGAGGGAGTCGATTTTACACAGCAGGCTGCAGATGCTGAGAGTAGCCAGAGTAAGAGTTCCTTGTTTGCGATGAGAAACATTTGGAGTGCATTGTGCTGGTCCTGGGTTAGGGTGGATGTTACCTGATAGTAGAAGTAACAGGAGGGCAAGCATAATGAGGTATTCTCTTATCAGTTTAGATACCTGTTTAGCAGCCATATAGCCAGGTATGCCGAACAGAGGGCATGTCTGGTGAGGATGTCACAAGCCACAACTGCAATAATGCAAGGTGCAAGTGCACCCCCATGCCCGATCCCCAGTGGAGCCCCGCAGGGCAAGAGGCCCCCCTACCCACTGTCGTGCCACCATGGGTCCCCCAATGCCAATTCTGAGTCCCATGCAACTGGTGTACTCTATAGTATGTACAGTACATGCAGTCCGATGTGTATATTTGTACCTGGTAGTCTAGTGGCCCCCCATCCAGCTGTGCCATACCACCCAGCACCCCCTCACCCATCCCCAGCTGGCGACTGGCACAGCCCACCTCCGTATAGACAGAGTGCATCTATACAGTAAGCACTCCTGCTGAAATGCAGTTGGTGGCTGGCCATGGATGTGAGAGGTGGGCTGTGCCAGTCACCGGCTGGGGATGGGTCGGGGGGTGCTGGATGGAATGGCACAGCTGAGTGGGGGGGCCACTAGACTACCAGGGTTGTTGTGCAGGTACTACTACCATTGTGGCAGTGTCTCAGGGTCTGGGCATGGGTGGGGGGTTGACAGCGTTGCCCTGTGGGGCATTTAGTGGTTGGGGTTCTGAGGCATGGGGTGTGTGGGCAGCCCTGTGGGGATTTCACTGTTTCGGGGTTCAGGGCAGAGGGGATGTGTGCTGCCCTGTGGGGCACCTACAGGGGTATTCTGGGCATGGGGGAGGGCACATGGATAGTGTGCTGGGCTGCTTGTGGGTCTACAGAACCCTCGGAGGGCGTATGTACAGTTACACCAGCTAAATGCTGGTGTAACTTACATTGCAAGTTCTCCTCTGGGGGTTCTTGTGGAATCCTAAAACTGGAGACTTTGTTGCTGCCCTTCTGGAATTGGGCGCAACTGCTGCTGTAAACCCCCTAGCACCATGTCACAGGGGGTTTATGGTGCAACTGCTGGCGTAACAGCTCTTTGGCGCAAGTGGTCTGCAACATGTCGCAGGCCACATTGTAGAATCGTGCATGTCACAACTGCTGGCATAAGTTGCTTCTTGCACCATTCTACTTGGCACAAGTGCTGTTACACCAGATGTAATGCTTCCAGAATCAGGGCCCATGTCTGCATTCTTCCAGTCCTCTGGTACCCATCCTGTATCCAGGGACAAGTTAAATAGCCCCACCAATGGATCCATGATTACCCCCCTTAATTTCCTGAGCACCCTAGGATGTAGGCCAACTGGGCCCTTGGCCATGTTCACCCTCAGCTTACCTAATTACGCCCTCATCATTATCTCCCACCCTAGTTTGTATGTGGTATTTGGATTACTCCCCCCATGTGCATTACTGTGCATTTCCTGACATTGATTTTTTTCTACTATGTTACCATCCACTCTTCCAGTAATATTAGCTCATT
The DNA here is from genome assembly GCA_016271365.2 of Neoceratodus forsteri. NCBI lineage: Eukaryota > Metazoa > Chordata > Ceratodontiformes > Ceratodontidae > Neoceratodus > Neoceratodus forsteri. The sequence continues at coordinate 400,282,732 of CM057456.1, forward strand.
CTTCATTGAGTCTACCTTCCCCTCCCCCACCCCAACTGGGGTGTCCACCATTTTGCTGAGTTTGGTGATATCCACAATAAGACAGACCTTCACCTGATGCCCATCTGCTATGTCACTGACATAGATGCTAAACAGAATGTGCACTAACACCAACACATGTGGGACACCATTTGTCACCCCTGCCTCACCAGAGTGCACCTCACTGACAACCATCCTTTGATTTATACTCCTTAGACAGCTCTCCACCCAACTTGTTGTTTTCTGCCCCACCATTAGACCCCCTAACCTATTAAGCAGTCTTTCGTGGGGCATTCATATTTCAGATTTCATTAATTAAAATGATTATTTGACTTTATGAAATGTCAAATCACATTATCTGGGTATTGCACAATGTTTCAATTGATTTTTATTCCTGAAACAATATCAAAATGAATAACAATGTGTTTGCCTTAGTGAAGTAAGCTTTATTAATATCTTCAGTTTTTGAAATTATTTCTACAAGTAACTTTACTCATTATAGCATAGTTGATATACTGACAAATGTCTGTAATTAAAATTTCTAATTGAGTAAATATTGAAAGAGTATACATTTATAACAACATTGTTACTGGTATACTATTTTTTTATTTATTATTTCATTTACTTGATAAGAATGATCTTAATTTAACATCAAATGTTTTCATGAAGTCAGTGTAACAATCAATAAATCCTACTACCATCACTTGAAAACTGTTAATTAAGATGTAACATGTGGTACAGGGTCCCATTGTGGATATTTGAACCCACAGTAGGTTGCTGATGGAAAAACATTACTGATTGAATTAACAGCACAAGATGGTAAGACCTTTCAATTTCTCTTTCCAAGTTTGTTTAATATCCATCGTACAAATTGACGATAAGCCAAGTATCGGTATGTCCTGAGATGGAAGTAAAGTGATAAAATTAGCATCACAGGCTATGCACTAATTACAGATTTTATGTAGTCTGACATATGTTTCAACCAAAATAAAACAATTTCAAGAATGAATATGTAGTTGAGAATAATGCTATTTAGATAATGAGTTCACAAAGACGTGAATTGTAATGAACCACCCTATGTATACTTTCAGTGCTCATATATGAGAAATAGTATATCACTGAATCTATAATAATTAAAAATAAATCATTACTCATAAGCATGAATTATAACATTCAACTCAATATATACCTATCTTGCTCATATCTGATACACTTTATTTCACTGTATTTATAACAATTATAATAACACATGTAAACATGTGAACCAGCGGGATACTGAACCTATTATTAATAACTGACACAACAGACAGTAACTATGCAGTTTCCATGATAATTAGGTAAACATTGAGAGTGAAGCTTGAGAAGTTTACAGTTGTCGTGCAAATTGTGAGATGCAGTTTCAGCATGGTAATTGTCTGTTGCCCATTACCTTTTATAGTATATGGGTCTTGGTCAGAAGCATCATGAATGGGGATAAAACAAGCTTATTTTTTTTTCTGATGCACATAGTCCACATGCAATCCATAGTTACGTGCACTAACGCGGTCCTGGATCTGAGCGTACCCAAGGTTGATCATGTTGTAACAATATCAATATGACATAGACAAGAATAGTTAACAACCTCTTCACATCACATCAGTATCATAACACTGTGGTAAACTATCTGAATTCAGATAGTAATAATGGCTTCACATACATTATAATGGAATATGGATTCTTCATGTCAGGATTTCATCAGAGGAAGGACAAGGTGACCATTATCAGTGTGTGATTGTTGGAGCGGAGATGGGACTGGCACCATATACTGTCAACAGAAATTACAAACACTTCACAGGGATGTAAAGTTTTACCAGTTTGATTACAACATAAACCTATATTAGAAACAGGAATCATAAATACACCTGTATAAAGTAGTGATATAGTGATCAAAAACTGAATGTAGAAAACAGACAGTTTCTTTGTATACTGTATATATTTCTCAGCAAGCCAAACCACAATACAGAGTGGGAGCATTTTTGTTAGTGACGTTGATGTCCCAGGTTCTGGAACAGTCCCAGTAGTCGGAGTGCATGCGGTGGGGGTGGGGGGAGGGGCAAAGGTTCAAGCATCCTGTGGATCGATGTATTTATACAAGAGTAGGGAGGAGAAGAGTATGCAACACATTCTGGACCCCTGACAGATGCTTAGTGTACCATTGTGGCCTGCAGAGTGACTTTATGGGGACAGGATGGATACTGTATGTCATTGCATGTCACCGCCCACAAGGGATCTAGCAAGCACTGAAAAGCAATCCACCCTCCCTTCCCCTGGATGACATCCAGTTTGGTAATTCGGGACTTGCCTGCAGTGTCCAGTGTAAAGTAGGAGCCCTCCTGATTACCTGTTACAGTGAGGGTGATCCTGGATATAGGAGAAAACAGGCAGGGCTGGACTGATCTCCAAACGGAGAATTTGGGAGAGATCCAGATTGGAAAAAAAAACACTAAACTGAAATATAAAAAAATGGAGTGAACAACACATTAGTGATAATGCAATATGTTGTTGGAATGGTATTTTTAATAAACAACTAATGGCATGGTCATTTGAGTACTCTTGTTACAATGCAAATAGATAAAAAGGCAGCACACTGAGGTAATTAAGAAGGCAAATATTGTGTGCTGAATTACCACAACGAACAACATCAGAGGGAGAAACATGACTATTCTATAGGGATAACTTGATGAATACACAACACCATATCCATATACACAATTGTATTATTTAACTCAATTTCTGTTATAATTATGCAATAGTGACCTCAGAGCCAGTCATTTCCTAGAGATTAAGGACCAGCATGGGGGAAGGGTGGCCTGAGATGCAGCTGAGGGCCACCCCCAACCAGCCATTCATTAAGCTAGAGAAAATGACAGACTATGAGGAAATTATTGCGATTATAAGTCTAATTGCAACAATGATGTTGTTTATCACATTTTTAAAATTGTTTTTGTGATGTTGGCTCTATGGTGCCATGTGTGCCGCACAGCAGAACAGGCAGCGGCTGCTGTGCCAGTCAATTCTAAGATATTTCAGTCTGGTATGTCAGCCACCCACTGCCGTTCTTCAGTTTATGAATAATTAATTAGGCTTATAATTATTGATACATACTCATGAATTGGTTCTTCATCTCCACATGGCCCTTCCTGATCAATGTAAGTATAGTATGCTTTTTCAAGTCCATAGATGTTTAGACAGTTGACCTCAAAAACAGGATGCAAAGTAATACAGTGAGTATTAACTTGTGACATTCTTCTACATACTTGCAAGTAGCCATGGCAACAAATGTTTTCAACAGGAGTTGGCATATGCTGACAATGTCCACACACACATACTGTACACCTACATGGGTAATAATGAAAAGTTGCTTTCATTAATAATAATAATTTCAATGCTTGTTCCAATGGATTCTTCAGTGTGATTTGCTGGGCCCAACAGCCCAGCATGTATATTATATGCTAATATCTGTTGATATCAGCAACCCTGAGAACAGATAGATCTAGTGCTGACTGAGCAATAGCGTGGAGGTCAATCAGATTATGGAAGAAACTTTGTGACAAAACGCTATATCATTACCATTCAGATCATCAATAAATATGATCAAAAACAGTGTATGACTACAATAAAAACTCACACTATATTACTATAAAATTTCAAATTATGAAGCTCAACACTGAAACTTATCACAATCTAAGTGTGGTATGTGTAATTATTAAGTAAGGATATGGAAGGGAGGATGGGCAGGAGATCACACACAGTGAATAGCAATCATGGAGTAAAAATATTACCAAGGCGTGATTTTTTCTTTCACATAAACCAATGGATTATTCAATATGCTCAAAAATTCCATACTGCAAAGCATTACAGCTGGGTGACAGATAAACCTACAGTGCTTAGGGACAAGGACCTGTAGGACTGATGGACATGATTTGGCATCTTATCTGGACTTTGCATCCAAAAAGTAATGTTTTGTGAAAGATTGTGCCATCCTCCAAGTAGCTGTTTTGCAGTAATCCTGTGATAGAATTTCTGTACCAGATGCCTCAGATGCTGATGTGTACCTAGTCATGTGTACCCTGAGACCTTGAGGATGTATTTTGTCAACATGACAGGAACATAACTAAACACAATTGACTATAATGCAAGAGGCGTAATTCAACTTCCCATGTCAAAATAGATTTACAGGTACTGTGCTGTGGACTGTAGGCCTAAAGCACTTCATAGGCAGTTTGTGATTCAGAATGTAGGCAAATATATCATTCACTGGAGTGATCCACCTTCTGATATATGAGTCCAGTAATTTCTGTAAAGGACCAACTCATAGTGGCATAGTCTGATGTAACTATGTGAATAGAAGCATAGAAACAGAGTCATTGTCATCAGATAAGTACAGCTAGGCAATACTATCTATATTTTTTTGAGATGCAAGACATGTACCACTTTGATCACCCCTAATCTGGACATACTCCATCCTGGTGATGTCCTTGTGAAATTGTAGCATCCAGAACTGCACAAAGTACTGAGGCCTAACTAGTGTTTTATACCACGGCAACACCAACACCTGCATTCTGCTAGTGATACCTCTTACTATGCATCCCATCATGTGCACTATTATAGACCACTGGCCACCAGAGATACTACGACCAATTCTGATCCAATTAAATCCTGTAGCAGTACTTGTTAAAATAGGATATATGTTAAGAGAGGAATTCCAGAGAAGACTAAGTTAATATTAGATAATCTTTACTCTTCCTGATGACAGTTGCTAACTGTTCACCAATCAACCAGATAAGGTATGTTACAAATATTAGCTATCAAGTAATATGTCAAATCAAATCAGCTTTTATTTATAACGCGCTTTTCAAAAACCAAAGCCTGTGTACGTTGTAAAAACACAGACAGACATTCAATCAATAAAATATATAAAAAGATAAAAAGGCAGCAGAAATAAAACTAAACATTCTCTCCAAAAGCCAAGTTAAATAAATAAGTTTTCAGTGAGTCTTTAAAGATCTCGGTGGACAAGCACTCTCTAATCTGATGAGGTAGAGAGTTCCATAGGGTTGGGGCCCCAAAAGAAAAAGCCCTGGCACCTGATGACTGAAGACGGACCCTGGGAACCTCTAGCAATCCCTCATCAGTGGAGTGGAGTGGATGGAGAGGGTGGTAGGGCTGAAGGAGATCTTGCAAGTAGCCCAGTCCCTGTCCATGTAAGGTCTTATAGGTCAGTAATGCGACGTTGAAGGTGATCCTCCAATGCACTGGCAAGTGGTGCAGTTCACATAGCACAGGCATGACATGGCAAGTTCTTGACAACCCAGTCAACAACCTGGCCGCTTCGTTCTGCACCAGCTGCAGGCGATGGAGAGTCACCCCCAGTACCCTAGGTATAGAGCATTGTAGTAATCAAGAAGAGAGAACACAAAGGCGTGAACCAATATCGGAAGGTCATCATGCGGAACAAGGTGCTTAATCCGGGTGATGTTCCTCAGATGATAAAAAGAGGACTTGACAACTGCTGACACCTGTACTTTTAACGTCAGTTAGTTGTCAAGCACTACACCCGGATTCCGCACCCATTTAGAAGGTCTCAACTGGTTACCCCCTAACACAAGGCCAGACGGCTACCCAGGAGTCAACTTCTCTACGCGGTGACCTCGGTCCACCACCAACACCTCAGTCTTATCTGGATTTAGTCTCAACCAGTTAGCACTCATCCAGTCCTGGATCTCACTGAGGCAGTTGTTAAAGACCGAGATTGCACTATTTTGTTCAGGTACAAAGGACATGTAGAGGGGAGTATCATCTGCATAGCAGTGAAAACTCAGCCCATACTTTTTTAAATTATTTTATTTATTTGTTTTTGAAAGTTGGATTTACAACCTTTGAGTCAGGGACTCACTTACAAAGGCACCTCATCGCAGGGAGGGTAGACATGGTTACAGTGTGAGATACAACAGTGGTAACATACAGGTACAATACAGATAACAAAAGAACACATTAAAACAGTGGTTTATGGAATAAAGTTACATGCAGTAAATAGCAATCGTATAAAGTATAACAATAGTAGAAGTCGCAACCCTGGTCATACCAGGAAAATACTTATGTGGAAAGATGGGGGGGGCAGGGGTAAGGAAAAGGAAAAAAAAGGGTAGGGAGCAGTACAATGGACATTGCCAAGGCTATGGGTCAGAAATGGGGAGGGACCCCAATATTAGGTTGATTAAGGGCAACTACAGCTTTGGGTGCTAAAGAGGTGGTTATGGAGAGTGACTTTAAAGGGACCAATTTTGGTAGACTTAGTGACAGAGTGTGGGAGGGAGTTGAACCATGTGGGTGCACGGTAGTGGAAGGACCTTTGGGCTAGGGAGGTCTTGGTATGGGTCACCAGAAAGGTGGCCTTAATTGAGCTATGGGTAGCAACAGATGTGGATGCAAGCCGCAGGGATGAGGTGACCCCGGGGGGGGAGTCCTAGCAATGATTTTTTGGCAAGTAAGCAGGTTTGATAGTGCAGGCACTCCTCCAAGGTGAGCAGGTTGGTGGTGGAATAGAGCAGGCAAGTTTGGGTGCTGAGGGATGTGCCAGCCAGGATCCTGCAGGCCTTGTTTATCGAGGTCTGGATTCTGGTGAGGGCAGTATTGTCAGCCGCAGCATAGATAGGTAGGCCATAGTCCACTAGGGACAGGACAGAGGAGTTGATGGCCAGTCAGAGGGCAGTTTGGGGGAGGCAATCTCTGTGGTGATTGAGAAGGCCATTCCGTGAGTTTATGGCTGAGGACAGGGTATTGATGTGGGTGTGGAATGTAAGAGCCGAGTCAAAGGGGATGCCCAGGTACTTGTAGGATGACACCTGCTCAAGAGGGTGATCATTACTGGGGAGAATGCGGAGTTATTTTTGGCCTTATTCTGGAGATGTGAAAAAAGCATAAATTTTTTTTTTTTTTTAGGTTAATGACCAGCCGGTGGTCACGGAACCACTTTTTGGCTTGGTTGAATGTGTGCTACAGGGATTACTGTAGCGATGCGGAGTCAGGGTGGGTGGCAAGGAGAACTGCATCATCAGCATAGAGTAGCATATTGCCTGAGCAGGAGTGGTGGAGAGTGTTGAGAAATAGTCTGAACAGAACGAGGTCCAGGATGGAACCCTGAGGGACCCCCGAGTGAATGGGCAGGGTATTGGACAGGGTGCCATTTACCTTCATGCGCTGTGATCTGGTAGAGAGGTAACTGGTGAAGCAAGCCAGTGGGCCAGGGGAGAAGCCAAGTTGGTGGAGGGAGTCAAGTAGGAGGGGGTGACAGACAGTATCAAAGGCCTTGGAGAGGTCAATGAACACTGCACCTGCAACATGACCAGAGTCGAGAGCAGAGAGGAGGTGCTGGGAGAACTCCAGGAGGGCTGTAGTGGTGCTGTGTCCAGGGCAGAATCCATGTTGTTCCGAACACAGCAGGTCGTATTTGGCCAGATACTCGGAGAGCTGAACGACCACTATTTTTTCTAGTGCTTTGGAGAGATGGGGGAGAATGGAGATGGGCCTGAAATTGTTAGGGGAGGTTTTATCTCCACCCTTATGGATAGGGGTAATTTCTGAAATTTTCCAGGCACTCAGAAATTGACCAAGACATAGTGACCAGTTTAAAAAGTTAGTGAGAGGGGCTAGTACAGTATCTTGGACTAATTGGAGAATCCACCTTATAATGTCTCCCAACAGCAACATGTACACCGTAAACAACATGGGGGACAGCACAGAACCCTGCAGCACCCCACAAGGCAGGGCAAAGGGGGCTGAGGAGAAAATTTCCTGACACCACCCTCTGAGTCCTGCCTGTTAGGAAAGAATGGAACCACCTGAGGACTGTCCCCGACAATCCACAGAGTAGCCTCAGGCATTCCAGCAACACCCCATGGTCCACGGTGTCAAATGCTGCAGAGAGATAAAGGAGGACCAAGATCGAATGACTGCTCTGATCCCTTGCTATTAGGAGATCATTAAGTACCCGAACAATGCCATCTCGGTGCTATGCGTCTTCCTGAAACCGGACTGGAGAGGATTGTAGATCTCATAGGTGGTAAGAAAGTTCTCAAGCTGCAACGTGAATACCTTCTCAATAACCTTGCCCAAAAAGGGCAGGTTAGAGACTGGTCTGTAGGTCTCAAGACAGTCTGGGTTGCAGGAAGGTTTCTTTAAGAGGGTTGTCACAACAGCCTCCTTCAGGGGATCCAGAAACACCCCCTGATCCAGCAAAAAACAGACTATCTCAGCAAGGACCGGTCCAATCACATCCAAACGCCCCACCAGGAGGTGCATTGGACCAGGGTCCAAACTACAGTAAGTCAGTTGCAAGCCCCAAACAATCTTCATGATATCCACGATCGCTGGCCGGTCAAAATCTATCCAGACAGACCGGGTGCCTGTGCCCTCACATCGACCACCGCCATACTCATTTGAACACGTTAAGCTGATCTCCCATCTGATTGAGGACACCTTATCAGCAAAAAACTGAGCAAACTTGTCACACTTAGATTGTGAAAAGGCTCTCTGGCCCCAAAGGCAGGCTGGATTGCACAGCCTGTCCACGGTCCAGAAGAGCTGAGCTGGTCAATTCCTTGCTGCAGCTATCTCCTTGGACAGGAACTCAGCCTTCTTATGGTAGATTTCTGATTGATAGTCCACATAATGGGCAATCAACCTAAGTCTGTCCTCCTCCAGACCAGATTTCTACCAACAATGTTCCAACCTTCACCCCACTCTCCTCAACTCCCTCAAAGTCCCATCAAACCAAGGGGACTGAGGGTGGTGAGGAAGGCGGCAAACTTGGACAGGAGCTATGGAATCCAGAGCCCTTAGCACCATATTACTATAGTGCACCACTAGGTCACCTGGATCCAAGCACTCCAATGGCTGGATCGATAGGTCCAGTACTGCTGACAGACCCTCTGGGGTTACACCCCTCAAAGGACAGTACCTGACCATCTCCAAAGGGGCTGGTCTCACAGGGGGAGCCATGAAACTGAACCTTATAGGGTAATGGTCCGACCATCCAACTGGTTCCACCACCAAATCAGTGACCTCCATCCCCAGGGTGAACACCAGGTCTAGGGAGTGACCCTGAATATGGGTTGCAGCAGTAGCTACCTGTGTGAAGCCCAATGAACTCATCAGTTGGAGGAAGTTTTGACCAAAATGCGAGAGTTCATCATCAACCCAGGCATTGAAATCTCCCAGGACCAACCACCTGGAGGATTCCAACACCATGTAGACCATGAAGTCTGCAACTTTCTGCTGGAAAATGTTCTCATCACCTGGTGGACGGCAGATTAGCAGAATCCTGCTGCCCACACCTGCTCCCATGATACACTCCGAAGGATCTAGTGGTCCCCAGTTCCATCTTAAAACAGATGGCTACCCAATCTCTGGCATTGTATCACCAAGTACCCGGCTGGAACCGCTGACTCCAATATCAGACCTGCATTTTCATCCAACCAGGTCTCGGTGATACAAACCACGTCAGATGACTCCACAAGATCAGCAATAATTGCTGTCTTGTTCTTTATTGACCTGGTGTTGCATAACACCACCCGAGTTGGATGAGAGGCCATGGAGGAGTGGCAACTTGCCCACTATCAGTGAAACCCTTGGGTATGGGTACCAGGCATGAAGGACCCCTTTCCTGGACCCATTTCACCCCAGGTGCCTCCTCGACCTCACTACCCCTATCCATCTGCCTTGTTCCTCCCCCGGCCGAGGAACCCCCCCCTTGGCCCCTCCATGCAATACCCAAGGCACAACAATGCTTATATACCTCAGATTGTAATGGGGGACTATTGAAGGAGCACAGGTCCCTCGGCCTGAAAGGGGAATAGCGCCTGCTCACCGAAACACGATTCCAACAAATGCTGCCTAGTTTCCCCAACACATTATACAAATTGATAAAATAAAACACACCACACTATAGAACTAACTACCCACCCCAAAACAAAACTAAACTAACAAAACAGTTGAAATAAAACACACTAACTTCCCTCCCATCTAAACAAAACTAAACTTTAATAACAAACAATAAATTAAAATTATAGAATGTCAGTCCAAACTGTAATGTCTATAGATAGATGATACGGATCCAGTAGAGGAAGGTACCATGCAGAGTCCACTTCAGAGAGGGTCCAAATCCCAGAAAGATAAATAACACTAAACTGAAACTAAATAAAACTAGATAAAACTTACATAAAAATTAAATATTAAATACCTTCCTGTCACTGAGGGGAGTACATTAAGTTAAACTATACAGTGTCAAATGCAATTTCAACCCCAGGTGCTCTCACTGCCTGGGAGTTGATAATAAACCAGGCACTCTCACTGCCCAAGTGAAATTTTTTAAAGAGTATAAATTGTAGCCCCCAGTCACTCACACTACCTGGGAGACAAACATAATCAGGACACTCTCACTGCCCAATGACAGAAGAGAAAAAAGTGTTCTGACCATAAATCCCAAGTTTTGGCACCTCAAGTCCAAGAAATGGTCTCTCCAAGGGAGTCTCTCAATAAAATCCAGTCTTCTTTGGAGTTTGCCAGGACACCCAGTCACAGAGCAGAACAGAAGCGAACATCCAAATACCCTGCCTGCAAGGGCTTGCTTCTGGGAATAGCTGCCCTACCACCTTGATATTCAGCCTGAACCAGCCCACCAGCTAGCTAGCTGTGGACCTTGGAGGAACTCACTGACCTGTCGGCTGGCCCCCTGGTCGATCTAGGCCTGAGCCTCCTGGGTAGAGGCAACCTCCAACAGACCAACCTAGCAAATACAGGGCCACAAAAAAATTTCAAGTCACTCAGATTCTGGGTAATAATCCAAAGTAAATCGACCACCAATGCAGCGCTCCTTTTCACGACTCACTCCAAGTTTTGATTATGTACAGACACTACTCCACAGCATGGATATATTTCCACACTCCAAGTCACATTCATGTTTTAAAAATGCATCCACTCCAAAAGTACATAAAAATTCCTCTCCATCAGGCCAAACCTTGTTTTCCCACTCCACGCTCTTGACCATGCTCTCGACCAAATATTCACTAGCACGGCAATGCAATCTGGCACTCAGTTCAGCAAACAATGAGGAGAGACAGCAAAAACTGTAAAGGAACCTCTCCCGGTAGTTCAGGCCCTCACCTCCCGTCCAGGTGGCAACAAACCCGGTTGCATAATCTAGTGTAGTCCAGTACACACTTCGTAAACATGGAACGCCACTGACAACACTTCAGATTTTAGGGAGGGTTGAAACTTTACAATAAATACAAAGATTGACTAAAATAAACCAAACATAGTAAAAGAACGATTAGTTTAACATCGCGCTGAGGAAAAAATCTGTAAAGTCTATGAAGCAAACCCTATTCAGCTCTAGTCAGCTCACCCAGCATGGGTGCCATCTTGAAAATAAATACCAAGAAATGGTGCAATAGGGTCCATTTACTTAGGTAACCTGTGCAGCCTTTACTGCAATAGACTTTATTAAAACAATGAGTGACACATTATTTCTATTTCTTGTAACGTCTATGGGTTAAAAAGTATATTGTAATGTAAGATCTAGGGTACAATCCACCTGCACATGAGTGGGACAAACAAACTCTTGGTCAGGAATAAACATTGAATAAAAGAGTAGGTCACCTAGCCCACCATCATCATACCAAACATAATAAAAAACATGCATAAAACAAGTAACTCATTCAAGAGCAGTGTAAATAGAGTGTTCTGGGACACTGCTGTCAAGTCAGTGGAGAAATTAAACCAGGCGACCTCCAAATATAGCTCAGGCAGCACTGATTCTTACTAATCTATTAATGTCTAATTCCAGTCTCTATTACCATGAACTCTTACTCTGGGATGCATGGAAAAGGCACCTATACTGTATGTGCCAGTCAAACTAAATAATCACAGTGGTGGGAACAGAAATATTAATATAACATGCATAAGGGCCATGATATCTAGAGGAAGGGAGATGTACATGGCATCTAGCTATGCCATCAAAAGAAATTGGCAGGCACAAAAAATTGCTATATTCAAATATGATGCGTGATCCTACTAAATTGCACTTCTTCTTCAAAAATAGCAACATGTACGGCCAACGCAAATAAGGTCAACTAAGAATTCACCAGAGCATCATGGAGATGAGCAGAATACCTGAAATGGTGATAAGCAGCGCATCTCCATATACGCCAATGCAAAATCCATGGTATTTGGTCAACATATGAAAATGGGGCCATCAGGCATGCAAGGTGCAAACTAGCCACTTGCATGCCCATTATTACACCATTTGCATGCAGTTAGTATGGCTGCATCAGTAAATTGTGCAGGGACAGTCTGCACCCCCCCTAGCAGCGGACTCCATCACCTGTGTCTGTGAGGGCATGCCACACCCTGCCAGTGCCTGATGACAGTACAAAATGACACCCCACCCCATTCCCATAGTGTAGCGTATCCCAACCAGTCCAAGACCCCATACAAATAAACATTACAACCCCCAAAATCCATATTCCAAATGACTCCCCCCACCCATCCGATCACCTGTGTCTGTGTTATAAGCAATCTACCCCCCACTGCACAGAATAGGGCCAACCACCCTGTTCCCAATACTTGAACCATGACCACATTGGAATCATGGGAGCTCTGGTCCACAAACCCACAATATCACATGGTCTGTAACAATGATCCCATAGCATGGTAGATCCCCAACCCACCAGACCAGTATGCAGCACCCCCACCTCACCATGCACCACCCATGTCAATGACTAGCACAGCATTCCACTTACCTCCATGACCAGACACTGACTGAACAGTCACTATACATCTTTGAAAAGGAGATGGTGACTGTCCATGTAGTTGAGTGGAGGGCTGTGCCAGTCACCAGCACAGGTGCTAGAAGAGAAGGAGGGGGTCATGCATACTGGGCTAGTGGAGTGGAGGGACACTATGCAATTGGAAATGCAATTATAATGTGGTCAGGCTTTGAGAATCGGAGACAGGGTGGGGTGGCAATACACAGTGCTCAGATGGGTTGCTTATAAAACAGGCACAGGGGAACAGATGGATAGGGTACTTTGGAATATGGATTGGGGGCATATAACACTGGCACTCTGGATTGGATAGATGGAGGGTCTTTTGGATTGTGGGTGTTTGTAATGTTAATTTTCATGGATACTGTGATGTGATGGGATTGGGGACCCTACACCATGGGACTGGGGGGGATGTCATGTTGTCCTGCTGCTGGGCACTGATCAGGGTGGGATATGCATGCCCAGCCATGTATGTCAGAGACCAGGTGGGGTGGTTCAACTGGACTGTGGGGACTGGAAGGCTGCTGTACTCCTTTGAAGTATCACAGCCTGCCTGTGGGTGGCCATTAGTTATGCATGCCTTTTTTCCATGCCTAACTTTGTGCTGCTAATCCCCTGCACTTGGGCAACCCACCTCCACTGAATATCCCAATTTATGGAATATTCATGGGCAAACGCCTATCAGCTTGGACTGAATACATTAACTTTGAGCTGCAGCCCTTCTCAATTTGGCCAGTCAATCCCCCTAGTTTGAATATAGGATATTGGATCAACTTTTGTGATGGGAGGCGCATCTTCATTTTTGATTTTGTTTTTCAGAGATGCGCTTCCCATCTCTTTTGAAAATGTAGGCAAAGGTGTCTATGTTGTTATTATATTGTTTCATGCCAATTATGAAATAGTGTCTGCTGCATAATTATTTGCAAAGCACCAAATTACAACACACAATCAGTAAAACATGCACTACAAATGCACACATGCACTCATCCGATTAGTATCACAAACATACAAAATCATACTCCAGGAATTCATAGCTGTGGCTAATTCAGTAAACAAAACTATAAATACAGTGTGGTATATAACAGACATCACATGAATTAATCAATATGTGTAGTATACCTTTCCAGGTCCACCTTGCAAATGAGTTTTTCTCAATGGTGTTTCACCTGGCTAAATAAAGATTTTGATTGATTGATTGGTTGATTGGTAGTAAGACACAGTCCAATAAGTAATCAGTAGGAAAAGGTGTTACTATGCACTAGTTGTCCACTATACGAATACAGTACTTAGTAAGTGCCAACAAATTATGTGATACTTATGTTTTGTAGCACACTGAATATTGATATTAGGTCATACATAACTCATCTCAATTTAGGAAAAATAAAATTCCTTGAATAGTATTGGTGATTGCATCAGTTGCACAATCATATGGAGTGAGGTTGAGTTAAATATAAGAAATAATGAAAAAAAAATCATTGATCACGGTAAGACAGGTAAGGATCATTTGAGCAACGTCCATGCACATTGCTAAAACTTCAACATGGACCACTGATTTCCATTTATGTTGGGGGGGAGACACGGATCTGAATTTATAAAAAAAAACAACCATACAAGATGCAGAAAGGTAACAACAAAACATAAAAAAATAAACACGACTGCTAGCTGGCATGACAAAGTGAGACAAGGATCTTTATTTTGTGAAACAAAACTCAGTGAGTAGCACTAACGGGTAATGCTAGCATCATCATAATGGAGCTGTCAGACCTATAAGATGAAAATGAGATGCAGTATGCAAGTGTGGAAATTCTGATACAGAACAAAGGGACGGGTCACTAAAAAAAAAATGAATGAGGCACATAAGCAGAGAATGCATTGCTCAGTGAAATGGTCAGATGAATACAATAACACTTGGAGAATGTAAAACTAAACAGAGAAAGCGAACTGGATGTTGCACCAAAGGAACAAATTAGTGTTCATCAGCTGACAGGAGTAGAACATCAATGATTATGTGTGACTGTATGCAAACGACAATATTAAAACTTTAATTTGAGGACAAAAAAATGACAACAAGGAAACAAATGATCATCCTATTATCCCCCCCTCCCATTCCCTCATTCCTTCGCTTCTCTCTATCTCTTCACCCTCTGATCTATTGTCACTGACCCCAGCCTTTGCCCAGCACTCTCCCTTCCCCTTCATCCTTTCTTCTCTCCTCATCTTTTACCCACTGATCTGTTCCCAGTAGTGTACCCACTCTCCCCTTTACCCTGCCCCCATCTAGTCCCCTCATCAGGTTCCTCACTTTACTTCTGCACTCCTGGTTCACATTTCCACCCCATAGGCCTCCGACCTACTCTCCCTCCATCTCCTCCCTTCTCCTCTGCCCCTATTGCATCCCCCTACCTGTGCTTCAGGGCCCATTCGTTTCTTCACAGTGTTTCAGGATCCCAGTCGATTCGCCTTGGCTCTTGTCACCCCATCTTTTCACAGTTGCTGACCTTATCTGTATTACTGTTGTTAGCTCAGTTACTTATCTGTAAACTATTGTGGTACTTATCCTGCATTTCCTTACAATGTATTGTCCATGCTTGTTTTTGATCAAGCCTGTGTATTGTTATTTTTGTGTATTACCCTGTTATCTTGTACTTGTGTTCACCCAGGTCCACCTTAAAAAGGAGCTCTGCTCAGTGATGTTCGCCTGGTTAAATAAAGATTTTGATTGATTGATTGATTGATTGACATGTCCCTTAGGTTTTTTGGCATAACATAAAGCTACTGTACTGTTGCCAGTTGGACTGCTTACACTATGAAAGAAATCAAGCACAAATATGATGTTGTATTGTAAAAACAGTGATTAGGGCAAGTCGTTATACATGCTGGCCATGTCACCAATTAACTGGTATAATACAGTGCACATAAGTGTCATACAGATATAAAATTACTTAATTTTGAATTGGGTTACATTGCTCTGTATTCTGGACTTGAACCCCTGTCAAAGCCAACCCTCGCATCACAATTTAAAACAAAAGAGTCAGCATGGACACTCATCATGAGTAGGTACCTTTTTATTTCTTGTTTAAATATCTAAAAATGTAGGAACATCAAGAAACATTAATAAATATGCCACAAAACATACCATTCATTCACTGACTGTACTTCCTGGTTAGCACCAACTGCCTGTTCAATGGAGAATGACTGCTTCACAGTTACATATTCCCTACATCTGGCATTACGAGGGGCTGGTTCATACAAGTAAGGCTGAATAATTCTTCCTATGCTTTGATAAGTATAGACACTATCATCATCAGATTCATCAGAAAATTGACTTGCTTCCTCAGTGAACTCTTCAGTTCCTTCAGTTTCCATGTCTCCAACCACTACATGAGAGTCTATGTGGGTGTGTGTGATGTTATAACAGAACTGCTTGCCATGTGGTTACAAAGACAGAGAAACTGAAGCGGCGATCATGACCAGGGTCAATATTGAAATGGGTTTCACCTACTCAGGAAAAATAAAAAGATGTACAGTCGCTAAACATATACAAAACCTATTTCCACGGTCAAATACCTGATGGGCAACATGAACCAAGATTGCAAATAAGTGCTTTGTTTCCCATCTCCTTTAAAGCAATCTCAAGTTTGTTTATTTTTTTATTCAAATATTACTGTATGTGTACATAGGTTTCTTTTGAAAGTCAGCTCAGACTCACATTAAACTGTCTTGTAATGAACTATACAACTGTCCACCTTTGGAGTTAGATATTTGCTTTTTAGATTTTAGCTTTTAAAGTTTTTTTTATGCTTGACTTTAACTCTGAAGAATGGTTTGTGTTTTTCAGGTACTTTATTTTTTCAACTGTTCCTTCCATGCATGAAATTTTAACACCCTGAAACCTTATAACTTAAAAAAGGGAAAAAGATTTTGCTTTCAAACCATGAAAAGAATCTGTTCTGGGGCAATATCTAATGAACCTGTAAGATTCATAATTTAAACTGCTGTAGTTTTTCACAATTGCATGGCAAAAATAAATCAAATTTCTGATTTTTTGCTTAATTTTACCAGTTAATAACATTTGAACCACCAAAACGACTTTTGCCAAACTTGCAAGAAAATTTGTTTTTTTCATTAACACTGTGCTAAGATCCCAGAGGTATAAGCTGTCAAAAACCCTGTTTCTAAGACAAACACTATTTCAGCCCTCACATATAGCCTAACCCTAACATGCAGCACTACTGTCTAGATAGATAGACATATAGATATGATAGGCAGACAGACAGAGAGATAGATAGATATTGCCAAAAACTATATTAGTGCTGATTAGGTTTGCTACAGGAAAACTCTCTAGCTGTGCACCAGAAGTAGTCTAATTATAGACCTAAACTGAACAGGTTGTGTATTAAACACCAGACCTGTATGGCATGACTCCAAACCTTTAGCTTGGACTTTGGTCACAGTGGTAGGGGATGGGGTGTGGATTAAGTTGCTATTTACAGATTTTTAATATTTTGGCCCTGTATCAGGTACCACACCATTGATGCATGGCCCCATACCTGTAGCTATTTATTGGGTAAAAAGGGGAAGTGAAGGGCAGGAGGTGGAAATTAGGTTTACTGACCCAAATAGTGCATTTTCAAACTTTGTGCACATTGGATTGAAAACCATAACAGCACAATCCCAAACATTAAGGGTTTGAATTTAACTTGGTAATAACACTAATCTGCATTAATGTATCTTTTTCAATAACTTTCCTTAGTTTTTGAGACAGTAGAGTGATAACTTGCCTTTTGCAGGGCCCCTGAGGACCGTGCAAAGAAGAAGGTGACTTCTAGCATTCTTTGTGCCTTCTAACTTTCTTTCCATGGGGAAAGATGCACAGGGCACTGCGGTTCCTATGCATGAGTCCTAACTTTCTTTGTGCAGAGCCCTGCCATGTGTGAGAACAACAAAACTCATTGTCTAGCTATCTTGTAGCCACCAATGACAGACACCAGGAAAGCAGTGATGACTGAAGGAATTTGGGGCCTGATTTGAAGATGGGCTACGCCAGTGTAAGGTGGGATATGCCAATCCCCATGGCATATCCTGCAACTTATGCCATGTGATATACCAAGTGCTATTCCAGGAGGCCACCAATGCCATGGCATCTGCAGGCAGTGAAAAGTGCAAGATGTGACCACACTTACACCACAGCCTGCAACACCTGGCACAACTGCGGGTTTTCCCAAAGGGCCACTGTCGTAACCTCCAATTGCTGTTCCAGGACATGCAGTGGTGTAGCTGACTTCCGACAACTAGGAGGTGTCTTAAGTGGCATCTGATGGCTGGAACTGTCAGATGCAGCCTCACAACACTGCAGCAATAGTGCCATGCTGTCCCTCTGGCCCCCACTAGCACACACACCTGCCCCCCAAACCCCCAATTGTGAAGTACCCCTGGATGCCTGTGCCATCTGTCTTGGCCCCCTCCATGCCCCCTGATGTGTGCTGTGGTGGTCTGGGAGCTGGGGGCTCTGGGGGAGTTACCTGTCGCTGGCCGCAAGATGTGACTTGCAGATGCGATACAGCATGTGTGGGCTACCACCACACACATGGTGCATCTTGCATGTCACAAGTGCCAGGACCCTGCCACTTCTGGAATAGGCATAGGGTCCCTGGCATAGAGGCAACTGGCGTAACTCACAACTACATGCAAGTTACGCCAGTCATCTTGGAATCAGCCCCTTGGAGTCTAAAGTCCATTAAGTGTAGAGTGACATTAATTCTGGTTGGAGTGTAGGGGATCACTGGGAGGGAGGGAGGGATGATCCTAAGGGGCTACCCTCAAGGGACATTTTTGGTGGCCTTGTGATGCAGAGAGAAGTTCTCCAAAGCAGGTGTTTTCACTTTGGGAGAAAATGTTGGTCCTGTCTGTGACAGAGAGATGCAGTCAGCTGTGTTGAAGATGATGAGATATCTGTTGCCAAATATGGAGCTGCTGAAACATGCAGGGGAAGGGCCTACTATTTTTATGGGGAATCCCAAGCTGGTACTGTGTGGTCATTGGAGATGTTACCTCTGCCAGAGGACCTATAGAGATTGCCAGTCACTGCCTGAGGGGAGGCTGAGGTAGACGCTGGTGAACTTGTGCTCAGCACATGGTGTGGTGAGAGTAAAGACCTGGTTAATGTGAAGTGCCCAGAGCCAGGCAGGACATTAGCCAGGAATGCCAGAGAGAATGGCCCAAGATTGATGCTGCCTTCTGCACACCAGCTAAACTGATGATACAATGGTATGATAGTAAATGAAAGATAAGTGAACCACATGTGTACAGCATGGTGGGAACATTGCTAAATTCAGAAGGCAGCATAGAAAAGGCTCTATCCTGAGCTACAACCTCACCTGCTGTTACATGGCAAGAAATAAGAGGAGATAATGGGAATCCTGTAAGAGATGTCTGAAGGGTAAAGCCTTTTTTACAGTATCCTAAGGCTTTGACCTATGTGCAGGGTGCAACTGGAGGCTGTCTTACAGTGTTGACAAGGATGGCAATTTTTTTTAATCCATATGTCCATATTCCCATGTGTGCAACTGTAAAT
This sequence comes from Neoceratodus forsteri, assembly GCA_016271365.2. Classification (NCBI taxonomy): domain Eukaryota; kingdom Metazoa; phylum Chordata; order Ceratodontiformes; family Ceratodontidae; genus Neoceratodus; species Neoceratodus forsteri. The sequence goes on from CM057456.1 coordinate 400,302,187, forward strand.
GTGTTAGTAAACATGACATCATGTGGCAGAATGAATTATTTCTGACATGACCAAAGTGGCATCAAACAAAGTTCATCAAAGGGTGAATGGAAAGGAAAAGAAATGTAATCAGATGCTGAATGTATTGGATTGCAAAACATATTTAAAATGAGTCCTTAAATGCAAGGGAAAAGATGGGCGTTAACAGCCCTTTTAAAAACTACAGCATAAGAGACCTGCCAAAGCTGTCACATATGTGGGTTGGCCAGAGAAAAGGCCTTTTCACTGATGATTTTCAAAGGACACAAGAAACCAGCTGCAGATTCTCCTCTGTTGAGCGGTGCAACCAAATTGAAGTATATGGAAGCAGGAATTGTTTTATGTAGACAGGACCCAACTACTACAAGAGCCATGCATGATACATATGTGCTTCATTACCACAACCCTTGTTGGCAACATGCTACCAGGAGCAAAGGTAGATAGCCTGTCTGGAATGGAATTGTGTGATCATTTCTGAGATCCACATTCAGTCACACTTTATTTTAAGTGTCAGTTTCAATGTAACTGCAGGGAAGGTAATCATTAATTGTATGCAACAGGGGTAATTATACTGTAGTTACATGCTTGTTGCATGTAAGTGCATTGCAATGCAGTTGCAGTATACAGTAGTTACACTGTTACTACAGTGTACATAAGGAAACTTAAAGTGTTACCCCATATTCTGTGGCTGTCATGCTAAAGACCAGATACATATGGCATGCACTGGGCTAAGGGTCCATTTGCATATCATTATGAGGCTATTAGTAGCTCAGCACAATGTGTCCATGCACAAATGCAGAGGACATTTCTGGAGCATTGGCCACCCCAACACAGGAGCCATAGACACCTATACAGAACCCCCCCCTTACCTGATTCCTGTTAGCATTATGAAACTTACTAAAGCCCTTTCCTGGCCATCTACTAGATGTCCCTACTTAACACAGTCCTTATTATATTGTGGAACTGTACTAAATCCCTTCCCTGGTAGTCTAGTCTAGCCCCATCCTTCAACCGATCTGCTGTTGTGGAAATGTACTGATACCCATCGCTGGCACTTTAGTGTTACCCTCCAGCCAATCATTGTCAAAGCCTCCCTCCACAGCCCATTCACTGAGCAACCATCAGCTCATCCCTTGTCAGTCCCCAGCTCACACATCCATCCATAGATGAGCTACCATCAGGTTCTCAAACACTGACTGGCTATAACCCCACCACCACCATTCACCACCTTGGCCATCTGCCCTCTGATTGATAACTAGTGAGTGTGCACCTGCTGTAGAAACAGTTCTTTCTACAGAATGCATTCATTCACTCCTTATCAGTCAGATGGTGGCCATCCAAACTGGTGAGAGGAGGGTCTGTGCCAGCTGTCACCTGAGGACTAGATGGCAGCTGACCTATGGACAGGTGGCTGAGTAGGGAGCCATCAGAGTTGTGGGTGGTGGGTGCTCAGTGGGTGAGGTGGGGGGCTTGACAGCCATTCATCAGGAGTTAACAGTAAACTTCCAGAGATGTGCTTCAGTACAGTTCCACAATACCAATTTAAGTGAAGGAGGGGAGTTGGAAAGGCTTTTGTACAGTACCAAAATACCGACAGTGATCAGGTGAGGAAAGAAGGTTCATCAGGCTGCAGACAAGGGCTTTAATACAGTTCTACAACACTGACAGGGTTCAATTAAGAGAGGGTGGTCACTAGACATCAGGGCAAGGGCCTTAGCACAGTTCCATAATACTGTAAGTGATTGGGTGAGGGAGGGGTTTCCATTAGACTGCCAGGGTTTGTATCTTTAATATTGCACAGTACTGACAGCAATTGGAGAGGGGAAACCCTCTGACTGCAAAGGTTGGGATCCACAATATAACTCTCTACAAACAGTGATGTGGCAGTTGGACGCGGGTGCCTCAAGCACCAGTGTTGCTGGAGGGCAGGTGTCACACATCACTGTGCATTGATAAAGCATGGTTTCACTGGCATTAATTATGGCTGCCCTGGATGTCTGTTATAGCTTACAAAAGCATTTAAATATACCATTGCATCCTCTATGCAAGAGGGCATCCTCATTTGCAAGGTCGCAGTGTAGTCTATGTGTTAGCACTATCCTCTGTGTGCAGTGCCAGGCACACTTTGGATATGGTCCCCATCCTGCACAGATGCCCTGAGTCTGGGTAGCTTGGTAGTATGCCTGTTAATGCTGTGCTAACCTTCATAACTTGGGGGTCATTGTGCATATTGTTCTACCTCTCCCTCACAAACAGTAAAGTTTCACTCTTGGTATTTAATAAATTATATTACTTTAATGTTTTTAGTCACCTTGAATTAAACGCTAACTAAAAACCTTCAGTCAGCAGTTAGATTTTGAAAACCATTGTGCAGCATTTAGAATTAAATACACAGCCAGTATATCTTCAAAACCTTCTTATAGGATTTCTGTTTTGGGAAACCCATTTTGCAGCAGGATTTAGGAAAAAACATAATGTAGCACAAAGTTTGGAAACCATCGTGCAGCACACAGATCTGAAAACCCTTGTGCCACATGTAGATTTTGAAAACCATGCTGTAGCATGAGTATTTTGAAAGTCACTGTTTAGATGTTTCAAACTATTTCTGCAGCAGATAGGTTCTCAAAAACATTTGTGAGGGATCTCTGTGGAAATGTTTTGTTTATTATTTAAAGATATCTCACTACAGGCTATCCCAGTGGCATGACAATAGAGTTATCACCTTCCACGCATAACCATAGATCAGATGGTGTCTTGGATTGCTAGTGGGGCAGGCAGGGGAGGGAGAGGATTGAGCATCTGATGGACTGTTCTACTGTCCCGGGGAAGGAGGTTTTGTTGACTCTGGAACAAGACTGCCACCAGGTGGATGCCTGGTAATAGTGTGGGTCTGTTGTGGCATGAAGTGAGTGATCTGTGGGGCACTGAGGTGCATGCATGCCTCCACACACATGCACTGACATGCAGGCCCCAGCCATGGGGATGGGAGAAAAAGTGCAGGAAAATGGATTGGAGCAGCCATACAATGTGCTCTGCATGCTGCCCATCACACACACCACTACCAGGACCCCTGTTGGCTGCAACTGAATGACAGTTTCTGGGGTGGATGATGGCCCTCCCCCTTTCTGGGCCCACCACGGTAGACAATCCATGGGGGAACATAGTTGACAGGAAAGTGCTGGGAAGGTGGTTGCTGAGGTAGGGTGGTGGGGACAGATCCAAAAGGAGCCAGCCTGCCCTGGCCAAGGAGAATAAACACCTTTATAAACAAAAAATTTCTGAATACTACTTTGTGTAACATTTATTAAAATTTAGTATTTTTATCTGTGGCTTGTATTCAAGGCAGCTTATATGTGAGGGTGGCTTGTTTTGCAAAATCAGATTTTAAGTGCTAAAATTAAACTATTACCCATCCTGGATTTGACCAAGTTTATTGCTATTGGTCTACTTCATATTAAAATCAGTAAAAAAAAACATTAACCAAGATAATTAGTTAAAAATATATATATAATAATGATATTACTTACTGAGATAAAAATTACAGAGTCCCACCCATAGGGTTTAATCTGACAAGATGTCAACCCTGACTAACTGCTGCAAGTTTTATTTGAGGGCACCTATTATTGAAATAATTAATTTTAACCTGCAGCCTGTTTTTGAGGGTGACTTTTATTTGAGGGTAGCTTCTATCTGACAAAATATGGTATTTAGCTTTTTTCAGTGATCTGAGCACATGGGAACAATAAATCATTAATAACTTCAAAATGAATTAACAGTTTTTCACCAAACCACCAAAGGACCTATAGCTGCATAACATGTAACAAACCTGTACATTTCAAAATGTATCTCTTTGTGGATTATTTTTAGCTATTTTTTAGGCAAACTGAGAATGTGCAAACAAATATCATTAACAACTATAAAAAGAATTAACATTTTTTTTGCCAACCTGCAGAAAGGACCTATTCATCCGTAACATCTAACAAGCTTCCAAGCCTCATACTTAAAATATCAGTGCAATGAAAAATGTTTTTTTTTCCAAAAAAGCTAGTTTCAGCTGCAATTAAGGAAAATATTAGTATACATACCAAATATACTTGTCTAGGTACCTCCTATGCTACACACCACAAACCTTGTTTTATTTTTTACTTTTTTTATCCTAACCCTGCCAGGTCTACAATGATATTTCTATGCAAAATGCAGTGGTCATCCTTTTTTCTTGAGAAAAAAATCAATTAAAACATTTATAAAATCCTCAGATGTTTGTGGATTTAAAAAATGTATCACCAAATAAAACTGGAAGATACTTAGATTTTTTTCAAAGTGAAAAAAGGTAAGGTCAAATTTTTTGCCCACTGTTGTTGCACTGCTGCTTTAATTAATTGTAGTTTTCTTGATCCTTCAGCAAATATTTTGGCTCAAAAACGGGCAAAAATACATACATTAAACATTTTACAAAACCAAATGGACAAACAGATGTTTATAAAATGTGCCACATTAGTAGACACTAGGACTGAGATGAGCATGCCAAATCTTACAGTCCTAAGTTTTAAGATGGCCAAAGTACAAGAGTTTTGAAAATTGCCTTTTTTAAGAAACCCAACTCAACCCTAATATACAGACAATACTGTGCCAATATAATTCATTGCATAAAAACTACATTAATGCAGATTATGGTTGCTACTGCATAAAACTCAAACCTTCAAAGCTGAGGAATGGGCTCTTATGATTTTCAACAAAATGTCCACAAAGTTTGGAAAAGTGCTATTAGCCAAGGGCACTCAAGCCTAACTCCCACTCCTACCCCACACTTCCCCTTTTTACCCAACACCAAGCCACAGGTATGGGGCTATGGATCAGTGGTGTGGTACTTCATACAGTCCAAGATTTAAAATATTTGTAAATAGCAACCCAAATTTCCACCCAGTCTCCTACACTTGTGACTGAAGGCTAAGCCACAGATCCAGCTACATGCTAAAATGCTGTGCTGGTTCATGTGAGCCTCTTTTGGTCAAATGCTAGGTTGCACAGTTACAACACAATTGTATACTGATTGTGTCTTTCTTTCTTTCTTTTCCTTTCTTCCTTCCTTCTCTCTTTCGCAGGTGGTTGCACTAATCCCAGGGACTGTTTTCTGGCATTACCCAGACCTCACCTTTTGAACCTTTGTATAGTATAACATACATTTAACAGCAGCATTTTGTTTTACATATTGCCTAGTATGAAGTGTACCGTCCACTTGTACTTTTTTCTTACAGTTTAAAGAAGACATAGTGTAAAATAGTATACATGTCCCAGACATGTAATATGCTTTGAGTATATCCAAGTATGCTTCCTAAAGAAAATGTGCACTCTGTATAGTGCTGTATTTATAATTCTGTAAGAAGTCCGCTGTTTTGCAAAGAGTTCACAGTGTTATGTGCAAAGCAAGCCACATCTTAAATGGATGTAAAACTCTCGCTGTGCATCACAAGTATTCTAATTAAAGACCTAAAATGAGTATGATGTGTACTAAACACCAGACCTGTATAGAATGACTGCAGACCTGTATATTAACCTTGGGTCACAAGGGTAGGGAATGGGTGGGGATCAGGGCTGATTTTTACTAAGTTTGAATATGCTGGCCCTGCATGAGGTACCATACCATCAATGCATGGCCCCATACCTGCAGCTTGATATTGGGTAAAAAGGGAAAGTGAAGGGGGGGTAGGCTTGACTACCCTAATAGCACATTTCCAAACTATATGGGCATTGAGTTGAAAACCATAACAGCATATTCCTAAACTTTGAGGGCTTGAGTTGCATGTGGCAGGAATGCTAATCAATATTAATGAAGTTTTGTTGCAATGAATGTCCTTAGTTTTTGAGACACTAGTGTGTTAACTCAGTTTGTGCAGGGCCCTTGAGGTCCTGTGCAAGGAACAAGGTGACTTTCAGCTTTCTTTGTGTCTTCTAACTTTCTTTGTGTAGGGCAAGATGCACAGGGTACTTTGGTTCCTGTGTGTGAGTCTTAAATTTCTTTGTGCAGGACTGCGCAGTGTATGAGAACAGCAGAACTCATTGTCTAGTCACCTGGTAGCCTTCAAAGACAGACACCAGGAAAGCAGTGATGACTGAAGGAACTTGGAGTCTAAAGTCGATTTAGTGTAGATCACCTTTAATTCTGGTGGGAGTGTAGGGGATCATTGGGAGGGAGTGATGATTCTAAGGGGCTACTCTCAGGGGAACTCTGTGGTGGCCTTGTGATACACAGAGGATTTCATAAAACTGGGTGTTTTCAATTTGGGGGGAAATGTTGGTGCTGTCTGTGACCATGATCTGCCATCAGCTATACTGAAGATGGTGAGATAACTGTTGCCAAAGACTGAGCTGCTGAAATATGTTGGAGATGGGCCTACTATTTGCATGGAGAATTCCAAGTTGTCAATGTATGGCTATTGGACACATTACCTCTGCCAGAGGACCTTGAGAGATTGCCAGCCACTTCCTGAGGGCAGGTTGAGGTAGGTGCTGGTGTACTTGTGCACCAGCACACTGACTGGTGATATTAAAGACCTAGTTCATGTGAGGTACCCAGAGTCAGGGTGGATGTTAATGAGGAGCACCAGAGTGAATGTCCCAAGAGTAATACTGCCTCCTGCATAGCGGCTAAACTGACTCTACAGTGTCATGGTAGTAAATGAAAAATAAATAAACCCAAAGTGTACAGCAAGGTGGGAGCTTTGGTACATTCAGAAGAAAGTACAGAAAAGGCTCTGTCCTGAGGTAAAACCTCACCCATTAATACACTAAAAGAAATAACAGGAGCTATGGGGCTTATGTACAAGATATGTAAAGGGTAAAACCTTTTTTAAGGTGCCCTAAGGTTTTGACTTCTATCCAGGGTCTGAATAGAGCCTGCCCTGCAGTGTTGACAAGGAGAGTGATTTTTTGGCCTGTGTTTATTTATTTATTTAGTTTTTGTTAACCGGGAAAGGAGGACTAAACAGTTCTGCCTATTTTCAGCCTCATCCTGGGGAAGGGGGATACAGATTGGTACAGGCTGACACTGAACCAGATTAAGCTCTTGGTGGATTTATTTTAGTGAATGGGGGAAATTTGGCAAGACCACCTTTTAAATTCCCCTACTCTTTCTGACAGTGGCGCTGTTGGCCAGCCTGATGGAGGTTCCAGTCTTACCTGAACAGCTGAAGGAGCAGCAGGCTTGAGAAATCTCCTCCGTTCCAGCCATAGTATCAAAGGAAGATGGTGAAGAAATGTTTTCTGCTGCAGGGTTGAGAGGCTTGGCCATCTCTCTATGGCTGCTGCCTGCTCCACCACACTGGACTGCTCAACCTTGCATCCTTGGCTGATGCTAGCTGCACCAGCTCTCTACCCTTGACAGGGTGCACTGGGACCTGAGTGGCATAGCTTGGCCATCTCTCTATGGCCACTACCCACTCCACCACACTGGACCACTCAACCCTGCATCCTTGACCAACGCTAGCTGCACCAGTTCTCCATCCTTGATTGGGCACACCAGGACCTGAGCAGCACAGCTTGGCTATCTCTGTATGGCTGCTGCCTGCTTCACCACACCGGACCCCTCAACCCTAAATCCTTGGCCAACACTAGCTGCACCAGGTACAGTCACTTTTACAGGCAAGTGCTGCTTCCATGATTTTCCAAGCGCTTTCGCTGACTATGCTCAGATTGGCCCATCGATCAGGAACTCTGTCCTGAATGGACCGCGGTCTGCACAGGTTTCTTGGTGATTAGACTGCAGACTGTTCCAGCACTGTGGTCTTGAGCCAGAATTCTCTCCTTGATTTTACTCGGACTTTTGACTAGCACTCTTGCGACGACTCTACTTTCCAATCTAACTTTTGCACTAGTCAGCATTGTTTTAATTTAATTCGTTAGACAGCATTGTTCAAAATTAATTTCTTACTGCCCATTTACTGTGTAAAATGTTTAGCCAGCCACTGCTTTTGTTAGCATTTGCCTAACGCCTGGACCTAAATGCCTAGATAATCACGGCAATTGCTGGTTTTATTTGTGTTACTGTAGACTGTATTTTGCATTTGCTCTTCTGTTTCCTAGCCCTCTATACTGCCCGATTCCCTATTCTTCACCCTCCTTAACCCCTGCTTCCCTCATTGGCATTCCAACCAGCCTTTGTATCTTTCTCAGCGCTGTGTCTCCAATGGTAGAATTGTGCTGCTCAACCCCCACTCCCCTCCCTACAGTGACGATAGCCGTAGCTGAATCTACACCTCCCTTCCAAACCACTCTCCAATTTCACACCCACTCTATTGTTCTAAGCTGCCCTTTCTGCCTACCCCCACTGAATCTGTGCCGCCAGCCCCTGCCTACCGATTTAGCAGTGCTTTTAGCATGCTAACTTCTCCCTGTGTTTTCCTTTCAGCTCTCCGTCCTTGATCGGGAGAACCGGGACCTGAGTGGCATGGCTTGGCCATCTCTCTCTACAGCCTCCACCCGCTCCACCACACTGGACCACTCAACCCTGCATCCTTGGCCAATGTTAGCTGCACCAGGTACAGTCACTTTCACAGGCAAGCGACACTTCCCTGATTTTCCAAGCGCTTTTGCTGGCTGTGCTTGGATTGGTCCATCAACCAGGAACTCTGTCCTGATTGGACCGAGGTCTGCACAGGCTCCTTGGTAATTTGACCGCCAACTGTTCCAGCACTGTGGTCTTGAGCCAGGATTCTCTTCATGATTTTACTCAGACTTTTGACAAGTGCTTTGGCTGCGCTATGCTTTCCAAATTAAATTTTGCACTAGTCAGCATTGTTTTAATTTAATTAGTTAGGCAGCATTGTTTAAATTAATTTCTTACTGTCCACTTACTGTTTAAAATGTTTAGCCAGCCACTGCTTTTGTTAACTTTTACATAGCTCCTAGACCTAAATGCCTAGATAATCACTGCAATTGCTGGTTTTATTTGTGTTACTGTAGACTGTATTTTGCATTTGTTCTTCTGTTTCCTAGCCCTCTATACTGCCTGATTCCCCTATTCTTCACCCTCCTTTACCTCTGTTTCACTCCTTGGTATTCCAGCCAGCCTTTGTATCTTTCTTTGCGCTGTGTCTCCAATGGTAGTACTGTGCTGATCTACACCCCCCCCCGTAGAGCGGCGCCAGCTGTAGCCGAATCTACATCTCCCTTCCAAACTGCCCTCCAATTTCCCACCCACTCAATTGTTCTAAGCTGCCCTGTCTGCCCCCCACTGACGCTGTGCTGCCAGCACCCATCTACTGACTTAGCAGTGCTTTTAGCATGCTAACTTCTTCCTGTGTTTTCCTTCAGCTCTCCATCCTTAATCAGCTGGACCAGGACCTGAGCAGTGTGGCTTGGCCTCTCTCTATGGCTGCCACCCACTCCACCACACCGGGCAGCTCAAACCTGATTCCTTGGCTGATACTAGCTGCACCAGGTACAGTTACTTTTCACGGGCAAGTGCCACTTCCCTGATTTTGAACAGGAACTCTGTCCTGATTGGACAGCAGTCTGCACAGAATCCTTGGTGATTGGACCACTGACTGTTCCAGCACTGTGGTCTTGAGCCAGGCTTCTCTCCTTGATTTTACTCAGACTTTTGATGAGCACTCTTGCTGCACTATACATTCTGATCTAAATTGTGCACCAGTCAGCATTGTTTTAATTTAATTAGTTAGACAGCATTGTTTAAATTAATGTCTTATTGCCCATTTATTTTTTAAAATGTTTAGCCAGCCACTGCTTTTCTTAACTTTTGCCTAACGCCTAGACCTAAATGCTTAGATAATCACTGCAACTGCTGGTTTTATTTGTGTTACTGTAGACTGTATTTGGCATTTGCTTGTCTGTTTCCTAGCCCTCTATACTGCCTGATTCACTATTCTTCACCCTCATTTACCTCTGCTTCCCTCCTTGGCATTCTAGCCAGCCTTTGTATCTTTCTCAGCACTGTGTTTCCAGTGGTAGTACTGTGCTGATCTATCCCCACCCTCTCCTCTCTCATTCTCTCTCTCTCTCTCTCCCTACAGTGGCACCAGCCGTAGCCAAATCTACATCTCCCTTCCAAACCGCCCTCCAATTTCCCACCCATTCAATTGTTCTAAGCTTCTCCCCCAATGACGCTGTGCCGCCAGCCCCCGTCTACTGATTTAGCAGTGCGTTTAGCATGCTAACTTTTCCCTGTGTGTTTCCTTCAGCTCTCCTTCCTTGATCATGTGCACCAGGACTTGAGCGGCGTAGCTTGGCCATCTCTCTATGGCCGCCACCCACGCCACCACACTGGACCGCTCAACCCTGCATCCTTGGCCAACGCTAGCTGCACCAGGTAAGGTCACTTTCATAGGCAAGCACCACTTTCCTGATTTTCCAAGTGCTTTTGCTGGCTGTGTTTGGATTGGCCCATCGACCAGGAACTCTGTCCTGATTGGACTGCCATCTGCACAGACTCCTTGGTGATTGGACCACTGACTGTTCCAGCACTGGGGTCTTGAGCCAGGCTTCTCTCCTTGATTTTACCAGACTTTTGATGAGTGCTCTTGCTGCGCTATGCTTTTCGATCTAAATTTTCTCCCACCGCCCCCCCACCTGCCACAACTTTTAAATGCACCTTGATCCCGCCCACTTTCATGGGCTAGTTTTCCATTGGCTATCCTCACCTAGGCTATTTTATTAGTGCTTACAAAGCTTCTGCAAGGATCCAAGGCTCTAAACAATTGCTATCCTCTGCTGAGGCCAGATTGTTAGGAGCCATCGACGTGTTCTTCACTTTAGGATACATAGCTGGTGGAAATGTGGTCCTCACTCCTTGTTTGCATTTTTGCTGGCTTACAGCCCCTTTCCCTTGCTCCATGCCCTGATGCATTTCCTCCATTAGGTAACTCCTCTCCATGCACAAATGAGCCCCACACTATGATGCCTACTTCATTAGTTCTTTTCCCCACTATTCAGTCCCTATGTCATCCTGCGTCTACAGCATTGCTAATGAATAGGAGTTCAGCCCTAAACACACCACCCATGCTCTACTCATCATCAGTATCTTTCCAGACCAGGGTGCTTCTTCATGAAACTCTGTGCTCCCTGGGTACATGTCTTCGTCACCACATGCCACCACCATTGCCGTTCCGCAAATAGGAACGTGCAGAATCATTTAAGCTGTTACTGAATGCACTCAAAATGATCCTAATGCTGCTGCAGCTCTGCTCAGGTAATGTTGAACTAAATCCAGGTCCACCACTACCAAGCTCTGCTCCTCGGGACCTGGCACACATTAAAGGTCTGAGTATTCTTCACATAACTACGTGCAGCCTCCTGAAAAAGCTGGATGCTATCCAGACCTGGATATCAGATACCAAGCCAGATGTCCTGGTGGTCATGGAATCCTAGCTCAAACCCTCCACCTTGGATTCTGAGGTGAATATCCTGTCCTACAATATTTACCACTCAGATAGACTGACCAGAGGAGGTGGTGTCACTATGTACTGGATAAGTTTTCTGCCTCTATCACTGACTCCACTTCTGTCCCAAAGGAATTTGAAAGCTTAAGCATCCAGGTTCAGCTTTCCTCTTCTTCCCACCTGCACATAATAGGCTGTTATAGACCACCCTCTGCAGACCTTCATCTGCTGAGCCACCTATCCAGCCACCTGAGTTCAATGCAAGCTGAAGTCTTTATATTGATTGACTTCAATCTGGACTGGCTCTCAGACTGCTCCATATGACTCCTTTGAGCTTGTTCAACTTATTTCTGAAGCAACACATCCGAACAGAATAAACCCCAGCAAAAGCTCCCTGTTGGACCTTATGTTAGTAAGCAAACCCCAACTGTTTTCCCACTCTGGAGTACTTTTCTCAGATATTAGTGATCACCTTCCCATTGCTTGTGCAAGGTCTGCACCAAATCCTATCTCCACATCTAGGTACATCCTCAAAAGATGTTTACGTAATTTCGATCAGTCAGCCTTCCTTTCGGATTTACAGAACTCCCTACTCTGGCAGGATTTCTATTTGGCTAAGACAGTTGAGGAGGCTTATAAGATCTTTCACACCATTGTTCTAGGAGCTCTTGACAAACACACCCCCCTCATCACAATCCACAAAAAGAAGAAGTCCTTTCCCTGATTTATAGCCAAATTGAGGTCCTCCCTGCATAACAGAGACAAACTATGGAAAAGGGCATGGAAAACTAAGCTCCCCTCTGATTGGACTGCCTTCAGAACTGCCAGGAATCTCTGCATGAAGTTTATCAGAACTGAAAAAGCAAACTACTACCACTCAGTGTTGGATTCCTCCACAGCGTGTCCTGTCAAATTCTGGAAAACACTTAAAGGTATCGAAGGACATACATCCTCTGGCACCCTCCCTTCAAAAATGTTGCATAATGGCTCTCTTCACATCCACAAAGCTGGGATATTAGATAATGACCACTTTGCCACCACAAGGATGACCTTTGACTCCTCACCTGCCAGAAATCTTCAAATCCAGCTCTCAGCTCAGGTATCATCAAACCCTACCCCTACCACTCATTCCTCAGCCTCAGTTTTCTCCTTTCAACCCATCATGCTCAAAGAAGTGGAGGACTTACTCCTTCAATTGAATACTAGAAAGAGCATGGGTGCAGATCTCATTGGGCCTTACTTTCTAAAGATCAGTTACCATATCCTGACTGTGCCAATCATGCACCTCTTTAACTTATCCCCGGCCCTGGGTGAACTACCTTCAATCTGGAAGACTGCCCAAGTTATACCTCTGTTCAAAGTAGGAGACCAAAGCAACCCCAATAATTACAGGCCTATTTCTCTACTCCCCATCCTCTTTAAATTGCTAGAGAAGGTAGTTAACTCACAACTTAGGAATTACTTGGACTCCTCCAATCTGTTCAGTCCTGTACAATCAGGTTTCAGGCCTCGACATAGTACAATCTCTGCTCTTGAAAAGGTTATGAATGACTGGCAGAGAGCCCTTGATGGAAAGAATTTTGTGTGTGCTGTCTTTCTCAATCTAAGTAAGGCTTTTGACACAGTGGACCATGAACTACTCCTGGATACCCTTCATAGCATTGGCATGGCTAAGTCATCCCTGAAATTGTTCTTGTGCTACCTTTCTGGTTGAACACAGCAAGTAAAAGCAGTGGGTGACCTCTCACCACTAAAACCGATCAACAGAGGTGTAATGCAGGGTTCCAGTTTGGGTCCTCTGTTATTCACCTTATACATCAACAATATCGACTATGGAATCAAAGCATCCAACATCCATCTCTTTGTGGATAACACAGTCCTATACACTGATAGGCCTTCCCTTGAGTGTGCCTGTACGGCCCTCCAATCTGACTTTGACATATTACAACAGAACCTGCTCTACCAAAAATGACTATTAAATGCCAAAAAAAAAAAACAAAGGCTATGATCCGTCTCCAACCAGTTTGGCCTCTAATCCACCCTTACACACTACCGCAACACCTATTACCATGCTGCTCGGTGAAACTCTGGATTATGTAGAAAAATTCAAATTCTTAGGAATGTGGATAGATAATTGACCTTCCTTCACTGAGCACATAGAGGAACTCTCAAAAAAACTGAAGCAAAGGCTTGGTCTATTTTATGGAATCAAGCACCTATTCACTCAAGAGGCTAGGAAGAGGCTGGTTCAATCAACCTTCCTAACACTTTTGGATTATACCAACTTTCTTTATGGCCAAGTTCCAGGGTCAGCCCTAGCTAAGCTAGCTGTCTTGTACCACAGGGCCATATGGTTAATTTCTGGAGCAGCTTACACCACACATCATTGTGCACTGTACGCTTTAGTAGGCTGGTCATCCCTTACAATCAGGAGACAAAGGAACACTGCTCTCTGGACCTACAGAGTGATTATTAAGATGTTAACACGGTATATTTCTGATTGCTTGCCCTTCTGTGTCCTTGGTAGCTATGCCCTGAGGAGCTGTTCCAACATCTCACTATCTGTTCCTAAAGTAAAAAAACAATTTGGTAGATCCTCTATCAGCTTTGTATTACCACAGCTATGGAATAAACTCCAAAAAACCCTGAAACTGGCTAGTCCAGTTAGGCTGTCCAAATTCAAAATGCTGTATGCAAGAGTCTTCTCTGAGCCCTGCAAGTGCTTTACTTGATATGCTCCGTGTCATCCAGATCCACTTCAATTCACATATTTGAACCCTTTATGCTCCCCCTCCTCTGCTTACCCACCTCCCCACCCCATTCCTCTATGCTTCGCCATCCTTTTCTCTCACCTATTCCTGTAGGTCTCCCTCTTATCATTAGCTGCCATTGCACAGTTGCCACTATTTGCTGTCTTCTGTTGTATTATTATATTGAAAAAATGCTGTAAATTATTGCATCTCTTGAGAGTTTGTTGTATACGTATATATAACTAGTGTACTCTGTGTTGTTGTCCACCCCATATGCTTTCACTTTGTGTTTTTCTTCTTACTGCTGTACCAACAAAATGTTCCTGTTTTATTATTGCTCTAATTCGTATATCCAGCCAGGCCCACCTTGAAAATGAGCTTGCTCAATGGTGTTCCACATGATAAAATAAAGATTGATTGACTGATTAATTGATTGATTGTTTGAAGCAATGTTCCTTCCAATGTTTCTTTTTTACAGGAGAGTGAGACAGACTGTGCAGAGGTGCCGTTCAAGATGGACAACACAGTGGATGCTGGTTTGGTTGCCATTGGAGAAGTTATAGCTTTGGCTGAGTCTCAACTGCAGAGGGAACATGACGAAAGATGCACTGAGCTCTTCATGCTTCTGGCAGAGGATGAGGAGTGCTATACAAAGTGGAAAATGACAAATAAGCAATGAGCACCAGTCGACCAGATGAAGATAGAGGCCACTACATCTCAGGATGAGTCTCGGGTGGAACATAAGTTTCAGGAAGTTAATGGAGCACACAGACAAAAATTTAAGCTGGAATGTGCACCACCTTTGATGGCAGTGGAACTCATGCAATGAGCGCTCCATATAGAGCAGCCTCCCTAGAATGGCAATGATCTCCAGAACATGCTTTAATAGAAGCAGGGTGGAAGCAAACTACACAGGAAATATGGTTTCCGGAAGATAACCTTTCTTTTCTGGACTCCCAAATGCCTAAGGAGCTGCTACCATCAACTTCTAAAGGGGAACTCGAGGCAGGACAGAACCTAGAGCTTTCAGGATATGCATCTCTGAGGAAGTGTCCCCCTAAGGTACAGGGGGTTTCCACTTTGCTAAGGAGTAGAGAGAATGTTGAGAGTTTGCATCTAGGGGCTACTCCCTTATGTTCAAAAAGAGACTTGAGCTCTCCGGACCACTCCAGAGGGGCCGGAGTTGATGAAGTTTACACAGGGATTAATATTCTGGCAGCACACTCCAGTCTAGTTAGGGGGGATAGCATCTCAGTTTTCTGGGTTGCTGCTACACTGAGCTCCCCAGGAGGGAGGGAGGAAGAAAGCACAACATACCAGAACTGAGGCTAATTCTGGGTCTCGCTCTGAGGGAGGGCCCCCCTCCTAGAAATACCAGACCACAATATTCTGACTTTTTACCAGTGCTGCACCAGCTCAAAGGTGTAATGCAGTATGGATTCACTATAAGGGTAATAGGGAGGTACAACCTGATAGATATTTCATGGATAGAAATTTGATCAAAGACTCTTTAAGATTCATGGCATCAGAAGTGTATGCCGTGATACATGTGTCAGGAGAAGACACCTTTGACCTTAGCTTTTGATTCCCCCATTCTCTGGATAGATTCTGAGCTAAGTATGCCCAAGTAAAGTTCTTCCCCTTATGGTCCCCCTTTTTATGTATTACTTTATCGAAACCGACAATTAAACAAATCACAGTCATGTTTCAGAATGAAGGGGTCCACATTAGTGATATTACTTATTGGCTGTAAGATGGCTATGACTTGTTGAGTGCCCCAGAACCTGTGCTGGATAATGAGAATTTTTGGACTGGTGCCTGGACTTTCAAGGTGAAATTAAAACAGTCCAATGATGGCCCAATACAATTGCCCAATATTTTTTCTTAGGAGGAGTTCAGGGAGTATGCTACTATGCTGGACAACCGAAGGCCTGTCACAAGTGTGGAGCTAAAACACATGTGGCAAATGTTTGTGATAAACTCTGGTGTGCTATTTGTGATGAATTGGGACATATTAGTCACCAGTGTACAAATTTTGTAAAATGTAATCTATGTGGGAATTGGATCATGTTTTTCCTAGTTGTCCTTATGCTGCCCACAATAAAGCTCATGCCATGAATCCTGAAGAGCTAATCAGGAAGGCTCAATCCAAGCAGAAGTCCACACCAGCCTGGTCAGCTTCACAGGCCCAGACACCCCAGACACCTTCAAGGCAGTCACCTGGATCACAGGTACAGAAACCTCCTGTTCTAGCATAACATACCAAATCTGCAAGCACATTTCAGTGCACCAACCATTCAGGTTCACAATGATAGCCCATCAGTTGCAGACACTGAACTCCCCAACAGGAAGGGGTTCTGAGTATACCAGCCCCCCAAGAGGAGCTCACTGTACTACCAATGGAAGAGGAAAGTGACATACTTCTCCCTTCACCAGAATGGAAGGCATCCCTGCCTAGAAGATGGAGCCTGTGCACTCAAAAGTCACTCCCACCTGAAGTAGAATTATAGATTCCTTTTGATGCTTTGGCAAGATCGAGCAGTAGAGGGTCAGAGTTGGGTGATATGGATTCATATGCTTCTTCTTCCCAGGCCTCCTCACTACAACAAGTGGCTGGAAGTCAGGAGGGGAAGAAGGACAAAAAGAAAAAGAAAAAAAAACACGGTTTACTGTTAAATTTTTTGTTTCACTAAATGTCTTTTTCTTTAGCCACCTTAAATGTCCATAGTATTGTATCTGAGGATAAAAGGCGGGCTGTGTTTTCCTTTTTGAAAGACTCCAAACTAGATATTATTTTTTTTACAAGAAACATGGTTTCACTCAGCCTCCTCTCTTACACTAGTTAGGAGAGAGTGGATCTGGGGCCCTTCGTATTGGTCGTTTGGTGAGGACACTACAGATGGGGTGGGAATCCTATTTTCAGGAACAGCGTTCACCTTTCAAAATTTAGTGAACATTTTCTCTGGTGAGGCACTCCTATTGGATGGCATCTGGCAGGATCATCTCAGCAGGTTTACTGGGCTATATGCCCCTGAGAGTAAAGCTGCTTGGGTTCATTTGTTAGAGCAAATTCAACCCTAACTGGCAACTGCCAGACACATTTTTTTTGCAGGTGACTTTAATTGTAGTTTGGAAGTTGTCAACAGAAGGATGAAAGGTCTGAAAGTATACTGTGATTCAGCTGCCTTGACATCATGCATTACAACAGCAGATCTACAAGACTGTAGTACACAAGCCTTCCGAAAAATTGATCATACCTATGCTAAAAGTAAATTTAGGACTAAAACTGATTATATTTTTTATTTCAAAAACAATTATAATATTCTCTTCACATATAATACTGGTAGAATTTTCAGACCATGTCCTAGTCAGCACCTTCTCCCTGGATCCCAAATATAGCCCTCCTATCTCTAGATGGAAGCTGAATACAGTGATTTTACATGATTTAGAAGTCCAACAAAGTATTCTGGATGTTTTAATTGTCCTAATGTCAGTTCTAGGGTTATACATTAGTATCATTCATTGGTGGTTACAAACTAAACATGGTATTTCTCTTTGATTACAAAATTATGGGAAATGTACGTTTGCATTATTTAATGCTGAGAGGTCAGTTATTTAACTTAATGTCTTAGATATCTGTAGGTGGAAGAGACTTATCAGATCAGATTACTAATATAAAACAGGAAATGCTCTCCCTACAATATGACAGGGACACTTCTTTACAAGCTGAGCTCAGTTATGGGATGCAAAGAAACCCTTACCCAGATCCTTGCCTAGCCTGCAAAGAACATAGACAGAGGGCTCATTTTTCAGCATTACAAGGCCCAGGAGGGGTTGTGTATACAGATTCAGTAGGAATTCTTTCAGTTGTTAATTCCCATCTGGAGGACTGTGTTCAGTCAGAAAAAATCTATTAAGGCTCTATACTGGCCTACCTCAAGGACCTGTCAACATCACCACTATCTCAGGAACAAGTGGAGACATTACAGCAAGGTATTACAGGGACAGAAATTCTTGAGGTAATCCATAAATTGAAATTAGGCTCAGCTCTTGGAGAAGATTACCTTCCTAATGAATTTTATAAAGTTTTTCCAGAAACTTTTACTAAAATTTTGAGGAAAGTCTATAGATATATGTTCACCTTATCAGAATGGCCAGATGACTTTACAAGGGGTATAGTTACTTATTTATACAAGGCAGGCAATGAAACTAAACTGGAGAATTGGCATCCAATTAGTATGTTAAACTCGGATTTTAAAATTTTCTAATTTTTACTCCAAGCTAGGTTAAAACGAGTGGCACTGACCCTTATACATTCGGCTCAAACATGTGCCATTCCAGGCCATCACATTCAGACCAATCTATGTTTAGTACAAGATGTCATAGACTTTTGCAGCAACACAAACGTGCAAGGTCTATTGCTATCTTTGGATCAACAGAAAGCTTTTGACCGGGTTCATCACAGGTTTCTTTTTCAGGTTTAACACCATTATGGCTTACCACCAAAGATTTTGGCTTGGACCAAACTGTTATACAGCAATGCAGTTATTTGTTCGTCCTTGAAAAAGAAAGGTGGAGCTCAATATAAGGTGGACAGGGGGGTTCCCCAGGACTGTCCCCTTAGCCCACTGCTGTATATTGTTGTCCTAGATCCTTTGATTCAAAGAATCATAATCCTACAGAAATTTCAGGGCATCAAAGGAAACAGGTTGGAGATGAGGTCCAAGTGTTGGCTTATACTGATGATGTATATGTTTTTGCACACACTTCAGATTGTGTTTCTAGTTTGTTGACAGAAATTTGACAACATGGTTCTGTGTCAGGATCTCACCTCAATAAAAAGAAATGTAAAGGCTTGTACTTACATTCAGGGGTATGTCAGAATAGTTGAGTAGAAGGGATAGAGATCTCTGAAGGTCCAATTAAAATCTTGGGGGTTATTTATGTCAGTGAAAATTTTGAGCAGATTAATTGGGAGGAATTGGTATGGTAAGGACAACAGAAAGTGAGTCACTGGACAGGATGGAAATTTTCCAAATTAAAATGGGTTCATGTCATAAAACAATTTCTTCTGCCATTATTTTTATATATAAGTGCTGTTTTTCCAACCCCAGTTGCTTTTGAAATGTGAATTTATAGGATATTTTTCCAAATGTTATGGGAGAGCCGTCTTAATCCCACAAGAAATTGCTTATTTACAGTATCTAAAAATTGGGGAGGGGTAGGAACGATTACCCCGATAATGTTCTTTCATTTAATGTTTTGGATTAACAATTTAAAGCCAGCTTTATTTCTGAGAGTTAGTTTACCTCAAAAATGGTTGTGGAATGCAATTGCAAATGTATTCAACATTTGGACCAATCTTCCATTACGACTTCCGGCTACTTGCTAGATAGCTCCCTATTTTAAATGTACTTTCTTGAAATTGTGGAAATGGAAGATTATGAAGCAGATGATTGTACAACATTCTAGAGAGAGTTTATATAAACAGGCTTTAGAGTCAGTGGGCTCAAGTGAACCTGTTTTCAAACACTGCCCTACTGATTCTAATTCATCTGTTTATAAACAATTGATGAACACTCGAATCCCAAAACAGATGTGGGATATTTTATGGGT
Source organism: Neoceratodus forsteri (assembly GCA_016271365.2). Lineage (NCBI taxonomy): Eukaryota > Metazoa > Chordata > Ceratodontiformes > Ceratodontidae > Neoceratodus > Neoceratodus forsteri. The sequence goes on from CM057456.1 coordinate 400,321,964, forward strand.
GGGAGTACATGGGAGAATCAATGTCTGGGCTATTCATAAACACAAGGCCATGGAAGACAGAGTATGTCTTTCCAGATTGTCAAGGGGTAGTAGAGACACAGGAAAATTTTCTTCTCAGCTGTATGTATGTTAAAGGTTTGTAGCAATATTTAGCACAAAGATGGAAATTGCCATGGTTAGAACATATTATGTATGCTGACATAGTTTTAGGATGTTTTCCTCAGTTATTGTCAAAATATCAAGCAGATTTGTTTGGTGTTTTCTTTGCAGTGATTAAATATTTATGGCAAAGTCAATGGCAATATGTTTTTCAGCAAAAGTTACAAACTTATAAGATTTTTGGAGATGTTAGCGAATGCATTTTAGTACAGATTTATAGAAATGACATTAAGTTGCATTCAACAGCACAAGTGTTGATCTGGTGGAGGGGTTTCACATTTCTGAAAAACTATGCATAACATGTTGGAAGGGGGACACGGGTGCAGTCCCTTAAACTGAATCTATCAAGTATTTGATATGTTTGACTTTGAGTTAAAACTTCCTTTAGTTTTCGTTTGAGTTTGTATACAGAGTTTCTTTTCTCTTTTTGCTGTACTGCTTATATTGTTTTGGTTATGTACTTTTTCAATAAAAAATATCCCCTACTCTGTGGAAGAGGGCACTGTTGACTTGTTTCCCGGATGGATGTGCACAAGGTGGCCTATGATGATGGAGAGCAGCAGGTCGGGAGCCAGTCCTCCGCCCCAACTGGAGTTGTGAAGGAGGACAAAGATGGAGTGTTATCTATCATTTCTGAAATGGTGTCATATGGATCAGAGGATAGTTCAGATGAGAAGATAACTGCAGAAATGGATTTTCTTGTGGAAGAAATGGTGATGGAAATGACAGAAGGAGACAATAAAACGGTGGCTGGACAATTAGAAAAGGAATTAGATGAGAGGCAGACAATTCTTTTCAAAATACTGGCAGAGGATAAGGAACATTATATGAAGGAGAGCAGCACTGCACTCATCTCCAGTGGATAAAACAGGGTCAGCTCATTTGGGTCAAGCCGGGCCTAGTTCCAGGCTCTCATTCTTGGGACCAAAAAAGTTGGATATACCTCCCTGAGATCTCCCCATTCCAGTGAGTCTCCAGAATTAACCACAGCTCAGGAATTAATCAGGAGAGCTTTTGGGACAATAGTGGTGGGTCCTGGGATGCCGAGATGGTCCCCAGACAGAGTGTTACGTGACACAAGTTGGGCACAGATGGCTGAGTGGAAATGGATCCCTGATACTGCCTGGGACATATCGGATCTCGCTTCCACACAAAATGGGACAAAATATGTTGCATCTCAGCTGCTGGCAAAGGAGCCGGTAATACAGGTAATGGGGGAAGATCCATGGGAGGTATTTATAGTGCACAGGGGGATGCTGAAAAAGGGAGTGATTAAGCAGAGGGGCATGTGGCTGAACATTTGCACACAGGTGTGGCAGCTGATGATCTGGAGGAAACAGAAATGAATGGGGGACCCCAGGACATTCAGGACAGTAAGCAGACTGCCTTACTGATTATGGCAGATAACAGTATCCCCTCCTACTTAAGAGGAGCAAAAGGAAGTTACAACTGGGGCAGCTCACCTGCTGGAGCAACCTGAACTTGCCGGATCTCAGTCTGCTGAACATGGGGGTAACAATATAGCTGAGGTTCAGGCAGGTTTACATGGCTCTACAAACAAACAGAATGGTGCAAATATAGATACATAGATACATAGACAGTGTCGGCAGATAAGGGCCTGTGGCCCACCCAGTCTGCCCATTTGAGCTTGTAAGTTCAGTTTATGTTTTCCTAGAAGTCTGTTGCCCCTTACCCCTGACCTCCAGAATTCCTTTATGTCTATCCCATGCATTCTTAAATCCCGTGATTGTTTCAGCTTCCACCACTTCCTCTGGCAGGGTGTTCCACTTGTCCACCACCTGTTCTGTGAAGAAATACTTCCTCACATTTCCTCTGAATCATCCTCCCTCCAACTTCATCCCATGCCCTCTAGTCCTGGAACATCTTTTTCACTTAGAAATAGTGTATTCCTGCACCCTGTTCTGCCCTGTAAGATACTTGTATGTCTCTATCATATCCCTTCTCTCCCTCCTCTCCTCCAGGGAGTACATATTCAATTCTTTCAACCTGTCCTCATAGGACTTGTGATGCAATCCATGTACCATCTTTGTTGCCCTCCTCTAAACCTTCTCTACTCTGTCTATGTCCTTTCGTAGGTAAAGTCTCCAGAACTATATACTGTACTCCAGGTGGGGCCTCACTAGTGTCTTGTATAGTGGAGTTATGACCTCCCTTTTCCTGCAGGTGATGCCCCTGCCTATGCATCCCAGCATCCTATTTGCTTTACCTGCTGCCTTGTCACACTGTTTCCCTACCTTGAGGTCATCAGAGATGATATCCCCAAGATCCCTTTCCTGCTTGGTGCATGCTATATCCTCACCCCCAACTGATATACTGTGCCAGGGTTTTGTGCCCCATATGCATTATCTTGCACTTCTTTGCATTGAATTTCTACTGCCAAACCCCTGACCATTCTTCAAGTTTCTGCAGGTCCCTTCTCATTCTGTCTACACCTCTGGTGTGTCTACTCTGTTACAGAGCTTTGTGTCATCAGTGAACAGTGAAATTCTGCCTTCTAGGTCCTCATAATGTCACTGATGAAGATGTTGAATAGGACCTGTCCCAGCACTGATCCCTGTGGTACCCCACTGGTCACTCTTCCTCTGTGGAGTGACAGCCATTTACCACCACCCTCTGTGTCCTGCCACCCAGCCAGTTACCTACCCACCACACTACTGTCCTGCCCACACCCATATTCCCCAGTTTGTGTAGTAGTCTTCTATATGGCACAGTGTCAAAGGCCTTGATGAAGTCCAGATAGGCCATGTCCACTGCCCTCCCCTGATCCACCTCCCTAGTCACCCAGTCAAAAAATTCAACGAGGTTGGTCTGACATGACTGCCCCCTGGTGAAACCATGCTGCCTTGGGTCCTGTAGTCCATTGACAACCAGATGTTCCACCAGTCTCTCCTTCAGTACTGCTTCCATGATCTTCCCCACTACCGAGGTGAGGCTGACTGGTCTGTAGTTTCCCGCTTCCTCTTTGTTCCCACTTTTGTATAAGGGGAGTACATCTGCTGTCCTCCAGTCTTTGGGTACCTCCCCTGTTTCCAGTGATTGGCTAAACAGGATAGCCAGAGGTTCAGCCACCCCCTCTCTTAGTTCTTTAAGGACCCTGGGGTGCACCCCATCTGGCCCCATTGCTTTATCAGTAAACAGTATGGATGAGGTACCTAGAACTGGTTACGGTCAGTCGAGACCTTTCCCTGCTGTTCCTCCAGAGCTGGACCCAGATTTGCAGATTTATTTACCTGCTCAGAGCCTGTCCTACATAGCAACATGGTCCATTTGAGATAAAAAGGGGGCATGGGCACCTGACCGGACTGGCATTACGTGAGACGTGTGTTGTTAAAAGATTCCATGAGGTTCATGGCATTGGAAATATATGCCCTGATCCATGTGTCAGAGGAAGACAATTTTGATGTAAGTTTTCACTCCCCCCATTCTTTAGACTGTTTCTGGTCCAAGCATAATCAGTTAAACTTATTGACTAAACAGAGCCGCAACATGGATCTGGGTGCTCTTAATGACCAAAGACAGTAAAACTAAACAATCATGGCACACCACACAATCTGGAAATACAGTTCAAGACTCACTTTGTTGAATGAAGTTTGAGTTTTATATCCACCACAGAAGAACAACCATCACAAATGGGAGTCAGAGACCCACAACGAACAGCTTCTAACATTTTACGAAATCATTAATTTTGTCGACAAGGCAAATGATTTCATGAAACATTAGAAGCTGTTTGTTGTGGGTCTCTGACTCCCATTTGTGATGGTTGTTCTCCTGTGGTGGATATAAAATTCAAACTTCATTCAACAAAGTAAGTCTTAAACTGTATTTCTAGACTGTGTGGTGTGCTATGAATGTTTAGTTTTACAATCAGTCAAAGTTTTCCTCATTATGAACTCCCTTTCTTGTTATGCACCTCTCAAAGCCCACTATCAAGTTCATTATGGTGATGTTCCATAATAAAAGCATGCACATCAGCAGCATCGTGCACTGGTTTCAACAGTGGTGCAAGGTCCTGAGTGCTCCAGAAGCTATTATAGACAACAAATTCTTTTGGACTGCTGCATGGAAGTTCAAGATTAAGTTACGTCATTCAGAGGGTTGTGTATTACAAGTCCCACCCCTTAAACCCAGATGATCTCATAAGACAGACACAACAGTGGGAAGAGGATCCTGCCTCTAATGAACATCAGGCCGTGCCTCCTACATTCCTGGTTCTGGACCCTCCAGGGACCATAGAGATGCACCAAATATCCCCCTCCAGCATCCCAAGATGAAGTAATGAAGGTGGAGGATGTGAGTGGTGCTCCTACTCCATCCCTGGTAGCCCCAGATGATTTAACTGCATCAGTGCTGAAAGATCCTGTTGATAAACAGCCTCCCTCCTCCCCAAAATGCAAAACTCCTCTGCCAAGGTGCAGGAGCCTTAGACAGCAGAAATCTACACCACAGGTCGTAATGACAGAAAACTCCTTTGCAGTATTAGCCATGGCTAGTTGGGTCAAGGCAGGGTATGGGGACCTGGATTCTGATGCCTCCTCATCCCAGTCAGCCTTTCAGGAGGTGGATTTAGCCTGCTTGGATGACAAGAAGGGCAAGAAAAAAAAAAAGAAATCACTGTGGCTCATTTAAATTTAAATGTCTCAATTTTCTGTTGCCATTTTAAATGTGCATAGTGTGTTGACTGGGTTGAAGAGGGATGCTGTGTTTTCTGTGTTGCATAATCTAGCAATATATATCATTTTCTACAGAAACCTGGTTTAATTTATCAGCCTTAGTGGCACAAACCCAGAGATCTTGGGTATGGGGACCCTTTTATTGATCCTAGGGGATGGATAGGGCAGATGGGGTGGGCATTTGGTTTTTAGGATGATTTTTTAAGTTGCACAGGATAATTGACATCCAGCCAGGATGAGGGTTGATAGTAGATGGTATCTGGCATAATATGCCTAATAGGTTTATTGAGTGTTATGGGTCCTAAGTAAAAGCAGATTGAGTGCAGTTATTGGAACTGATACAGACCTACTTAGCTACAGTGAAAAATGTTTATTTTTGGGGGGATTTTAATTGCACCTTAGATACCCACCTATGCAAGGAAAAAGGTAAAAAGGTGTAGTACGACTTTGTGGCACTCAAGAATTGTATAGTGATGGCCGAACTACTGGACTGCAGTTAGAAGGCATCTCCAGCCATCACCTATAGCTACGTTAGGAGTACACTTACTTCTAAAATTGATTATCTTTTTGTATCCCGGAGATTACAGGTTCTCAGAACATTAACTATTCTGGTAGAATTTTCTGAGCATGTTTTGGTGCTTACAAAAATTTCAACAGATACTGGAGTTCACTTGCTTACGATAAGCTGGAAGTTGAACACTGATAGTTCAACAGTTCCAGAAGTAAAATTAGGCATTTTTGGAGGCTTTTTATAGCAACGGTGTCAGTCCTTTCTTTGTATGAGGATTTAGGGGCATGGTGGGAGAGCACAAAACAAGAGGTACAGTCTTGGATGAAGAATTATGGGAAGACCCAGGTCAATTCAAACTTTATGAAATACTTATCCCTTTGGGCCCAGTTATACAACAGCTACTTACAACTCCACTAGCGATCTGTCGGATCAAATTTATGAAATTAAGCAGGAAATGAAACATTTTCAATATGACAGTTTGGCCTCCTTGTAGGTGGAGTTGAGTTTTGGAACCAGGAAAACTCCTTTCTCAGATCCTTGTGACACCTGCAAGGATAAAAAAAATGTTTCCCACTTTTCTAGTTTAAAAGGTAGTATTGGGACCTTGTGGTCCAGTACAGATGGCATTTGGTGAGTAATGGAAAACAGTTTAGAGTCCTTTTCCAATCCAGCATGGTTAGATCCCTTATCAACAGATGAGAATTTGGCTGAATTACAGATACCTCCCATAGGACAGTATAAACTGAATATGTTGGAAACTCCAATCCAGGAATATGAAATTAGAGCCGTGATAGGAGCCCTGAAGCTGGGTATAACTCCCAGGAAAGATGGAATTCCAAATTAATTTTATAAAGCATTTCTTGATATTATGGTGGCCTTTTTGGCAGAACTTTTTAAGTTTTTATTATCTTTAAACGGTTTCCTGTCATTCTTTACTTATGGGTTGGTTACTTATTTATACAAATCAGGTGACATGACCCTTATCACCAATTGGAGACTGATGTGCCTACTTAATTCTGATTTTAAGAAATTGACATATATGTTACAACAAAGATTAAAAATAGTGGCCCAGGATCTGATACATCCATTAAAAACTTGTTCCTTGCCTGACAGAAGTATACAAAATAATTTAAGTATCATTAGAGATGAAATAGTTTCAGTGAGCAGAACAATGTGCCTAGATTTCTTTTATCGTTAGATCAATGTAAGGCATTTGATCAAGTGAACCATGGAATTTTATCTAGAGTTTTACAGAAATATGGCATCTCCCCATCCTTTATTACCTGGTTGCGATTGTTATATAACAATGCTATAATTTCTCCTTTATTTGCAGGTAAGGGATATAATAGGATTCAAATTCAAAAGGGTGTCTGCCAAGGGTGTCCTATGAGCCCCGTATTACATCTGTTTGTACTGGGTCCTTCAATTAGAAAAATTATATTAAACCCAGATATTCATGATATTTCAAGGGATCAGAGTGCAGATGAAGTCAAAGTGATGGCATATGCAGATGATATCTGTGTTTTTATTAAAAACCAGTCCAATGTTAGGACCATGTTTGAAGAAATAGAAAAGTATGCCCAGGTTTCAGGGTCTAGACTGAATTTTCAGAAATGTATTTGCCTGCAGTTAGGGCCTAGGGTCCCCCCTTAACCAAAGTTTGTAGAATGAATCCTTCTGACAGTCCCATTAAGATTTTTGTGGTTAAACTTGGTTTGGGCGATGTGGCCTAACAGAGTTGGGAAGAAGTAATACAAACAGGGGAGAGAAAGATAGCTAAATGGAAAGGGTAGCATCTGTTCAAACTGAAGCAAGTGCATATGATAAAACAGTTTCTCATGCCCTGTTTTTTGTTTGTGGAGACAGTATTTCTCCTCCCAGCTTCTTTAGAAACTAGAGCATTCTGGGCTTTCTTCCAGTTTCTATGGGGAAGCAGGCTGAACCAGATAAAAAGGGAACTGACGTATCTACCAAGGCATAAGGGAGGGGCAGCAAAGGTGAACCCCAGCTAACATAAAGCCTGCAGTATTGTTACGATCTTTCTTAGTTAAATGGTGACTGGTAAACACCTTTCAGGATGTCTTGCTGAAATGGGATAACTTGCCTTTCAAAATGACTTCAACTGTTAGGTTATATGGATATTTGAAAATAACTTTCCAGAAGTTGTTTAAATGGCAAATAACTAAACAATTACTCCTTCAAAGGTCCTGGAAAAGCTTCTATCACCCGGTTTTGAGCTTCCTAGGTTCAGATGAACCAGAGTTTAAACATTGTACCCTGGCTGATAACCATTTGGTTTATAAACAATTAATTAACCCCAGACTACCTCAGGGAATGTGGGATACACAGTGATTCTGTACTAATAGCAGAATAGGAGTCCAGGAAAGCCACACACATAAAGCTTTTGATGAGAGAAACTGTTTGTATCCAGAATGTGTAATGACATTCAAAACTCAAGAGCATTTTCTGTTTGATTGTTCTTACTTAGCTGCATCATGGGTATTTCTAGCTAATATGTGGAAGTTGTCTTGGATGAAAACTGTAACTTATGAAATGATGACTCTAAGGAAATTTCCCCAGTTATTGATGTTGCATGATTTTGGAACATTAGCAATTTGTTTTGCTTGTTTAAAATTTTATTTGTGGCAAGGGAGATGCCAATTTCTTTTTCAACAAAAACTAATGCCATATGTGACTTTTTGTAATTTATGTGAGCATGCCTTACTGGAGGTATTTCGGAAGGACCTGAGGCTACATCCACGATCATGAGTGCTGGTTTGATAGTGGTGTTTTTCCTTTATAAAACATTTCAATAAAGAGGGGTGATTAAGGTATTTCTGTGTTTTTTGAAGGTATGCCAAATGATTATTGCTGTTGCTTTCATGTTTATATTGGTTTGTGTTCAATAAAAACACCCCTACTCTTTTTGAGAAGTGTCATGGGATCTTTAACATCCACCTGAACTACCACCAGAACAGGCAGATGGAACCTCAATTTAATGTCTCATCCAAAAGATGGAACCTCTGAAGTACATCACCCCTTCATGCTGCACTACAGTGTCAGTACTGGGATTTAACCCAAGTGCCTGGTGTAGGGATAGAACCCACAGCTTTCTGATCTTCCAGCCTCAGCGGCGAGTGTGCAACCTGCTGAGCCACTGACACTGATGGGGCATCCACTAGATGGCCAGAGAAGGATTTTAATACATCCCATCTGTGCAACTGTAAATATGTTAGTAGACATGACAACAAACCATCATTTAGCAGAAAGATGTATTTCTGACATTTCCAATGAGGCACCGACCAAAGCTCATCAAGGAGTGAATGGAAAGCAACTGTAAATAGATTCTGAGTATACTGGATTGCATAATATACAATATTTAAAATGAGTCCTCAAAGCTTTAATGGGCACATCCCTCGGCCACCAAATAGTGCTGAAGCTGCCAATTATGGCAGTTTCAGAGTGAGTGCCGCACTTAAAAGAAATCTGCCACTGCAATCAGTCTGGCTGTTAACAGAGCAGGGTGGCCACAGAAAAGGCCCTTTCACTGACAATTTCCAAATGACATGTGAAACCACCTGCAGATTATCCCCTGTTGAGTGGAGCAACCAAACTGAAGTACATGGGAGCAGGATTTTTTTTTTTATGTAGTCAGGACCCTGACTGCTGCAAGAGCCATGCATGATGAATAAGCGCATAATTACCACAGTCACTGTTGGCAACAAGCTCCCAGGAGCAAAGGGAGAGAGCCAGTCTGAAATGGAATACTGCCATCACTTCTGAAAGCCATATTCTGTGACTGGCATGCTAAAGACCAGGTACTTAAGCTATGCATGTTACTAAGGGTCCATTTGCATGTTATTATGTGGTCATTAGCAGCTTGACACAATGTGTTCATGCAAAAATGTAGAAGGCTGTGTAGAGAGCCTTGGCAACCACCCACACAGGAGCTTTACCCACCTAGGCCATTATTGGCCCTCTAGCAGAACCCCCTCCCTCACTCGATTCTTGTCGGAATTGGGAAACTGTATTAAAGTCCTTCTTGAGCCATCTAGTGGATGCCCCTACCTCACCCAATACCTGCTGCTATAATGGAACTTTACAAAACCCCTTCCCTGGTAGTCTAGTGGTCCCCCTTCTTCACCTGATCTGGTGCTCTGTAAATGTACCAATGCCCATTCCCGGCACTTCAGTGTTATCTCCAACCAGTCACTGCCAAAGCCTCCTTCCCCAGCCCACCCACTGAGTAACTATCAGCTCCACCCCTGTCATTCCCTAACTTACCCATCCATCCATAGGTGAGCTGCCATCAGGTTCTCAAACAATGACTGGCTATGTCCCCCCAGCTCACCCTTTCAGCCATCTGCCAAGTAATTGATAGGTGATGAGCATGCATATACTGTAGAAACAGTTCTTTCTACAGAATACATGCATTTATTCCTTATTAATTAGATGGTGACCTTCAGAGATGACCTTCAGAGGAGGTGAGAGGAGGGTCTGTGCTAGATGTCATTTGAGGACCAGATGGTGGCTGACCTATGGAAAACTGGGTGAGTAGGGAATCGACAGGAGGTGTAGATGATGGTGCTCCATGGATGAGTGGGGGGGGGGGGCTTTGACAGAAATCTACCAAGGAGATAACACTAGACTGCCAGCCATGGGCTTTAATACAAGCCCCCAATATTGGATTGGATGAGGTGGGGGGGCCACTAGACTGCCAAGGAAAGACTTTTGTACAGTTCCAAAATACTGACACATTTCAGGTGAGGAAAAGGGGCTCACAAGGTTGCAAGGGAAGGGATTCAACACAGTTCCACACTAATGACAGTATTCAATTAAAGGGAGGTTAGTCCATTAGACTGCCAGGCAAGGGCTTTATTACACTTCAACAGTACTGTGAGGGACTGGGTGAGGGAGGGGCATCCATTAGACTATGAGGGTTTGTATCATTAATATTGCACAGTACTGACACAGATTGGGGGGACCACTAGACTGCCAAGGCTGGGATCTGCAATATAGTTCTATACTAACAGGGATGTGACTGGTGGAAATGGGGTTGCCAGCACCAGTGTTACTGGTGCGGCAAGGATCACACATCACTATGCACATTGTTAATGCTGGGTTTCATTAGCATTAATTAGAGCTGCCAAAGCTGGCTGTTACTTCTTCCAAAAGCCTTTGAATATACCATTGTGTCCTGTATGCAAGGGAGTACTGTCATTTGCAAGGTTGCAGCGCAGTCTGTGTATCAGCACCATCCACTGTGCGTTGTGCAAGGTACCCTTTGGATATGATCCCCGCCCAGATGCACTGAGTCTGTTTAGCTTGGCAATATTCTTGTTAATGCTGTGCTAACATTCATAATATGGGGGTCATTGTGCATCTCATTCTACCTCTCTCTCACAGACATTGAAGTATCACCCTTAGCATTTAAGTATTTAATAAGTTATGTTACCTTAACGTTTTTATTTTCTTTCAACTTAAACACTAACTAAAGCCTTCACTAAGCAAATGATTTTGAAAACCATTTTGCAGCATGTAGATTTAAAAAAACAAAATTGTCACACAGCTGGCATAATTGCAAAACCATCATGTAGGATTTTTATGTTTTGAAAACCATTGTGTGGTAGGTAGATTTAAGAAAAAAAATTATGTCGCACAAAGATTTTGGAAACCATCGTGCAGCGCAGAGATTTGAAATCTCTCATGCCACATGTAAAGTTTGAAAACCATGTTGCAGCATGAATATTTTAAAAACCATTGTTCCTCTTCCAGGAAAGGAAGTCATGTGTCTCTGCTGCAAAACTGCCACCAGGTAGAGACCTGGTGGTAGTGTGGATCTTGCAGTGGCAAAAATGGAGTGAGCTGCTGTACTCTGAGGTGTGTGCATGCCTCCACACATATATTCCGAAATGCACACCCAGCTAATGGGAAGGGAGAAAAAAGTATATGAAAATGAATGGGGGCAGGCATACATGATGTTCTTTGCACCTCCCCTCAAGTGCCACTGCCATGACCCCTGTTGTCAGAAATTGGATGAGAGTTTCTAGGGGTGGATGATGGCCTTCCCCCTTCTTGCCTCGCCATGGGGAACAATATGGGGGTGCGGGACATAGCTAACAGGGGAGTCCTGGGGAGGTGGTTGCTAATGGGGGTGGTGATGGGGACAGAGCCAAAGGGAGCCATCCTGACCTGACCAAGGAGAATAAACACCTTTATTGAGAAAAATATACCTAAATACTACTTTGCGTAGCTTTTTTTAAAAGCACTACCATAATGATACTATTTAAGAGATGAAAATCACAGAGTCTCACCAGTGCTGTTTAATCGTACATGACACCAACCCTAACTGGAAGCTGTGCTTTGTATTTGAGGGTGGCTGTTATTAAAACTATTCATTTTGACCTGCAGCTTCATTTTGAGGATGGCTTTTATTTGAGGGAGGCTCCTATTTGATGAAATGTGACGTTTAGCTATTTGTTTTCAGTGAACTAAACATGTACGAACAATAAATCATCATAAACTTCAAAGTGAATTACCATTTTTTCACCAAACCATTAAAATAACCTGCAGTGGAGCCCACTTATAAGCATATTGGATATAAGAACATCCCATTTATAAGAACATTTGTTGAATGTCCTCATTTTTGCCCATTATTTTCAATGGCAGTAAACCCCATTTATAAGAACAGTCAGACTGTTTATAAGAACAGTTTTTTTTTTTTCCGGAGGTAGTGGTAGATGGTCATTGAATATGCTATGCCAGGGCTGAATCATCATCTAGTTTCCTCATTAACGATCACTTAAGTAGTGAATGGATGTGAGAAAGTTGCCTTATGAAGAAGACAGCACACATTCCTTCATAGTTAGATGAGACACTGAATGAATTTTACAATACTCAACTATTTGAGCAAGAGTTCTTTTAAAAAAGCTTTATTATACTGCTATTAATGAGTTCTCTAAAATGTAGTCTGAGCCCCGTTTCATCGTGTTAACCATAGATTTTATATAGATAATCATTGTTTTCAATGTAGCCATCTTATAAGAACATCCCAGTTATACCAACATTTTGCTTGACATTTAAGATGTGCTTATAACAGGGTTCCACTCTGTCTCCATAACCTCTAACAACCCTGTTTCAAAACGTATGTCTTTGCAGATTTGTTAGCTATTTTTTCAACAAACTGGGCATGTGTAAAGAAATATCATTAATAACTACAAACTAATTAAAACAATTTTTCACCAAACCACAAAAAGGACCTATTCTTCCGTAACATCTATTAAACCTTTAAGTTTTATAACTTAACTACCTGTAGATTTTTACTCTAACCTTGAGAAAAAGTGATTCAAAAATGGGCAACAATACATAAATTCAACTTTTCATAAATCCAAAACAGACTAACAAATGTCTATAAATCTTGCCAAATTAGTACACACTAGTACTGAGATGACTTATCCTAAAGTATACAGTCCTAAGGTCTAAGACAGCTGAGTTATAAGCATTTAAAAATGGCCTTTTTCAAAGAAACTCTAACTCAACCCCAATACAAAGGAACTACCGTGCCTGTATAATATACCATATTTCACAGTTTTGTTGCTGCCCCATATTGAAGCCACACACACACACACACACACACAATATATATATATATATATATATATATATATATATATATATAGTCGCAGTCATGTCCCTAAAGTTAGGGTTCAGTAGCATGTTTAATGTTAAACCTCAAATTTTGCACTTTAATATTTTTGCAACTGATCAAAGGATTTACTCAAAATTTGGTATGTGCTGTACCTTGGGGTAGGTCTCTTGAAGTGACAAGTTTTATTCTATTTGGCTGTGCTGATTCTGAGATCCCAACAGTGTAAAAAGTCATAAATTGACAATTTTGTGCAGGTTTTCCTCATCACCTTGCATCCAGACAGTGTGGAATTTTGGTGTGATTTTTTAATGTTTGCTTGCACACAGCACACAAGATACATATTGAGATAGTAGAGCATTGCAGAGGTGTGGCAGTGTTGTGGCCAATGCAGTGGATGCTTTAATGGGGATGTCCCTCAGCTACCAATTAATGCTGAAGCTGCTGATGATGGCAGTTTAAGAGTGAGCGCCGCACTTAAAAGAAATCTGCCACTGCAATCAGGGGCATTTTCATCATTGTAGCATCAGCTCCCCCTCCATCCCAACCAGGCACACAGCAGGACAACAAATTTAAAAGTTACCTCCCTCCTGCTGCTGCTTCCCACTCTGCTATCTCCATTCTCTGTCCCCTGCAGACATCGGGGTGCTCAATCCCCATGTCACCATGTATCCCCTCCCCCCTTTAATGTGGCACACTGGGAGCCCAACCCAGTGTACCAAAAATAACTTCTTTGATGTTTCCATCACTGGGATGCCCACTGTTCGTGTCTGATGTGCCGCACCTCCCATACCCATATGTTCTCAGCCGACCTCAGGGTGCTCAATCCCTGGGTTGGCATTGATCCCCCTTTCAGTACTCTAGCACACTGGGAGCCCACCCCAGCATACCAAAATTTGTTTTGTTAATATTGCATGTGTTAAAATAAAACAGTCCCCTGACTTTTTTTTTAAATCTGAAAAAAAAAGGAAAATAGTCCCTCATCATTCCCTCCAGCCCACTCCCCAACCTGCACCCTACCACTGTGCACCCTACCTCCCTCCACCCCTGACCCATACTTACCTCCAGAGGTCAGGAACAGTGATCTTCTGTGGACCAGGAACATGTCTACACTCTTCAAAGACCACCCAGGAGCTGAAGAAATGATGGTATACCATATAATGGCAGTTACTGGGGGTTTTCAACTTAGGTTGATATCTCAGCCAATTTTTGGAGTTTTGGTCTGAAAATTTCAACATGCGGTTCTTGGAACCCCACCTTGTGAACACTGACATTGTCATTTCATTTCTCAGTCCTGAAAGGTGATTTCGTGGTCACTGCGCAGAATCACCTTTCGGGACCAATTAACAAAACAACAGTGCCAATGTTCATGAAGTGGGGTCCCAAAAATTCCTTCTTTCAAATCTGGTGAAAAAAACTCCAAAAAAATGACTGCATTACAAGCTTTCTTTGAGCAGTTTCTATGCACACTCATAACTTCATTAATTTTTTATATTTTCACTCCAGATTTCCAACATTGTCATTTTTTCACACCCCCTTATGAATAGTACAGCTGTCATTTTTTGCATCCTTTCCAAAATGTGTTTTTTCACCTGTGGTGCAGAATGGTGCTGTCACTGTGCAACATCAACTTTTGTGACAGCTTAGTGAAATCACAGTGCTACTGTTCATGAGGGGAGGACCCAAAAAGGCCATGTTCAAAATTTGGTGAAAACATTCTAAAAAAATGACTGTGTTATGAGATTGTGTTGCACCCTTTCTACACACACTTGTAACTTTGCCAATTTTTCATATTTTCTCTACAGATTTTCAACATTACCATTTTTTTTCACAACTCCTCATGAACAGTACAGCTGTAATTTTTCACATCCTGCCCAAAATGTGTTTTCGCACCTGTGGCACCAAATGGCACACTAGCTGTGTGAAATCACCTTTTGGAATCGAGTAATGAAATGATACTGCCCTTGTTCATAAGGTGGAGACCCAAAAAACCCATGTTGAAAATTTGGAGTGAAAATACCAGCAAATGCCTGGGCCATTAGGGTTTCCAACCTTAATGCTCACCCTGTACAGACTGACAGGCATTAGGGATGAGACTTGGAGTCGTTGGCCATAATGCTCACACCATTCCACCCCCACCACACCCACCCTGCAGCCACTGACAGGCAATGAGGTGTGCCTTGGGGTCTTCGGCCATAACATTCACCTCATTCTCCTATGCTGCACCCATCTCAGCTTGTTTCCTTATGGAATGGGGTGAGTATAAGGGCTGAAGACCTCAAGGCACACTGCGACACCTGTTGGTGTCTGCAGGGTGGGGTGAGGTGGAATGATGTGAGTGTTATGGCCGACGACCCAAAGGCATACCCCCAATGCATGTCAGTCTCTGCAGGGTGGGGGCGGGGGTTGCCGTTAGTTCATTACTTCACTGCCATTCCTATTATGCATCTCTTTAACTCCTACACTACCAATGTATATACCAGCAAGCAAACATTCGGCACTGGCAAATGCTTGTTTATGGTAGAAACAGCTTGGGTAACAGAACAGGCATGCATTTTTTTTTTGTGAAAACATATTAATCTGTTGCTAAGTTATTAAATGTTTCATTTCCCATTGTTTTCAAAGAGAAGATGGCTAATTCTGGATAAAGGGAGCAAGTTCAAAACAAGCATTTGTCAAAGCCGAATGTTGTCACGCTGGCATTGGCATTGGAAGTGCCAGAGCTAGAGATGCATAATAGGAATGGCAGTGAAGTATTGAAGTGACACCAACCTCACCTCCACCCTGTAGAGAGCGAGAGGCATTGGGGTGTGCCTTTGGGTCATTAGCTATAACGCTCATGCCATTGTACCTCACCCTACCCTGTAGACACTGACAAGTGTTGTGGTGTGCTTTGTGGTCTTTTGGCATTATACTTACCCCATTCCATAAGGAAATACATGGACGTGGGTGCAGTATAGGAGCATGGGGTGAACTTTGTGGCCGAACAGTGCAAGGCACACCACAATGCCTGTCAGTGGCTGCAGAGTGTGGGCGGGGGGTGGAATGGCATTAGCATTACATCTGATGATCCCAAGTCACACCCCTGATGTCTGTCAGTCTGTACTGGGTGGGGTGCTACAGTTGGAAACCCTAACACCGTAGGCGTGTGGTGGTAGTTTCACTCCACATTTTCAACATGGGCTTCTTGTTAGGCCACCTCATGAAAAGCAGCACAATCACTTTGTTAGCTGAAAGGTAGTTTTGCAAAGTGGCTGTGGCATTTGGCAACAGAGGGATGAAAACACATTTTTGGGCAGGATGTGGAGAATGACAACTGTATTATTCATGAGGAGTCATAAAAAAATGGCAACGTTGAAAATCTGGAGTGACAATATGAAATATTGGTGAAGCAATGAGCATGCACACAAACTGCACAACACATCCGTAACCCAATTATTTTTTGCAGTTTGGTAGCCACATTTGTAACATAGGCATTTTGGGACCTCCCCTTATGAACAGTGACACTGTGATTTTGTTAATCTGTCCCAAAAGTTGATTTCCCACAATGATCACGCCATTGTACACCACAGGTGCAGAAACACATTTTGGGCAGGATGTGAAAAATGACAGCTGTACTGTTCATAAGGAGGTGTGCAAAAATTCCAGTATTGAAAATCTGGCATGGAAATATTGCAAATTTGGGAAGTTACAAGGGTGCATGGAAACTGCACAACGCATGCTTGCAACACAGTCATTTTATGGACTTTCGGCACCAAATTTTCAACATAGGCATTTTAGGACCTCTGCTCATGAACAGTGTCACTGTTATTTTGTCAAATTGTCCCAAAATGTGATTTTGCACAGTGACTGCGCTATTCTGCGCCGGGCGTGCGAAAACACATTTCAGGTAGGATATGTAAAATGACAGCTATACTGTTCATCAGGAGGTGTGAAAAAATGGCAATTTTGAAAATCTGGAATGAAAATATTACAAATTCATAACGTTACGAATGTGCATACAAACAGCGCAACACACGCTCGTAAAACAGCCATTTTTGGAAGTTTTGTCACCAAATTTGCAACATAGGCTTTTTGAGTGCCCCCCCCATGAACAGTGGCACTGTCATGTCATTACTCAGTCCCAAAAGGTGATTCCACGCAGTGACCACAAAATCACCTTTCAGGACCAAATAATGCCATGACAGTGCCAGAAATCATGAGGAAGGGTCCCAAAAACCCCATGTTGAAAATTTGGTGCCAAAATTCAAAAAAATGCTTGAGGTATGCATTAAAGTTGGAAAACCCCACTTTATTCCATTATACAGCTTACCGGCATTTCCTCAGTTCACGGTTGGCTTTGAAGAGTGCAGACGTGTTCCTGGTCCACCAAAGATCATCGCGCCAGACTCCAGAAGTAAGTATGGGGTGTGGGGGTATGGGGAGGCAGGGTGCGCAGTTGGTGGGTGTGGGTTGTGGGAGGGGGGCAGGAAGACCACCGAGGGACTGTTTCCTTTTTTTACAGAGAACAAAAACCAAAAAAAACATTGCGGGACCATTTTGGTTTTTACAGAGGCATGCTGGGGTGAGCTCCCATCGTGCCAATGGGGTCTTTTTTGGGGGAGCAGCTGTAGTCAACAGGAGATTGGGCACCCCGTTGACACACAACAAAAGGGGGGTAACTTTATGCTGATGGGGATTAGCCACCCCCGTTGGCACACAAAGAAAGTGGGGGGCACAAGAGCCGAGGGGGATTGGGCACCCCCTCGGCATATAACAAATGGGGGTCTTTATGCCGACGGGGAGTGGGCTTCCCATTGGCACATACATTGGGGGCAGGGTAAGCCAACAGGGAAATGGGCACCCGCGAAGTCGGCAGTTTGGCAGGCAGTGTGTCGCCATGTTTCTATTGCCGGGGAAGCATGTCAGGAGGTCTGCTGCATGTGATGAGCTTTGCTCGCATTGCAGGAGACCTTTCCTTAGATGTGCTCACCACATTATGTATGCATGGTGTGGCGCCAGCACGGAGGCTGATTGGGAAATGAGGGACACACCTACTGATGCATGCCCTGCATTCGCCCAACAGTGACCACACCTCCAAATCTGCACTACTGCAAGATGTTGGCCGCACAAGCACGTCAACATAAAAAGGATTTGATCTTGCAAAAAAGGATTCTGTCTCATGAGACCTGTTCCTATATCGTGAGAATAAAATTATTTTTCATGAGAGAAAAACCCTTTTTCATTAGCCAACTTGGTTATTTTTTCCACTAACTAAAATGCATGGAAAATATATAGAAATGCTGTCATTTTACAAATCAAAAAACAGAACCTAGCTAAACGGGCCCTGTTTAGCTAGATGCTGGTGTTTGTTTTTCATAATAAGGGCCAGAAATACTGTTTCTGGGCACCTGGAATCCCAGGTGCCCAGATTAGTGAGAGGAGCCCTTCGCCACATTCTCTATATGAGAACAGCAGATTTTCTTTAGTTTTGCAGCTGCAGCTGAACTCCTGCTGCCAGTTGCAGTGTGAGTTGTGAGTTACTGTTTCCCTGGTGACTAGTGATATCCCTCACTCCCGGATCACTGTCTCCCTAAATTTTGAGCTAAACAGCTAGACTGCCAAAACAACCAAATAATAATTATAACTATCTAACTAAGACCAAACAACATAAACAAGTCATTTACCAGTCAAAGTATAGGCAATAGAAAATAATATTCAGTGCTATAGATAAAACACCACAAGGGAAAGTTGAAAGAAAAATGAAAAAAAACAAAAAACAATTAAAGCAGAAACAAGCAGAGACTGGAACTCGTATCTTTTGCATCATGATCTAGTGAATCAACATGGGCAAAGGATACTTCAGTTCAGCCCCCTCCAAACTAAATGAGCTACTCCAAGATAGCTTAAATATAGAGCCAGCATGTTCCTGTGCCAAAAGGGTAGGAAGATCTCTGATTAGAGGTGACAGACCTAATGAACTTAGGGATAGCTGTCTGCTTGCAAAAAAAGAATATTGGTTCAATCTTAAAAATTCCACTTTATAAGCAAGCAATAGGCTAAATAAACAAGTAGTAAATTTTAAGAAATATTCAAAAGGCTGATAGCTCTTTTGAACAAGAACACAATCTTAAAAGATGGATAAAAATCACACTAAATAAAGAAATAATGCTGAGGTAGGCCTAAAAGCAGCCATCCTAAAAGAAAGAGTTATAGCTTAGGCATAAAACCATCGAATATAACAATATTTAATTTTAACCCCCTTAAGCACTACCGAGCTGACTTATAAAACTATAAGTGTAATAATGCTAGAATTAGAAACAAGAAGCCATGCCCTTCTCCGAACACATGAGTAAGTTAGAAAAGGCAATATCCCTCCAATCGCCATCCACTGGTCTGTTTATTTATATTTATATAATCCAACAACGGGATACCCACCTCGGTGTCGGATGCCCCCCCCCATAGCCTGTTGTTTAATTGATAGTGCCAAAATCAGGGGGCCCAATTTCCATGTTGACATTGATAGCACGTCTCCCTAGCAGTGTAGAACACTGGGAAGCCCACTTCCAGTGTCCTGAAATATTTATTTTGTTTTATCCTGTAAAAAGAAAACAGTCCCCTGACATCTTTCTTTTTTAACTGAAAAAAGAAAATGGTCCCTCGTCATCCCTGCCATCCCCCTCCCCCTTCCCGACTTTCCCACTGAGCACACAATTCCCCACCTACCCTTCAACTTTTGGAGTTCAACTTTGGAACCCCCTGAAACTCCGTCCCCTGTGGAGATGGTCAGCTATTGCCCTTTAAGGAGTGTTGACCCAGAGGGACTACTGGAGTTAGCTGACCTATCTAGGGTTGATGCAGCATGTGCGATTGGCACTGGAGAGGCAGTAGTTACCTACAATAGGGTGGTTGCTGAAGCTCTAGATGCCATTGCACCAGTCCATATATGACCCAGATCATCTCACTTGAGATCCCTTTGGTTTGATGGAGATCTCAAGGTGATGAAGATCAGGGGTCAGAAGTTAGAGCATTGTTGGTGGAAGACCCAGCTGGAGGCCGATAGGCTGACCCTACGTGCTCACTATGTTGAGTACCAGAGGGTGATTTCCAATAAGAAGGCAGAATTTCTGTCCAGGGAAATTGCCACAGGGAGAAACAAATCATCTCAGCTGTTTCAGACCTTGGATAGGCTTTTACATCCTGCCTGTCTAGGTCTTAAAAAAAGCTTTTTCAACCACTTTATGTGAAGAGTTTGGTCTGTTTTTCTCCAACAGAATGTCAGTCATCAGGTCGTGGATTCTGCCAGTGAGGCTTTCACCTCACAGTGATTGAGCTGGGAGTTTCAGAGGCACTCAGCCTGCCTTGGAGGAGTTTAGGCCAGTGGAGGTGTCTGAAGTGACCAAGGTGATTTTAGAGCTGAAGCACACCTATTGTGAACTGGACATGGCACCAATGCATATCTTAATGGGATGTGTCAGTGCCATCGGCCCAGTGTTTACCAGGATTGCCAGGTGCTCAAAGGTGGACGGGTCTTCCCAGTTGCTTTGAAAAAAGCACTGGTGAAGCCCCTCCTAAAGAAATCTCTCTTGACCCAGACATCCCGGCAAATTACCATCTGATCTCCAACCTGCCTTTTCTGAGCAAGGTTGTCCAGAAACTGGTGGCACAACAGCTTGAGGATCACTTGGTGTACTCGGAGATCTATGAGCCTTTCCAGTCAGGTTTTTGGGCCAGACGAAGTACTGAAACCGCTTTAGTGAGATTGCATAATGATCTGCTCAGGGCTACAGATAGAGGAGAAAGGTCAATTCTTGTGATCCTCGATCTCTCCTTGATCTCTCCTCAGCTTTTGACACTGTGGATCACGTTGTACTTCTTAATCAGCTCTGTGAGTTTTGTGGACTCGCCAGTACCGTCATCAAATGGCTTGAGTCCTATCTCTTGGACAGAGTGCAGAGGGTGGTAATGGGGAATTTCTCCTCCCCCAATACCTTTGTCCTGTGGAGTGCCTCAGGGTTCAATCTTATTGCCAATGTTGTTCGCGGTGAGATCATTCGACAAAACAGTGTAAAGTTTCACTGCTATGCAGATGACACCCAACTGTATCTGTCTTTTGCACCCAGAACATCTGGAGCTGTCAATGTGCTTAAGAGCTGTCTGTCTAAAATCAATGACTGGATAGCGTCCAGCTGGCTGAGACTCAATTTGGAAAAGACACAGGTGCTGGTGATCAAACCTGGTTGTGGGCATGATGGGTTGCCACTGGGGGCGAACTGTGGACTTGTTCTGGGGTCTGTGCCACTGGTGATTTCTCTGAGGGTGTGAAATCTGGGCATGATCCTTGACTGCAGATTGACCTTTAAAAATCAGGTGTCATCTACAGTCAGCACTGTTTTTTACCACTTGCAGAACATTGCCTGGATTTAGCCCCTCACTCCGCCTGAGGACCTGCCCACACTACTGCATGTCTTTGTGACCTGTAGGCTTGACTACTGTAATGCTCTGTACTTCAAGGTCACAGGAGGGACCCTCCAGCATCCAGGTTGCTGATGGGCATTTCAAGATCCAGTCATGTGACTCCAGTCCTGCATGCCCTGCACTGGCTGCCAGTCAGGTGGATGGTCCTTTTCAAGGTGGGTCTTCTCACCTTTAAGGCCCTATATGGGCTGGGTCCTGGTTACCTGTCTGAGCTCCTGACACCGGTGTCCTCTGCTCACTCCCTCCGCTCCTCCTCGAGTGGCCTCCTGGACGTTCCCAGGGTTCAGCTCAAGACACTGAGAGATCATGCTTTTAAGTGTCTCTGGGCTGACCCTGTGGAACTCGCTTCCATCTGCAGTCTGGGTGGCTTCCTTTATCAAGGTGTTTAAGGGGAGGCTAAAGGCCCACCTTTTCAGTCTGGCCCTTGATAGCTGATGATATCCTTATTATTGACCAGTCCCTTGAAGTTTTGCCCTCTGGAAACCTTTTATTACTATAGAATATAAATTTTGTTATGGTTTTAATGAGGTTTTATTACATATTTTAATTTATTGCTGTATATTTTACTCATGTTCAGCACCCAGAGCCTCTGAGATTGGGCTCCTTATAAATAAAATTGCCTTGCCTTGCCTAATCCTATACTTACCACTGGAGATCATAGGCTGTCATCTTCTGTGGAGCAAGACACATCTGCACTCTTCAAAGTCGAACCGTGAACTGAGTAATCAAGGTAACTGCCGTATAATGTATTTCAATAGTATTTTGAACTTATGTTGATAACTATGCCATTTTTTTTTCATTTTTTCACCAGATTTTCAACATAACCTTTTTGGGACCCCACCACATGAACACTGGCACTTTTTTATTTTGTTAATCGGGCCTGAAAGGTGATTTCATGTATGCTGCTTGAAATCACCTTTCAGGACCAAATAATGAAATTTCACCACCAGTGTTCATGAGGTGGGTCCCAAAAAGGCCATGTTGAATGTTTGGTGAAAAAAATCCTAAAAATAGCTGAGTTATGAGCGTTCATTACAACTTTTTCTACGCACATGCATAGCTTTGGTAATTTTCAATATTTTGAGTCCAAATTTTCAACATAGCATTCTCTTTCACACCACCTCATGAACAGTACAGCTGTCATTTTTCACATCCACAATGTGTTTTCACACCTGTGGTGCGGAATGGTGTGAGAATCCCAAGGCACACCTCACGTCTGTTCTCCTGCCTGGTTTGGGAGGGTGGGGTGTTAGGGAAACCCTAACACCTCATTTCCCAGCTTTTGTCACTTTGACCCTAACTGGAGCATTAACAGAGTTTTTTGCAACTTATACATCTATATAAATTGCAAACAACTGCATTAATGCTTTATTTAGAGTTACAGCCACAAATGTAGTGAAATGTGATGTTAGGGTTTCCAAACCTAACACCCCACTCCCATACTGCACACAGGAACAGGCATCGGGGGTGTGCAGCTCACCAAGCCCTAACGCTCACCCCATTCCATAAGTAAATAAGCTGAAATGGGTACAGTATAGGAGAACAGGGTGAGCATTAGGGCTGATGATCCCAAGGCACACCCTTGATGCCTGTTGCTGTGTGCTGTGTGGGTGTGGGGTGTTAGGTTTGGAAACCCTAATGCCACTTTTGTGGCTGTAGCCCTAATTAGAGCATTAACACAATTTTTTGCAATTTATTTCCTTACTTTTTGAAAAAGTATAATCATATTCTTATTTGCCCATCCCTCCATAGATGTGTATATGTATGTAGCTGTGGAAGCACAGGGCCCTATGGGCTCTTTGCTTCCATTTATAGGACAACAGTGACCAAATTATCAGCATAGCCATTGCATTACCCAACCTCATGTACCGGGTGCAGAACATTTTTTGAATCCCCATCAAAATGTAATTCTGCACAACTGCAATGCCATTCTGTGCCACAGGTGTGAAAACACATTTTGTCCTGGATTTGAAGAATGACAGTCATGACATACATGAGGTGGGGTAGTAAGAAAGCTATGTTGAAAATTTGGGGTCAAAATATTTAAAATTTCCAGTTAATTGCAACAGATAGGCATAACTTTACCATTGTAATGTATTTTTACCCCAAATGTTCAGCATAGATGCTTTATTATGCTACCTCATGTACCTGGTACAGAACATTTTTCATATCCCTGCCAAAACATAATTCTGCACAACTGTATTGCCATTTTTGTGCCGGAGGTGTGAAAACATGTTTTGGACAGGATTTGAAAAATGACAGCTGTGACATACATGAGGAGGGCTAATAAGCTGTCTATGTTGAAAATTTGGGTAAAAGTATAACAAATTTCCAAAGTTACAATCTTGCATGGCAAAATTGATGAATGGTCATAATGTTGCCATTTTTTGCATATTTTGACCCCAGACTGTCAACATAGGCTTCTTATGACTCCACCTAATGAACAATATGACTGTCATTATGTAAATCCTGCCCAAAAGGTGAATTCAACAACCAACCAACCACCAAATTATCTTTCGGGTGGGAGTTACATAATGACAGTCATATTGTTCATGAGGTGGGGTCCCCAAAAGGCTATGTTAAAAATTTTGGGAAAAATCTCAAAAAATGGCACAGTTATACATAAAAGTTGAAAGCCCCATTGAAATACACTGAACCACATTTACCTTAGTTTTTCATATTTCAGTCTCTGGTTCCAACTGCAAAACCTGTCCTCAGTCGGAGAGTGTATCTTTAACCTGTGACCTGTTCATGTGAGTTAGGGTATGTGGGGGTGTACTGGGGAGTGTGGTGGGTGGGTGCTGAGTGAGAGGTGGATGTGTGGGGGGCTGATTGGCAAGGGACTGTTTTTTTTAACAGGTTTAAAAAAACATCAAGGGATGTTTTCCTTTTTTTCAGGTTTCTGATTGAAATGTGAGGGTGGAAGGGGTGCTTCTAGACATAAGGGCACTAATGAAGAATAAGGACCACTATAGGCAGTTGTGGGGGTGCCACTAGACACCAGGGAACACAGTGGATGGTGATTAGAAGTTTGGGGGTGCCACTAGACACCAGTGCACTAATGAAGAATGGGGACCACTATAGGTGGTTGTGGGGTGCCACTAGACACCAGGGAAGAAAAAAATAAGATAATGGAGATGGCAAACATTGGGTGGGGGTGCCACTAGACAAAAAAATGCATTAATGGTGGACAGTGATCTGTGGGTGGGGGATGTCATTAGACACCACGGACAGCAGTGGAGTGTAGGGGGGCATTGCACTCTGCAACTGGTAGCACGAGTTCAGCTGCATATGCAGAAGTAAAAAAATGCCTGCTGTTCTCCTAAAGAGAACACAGGAGAAGTGCTCCTCTCACTAAACTGGGCACCTGGAGTTCTGGGTGCCCCAAAAATTTATTTGTGAGCACAAGGTTTAGAAACAAACATCAGAATCTAGCTAGAGAGGTCCTGTTTAGCTAAGCTCTGATGTTTGTTTTTTGAATTCTCTTAAGTTTTATGTGTTTTCCACAATTGTTAGTTCATGGAAAACAGTAGCAAGATGGTGGATGGCACAGCATAAGAAAGGTTTGGTGCCCTGCTAATTCAGTGACATGAAAGCAAAAAAGGGAGCATTCGTGGCATCAAATTTTTACTTTTGTTGCAGAACGTTATCTCAGAAACCTTACAGCACATGCGCAGGTCGAAAAACACTAAATTTAAAAGCTTTATAACTCGGGAACCCTTACATAGTTTTTCGCTAGACTTATCAAAGGTACTACTTTGGGACATCATACATTTCACCAGCACGTTTGGGGCAAAAATTCCTTTGCATGTAGGCTATAGGCAAGAGCAAGAAAACAAAAAATACAATGTTGAGTATAGGAAAAAATTTACAAAAAAATGATACGTATGGATCTCATAAACTACATAAGCTGCCAGTACAAAAATATTAACACATTAAGACCTTGCATCCTAGACAACACATACAAAATTTCAGCTCATTTTGTCAAATGAAACCAAAGATATTAATGTGCAAAGGTAGGGGTTTAATACTGAGCACTCTACTCAACCCTAACTATACGGGTGCTACTGCACCCCTATAATATAATAGTGGCAGGCTAGCACCACTACAGTTGGGTTGAGTAGGCTGTTTCATGTTAAACCCCTAATTTGCACCTTAATAGCTTTGCCTCTGTTCAACAGAATTGCACAAACTTTGGCATGCAAAGTCGGGTTGGGGGTGGGAAATAAGATCTCTTGATTTGCCAAGTTTCATTCCAGTTGGATATGCAGATTCTAAGATCTGGATAGTGCATTTTTAGGAAAAAGAAAAGTTTTTTTTCTGTTTTTCTGTCACTGCCTACAGCCCAGACAGTTTTGAATTTTGGTCTGAAATTTGCAGCGTATAAAGGGCTTACCCCAGAATGGAGCCTTTCATTGGTTTGGTGAAAAAGAATATTAATCTATTTCCCTGTTATAAGGATTTGAAATCTCTGTTCTGAGTATACTCATTAGGGTCTTTCGGATAGACATTTGATACTCTACGGAGCATGCTCAGAACCAAATTTCAGATCCTTATAACTTGGGAATAGTTTAAACTTTTCTTACTAAACCAACAAAAAACACAATTCTTGGGAAAGTCTTTCTACTCTGAAAATTTCAGACCAAAATTCCAAACCATCTGGGCTGTAGGTGATGACAAAAAAAAACAGCAAAAAAAAAAATCCCTTACTTTTTCCTAAAACTGTATTATCTGGAAGTTGGAATCTACACCTCCAACTGGAATCAAATTTGCCAGATCAAGACACCTTGCACCCTAGACTGCACATGTAAAATTTTGTGCAATTCCTACAGTGTTACAGTGGTGTGGTAGTGCCACTGTGTTTAGGGCTGAGCAAGCTGTTTAATGAAATAATGCAAATTTGTGCCTTAATAGCTTTGCCCCCCCATTCAATGGAATTGAATGAAATTTTACATGTACAGTCGGGGGGGGGGTAGGTTGTCTTGATTCACCAAGTTTTATTACAGTCAGATGTGTGAGTTCCAAGACCTGGATAGCACATTTTTAAGAAAAATTTTTTTGTTTTTTTGTTTTTTTGTTTTTTGTCATCTCCAGCATCCCAAATAATTAGCAAATTTGGTTTGAAATGTTCAGGGTACAAAAGGCTTGCACCAGAATGTTGTCTTTCTTGGTTTAGTTAAAAATATATTAATTTGTTCCCATCTATAATGATTTGATATTTTGATTCATAGCATGGTCAGTAGATTCTTTTGGATGGATGCTTGATACCCTACTGAGCATGCTCAGAAATAAAATTTGTTAAATTAATTAAATTAAATTTAACCAAAATTAATCCAGAAGGTGGTCAGACTACTGTTATAAGCACACTAAAAAAAATCTTCATTTTGCTAATTGCATCAAGATGTTTGACATATAACAGGTTGCAAATATCAAATATGCACAGTCTGTGTAACAGTGGCAGTCATAATATAATAAGAAATTTGCACCACACACAGACACATGCACATACACATACACATACACATACACACAAACCGTGTCACACACCAACTCAAATGGTGAGTTTCCTATATGCAATGAACCATCCATTAATGCTAACATTTTTACAGAAGACCATACAAAGTAAAATGAGAGTATGGCTACAAAAAATGAAAAAAAGTTGCATTTTGGCATTATTCATCTGAAGTTGAACATGCTTTGTGAGCTGATCATATGAATCTCAATTGCATAACCACCCTACAACTAAAATAAAAACTGATGAACCAGCATCAATATGATATGAACGAAAATAGAAACATTGACTGAAATTGTATAAAATATAACATTACTGTGACTGATTGCAATTCGAAGGCATCAAGAAGTTAACTTACAGTTTAACATTTACTTCATTAGAATGAAATACAAAATCACACATACCCCCATAATGCAAAGCATCATGGTCTGTATGTGCAAATCACCACAAAATGCTATGCTGGTTCAACTTCATTACAATGCTTACTGTTCTACTTGCAACTTGGAATAAGAGGTTGTACTTATATGAATCACATTGAGACATTCACATAAATAAAAACAAAATTGTGTTTCACATTTTTGAAAACTCTGAATAGGTAAAGATTAATAGCTTACTGCACTTCTTAATTAATGTAGTTCACAGTGGGTCAGGAAGTGCATCATTAAATACATGATGTGAAACTGAAATGAACATTACCAGTGACTTTGTCCATAGTTCTAAGCAATAAAATATGGGGGGTTAAAATTCATGGCACATTTTAGTAGTAGCTACAGATACAATTCTTCTTAGCTGCAAGAACATAGGTCCACTGAAATCAAAGCAGTTCTCCTTAAAGTGTACCAGGGTGCCACCCCCAGTATCGCTTCTTTCCCCCCCCTCCCCTTCAGGTCACCTGCGCAGTGATTTTGGCCAATGTACTATAAATGCTGCATGTCATGTTTATAAGGGCAGTGACAAAATGTCTTGAAAATGTGGAGTCAAAATTAAATAACAAAATAAAGAGTGAATGTGTGAAGAGTGAATGTGTAAAGAAAGAATGTGCCAGGCCCTGCACTTTGGTAGGCAGATGGAGTCTTTCCATGGCACAGAGCCCAAAGGGCTGTGCACATCTGCAACTGTTCACGCAGATCCCAAAGGGACCTGCATGAATGAGGATACAATTCCATTATCAAAAAGAAAGGAAATTCTTTACAAAAATCTTCATTAATGCACCAGTTAGCATAACTTCATGCCACAAAAGAAGGGAAATGTAGCATTACGGTTTCCAACCCTAACTCCCCACCCCACGCCACCACCCCACCCCCAAGCAGCAAAAGGAAAACATATTAGGGTTTTAGGTCACTGGAGTCTTGGCAAATCAGTGATGGAGTCTTCATTGGGTTGTCATCCCAAAAAAGCACCCTATTCCCTGAGCAAACAATGTCTCACATTACCTCCTTTCTTTATGCAGGGCCCACAGGACCCTGGGTGAAGAAAGCTGTAACAAATTGTGTTGGTAACATGTGGCAAGACATACTTCTCTACCATTGAAGAGTGTATCACTATGAGGCACTGACTTGGAGCTGTAACTTGCTGCTTTGGACAGGAGGCTACAGGCTGGGGGGGTGAGTATTAGGGTTAACAACCCCAAGGAAGACCCCCCCTACTGATTTGCCAAGACTCCAGAGACACAAAATCCTAATGCATGGAGGGGGGGGTTATCACCAGCAGAAAAAGGGAGGTGGTGTTACCCATGTATAGATCACTGGTGAGACCTCACCTGGAGTATTGTGTCCAATTTTAGAGTCCTCTTCTCCAGAACAACATAGAAAGAATGGAGGCAGTTCAATGGATGGCAACCAAAATGGTGCAGGGTCTGCATCTAAAGCCCTATGAGGAAAGACTGAAGGACCTCAATATGTATACTCTTGAGGAATGGAGGGAGAGTAGAGATATGATAGAACATTTGAAATACCTCACAGGTATAAATAAGATTCAAGAGGGAAGCATTTTTCAGAAAAAAAGATGCTGTGACTGGGTGACCTCTGTCTCAGGATAGTACCCTGGTAAGGAGACTGAGGTCTTCCCTTACCCCCCCAATTTGGAGTCGAAGGCTGGTTTTACAGCTAATGTTAAAGGGCAGTAGAAAAATATATACCCTGTTAGGTCCAACATGTTTGCTGGCAGAAGGTGCTTAAGGTGCTTTTATGGCATAGAGTGCAATAGTGTGCCTCAGAAGGGAAATACGTAGTAAATATATCTTTTGTATTAAGTACAGTGAAATAATTAAAGTATAAGATTGCTATAAAGCAATAAAATACTTATAGTGTACTCATGTAATCATGTAATAAAGAGATGGTACCTTTTGCAAAAAGGGATAAAACCATAGAAAAATATATTAAGAGATATACCTTGCACCTATGTGAAGGATTTGATAGGTCTTTAATAAATTAGACCTATAATTAATACAGAAAGCTGCAGAACTGTATTAAGGGGGTTGTACTGCATGAGCAATGAAATGTGCAGCATAGGTTAAAAGTAGTCATAGATTTAA
Organism: Neoceratodus forsteri; assembly: GCA_016271365.2. NCBI lineage: Eukaryota > Metazoa > Chordata > Ceratodontiformes > Ceratodontidae > Neoceratodus > Neoceratodus forsteri. The sequence continues at coordinate 400,351,472 of CM057456.1, forward strand.
AGTGTTTAAGACAGCCTTGTAGCATTTTTATTTATACAATGTTGGTGAAACTGATAAATAAGTTACAGATGAAATGCATACTGTGAAAAATGAAGTGGAATTCACTGCTCCCACTGTTCTATTTACATTTAGGAGAGTTAAAAGGAATAAACTCCAATAGAAAACAATATAAAACATATTTAAACATGCAAACACAGATTGGAATTAAATAAAAGGATCCTTCTGTTGATAAATTAGCCTGTCTACAGTATGCTTCATGATAAAGAAAGCAAAATTAAAGGTTTCTTGATTTATTTAGCATCTTTCTTTCTTTTAAAGAAAGCAAAGCAAGGCAAACATTTTGTATCTGTTTTTCTGTTCCCTAACAGAGCCCCTGGGCCAGATCTACCTGCATCCAGGAGCCAAAAGAAACTGCACAGATATAGGGAAAACAGCACCCTCTCATGCCTGTTTTTAGAAGACTAGGTTTGCTGGCCAAGCACCTAGCATCATCTGAGCTCTTTCCTTCTAGGTTGCTTGAAAAGACAGAGCAAAGAACCTGACCAGAGCAAGAGAAAGGATTAAGACTTATTTTGGCTAGGCAGATTTAGTGTGTGTTGTTATTTTTATTTTGTATTCACAGGGATTTTTACTGTTTGTTGCTAACATTTTATTGCTTTACTGTTCTCTGATTCAAATTGTTGTTGCTGGGTATACCTTCCGCTGCATTATTACAAGGTGTGCCTACAGGTGTGTGCTAACAGATTACTGTTGTAATCTTTTGGATTCAAATTGTCTTTTGCAAGGTATATCTTCTGTTACTGCTTTTTTCTCTGTAGCAAAGTGTTTCTTACAGGGTATATCTTCTGTGAAATTATTGCATGTGGTGCTTTACATGTCTTACAGTTTTATCTATCATTAGGATAAGCTTTCAGGGTTACTGCATTTGTTGCTGACTGATTGTTTCTGCTCTTACCACCTTGTTTCTTTCATCTGTGGTTCTTTTTTGGCAGGGGAAGGGCCCAGTCACCCACCCCCTTTCCCAACCACCCCACACTACACTCCTTTTATAGGGTAGCACAGCCATGACATTTCCTGTGACAAAGCAGGAAGGGGCAGATCAGTGGAGTATCCACATGGTGACCTCATTTACAGGGGGCACTAGTAATTTAACTTGTTATAACAAGTTATACAAAAATGAACAAACAAAACACAAAATTAAACTTTCGATTTCATTTTCTTCCTTCTAATTACTCTGACCAGGTTATAAACCCAGCAACTTATCTGGAATGGATATCATTAACTGCAGGTACTGCAGAACACTTTTCAGAAGGACAGTTTAACAGGATTTAGGACACTGTCCTACATGCTGAGCCATTGGAGATCTTAGGGTTCAGCTCCAGGCAGGATGGGTAGTGATTGCGCACCTCAAATTTCATATTCAAGAGGAAATATAAGAACCACCCACCATTTCCCCAACATCCAACAGAAGCACCTCAACCACAGAGGGTAGTTGATCCAGAAGATTGGCAGGTGGTTAGGAGGGGCAAATCAGGTGCTCCATCACTCGGTGCTCCCTAACATATTACCTCCACAAACCAGATACAAACGACAAACAAGTATCTGCCTCTATCTCCAAAATCAAACAAAGGGGCAGAGGATACTGCAGAGCAGGACACTGCAGCACAGGAGTTAGCACAACAAAACTTGCCCAAAACAGGAACCAAAACAAAAAAAGCAAAAAGGAAATCCAAAAACCTTCTGATAATAGGAGACTACATGATTCAAGGAGTTGATATCTATCTCCAGCCAGGGGTAATGGTCAGATGTCTCCCAGGTACATCAGCATAGAGAGAACCTGACTGCATTGCTAAAATTGTTCAGGAAGCAGGAGAAAACATTGACATCCTGGTACACATAGGGACTAATGAGCTTGCCAGCCGGTCAGTTGTGGAGACCAAGGAACACCTGACCAGGCTGGGTGACAAACTGTCATCCATTTCATCTGGCATCTCCTTCTCTGAGATCCTGCCAGTCTGGGAGAGGGGGAAGATGGGCAGAAGGTCAGAGAAGGGGAGACAGGGGAGCTAAACATGTGGCTTAATGGCTGGTGCCAGGAAAAGGACACAAATTGTAGGGAACTGGCAACAGTTTTGGGAGCAAAAGTTCTTTACATTTGATGGACTGCATCTGATTAAGGAGGGAGTCAGTGTAGAAGTTTGACGTCTTTGCAGAATATTTAAACTAGCAAATGGGGAGAGGGGTGCAGCACCCCCTACGTCGAATAGGAAGAACACCCATCCCCCCTCAGCTAGTGGTCAAACAGGAGTTCAGCATGTTTGCAGTTCATTTGCATCACCAGGAAAGGAAAAAGGTCCAGCTCCCCATACAATGCACAGGGGAAACACCAGACCTCACCCAGCAGCTAACACACTGCAATCTGGCCAATGAAAAATCATGTACACAAATGCTTGCAGTCTGGGAAACAAGATCCCAGACCTTCTGGAAATAATGACAGAGGCTAAACTGGACAAAGTAGCAATTGGTGAGACATGGTTTACCAGTAACCACACTTGGGAGACTTCAGTACCTGGTTTATGTACTGTTCAGAAGAGATTGAGGCAAAAAGGGGGGGGGGTGGAGTGGCCCTGTATGTCAATGAAAATATCAAAGCTGCAGAAATTCAGAATACACATAGGAGCCAGAAGAACTGTGGTTCACCCTGGAAACAGAAATTGGGACAGCCATAAGAATTGGGCTTGTCTACAGGCCCCCAGACCAGGGGGAAGGCATAGACACATTACTGTTAGAATATATACAAAAAATAAACAGCTAAAGGGGAGGTTATGATAATGGGAGACTTCAACATGCCAGATACAGATTGGTCAATACCAGCAGGAACATCTGCCAGAACTAGACACATGGTGGATTCCCTGCAGGGGAAGGGTCTCAAACAACTGATACAACAATCCATAAGAGACAGGGTTATAATAGATCTAGTACTGACTAACAGGGAAAGGACTACAGAGTTCAAGGTAGAAGGTCACCTGGGGACCAGTGACCATCACATGGTAAGGTTCAATTTGGCCACTACAACTAAATCATCCTATTCCAAGGCAAAACTGTGGGACTTCAGAGGAGCTGACTTTGATAAGATGACCAACAGTGTTAAGCTAGCCCTGGCAAAAAGAAATATAGGTGAGAGGGTACAGGCAAAGTGGGCAAGCATTAAGGATGCAATACTGGAAGCAACATCCCATTGTGTTAGAGAGAAAAGGAAGTACAAATGAAGAAGGAAGCCACTTTGGTTCTCCAAAACAGTAGCAGAAAAGGTCAGAGCCAAAAGGCTAGCCTTCAGGAAATATAAGGAAACACAGCAGGATGAAGATAGGGAGGCATATCAAACTTCCCTAAGGGAAGCAGGGAAGGCAGTAAGGCAGGCAAAGGCCAAGCCGAGGAAACACTAGCACAAACAGTAAAACAAGGTGACAAAACTTTGTCTTTTAAAACTTTCTATAGATACATTAGTGAAAGGAGAAAGTCCAGAGGGGGTATTACTGAGATCAAAGGAGATACAGGGGCGTGTGAGGAGGAGGACCATGTAAAAGCATCTATCCTAAATAGGTACTTCTGCTCAGTATTTACTGAAGAGAAGGTAGGGCAGGGGCCCACAGCTCAGCACCATGGACACATGGGGGAGGGAGGTGAGCACTAGTCCCTTCACAAAAGAAAGGGTCCTACAAGAGCTCGATAAGCTCAGGGTGGACAAGGCAATGGGACCTGATGGCATACATCCCAGGGTACTAAAGGAGCTAAGGGTGGAACTAGCAGAGCCATTATCAGAACTGTTTAGTGAGTCTCTGAGCACAGGAGAGGTCCCAGAAGACTGGAGAAGGGTCTATGGGATCCTGCTCCACAAGAGTGGTAGCAGGAAGAGGCAGGGAACTACAGACCAGTCAGTCTTACCTCAGTAGTGTGCAAGATTATGGAGGCACTCCTTAAGGAAAGGATAGTGCAACACCTGGAATCCATAGGAGCACAGGATCCAAGACAACATGGGTTTACAAAAGGAAGGTCCTGTCAAACTAATCTCATAGATTTCTTTGACTGGGTAACCAGAGTGGTGGACCAAGGGGGAGCAGTTGATGTTGCCTGCCTTGACTTCAGCAAAGCTTTCGATACTGTTCCACATAGAAGATTGATTAATAAGCTGGGTTGGCATGGGGTGTGTCAGAAGTTGGTCAACTGGGTGGCAAACTGGCTGACAGGCAGAAAACAGAGAGTGGTGGTAAACGGTATACAGTCAGAAGAGATGCAAGTCACAAGTGGGTTACCTCTGGGATCAGTCCTGGGGCCAGTCCTCTTCAACATCTTCATCAGTGACATTGCAGATGGACTGGAGGGTAATGTTTCTCTGTTTGCAGATGACACCAAGATCTGCAACAGAGTAGATGATCCAGATGGGGTGGGCAGAATAAGAGATCTGGATAAACTAGCAAAATGGTCAGAAGAGTGGCAACTGGGTTTTAATGCAAAGAAGTGCAAGATCATACACATAGGGAAGAGAAACCCTGAAGCCACCTATAGGCTGGGAGGGGAGTTGCTGGCAATCACAAGGGAAGAAAGAGAGTTGGGCATCATCATCACTGATGACCTGAATTCATCCAAGCAGACCACTAAAGCAGTAGGTAAGGCTAGGGGGATGTTAGGGTGTATTAGTAGGGCTATCACAAGTCAGAAGAGGGCGGTAATAATCCCTCTTTACAAGACACTGGTTAGGCCCCATCTGGAGTACTGCATGCAGTACTGGAGGCCACACCTTTACAAGGGCATTAACCAAATTGAGGCAGTCCAGAGAAGGGCAACCAAAATGATGCAGGGACTGCATCAGAAAACATATGAGGACAGATTAATGGAGCTCAATATGTATACCCTAGAGCAAAGGAGGGAGAGAGGTGATATGATCAAAACATTCAAACACGTTAAGGGCATTAACAAGGTGAAAGAGTCTAACATGTTTCAATATAAGAAAAATAGCAGGACAAGAGGACACAGCATGAGATTAGAGGGAGGCCAATTAAGGGGTAATGTGAGGAAGTTATTTTTCACAGAAAGGGTGGTAGATGCATGGAACGGCCTACCTCAGGAAGTGGTGGATATGAATACAGTGCAGGGCTTCAGACTGGTATGGGATAAGTATAAGGGAGCAATACAGATGAGCATGAATAGATAGGCCACTGACAGAGCAAAGGCTGATGGCACAGTTATAAAGTAGAAAAAGAAATGGACAGACTGGATGGGTCTTGCGGTCCTTATCTGCCATGAACTTCTATCTTTATATGTTTTATATTATGTAGAGCTGCCACTCTTCCAGAAGAAGGAGGGGGCTTTGGGCTCATTAAAGCCCAATTAGCTATGCAAAGCTGTTTTTTTTTGTGTGTTATCTATTTACAGTATCTCCCCTGTGACCCTCACCTACCTCTCCTTCAGGCCAATTGCCACAAGGACACTCACCTCTCACTTGTCTCCACTGCCGATCCTGACTCCACATTGCAGCCACCTCAGGGTAACCCGACGTAACACTTGCGTCGGGTGGGTCCTCCTCTTCTGAGGAGAAATGGCCTGTTGGCCCAGGCATTGGTGCTGGGTGCTGTTGTGGCTGGGTTGACTGTCATGGAGCTTGAGGTTGCATGGGTCCGGGCGGCCTTCATCTGGTAGTAGGAGACGCCATTTTCAGTTTTTCCTCTGATTTCCCCTAGTTGCGCTGCATCTGAGCTTCCTCTGGTCTCCACTGGGGGGCTGCTACATAGATATGCTGAACCCCAACCCACCCCAGGAGAGGAGAGCAATCCTCTAGATGCTCAGCCCTACTCCTTCCCCTGCTGACCCTCCAGCACCCAAGTCTGTTCCTGAACCCGGGTCACCAGTGTGGTGTGAAGTAAGGCACCAGTGCCTCAACCCTCGGTGCCACCGGGTTGGCCAAAGCTGTTTTTAAACTACAGAATGTATATTATTATTTTCTTACTGTTAAATTCTGTGCAGCATAATAGAATATTTATATGGAAGGGTCATCCTTCCTGATTTTGTAAATGTAGAACTAGCCAAATGCATGTCTATATTAAGGGGCTGGTGTGGTGACCCAACTAGCTACTATAAATATCCCTCCTAGAAGGGAGATCCAGCAGATCAGCCTTGAGTGTGAAGGTGAGAGGTTCTACTGTTGGAGTAGAAGGTCAGTAAATACAGATGAGGTAGGTCTTAGGTGCTGTAAGATCCAGGACTGTGTTGTAAGAAGCTACTGATGTTAAGTAGCATTTTTCTTTGAATTTATTTCTTTATTTTGAATTTTTATGAGAAAATCAAATGGCAAATGTCATCAGGAATTTTTTATGTACATTGAATGGTTGCCTGCCTGGTTAATATTATCCGTTATACCCACACCCGGTGACATATGGTGGCAGTAGTGGGATAATGACTGAACATCTGAAAGAAAAGGGAGAGTTCAGTTGGAGGTGTCAGACCTGGTACCACGGATAACAGCAGATAGTGTATCAGAAATAATGTGGACATCTGGAGCTGGTGACCTGGACAAGACACCATGGAAGGAACATGGATCAAAAGACTGAATAGAGGAACTGATATGGCTGGTGCATTGGCCGAGTGGGTGATGGCTAGAGGCAGACCAGCACTGGAGAGAGGCAGAGCACCACTGCTGGGCACTGCATGAGGGTTCCTGACCAGAGGAATTGGAGGAGGAAGCAGAGGAGCAGGATTCATGGGCTTTGGAGGAAAAGGACCCCCTGTTGGAACATTTATTGCCAGAATTTCTGGAGATCCCATTGTTACCCATTTTTCTGGGCTGTTATTGGTAGGAGGACGATGCACAGGATGTTAAGTTCCCATGTAAGACTGTCTTTGACCTTGTGTCTCCTGTGGTGAAGACTTCCAACAAGTCAGAAGAGGCAGAAGAGATTAAAGTAACTTATGTTTCTGAAGTTGATAACAATTCTATCACCAGTATGAAATGTACTGACTAGGGAAAATTACAGGTGGGGGATCCTGAGATAACCCAGTTAGAAGAGTATGTTAAGATACAGGATGGAAGGCAGGTCAATGGTGGTGCGAAGGTAAACCAGCTATGGTGGTATGAACAAAAAAGAGGAGTTCTGTATCATATGAAGACCAACCCCCATACTGGATAAGTGGCTGCCCGGGTTGTGGTGCCCGTAGCCTTTAGAGAAAAGGTACTGGAGACTGCAAGTGGCAGTTCATCAAGACCTTTGGGCCATGGAGAGGTTCTATCACACATAACCTCATTCTATTACTGGCCCAGGATGTACCAGCAGGAGGCTGGGTATCTGAAGGATGATGCTGGGTATGGTCAGTTGGAGGTACCAGAGAGGTGTAAGGGAGGAGCAACTCATAGGGTAACAGGCCAGTGAAAGTGGCACCCATGGAAGTGAGGGAGACTCCCATATAGGACAGCTGGTTCGAGGTGGTAGTCTATGTCGCACCTTTGTTCTCCACTGATTGTGTACTTGGACCATTTAAACAGAACGACACCCCAATGTTTGTTTTCTTTAGGGGAACAAACTGTTCATCTAGCTTGGGGATATCCCTGATATATCTGGTGGGATCTGTGGTAACCTGAGATAGGAAGACTTGGGCTTGGGGGTCCAGGTGTAATTGTAATCATTGACATGTATGGAACATGAAATGTATCAAACTTTTAAGGCTGGGTTTGTATTGCCCAGTAGAAAGTTATGGTATGGGCCTGTGTGACTGCCCAGCTAGTTAGACAGAGGAAGCCTGAAGTCAGCATATAACTGCTGTAAAAGTTACTTTCTCTTTTTTACATACTGTTGGTGGTACAAACATAAGTTTCAGGGTATGTGTATTATGATGATTCAGATACATCGTTGAATATGTTTTTGATTTAAGGGACCCTGAGATGGAGCTTTTTGGTGAGGGTGGGCCAAAACTCCATCCCCTTCCAGGGAGATGGAAGGTGGATACTCTGTGCTATAAAAACTGGACCACTCTTTTCTGACTGTTGACAAAACTGCTGTTGCAACAACCTTTTCTCTCTTTTTGACTATCACATTAATATTTTCTAGTGTGGTAGGTTGGCCACCTTCAGGCAAATCTCCCTCCCTCTTCTTATATATTTTTTCTACTGATCTTTCTGCATTTTTCTTAAGGTCCAGGACTAAAGAGGTTAAAGAATGTAACCTCATAGAGTATATCAGTGGGTGCACCCTTGATTAGGTGTGTCTGGTATTACATGAGAAGTACATGGGTTCTAGTAACCAGAAAGACATGATTGTGACATAAACATTTATTATTGACTGCAGTAAGTTTTCTATGTGCATAGTTAGCTACTACGTTGATTTCTATATCAGCCCCAGTATACTGTTTGAATGTACTGTTATTGGTGAATTACAAGAGGACAGACATTACTATAGCTGATTTATGGGACCCTGGGGTGAAGCTTCAGGGTGAAGGTGGGCTGAAGCTCTACATACCCCTGTAGGGTACCGATTGAGGTAGGACAACCATAGGACAGTTGCCCTCTTGTGCGGGGGAATGTGTGACAGGGTGACCCCTGTCTTACGAAAGTACCCTGGTAAGGAGACTGAGGTCTTTCCTTACCTTCCCCCCATTTGGAGCTGAAGGCTGGTTTTCCAGCTAATGTTAAGGAGCAGTAGAAAAATATACAGGTGCTTTTATGGCATAGAGTGCCATAGTGTGCCTCAGAAAGGAAATACATAGTGAAATATATCTTTTGCATTAAGTACAGTGAAATGATTAAAGTGCAAGATTGCTGGAAAGGAATACAATAATTATAGTGCACTCATGTAATAAAGAGATGGTGCCTATTCAAAAAGGTCTGAAACCATAGAAAAATATATTTAGAGGTATACCTTGCATTTATATAAATTATTTGGCAGGTCTTTGATTAATTAGACCTACAATTAATATAAGAAGATGCAGAACTGTATTAAGGAGGTTGTACTGCATAATCAATAAAATGTGTAGCCTAAGTCAAAAGTACCTATAGGTTTAAAGTGCTTAAGACAGCCTTGTAGCATTTTTACTTATATAATGTTGGTGAAACTGATAAATAGTAGGGGTGGCCAGATATCCGACCTGATAAATCAATCTGATCGGATAATCATCAGTTTGGTGGTATTTGTCCTGACCCGAATAGATGGTCAGTAACATGTCAGATCAATCATGGTAGGCACATTTAATTAATTAAGCTAAGTGAGTAATTTCAGTGCAGTCATTTGAAAGCACCATTATAAAAAGTGATGCTGACCAGTGAGTTTACAAACATTTGGGTGCTAGTGGTTGTGGGTGCTAGTGGCTTTGAGTACCTTCAGTTGCATGTGCGGGTACAATTCATTGTATAAGAACAATGAGTAGCAAAAGTGTTGTCTGGACATACTTTTCAGTTGATCAGGACAAAGATTCCAGAGCGAAGTGCTGTTTGTTCCATACTCCAACTTTCATCAGTTGAGGATCTTCTGTGAAAACCTTTGGAACATCAGGTTTGCTTAATCATTTAAAGAACATGCATGAAAAGGAATATACTGATTTGCAGACTGAGAAGTCAAAGATTGAACTAGAAAGGCATGCACAGTCTCCCTCAAAGCCACCTGCTAAATAAATTAAATGAGAGTCTCAGTCAATCGAGAACTGCTTAACTCACACCCACCCCTTCCCAGTGATCATCCCAGAGCTGTAGAAATAACTAACACAGTTGCAGAAATGATAGCTGTGGATGAACAGCCCTTTTCAATTGTAGAGGATGTGGGCTTTAAAAAGTTAATTTCAGTATTTGAGCATAGATACTGTTTGCCCTCCCGAGGACACTTTTCAAAAGTCACAATACCCAAAATGTATTTGAAATTATGAGCGAAGATGCTTGATGAGTTGTCCGATATTAATTCATTTGCTTTTACAAGTGATACTTGGACTGCTGACTGCTCAATAATTTCTTATTTGCCCGTAACAGCCCACTGGATTTATTCAAGTTTCAACTGGCGCTCAGTTCTGCTGCACTTTAAACACCTAACTGAATGGCACACAAGTGAAAATCTTTCACAAGAGTTCTTAAGTGTTCTTGACACTTGGGGTATTGTTAGATCAAAAAAACACCTAGTTATCCGAGATAGTGAGGCTAACATTGCTAAAGCAATGAAATTAAATGCAGTTCCCAGCACAAGATGTATTGCTTACACTCTACAATTAATTATACACAATGCAGTCCTGAACCAGAGGTCCATGGAAGATCTATTAGCAACCTGGAGGGCTCTTGTTGGCCACTTTAAGCATTCTGCATCAGCAACGGCAAAAACGACAGAATTACAAAAAAAAAAAACCTTCAAGCACCAAATCACCGCTTAATTCAAGATGTCCCCACCCAGTGGAACTCTACATTTTATATGTTAGAGAGGCTATTAGAGCAGCAAAGAGTGCCAACAGTGTATGCTGCTGAATCAGAAACATGGACATTCAATGCTTCCCAGTGGCCCCTTGCTGAAAATGTATGCACAATACTTTGCTCTTTTGAGACAGAAATAAGGATACTCAGCTGTGACAGTGCATATATTTCTGATGTCATACCAAAATACACTGTCCTATATTACACAATTGACGGCTTAAGACTGCCTGGTTTGCAAGCAATGAACACCAGTATGCTGGCTGCAATGGACAAGAGATTACTGCATTATGAATCAACTAAGGAAGTAGTAGTTGCAACTGTTTTAGATGCACAGTATTTGTTACACTTTTATAGAAGTGAGTGTGGGAGAAGTTTTGCAAAGATCATAATAGGACAACTGGTAGAGGAACTAACAGATGCCCAATAAACTCAGTGCTTGAGACATAGAAACATAGAAGTTGATGGCAGATAAGGACCACAAGACCCATGCAGTCTGCCCATTTTTTCTGCCTTATGAATGGCCATAGGCCTTTACTCTGTCAATGGCCTATCTATTCATACTCATCTGTATTGCTCCCTTATGCCTATCCCATGCCTGTTTGAAGCCCTGCACTGCATTCATATCCACCACTTCCTGAGGTAGGCCGTTTCATGCATCCACCACCCTTTCTGTGAAAAGTAACTTCTTCACATTACCCCTTAATCAGCTTCCCTCTAATCTCATGCTGTGTCCTCTTGTCCTGCTATTTTTCTTATATTGAAACATGTTAGACGCTTTCACCTTGTTAATGCCCTTAAGGTGTTTGAATGTTTCAATCATATCACCTCTCTCCCTCCTTTGCTCTAGGGTATACATATTGAGCTCCGTTAATCTGTCCTCATATGTCTTCTGATGCAGTTCCTGCAACATTTTGGTTGCCCTTCTCTGGACTGCCTCAATTTGGTTAATGCCCTTGTATTTTTCTTATATTTTCTTTATTTATTTAGTTTTTGTTGACCAGGTAAGTGCACTAGACAAATTCTGCCTATTTTCAGGCATGACCCGGGGAGGGGGTTACAGATGAATGCCAACTGACCTTGAACCAGATTAAGCTGTTGGTGGTATTTTTATTGAAACGTGCTAGACTCTTTCATCTTGTTAATGCCCTTAAGATGTTTGAATGTTTCGATCATATCACCTCTCCCCCTCCTTTGCTCTAGGGTATACATATTGAGCTCTGTTAATCTGTCCTCATGTGTTTTCTGATGCAGTCCTGCATCATTTTCGTTGCCTGTCTTTGGACTGCCTCCATTTTGTTAATGTCCTTGTGAAGGTGTGGCCTCCAGTACTGCATGCAGTACTCCAGATGGGGCCTAACTGGTATCTTGTAAAGAGGGATTATTACCTCCCTGTTACAACTTATGATACCCCTACTAATACACCCCAACGTCCCCCCAGCCTTACCTACTGCTTTAGAGGTCTGCTTGGATGATTTCAAGTAATCTGTTATGATGATGCCCAAGCCTCTTTCTTCCCTTGTGATTGCCAGCAACTCCCCTCCCAATGTATAGGTGGCTTCTGGGTTTCTCTTCCCTGTGTGCATGATCTTGCACTTCTTTGCATTAAACCCCAGTTGCCACTCTTCTGACCATTTTGCCAGTTTTTCCAGATCTCTTCTCATTCTGCCCACCCCATCTGGATCATCTACTCTGTTGCAGATATTGGTGTCATCTGCAAAGAGACAAACCTTACCATCCTGTCCATCTGCAACGTATTTATTTATTTAGCTTTTGTTAACCAGGTAAGTACACTAGACAAAACATTTGCCTATTTTCAGGTACGACCTGGGAGAGTACAAGGAAATACAACATAGGACAACATGATACATTTTAGGCAGTTACATAAAGTCAGGGAAAACAGGAGCATCACATAGTCAGTAGGTACACACAAATGGTCTGAGCAGATACATCAAGTCACCAAGGCTGTGAACAGCACATTATATACAAATTATATACAGTATAGGACCCAAAAAAAGTGGGGTAACAGTCAGAGCAATACCTAATACATAAGGTGTATACATTGTGTGCAGGACAAAAACCATGCAGGCAGGCTATACCTTAAGAAGGATGTTCAATGCAGGGGACCAGGTGAGATTATGGAGGTTTGTGACAACCACATGCTGAGGAGAGCTTCACATGATTCCACAGGGAGATTCGGAGGCATGCATGGGAGGGAGAGGAGTGGACCTGGGCAGGAAGGGAGTTCCATGGACTGGGGGCGCATGAGGCAAAATCTCTGTCCCCCATTTGAGTGTGAGTGGCAGAAATCCTAAGAACAGCAGTCCCAGGGATAAGAGGGAGTACGAGGAGGAGGCAGCAGGCACGAGGAGCTCTGCAAATATGGGGGGGAGGTCCAGTACCAAGGACCTTGCCCGTGAAACAGCCCAGGACAAAATTTAAGTAATTGGGTGGGGAGAGCCAATTAATCTTACTATACAGGTCACAGTGGTGGGTGAGATGAGGGGCAGCAAGGGGAAAATGGCAAATGTTGTTGTAGGTGACCGTCTGCCTAGAGAGGTGGACTATGGAGGTACGAGCAAACAGGAGGAGCCCATAGCAGACGGAGAGAAGAAACACACCTCTAGCCAGCGCAAGGTGAGCAGCAGAAGTGAGATTGCTCTTTGCTCGATAGGCCAGACCCAGTTTGCAGTTAACAGCTCTGCATACATTCTGGATATGGAGTCCAAGGTCGAGCTGAGGGTCAGGTGTCACCCCAAGGTATTGGATGGAGTCAGTGATGAGGACAGGAGCACCGTCAAGACCAGTGATACACAAAGGGGCAGAGGAGGCCTTTATCTTGGCCAGGGACCCAAAGAGCATGGCCTGGGTTTCTTTGAGGTTGAGGACCAGCTTGTGAGACATTATCCAGGATTGGATACTCATAAAGTCCACGCTCAGCTGTTGGTTTATGACCCCAATGTCCCAAGAATGGGTGAGGATGACCAGGTCATTAGCATATAGAATGGACCTACAGTAGGAAGAGGTAGCAGATAGATTGTTGACAAAGATGAAAAAGATCAGAGGCCCCAGGACTGAACCTTGGGAAACACCTGAGGACACAGAAGCGGTGCCCAAGAGCACCTTACTTTATTTGATCAGCTGCTGTCTGCCCTGTAGGTAGCTGGTGAACCAACTGAGTACAGGGGGTGACAAGCCAAAGGACCTAAGCTGAGAGCAGAGTAGAGCATGGTCAACTAGATCAAAGGCTTTGGATAGATTGATGAAGACGGCACCAGAGAGTTTACCCTGGTTCATGGCAGCTCTGATCCCAGATGCAACAGTGACAAGGGCAGAAGATGTACTGTGCCCTTTATGAAAGACATGCTGCTCAGGAGATAACAGCTCATGAGACTGAATATACTCCGTGAGTTTTCCAGCCACAACTTTCTCAAGAAGTTTACTGATAGCAGACAATATGGCTATTGGTCAGTAGTTGTCAAGAATCTTAGGGTTGCCCTGTTTGAGAATGGAGACAACTCTAACCACCTTTCATATGTCAGGGATGACTCCAGAGGCTAGGGATAAGTGAAAGATATAGGCCACCAGGGAGGCAATATGAGAGGCAACAAGACAGATGAGCTTAGGTTCCATGCCATTGTAGCCAGCACTGGAGAAGGGGGTGAGACCAGAGAGCAATCTCTGCATCTCTTGTGCCATCACAGCCTTGAAATAGAATAATGAGTGATGGAAGGGAGCCAGTTGTGGAGCAGAGTCATGGACACAACTATTACAACCACTGGAGGAGAATAGGGAGGTGAAGGCAGGCACGTCTGAGTAGTGTGAGTTAAATGCATTGGCAATGGTAAGTGGATTATTACAACTAGTGCCATATATGAGCATGTCAATGGCCTCACTGTTGGGGGAACCACTTACTATGTTCTTTATGTTCCTCCAGAAAGTCCTAGGGTCTTTAACTGAATTCAGCAGTGCCGCTTTGCAGAATTCACTTTTATTAGTCCTGATTGCTTTCTTACACTTGTTCCTGAGCCTCCTATACTGCTGAAATATGGCCTGGTCCATCATGACCTTGAATTTGGCCCAGCACTTGTCCCTAGTCCTCATGAGGGTAAGAAGGCTCCCATGCAACCACTTGGTAGCAGACCCTCTTACCCACAGTCTGATGAGAGGGGCATGTTTATTCTGCAGCGCCCCAAAGGTACTGAAAAAATGACTGACTGTAGAGGCTCAGTCCTGGGTATTCCAAACCGCAGACCAGTCAGTAAGTCATAGATCATTATGGAACAATCCCAAGTTGAACCTGGAGAAGTCCCTAACTTGGATGACTTTATGAGGAATTTTTCAGGGTGGAGATCTTCCATACACAGAAAACAGGGAAGTGGCTGGATATGGAGTCAAGAAGAGTGCCAGAAGAGCTAATCCTCTCTGGTCTGTTGGACAGGATCCAGTCTAGGAGGGAGCCTGTGCCACCTGTGGAGGACCACCTAGTGGGTTCCTTAATGAGTTGGGATGTTGAGAAACCAGCAAACAGGGTCTCATACATCTTAGCATTACCACCAAGCAGTTTAAGTTGAGATTGCCCAGTATCATTAGCTCATTATTCCCAGTCAATGACCCAACAGTGTCAAGGAGGTACGACAACCCTGATATACCCCCCATTGGGGGATTGTAAGTACAGGCACTGTGTAGCTTTTTAATGTTCCCGAGTAACAGAACTGTGTGCAGCAGTTCACAGAGTGAATGCAAAGACTGTTGGCAGGACAGAACCAAAAGATTAAGGTGACTCCTGTAGTAGATCAGGATACCACCCCCCCCCCTGCTTTTTTCCCCAGGTGGTCCTGCCTGATGAGGTCAAAGCCAGGAAGTGCACATGCCGAGTCTGGGTTGATGGCTTCAGCCAGGTTTCTGTTATATCCAGAATGTCAGGCTTATGGTGAGTGACTCATGAAAGGAGGTCAGCCAGGTTGGGCAGGAGGCTTCAGATATTGAGGTGGGCTATTTTCAACCCATTGCCCTTTGACCAGCCCACCGATGAGGAGGAGGCTTGTTGGGAAGGACCAGAGTTGAGCTCAATATCCTCTGAGAGGGCTAGAATCATCAGTAAGAGCCATAGGAGATGCCTCGGGGGGGGGCAACCCCTACCATGTGGCTTGTGGCCAGAACTCCTGACCATTATGACAGGATACAGGAAGCACCTAAGATCAAGACAGGAGATAGGCCAGTGGGGCTGTCTGTCACAGGCAATTAGATTGGAGAAGGTGAAGTCAGTCTCATCTAGCTGTCCTGGTGTGACTCAAAGGCTCCCCACAGGAGGGGCACAGTCATCAAAAAGCAGAGGGAGGCATAGTGCAGTGAGCAGTCCAAGGGCAATATAACTGGTGCCAGGAGGGGACATAGCACATGAGAAGTTAAAGAGAGCTAGCAGCAGTGAGTGACAGATTTCTGAGAGTTCTGTTTAGACAGCTTTAAGCTCCAGAATTCTACTACTGGAAGCCAATGGGGTTTGGACAGGGTAGGGAAGGGAGGAGCTCAAGTGTATTTAAAGGTGGCCTGGGAGGGGGAAGAGGGGTGGGCGAAAAATTCTGCAGCAGAAGCAGCATCTGTGCAGGCCGGGGCTGTGTATAGGCCGTACCTGATGCTTGTGTACAGGAGACTGGTGGCAGCAGGCTTCTTGGCACCAAGAGAGGTACAAAGTGGTGTCCAGGCATGCAGGAGGTGAACTGCAGATGGCAGTAGGTAGCCCAATGGGCTACAAGGATGCCTGATGTTTGTGTCCAGGAGGCTGGTGACAGCAGGCTTCTAGACATTGAAAGAGGTGCAGAGTAGTGTCCAGGCATGCAGGAGGTGAACTGCAGATGGCAGTAGGTAGCCCAATGGGCTACAAGGACACCTGATGCTTGTGTCCAGGAGGTCAGTGACAGCAGGCTTCTTGGCACAGAGAGAGGTGCAGAGTGGTTTCCAGACATGCAGGAGGCAAACTGCAGATTGCAGTAGGCAGCCCAATGGGCTACAAGGATGTCTGATGTCACTGATGAAGATATCAGGAGGAAGCTACATGCTGTAGAGCCATGGAGTGCGACAGAGCAGGGCATACAAAAACACAAAAATATCTTTGTAAAGGTATGCCACTGCAAGCAAAATTGTATGTCTTACTGGACTTTCTTGTGTTTCTTTCTGGTCGGCAAAGTATCTCAGGATGTTTCTTGTTCCCTTGTAGGAGGAGGACATTAGGTGGTGGCTGGATTCAGAGAACAAGAGGGCCCTTCGGAAAGGCCTGAAACCTGCTGGATGGAGCCTGGAAGTTAAAGCCGGTGAACGATAACTTCACTGCTGGCGGTGGCTAAATGTTTAGTTATTGTGCGATCATTTGCCTGCATTTGCATGTTTCATTTTATATCCTGCCTGAAGAAAACTGGGAGCTATTGAGCTACTGTGTTGAATGCTGTTGAAAAGTAAAGAATAGTGAATTGGCTTGCGCTCTTCGTTTCAAGGACCAGGAGGTGGTATTTGGCCCATGAACTGAATCTGCAATTCCCGGTTTTCAGTGTTTAGTTTGAACATCCCCGGTTTACTTACCCGGTACTTTTAAATATTTTTAAGCATTTAGCTTGGCATTTTGGTTTTATAATCAGTATACACAATGAGTCGCTGCAACCATGAGATTGTCTGCCTGTGAAAAGTTCTGGTTTTGCGACTCGACGGGTTGCTGGAACTTTTAGCTGCTGTGAATTGTGTTATATTTATTTATTTGAAAGCTACAATTCTTTAAAAAAAATGTTTAATATGAGATTAGTTTCCTATTCATTTCAGTAGACATGGGGGGGTTATTATATGTTGGATTGTTTGCCTCACAGAGCTGTCTGTATCTGGCCTGCTTGCGGTATTCCACATACTCAACTGTTTAATGCTTGAATATACAGTTGAATATTGGAATTAGGGGGCTTTGGTACTTATATTTGGATTTTATTTTATATTTTTATTTTAGTCTTTTTTGTCTTTGTTCCTGGTTCTTTCGCGCCATCCGTAGCCCTCAGCGTAGGATAGGTGGGCTGAATCATGTGCGTAGGATGTATAAAAGGCGCATGTGTATCGGTGAAGGCAACAGTTTCATTTAGATCCTGCTGAGGTGAAGAAGTGTTTGCTGCACTCTGTGTTTTAAGATTCTCCTTTTTGCATATTTGTCTCTATAAAAGGTATATTTTGTTGCTGTTTTTGGCATAGTATGCTTTGGCTATTTGTTAATTGTGATTTTTGAATCATAGGTGGAATATTTTCACTTTTAATTCAAAATCTTCTTTTCTATATTGCAGAAGCAACCCTATCTGGATATATCTCAGTTGTTTGTGTGGCACTCTCCCTATCTGATGTGCTATTTTTGTCTAATGCAAAATCGGTATTTGATTGGCATCTATTGTTTACCTAATGGCGAAGTGAGTATTATATAACAAGTGTTCATATTTTTGAACAACGTTTTTATTGTTTGTTTAGGTTTGTTTCTGTTTGTTTTCATTACATAGAGTTTGAATTGGTGTTTGGTCTGGAATTAATGTGCTTAAAATGCTCTGTTAATTTATTTCAGAGTGGTCTGCTTCTGGCCTCATTTTGAAGTCCTTTTAAAGAGTCTAATTATTGACAAGGTGACAAAGAGGTGTCCTTCCGTCCATGCAGAAATAAGAAAAAAATATACATACATACATATATATATATATATATATATATATATAGGAGAGGAAGATGGAAGTTGTTGTCGACACTAGCACCATATATTAGATAAATTGACTGTCTTGTGTTTTTTTTTTGAGCAATAGAAGTGATAATGCAATCTAAAAAGGTAAGAATGTATTGCCACAAGATGGTGAAGGGTAAGGGAAAAAATGGGGGTTCTAAACCAGTTAGGCCCCTCTCGGAGCAAAAAATAACACAGTATCTGTGCTCTAGTTGTAATCAAATTGAGCTAAAATTGAGCTAAGAGTTAATAAAAAAATAATTAAAGTGTTTAACCCAAATTTGACATCATCCCCTGTTAAATGAAATGAGACGATATTGGAGAAAACCCATCCACTATTAAAGGAAATTAGAAGGTTGGAGGATAATTCTCAATGTCAATTTGTAGAAGAGAATCAAGAAACCTAATAGATATGACTGGTTCTGATCTATGTATATATGATTTAAACCCTCTTGATAAACAACCAGAAAAAAGGTCTCATAAAAAAATCATCATTGTCCCCCTACTCAAGGTCTTATAATAAGGTTCTAGTCGATGGGGCCATTAGTGGGGATTTGATGGATGGTAACAACTTGAAAAAGGGTGTTATTAGTCCGAATCAAGGGTATACTGAGTCTAGGGGCAACTTAGATTTGATACAAGAAACTGACCCTAAACCAGTTTTTGAGGCTGCTAAGTATGCTAAACAGATTGCCTTAGCGGTTAGTCAACACTATAGTAATAATGAATCATTTCTACAAATATTTGAGTCTTTTTTAATGCCTTATATAACCCCAAAGGTAAAACAGGACCAAACAGTAAATACCCTGGAATGTATTGGTGTTTTATCTTCTTGTGATTTAGGGTCTGAAGCTGTTGAACCTTTGAATATTTGTAAAGGAGTAAAATGTGGAAAGTTTATAACATCTAAATTAGAGGAAGTTAAGAAAGTGATTGCGTTTGGTAATGCTCAATTATTAGAATTAATTATATTTTTCTGTTCATTTATTGATTTACTTGTTCCCGTTCAATTGCAAACTAGGGAAGGAAAGGAAGTGGATGGTTTGGATCATAATGAACTGGAAAGAGATGCTGATAGCATAGGGATGGAGGACATAGCTAAAAAAGGATGTCAAAATTGCTATGTGTCAGATGGGGATAAGGCTTCAAGTAATGTTACAGCTATAAAAGTGAAAGCACACAAACAGAAAAAGCCTGTGAAAGTGAGTGATGGGGCAAAAAAATATAAGACAATATCCATTCAGACAATTACTGAGGAAACTGGCAACACAGAAAGAAGGGAAATATACATGTTAATTGGGGATCTAGAACAGAGGAAAACAGAATTAGACCAAAACAGAGTAATTATAAACACTATGGAACCCATACAAGACAAAGGAGGTTTGCAGAAGCCCCAAAGGAATAAGGGGAATAAAAGGAGGCATATAACATTAAATAGAAATGAGAAAGAGCAAGAAGGACTAATAAAACAGTAGCCCCAAAATAAGGTATACCATAATAAGGATAACATGAAAGAAATAAAAGCTCTTAAAATTCATAAAGATATAAGGGGCCCATCCAATTTAAGTGAGGTAGAGACAGAAAGGTTAAGTTTAGCTGGAGAACTGCTGCCTACAATTTTTATAAAGAGAGTCCCGAAACAAAAAAAAAAAATGAGAATGCTTACATAGCTAAAGTAGCAACGTACAACCTTTTTAAGGGAGTCTATGGCAATAAAATCAATTGGCAAGATATTAGATTGGTCTATAGGTACCATATTAGACCTCATAAAGGTTGGTTATGTGTTGTCTTAAGAAACGTAGATAAATGAAGGGAAATTTTGAAGGAAAAAGATACATTTTGTGACCTAGGGATATTACTTAACTCAACAATTATAACAGCTATGGACGATTCAGATGAACTAAAAGGTAGACATGTAGTAAGGGCTGAGATTAATAAAAAAGACTGTGTCACTGCTAAACAACCTAGAATAACAGCATTTATGAAACTAATTGAGACAACTCATGTATTAAAAGGGGAGATACCAGAGGGTGTTATGAGAAGAGGCAGGAAACAGGTTGGGGTTTGTATTAACTCTACAGTGGTTTTGGAATCTGATGAAAGTTTTAACAGTGACAGTGAAAATGGTAGGTCCCTGTCTGCAGACAGTGACAGTAGGCCCTATAGTCTAGGGATGAATGTTAATGATAGTGATGTGTTAACTATAGAATCCATAAATTGACAGAAGAATGGTAATAGTGGTATAGAATTAATTTGTTGGAATGTTGCTGGTTTGAAAGAGAAAATTGAGGATAAAGTTTGTTTAGACTGGATTTCTGAATTTCCAGTATTGCTTTTCCAAGAAACATGGATGGGTAAATCGGAGGAAATATGGTTAAATGGTTATACAACTTAGTCTTCTCCAGCTTATAAAACTTCAAAATATGGTAAAGCCAAAGGTGGTTTGGCTATCTGCATTAGTGTTTCCCTTGAATTTATGAATCCTGAAGTTAGTTAGTCTGTATAACGAGTTCTATATGTACGTTGTTATGTATGGCATTATATATATATATATAGGGGATGTGACATGGCCTGACTGAAGATATCATATTTATCTTCACTAGAGGCCAGTGATATCATGTTATCTCATGAGTGGCGAAGCCACGAGTGAGATATTATGATATCACTGGCCTCGAGTGAAGATAACATATATCTTCTGGTCAGGCCATGTCATATTCTGTTTATACAATGTATGCTTTGCCCCACCCCCAATACAACTCACCACATGCCCCTCTCAATGCAATGGTGATATAAAGGTGATGGCCCTAGCAATACAACCCCACTTACAGAAAAGCTGTCAAAACAGCAGATGTCATTTATTGTTTAAAAAATATCTGGTGGATCCTGTTATTTATGGTTAGTTCTAAAAAGTCTTATCTGGTTTATCCTGCCATGCCCCCCCCAACAGAGCTCCACATGCCCTCCCCCCCCAACATAACAGATTACTTAGGGTTTTTAAATATTTGGTTGATCCTGTCAATTTAAATTATTAAAATATCTGGTTGCTCCTGCTATTATTGTGGTGAAAAGTGATTTTTTTTTAATTCTTATCTGGTTGATCCTGCCACTCTGAGCACTTTCACTTTACCAGTAATTGTAGTGTGGCCGAGCGCTATCCACACTGATGACTGGCACATGCCAAATGTTTTCTACGAGGAGCCCCGGGTTCAGTAACTGAGAAACCCTCTGCTTTATGCTTATTTGTAAGTATCTTGTTGAAAAAAGCTTCTGACTGCACAGAGTGCAGCAGTGACTGAGCCGGCGGCTTTTCAACAGTAAAAGGAAGCGCGAGCGTCTGTTGCGTCTTTTGGTCCTTAGTAGCCTTCGGTTGCTGTGACAGTAACATTCAGTATAATTTATTGGGGATGATTTCAGAGGAGCAATGGGTGAATCACTTTAGCAAAATGTATGCTAGTGATTATAAAGATCATTCTTTTAATAGTTTCGGTGAGGGAATAGTGGTTAAGGATTCACTCACATTTTCCCCTGTGGAAATAAAAGAAGCAATAAAAGCACAAAAAAGAAATAAAGCTCCTGGATTTGATGGCATCCCAGCGGAAGTTTTTTTTGTATAATATTAATCATTAGGTAGAAATTTTGACACATCTGTTTGTAGCAATTCTTCATTCTCTTGTTTTACCATCAGACTGGAATAAATGAGTGATTATTCATTTATTTAAGAAAGGTTCTAAATATGATCCTATGTGTTATAGGCCTATAACTCTATTGCCAATTTCTCAAAAAAATTTTATGCACTTACTTTCGCAAAGGCTATCACTTTGGGTGGAGGAAAACAAATTGATCTCTAAGTTCCAATGTGGTTTTAAGAAAAATTGTAATACTTTAGATTTTGTTTTTACACTGAATTACCTGTTGGAATTATATGTAAGTATGATGAGACGCACATTATATGCGTGCTTTGTTAATATACAGGCTGCTTTTGATTCTGTAGACAGGGATACATTGTGGGAGATTTTGGCAATGCTAAATAAAGATGAACATCTACTTCAGGTATTACAAAGGTTACATTGTAACATCATGACTGTGGTTCGATACTCTAGAGATGGAGCACTTACAAGAGAAATAAAGGTGGAGAAGGGAGTGAAGCAAGGTTGTTTATTAGCCCCCCTATTATTTAATTTATATATTGAATCAGTGATTAAAGATATGGCCAAAATTGATAGATTTGCCCCATCAATAAATAAAGAAAAAATTCAAATACGATTATATGCAGACGATGCTTTAGTTATCTCTCAAACACCGCTCGGTTTAAAGAGAGCGATGCTAAGTTTGATGGAATCACTCTCTAAATTGAAATTGGAGATGAATATAGAAAAAACAAAGATTATATCATTCGGTAAACACCTGTGAAAAGTTTCTGGGAAATTATTCAAAAAGGATAGAAAAAGTGAAATCATTTAGGTATCTGGGAATTACATTTGAAAAGAATTTGAGGTGGAATAAACATCTGTGTGAGATAAAAGTAAATTGTATAGTTCAATGCCTGCTGTAAGTGCCTTTACAAATAAGTTCGCAAATAACTCCTTTGTGGCTCTTAGAACGGCCTTTGAAGCAAAGAAGATCTCCCAGGCGTTATATGACTGTGAAGTCTGGTGCCTTCTAGTTAGTGATTCAAAGATAGAACCTATTCAGAATGCATTTCTAAGAAATACTCTTGAGCTCCTGTGAGATTGTCTAGCTGCTTTTATGAAATTGGAAGCAGGTATGCCCCCTTTAAATGTTAAAATTAAAATCAGAACCATCAAATACTGGGAAAAGATGGTAAAGATGCCTAGAGAGAGAGGCTTCCAAATTTATGCTGGGCTGATTATTTGGTTAGAACACGGGATGGTCCTTGTATGAGTGGGTGGTTTCAAAGCCTAAATTGTTTGTTTAGGAATTCTGGCTTGGAGGATTTATGGTCATATAAGGCATTGTTGGAGTCAAACTTATTTGCAAAGGCAGCCGTTCGAAGATTTATTGATATTTCAACTCAATTTGATTTTGCAAGGGTGCACAAGTTAGATAGGTATGGGCTTTATTCTAAGATAAAAATTAATGGAATTTAGAGGCATATTTGATAAATTGTGAAAATAAGAAGCACAGGAATAACCTTTGCAATTTGAGGCTTGAAAGTTTAGGAATTGTAAATCTCCGTTATTATAAATGATGGGGTCAATTTGGAAATATAAAGAGAAGTAATTGTAATAATGTAAATACAGAAAGTTTACAACATAAATTATTAGAATATGATGACTTGAAGAAGGAAAGAGAAAATGGATTACACCATTGCTTTTGGTGAAAAAAATGGAATGTAGGGATAATTGTGCAATGGGTTTACTTGCCTTGGAAAATGTTAAAACAATGTACAGATGGCAAATTTTGCAAATAAGACGAAGAAATGATTTTGTGTACAGTTTTTTTTATATAACCTTTTTATATAAATTATATTGTATTTGAATGATCATTTTATATGTATTTTTGATGTGATGTGATAAAATGCATAGTTTTTATACATCTTTGTATTAATACATTTGAATTTGAATTTGAATTTGATGAAGATATTGAAGAGGACTGGACCCAGGACTGATCCCTGAGGTACCCCACTTGTGACTTGCATCTCTTCTGACTGTATACTGTTTACCACCACTCTCTGTTTCCTGCCTGCCAACCAGTTTTGCCACCCAGTTGACCTACTTCTGACCCACTCCCAAGCCTACCCAGCTTATTAATCAATCTTCTATGTGGAACAGTATCAAAAGCTTTGCTGAAGTCAAGGTAGGTGACATCAACTGCACCACCTTGGTCCACCACTCTGGTTACCCAGTCAAAGAAATCTATGAGATTAGTTTGACTGAACCTTCCTGCTGTAAACCCATGCTGTCTTGGATCCTTTGCTCCTATGGATTCCAGGTGTCACACTATCCTTTCCTTAAGGAGTGCCTCTATAATCTTGTCCACTACTGAAGTAAGACTGACTGGTCTGTAGTTCCCTGCCTCCTTCCTGCTACCACTCTTGTGGAGTGGGATCACATGAGCCCTTCTCCAGTTTTCTGGGACTTCTACTGTGCTCAGAGACTCACTAGACAGTTCTGATAATGGCTGTGCTAGTTCCATACTTAGCTCCTATAGTACCCTGGGATGTATGTCATCTGGACCTCCACCTGACAACCCTGCAATTGAGCAAGAATCTGAGCCATAAAATCTGTGGGAGGTCTTTTCACAAAGGAATGCCTTGCCAGAAGACTGTAAGTTTTTCTTCTGTCCCAGTACAAATTTAATTTTATGTTTGCTTGGATAGTAAAACATTTTATTTTTGTTTCAGCTTCTGCCATTGATGGATGCCCAAAAAGAAATACAGAGCTTGACATGTACCTGTCTGACAGCATCGTACCCAAGAGAACAATGCTGGATGCACTCCATATCTGGAAAGTGCTTGATACCCGTTTCCGACTTTGGCCAAAATAGCAACACACTTCCTTGCCCCACAACCCACTAGCATACCCAGTGAAAGGGTTTTCAGTGTTGCCGGGGACATTATGACTGAAAGGAGGTCACAACTCTCCCCTGAAATGGCAAACATACTACTTTTCATAAAGTACAATATCAACAGCTTCTGCTAGCATATGTATGAGCTTTCTTTGCTTCTGCTTTTAATTTGTTCTAATTTGCATATTATTTTTTACCTGAAAGGCTATTAAACACCTGATTATGTTACATTCTATGCATTGTGTGCATTCCTGTGTTACATGAGGAGGGGAATTAAAGTGAGTAAAGGAATCTGAAGTGGCAATGAAGTGGTAATGCCTCTGTTAAAGTACAGGTAATGCATTTGTGTTTCTCCACTTCTCTCCACTTTTGGACACAATCATTATCTGACTCAGTAAATATCCTATTGTGGTCGAATATTGGATCACAAATATCCAAACCTGATATCCGATGCAGAATAGGTATCTGCCCACCTCTAATAAATGGATCACAGAGGAAATGCATACTGTAAAAAATGAAATGGTATTCACTGCTCCCACTGTTCTATTTAAGTTTATAAGAGCTAAAGAGAATGAAGTCCAATAAAAAACATTTTTAAACATACAAATACAGATTGGAAATAAATAGAAGGATCCTTCTGTTGATGACTTAGCCTGCCTACAGTATGCTTCATGATAAAGTAAGCAACATTAAAGGTTGCTAGATTTATTTAGTATCTTTCTTTCTGTCAAAGAAAGCAAAGCAACGCAAACATTCTGTATCTGTTTTTCTATACCCTGCCAGAGCCCCCGGTCCAGATCTACCTGCATTCGGGGGCCAAGAAAACTGCACAGATATAGGGAAAATAGCGCCCTCTCATGCCTGTTTTTATATTATGTAGAGCTGCCACTCATAGAAAAGTAGAAGGGGCTTTTAGCTCATTAAAGCCCTATTAGCTAAGCAAAGCTGTTTTTAGACTACAGAATATATATTATTATTTTCTTACTGTTACATTATATGCAGCATAATAGAATGTTTATATGGATGGGTCATCCTGCCTGATTTTGTAAGTGTAGAATTAGCCAAATGTATATCTATGTTAAGGGGCTGGTCTGTTGACCAAACTAGCTACTATAAATATCCCTCCTAGAGGGGAGATGCAGCAGATCAGCCTTGAGTGTGAAGGTGTGAGGTTTTACTGTTGAAGTAGAAGGCCAGTAATACAGATGAGGTGGATCTTAGGAGCTCTAAGATCCAGGACTGTGTTGTAAAAAGCTACTGATGTTAAGTAGCATTTTTCTTTGAATTTATTTCTTGATTTTGAATTTTTATTAGAAAATAAAAAGGAAAATGTCATCAGATATTTTTTATGCACTTTGAATGGTTGTCTGCCTGGTTAATGTTATCCAGCATACCCACACCCAGTGACAGATGCACAAGGACAAGGAGTTATGATATTAACCTGGAGAGGTAGTTTCAGGGGAGAAGTTATGATGTGCTTCTTCACAGAGATGGTGAGTGATGCCTGGAGCAGCCTTACAGAAGAGGTGGTGGGGCCAAAAACTGTAACAGGTTTCAAGAATGAATGGAATAGGCATAAGGGAACCTTAGTGATAAGACAAGGGGGTGGGGATAAACAGGAGAGCAAATAGGGTCTGAGTGATACAGTAGATAGGGGAAAAATGGGCAGATTAGGTGGGACAAGTGGTCCTTATCTGCCATCAAATTCTATATTTCTATGTTTCTATGTTTTTTCCATTTGCTGCTTGGGGGTAGGGTGGTGGTGGGATGTTAGGGTTGGAAATCCTAATACCACATTTCCCTACTTTTGTAGCATTAGGTTACTCTGACTGGTGCATTAACAAAATTTTTGCAAAAAAAATCAGTTAATGCATCAGTTAGGGTTAATAGCATAGTGAAAAAAGTTTGGAAATGTGATATTAGGGTTACACCCCTACCACCCACCTCACTCCTCCTCCACACACCAACAGACGTTGGTGTGTGCCACGGTGTCATCAGACCCAACTCTCACCACATTCCATGTGTAAACAAGATGATGTGCTACAGCATAAGAGAAAGGGGTGAGAGTTAGGCTTGATGACCCCAAGGCATCCCCCTGTCACCTGTTGGTCTGTGGATGGTGGAGGTGGGGTGGTATGGTGGGGGGTGTTAGGGTGCCAACCCAAACACATAATTTCCCTACTTTTGTTACTTCAACCCTAACTGATGCATTAACAAAGTTTTTTACAATGAATTTCCTTACTTTTTGAGAAAGTACAATCTTACCCTTATATGGTTTGGGGAGCACAGGGCCTTCTGGGCCCTGAACTCCCATTGTATCAATTTTAGGGCCCTGGACTCCCATGTATCCATAAGTGCACAGACATTTTAATGAACTATTATTTTCCTAGGGTCTTGCACTCCAAATATTGCATAATGGATGGCCCAGCAGTCCGATTACTGCATAATGGTATCCATATGTGGAAGTGAAGGGCCCTCCACCTACCTATATTTGTAGAGATGTGGTGCAGCCCTAGACACATTCCAAGAAATCCTTGTACTGCAAATGGTGCAGAATCTTAGTAACCATAGTAACTCTGGAAAAAATTCCAATGCAGTTGTAATCATGGACTGGTAAGCTGCACGCATGCTTAGTACACCTATTGTGTACTAAGCTGCGCTTAGCAAAATATCCATATCTCAAACAGCTTTTGAGATATAAGCACCGAATGGTGTTGTGTGCACCACAATGTTTTCCTAAGGGAAATTCCTCAAATTTGGAATGCCATAACTATGGAACCGATGCAAATTTTCACATCAAACCAGCATAAGTCACATATGTGGGAGACCCCCTTTCCATCTTGCAAGTTTCAAGCCAAAAGTTGTAACCGTTTCTTTGCAGTGAAGCTGCAAAGAAACAGCAACCTTTAAAAATCCCTGTTAGCTGGCCCGTTGGTGCAGCAGTTGGATTTCAGTTCACTATGCCAGCGACCCGGGTTCAGGAATGGACCCGGGTCACTGGAGGGCCATCCAGGGGCAGATGGATGGACCGTCCTCTGGACTGCTCTCCTCCTCCGGGGGAAGGGGGGATGAACATCCAGTACACTATGGACCCCTGGTGCAGGCCGGGGGCTCCACCACAGCCAGCATCTGGATGTCTAGGGGTGGGGTGGACACAGGATGTCATCACACATCCCTGCCCCAGAGGAAAAAACTTCTTTTTGGGGACAGAAAAATCCCCAGCCAGCACCTCCATGACGCCCTCCTCGCCTCCGCTGATGTGCTTCCAGGCCAGCTTCCCTGACCTGAACTGACGTTCATGACACCGGTAAGTGCTGCTACCCCACCCAGAGGGGTAAGCCAGGGGGCATGGGGGGAGTGCGGCTCATGTGGGAGTAGGGGGCAGTGGGGGCAATGACCAGGGCTGAGTTTTGTTACAAGGCTGGGACAAAAAGCATACTAAAAAATCCCTGTTCGTGAGCTGTCAAAATCCTTGCTCATTAGCCGAATCCCTATTCGTGATGTGTCAAAATCCCAGTTCATGAGCCAATCCCTGTTTGTGAGGTCAGTCCATCTGGTCATCCCCTCATGAACAAGTATTTTGACAGCTCACGAACAGGGACTGGCTCACAAACAGGGATTTTGACACCTCAAGCAGGATTTTGACAGTTCACAAACAGGGATTTGCAGGGCCATCTGGTGTCCCTTCCTGAACAGGGATTTTGACAGCTCATGGACAAGGATTTCTCATGAACAAGGATTCTGACAGCTCACGAACAAATGCTTTGACAGATCACGAACAAGGATTCCTTTTTACAATCCCTGTTCATGAGGTGTTAAAATCCTTGTTCACAAGCCAAATCCCTGTTGGTGAGCTGTTAAAATCCCTGTACATGAGCCGATCTGTGTTTGTGAGATGGGACCATCTGGTCCTACCCATAAAACAAGGATTTTGACAGCTCACAAACAGAGGTCGGCTCACAAACAAGGATTTTGACACCTCACGAACAGCGATCAGAAGTGAGTCATGAACAGGGATTTTCAAATGTAAAAACAGCAGTTGTTTGACTTAAGTAAATGGAATCAAAGCCATGGGTTTGTAGAGGGTGTCACCCTGAACAAAACCCATACTTCAATGTGTACAGAAGACATCCCTGGGGCAAATTAGAAGGTTTTGTTTTTGAAGAAAATTGAAAACAAGAGGGCTGCTCACGAACAGGGATTTTTTTCATTGGAACAGGGACTGAATGAATCCCTGTTTGTGAGCTGTCAAAATCCTTGTTGATGAGCCCAACTTCTTGTTTGAAGCTGTGCAGCTATCCAAAGACTGAACTGAACTTGCTCAGAATCCAAAATATCAAAATTGAATAACTTTGGAATATGTTATTATTTTGTCACCAAACCAATGCTGGCTTGTTCTTTGGGGCAAGCTCTTTCTACCCTGAAAATTTCAGGCCAAACTTCCAAACAGTGTGGCTGCAGTGCTGTGAGGAAAAGTCAGCAAAAATGGGCAAACAAAAAGCAACTTTTACACTTTTTTCAGTATGCGCTGCATAAAATCTGCACATCCGATCAAAACAAAACCTGGCACATCAAGAGATCTACCTGATGGGACTGAACTTACCAAATGTTGTGCAAATCTGTTGAACAGTTGCAAAGTTATTAACGTGCAAAATCTGGGGTTTAACATTAAACTGCCTACTCAACCCTAACTACAGTGGCTCTACCGTGCCACTACATAACTTTGCGAAAAACTGCATCAATGCACCAGTTAGGGTTCAACTTAACACCACAGAAGTAGAAAAATGTGACATTAGGGTTTGCAGCCCTAACTCCCTACCCCCAACAGCAAACAGACATGACAACACAAGCAACCACAGACAGCCCTATTTAGGTATGACAAACAACATACTGTACAACTGTTTCCAGGTGACACAAATCCAGTAACACTTATATGCTACCTTTGGGGATTTGTATCTGTAGCATGCAGACTGCAAGACTGGGCTAGCAGTATAGCCTAGAAGTTAGAATAAAAAGCTTGGTACATCCAGCAGCCCAAACCTGGGTTTGATTCTCACAATTTCCACTTACATACTGCGTGACTCTGAGCAAGTCACTTAACCGCGCAGTGCTCCCAGGTCACCCCTGAAAACAGGCATTTGTGCCTAGTGGGCCTTACCTGGTTACCAAAGAATAAAATAAATAAATAAAAAAAGACATACACACTCTCTTGTCCCTGCTGACAGAAGTCCATGATAGTGGAATTGCAACACTGCTTCTGTGTGCGGAAGCACAGGCCCCTGAAGCCGCAGATATCAATCCACAAATTATAAGAGTTCTTTTCTCTGCAGAAGTGCAGATACCAATGGAACCAGTCCTTCCATAGCCATAGGTACTCTTCACTTTTTAAGACACACACACACACACACACACACACACACACACACACACACATTGACAGGGAGGCACTTCTGCAGCTGCAAGTGTAAGACATACACATTGACCCTTGGCTGCAGAAGCAAATGTGCCACAAATTCCATGATACCAAAATTGTAACAGTACTTCTGTCTGCAGAAGCACAGCAGGACCCTGCTGGGCCTGCAACTTTTCACTCACAGGTGTAAGACATACACACCAACTTCTAGCTGCAGCAGGGCAGGCCCATCCTGTAATTCTTGGCTCCAATGTGCACAACTTTAAATATTTTTGGCATTGAATCCAAGCTACCAATACCTGATCACCTCTCAAGTTTTTTCAGATCCTTTCTTAGGTCCTGTATCCCTTTGGCCAACTCCACCCTCCCACAGAACTTGGTCTCATCCAAAAAAAAGGTCTATTTTGGCTTTAATGCAACCCCCAATATCATTAATAAAGACACTGAACAACACCAGCCCCGGCACTAAGCTCTGCAGGACCCCACTAGTGAACTCCCTGGTGTTAGATAATTTTCCCCCACCAATACCTTCCCGATTCTGTTCCCCAGTGAATTTTCCATCCATTTGGTCATCTTTTCTACAACCTCTAGATCTGCCAACTTCATGATCAACCTCATGTGGGCTATAGAGTCAAAGGATTAGCTAAAATCCAGGTAGAGAATGTCCACCACTTGACCC
Organism: Neoceratodus forsteri; assembly: GCA_016271365.2. Taxonomy (NCBI): domain Eukaryota; kingdom Metazoa; phylum Chordata; order Ceratodontiformes; family Ceratodontidae; genus Neoceratodus; species Neoceratodus forsteri. Next base: position 400,382,244 of record CM057456.1, read on the forward strand.
TTATTCACTGTTTTGATGACAAGTCAAATAATTCAGACTCATTTGACATGACCTCCCTCAGATAAACCCATGCTGCCTTTCATCATGAAGACCATGCTTCTCTAGATACTTAACCAACTGATAGCCCATCAATACAGTGACTGTGGAACAGCGACCCATGAAGAGGGTGACAGAACAACAGCACCTACCTTCTAGACAACTGGCAGATCTCCACATCCCTGAGGTATGCCCCCCAGAGATGGTATCTTAAATAAAGGGGGGATGCGAGGGGGCAAGACCCCCCCACAAAAAAATACTTTGTTCCCTGTCATTGCACTGGGGGGTTTGCACCCTCTTCACAGGTCACAGTTATGACATGGAACCAACCTTTCCTTAAGTATAGTTTCCATGAGCTCTCACATGATTGAAGTCAGACTGACTGGTCTGTAATGCCTGGATCATCTTTAGGACCGCTTTTATGGAGTGGCACCACATACGTTGTTCTCCAGTTTTGTGGTACCATGCTGACTCCATTTGAACTATTGAACAGGCTTGAAAGTGGCTCTGCAAGCTCCTCTGCCAGTTCCCTCAGCACCCTTGGATGTAGTCCATCTGGGCCTAGAGATTTGCCTACCTTCAATGCTAGCAACCCTTTCCTCATTTCATCCCCCTTTAGCACCACATCCATACTCCCTTCCCCCCTGCTCCCCCCCATTGATACCAGTCTATCTTTGTCTTTGGTGAAGACAGAACAGAAGTATTTGTTCAGTACCTCTGCTGTCCACCATTCTCCTCCACACTCCTTTGCCTTTTTCAAAGGCTAACAATCCTGGACTTCCTGTCCCTTTTCTCGCTTATGTATCTAAAAAAGGCTTTCTCCCCCTTCTTATTTCCCTCTGAAAACTGCAGTTCTTTCTGAACTTTAGCTCATTTGACTACTTTACTTGCCTCCGTAGCTATCTTTAGCTAATTTTGCCTGTCTTTATCCCTTTTGATTTCTTGAATTCTATATAAGCTAACCTCTTGTTCCTTACTTTCTGAGTAATCTCAGTACCAAACCAGCTGGGTGCTCTGACCCTTGATTTTTTTCCCCAGAGCCTCACACACTCCTCTGTTGCAGCTATTATTCCCTCCTTAATGATGGACCATTTCAGGTCCACCCCAATATCTACCCTGATGCCTGTGAGGCACATCCTTAATGATGTGCCCATCTTCCTAAAGTCCACACTCCCAAAGTCCAGGACTTTGGTCTTCATGATAATGTTTTCCATGACCTTATCTAGTTGGAACCACACTGTGTTGTGATCACGTTCACACAGGGGCTCTTTGACCTTTATATCTTGTACATGGTCCCCATTCATTAGTACCAGATCAAGGATAGCCCCCTTCATTGTGTGTTCTTTTACTCCTGAGTCAGGAAGCCATTATGCAATGCTTCTAGGATTATCAAACTCCTGGAACATGTCATTGTTGGTACTCTCCAGTCCGTCTTGGGCAGGTTGAAGTCTCCCACTATTACCACATCACCTTGCACTGCAGCATTCAGTAGTTGCAAGTTTAATTCCCTATATCTTTCCTTATCCTGGTTGGGCGGTCTATAAACCACCCCCAACCTCACCTTCCAGCCTTTATTGCACAGTAACAGAACCCACATTACTTTCACCCTCCCTTTATCCTACTCTTCCCTCATATGTTTTACCTTCTCTGATGTAAACTGCAAATCCCCCTTTTCCTTCCATCCTGTCCCTCCTTTACAATTCATATCCAGGGATTGAGAGGTCCAAGTTAGGGCTGTGCAAAATTAAACGTCTGTAGTGGAATTTTGGTGAAAGTCATAATTTCACTTTCGTAAATCTGTGGAATATACTTTGGCAACTTTTATGGAAATTCTGACTTAGAATAGTGAAATAAATGTATGAATTGCAGATTATTATATTAAACTGCAGAAAGAAGTTAATCTGAACTGATCACTGTAAGTGGTTAGCTCTCTGGAATTTTTTCCCTCAGTATAATATATTAATATGCAATTCATATTCATTTTGAAGTTCAGTGAGTCACTGAAATGTGGAATGAATGTATGAATTGTGGATTAATGAATGATACTGCACAAAGAAATTCCACAGAACTGTGTAATGATTGCATGTATTGTGCAATTATCAATTAAACTGTGGAATAAAATTCCTCAGAACTGTCATTCTGCAGTTCATGTGTATTATTCTGCAGTTTAGTCAGAAAAGGTTGTTACAGTCAGGATGTGTTGGGGACAAAAGTCCTTAAGGTGAAATTTCTCGGCAGTCTCCCTGTGTGACCTCCAGTGTTTTGAGCTCCCCTCGTTATCTGCAGAGATGTATAGGAGATGCAGGGCTTTGGGGATTGCTTGTAGGAGGGGTCAGATCAGGGGCTGTGCGAGTGACTGCTGGGGAGTTTATGATTAGGGTGGTGAAACACAGGGGGTGCCAAGGGGTGAAACAGGAACTGGACAGCAGTCCTTCATGCCTAGATCCCATACCCAAGGGCTCCATTTTAGATAATGGGCAGGTGGTTGCTGATCCAGCAGTTCTCATTCATAAGACCCGGGCTGTACTTTGCAATGTCAGGTCAATGAGGAACAAGACTGCTGTAATAGTGGACTTGATTTCTTCAGTAGACTTGGCTTGCATTACAGAGACCTGACTGGATAAAAATGCTGCCCCATTTTGGAGGCTGCAGCACCAGCTGGGTACTCTATGATACACACCCCAATGAAAGATTGTAGAGACAGGGGAGTGGCATTTTATTTTAAAGTCATTCTGGCTCTCACGATGTTACCAGTGGGTTTGACCAGGTCATTTGAGAGTGTTGCCATGCCAGGGGTTCCTGGCACAGGCTACAGGATCCTTCTGATATACCATCCACCAGGTGGTGAGAGGGAATTCCTGCAGGAGGTTAGGGGCTTTGTTGCCAGCCTGGTGTTGGAATTCCCCAGATGGTTAATACTGGGGGATTTCAATGCCTGGGTTGATGATGGACTCTTGCCATTTGGTCACGACCTCCTACAGAGTATGGAAACTCTGGTCCTGTCACAGGTTGTAACCTCAGCAATTCACTTGCATGGTCACACATTGGACCTGGTGTTCATTCTGGGTCTTGGGGTTTATGACCTCAAGATTGATCTGGTCATTTGGTCAGATCATAGCACCATGAGGTTCATGTTTGGGGTCCTCTCTGAGGGTCCATCCTCTGTGGATAAGGTCTGGTACCACCTTTTGCAGGGATTGTCTCCAACCAGACTACAGTCAGTGCTGGACCTGTCAAGTGTGGAAAATGCATGTTTGACCAGGCCGGAGGAGGCAGTGTCAGTCTATAATAGGGCTGTCACTGCAGCCTTCAACTCTGTTACACCTGTTCATGTTGGGCCCTTATCTACTCACTGGAGGCCCCCTTGGTGTGATGGTGAACTCAGGGAGTTAAAGATAAAGGGTCAGAGGTTGGAGCAATGCTGGAGGAGGTCTGGACTGATGGAGGACAAATTCACCATGAGATCACATTATGGTGATTATCAGGGAGAAATCTTCCTAAAGGAGGTGGATTTTCTGTGAAGGGAGATTGCTGCAGCAAGGAACAGACTAGCAAAGCTCTTCCATATGGTTGGACAGGCTTTTACATCCTGCCTGTGTCTGTGAGGGAGGAGTATGTTCAAATGCAAGGTGTGAACAGTTTGCTATGTTCTTTGCTGACAAAGTGTCCTCTGTCAGGGTGGAGATATCTTCTAGTGTCACTCAAAGGGCTTGCAGGGTCAGACCTGAGACATGTCAGGTAATCCCTCTTGTATGGGCTGAGTTTGATCCAGTTGGAGTGAATGAGATGGCTGAGATAGTCTCAAGGCTGTGACCAACCTACTGTGACCTAGACCCAGGACCAATCTGACTTCTGGTTGGGTGTGTGGATCTGATTGGTTCTGTGGTTGCTGAGATTGTTTGGTGTTTCTTGAGGATTGGAGTTTTTCCAATACCCTTGAAAGAGGCCTTGGTTAGACCCCTATTGAAGAAGCCCTCATTGGACCATGAGTGTTTCATTAACTACAGACCAATCTCTAACCTCCAATTTTTAGGGAAGGTTTTAGAAAAAGTGGTGGCCATCCAGCTCGAGACTCATCTTGCCTCCTCTGCTACTAATGAGTGTTTCTAGTCTGGTTTCAGATCTGGGCATAGCACTGGACTGCCCTGGTGAAGGTGCTGAATGATCTACTCATGGCAAGACATAGGGGAGAATGTACCATCCTTGTTCTCCTCGCTCTTTTGGTGGCATTTGATACCGTGGACCACAAGGTTTTACTGGGCCATTTGTGGAGCTGGTGTGGACTAATTGGAAATGTCATCAACTGGTTTAGGTCTTACCTCATGGGTAGAGTGCAAAGAGTCATGATGGGGTTATCCTCATCTAACCCAATGACTATACACTGTGGAATTCCACATGGGTTAGTCCTGTTGCCTCTGTTGTTCATGGTGTATATGCTGCCATTGGGAGATGTTATCAGGTAGTATGGTCTGGGTTTTCATTGCTATGCGGATGATACCCAGCTATACCTGCCCTGTGCACTGGGTAACCAGATGCTGTCCTCTGTGTTTAACACCTGCCTAGATGAAATCCAGAACTAGATAACTCAAAACTGGCTGTGACTCAACCCAGATAAGACAGAGGTACTGGTGGTGGATCCTGGTTGATGAAGGGATAGAGGGGGATCAGGGAATGTCCCTGGTTTGTTACTGGATGGTGTCCCCTTGGCCTTTTCTTTTTGGCTCAAGCATCTGAGCATGGTCCATGACAATGTCTGGACACTTGAGGATCCGGTGATAGCCATCATCCAAAGTGGGTTCTATCATGGTAGGAAGATTGCTCAGATATGGGCCCTGGTACCAACTGAAGATCTTTCCACTCTGGTAAATGCCTTTGCCACGTCCAGGTTGAATTACTGCAATGCTCTGTACTTGGGCCTATCTAGAGGCAACCTCCATCATCTGCAACAGGTACAGAATGCGGCAGCTAGATTGTTGACTGGCAGTCTAAGATACAATCATATTACACCATTCCTTTGTGAGCTGCACTGGCTGCCAGTAAGGTGTAGGATTGCCTTCAAGGTTGGATTACTGATCTACAAAGCCCTGCATGGATGGGAACCAGACTACCAGCAAGACCTCCTGGTACCTCACTGCCTGTCTTGAGTTCTCCATTCCTCTGAGGGTTGCCTCCTGGTAGTTTCCAGGGCTAGCTTGTGGCATTCTGTGGACTGTGCTTTCTCCGTTGCCACACCAGCTCTGTGGAACTTATTGCCAAGACAACTAAGGGAGGCACCCTCAGTGGAAACCTTTAAAAAGGAGCTGAAAATGTTCCTGTTTAACCAGGCATATGATCTGCATAACATATAATGAAGAGTGTGAAATGTGTTGACTGCAATTTTAAGTTGAAGATAGAATGTTTTATAATTTTACTCTGCATTGTGTCATTATATTATTGGAATGATATTTTTTAAATGTTTGTTAAGTGCACTAAGCCTCCGGAAAGGGGCGCTATATAGATAAAGTATCTGTCTGTCTATCTATCTATCTATCTATCTATCTATCTATCTATCTATCTATCTATCTATCTATCTATCTATCTATCTATCTATCTATCATTCTGTGGAACAAAGTGAAACGTCACCAAACACCTTTGGAAGATTCTGATCTCACCAAAGGTGGAAGTTCAGAAAATGTGAAATTTACAAAATTTCACAAAAGTTCCATGAAAGTGGAATTCACATCATCCGCCCACTGCTAGTCCCAGTCATGGTTAGGGGTGACCCAAATCTCAGTGACTGATATCCACACCTCCGTCTGTTAATAGTGTCTGCAGGTTGTCTATTTTGTTACCAAGACTTCTCTCATTCAGGGCCACCACCCTACACCTAGAGTCTTAGCCTCCTTTATTTTCCCTAATTCTTCCCTTCCCCTTTCTCCTATTTGTGTGTTCCCCTCCTCCTTCTGTTTTTGAATGTTTCAATCTCACTCCACCCTCCAGACCCCTACTGATATAGGGAGAGGTCTTTTGTTGTCCTCCTCTTTCTCATGGAGTCTTTGGACCTGCAGGTCTGCCTGCCCTCTCACAGTAGTTTAAATTTAGTTTATGTGTTCAGAACACCCAGCTTATCCCTCAGCATGTGTACTCGAGCCCTCCCTACTGAGGTGTAGTTTGCCTGTGTAAAGTGTTTTATTTTTTTAGGTGTTCCTCCACTCCCTGGTACAGTTAAACCCTTTCTTCTTGCACCATCCCTTCAGACAGACATTGAATTCCTCTACCCTTTTCTTTTGAACCATGCTGGCCTTTGGTACTGGTAACACTTCAGAGAATGCCAATGATCTTGCTATCTCTCTGCAGGTGCTCCGTAATAAAAAGTTTTATAAGAAGTTTTATAAGATATTAATCCATGAATGTAGTATATTAGTGCTACTGCATTTCTTTCATCTGGAAACAGTTGTATATTATTTGTCTTACCTGATGTTCGCTGTCTATGGCTGCTTGTGCAGTCTTGTAATTTTGCTTCTTGGGGGGATTTATGGTTGAAAACCTTAATACAACATTTCCCTACTTTTGTGGTGTTAAGTTGAGCCCTAACTGGTGCATTAATGCAGTTTCTTTGCAAAGAATTTCCTTCCTTTTTGAGACAGTGAAATCTTATCCTCATCCACACAGGTCCCACCGGGACCGCATAAACAAATGTAGATGCACAGATGCCAAGTGAAGACTCTCTCTGCCTATGTAAAAGCAGGGCTCTGTGGTCCCTGTACTTCCATGTAGCAATGGATGTCAAGAATTCATGGGGCTGTGTCTTAGGCTGCAGAAGCACAGGGCCGTCTGGGACCTGTGCTTCCATGTGGCTGCAAATACAGATGTACTGGACAAAATGTCCATCTCTCAGCCAAAGCACAAGGCCCACTGGCACCCACAGGTGCAGAGGTTCAGGTCCCCATGCCAAGAGAAGAGCTCTTTTCACTATATGGTACTTGGTCTTATGCCTGCAACCCCGAGCCTTTTCTTCCCAGGCTAGGGAGTTACATGGCAGTGCAATCCCCTCTGCCTCAGCCCATCTGGCTCACTGAGCTCACCCTTGAAGTCAGCTCACAGTCACGGGTTCACAATACACTACCCACTGGAGTAAAGGCTGGCACTATACTCAGAACATTTCCTAAATTTTTTTTTTCAAATTTTGATCCCTAATTTCCCAGATAGTAATTGTATGACTTACAATTATAACCATGACATGTGACATTTACAGAATGCTGGACAAAATATAATTTCACACCTCAAGTGTGAAAACACATCTTGTCCAAGATTTGAAAAATGTCATCTGTCACGATTACAAGGTGATGTGAAAAAATGGCTATGTTAAAGTTTGGAGTCAAAATATTGAAGATTAGCAAAGTTATGAGTGAATGTTGAAATATTTCAATGTTCCTTCATAACTTGTTCATTTCACCATATTTGTACGCCACATTTTCAACATAATCTTCTTATGACCCCACCTTATGAATCCGGTAGGTGAAAATTTTCAAACCCCACCCAAAATGTGATTTTGTGCAACAACTGTGAAATCACCTTTCAGCAAATTAATGACACATTTTAACTGCCTTGTTCATCAGGTGGGGTTATAAAAAGTCAGTAATGAAAGTCTGGTAAAAAAATTTTGAAACTTTGCAAAGTTATGAGTGAATGTTCACGCATAACTTTGTAATTTTACTATATTTTTACACTGGATTCATAAAATAGCCTTGTTATTACCCCACCACATGAGCCAAATAGGTCAAATAGTTCAAATCCCATTAAAAATGTGATTTTATGCAACAACTATGAAATCACGTTTTGGCACATATATGAACAATTTTAACTGCCTTGTTCATGAGGTAGTGTCACTAAAAGGCCATGTAGATAGCCTGGTGAAAAAATATTGAACATTAGCAAATTTATGAGTGAATGTTGAAATATTTCAACATTCACTTATAAGTTAGTCATGTTGCTATATTTTTAAACCAATTTTTCAGCATAACCTTCTTATGACCCCACCTCATGGACACAGTAGGTGAAAGTCTCCAAAGACTGCCTGCCTGAAAGGTGATTTGTGCAGTGACCAAGAAATCACCTTTCAGGACAGATTTGGAAAAATCTCTCCTACCTTTTTCAGAAGTGGGGTCCCAAAAAGGTCATGTTGAAAATTTGGTGTAAAAATATTAAAAAATGTCAAAGTCATGAGTAAATGTTCAAAACCCATTGAAATACATTAAAGTAACTATACCTTATTTTCTCATGTTGTAGTTCTGGTACCAACAGTAAGATGTCTTTGTGACTGGAGAGTGAATCTATGCCATGGGACAGTTTTTGGGTGAGACAGGGGGGTGGGTGTGTGTGTGTGTGTGTAGGGGGTGTGGGGTAGTGGGTTTTGAGTGGGGATTGGGGTGTGGTAGGTGGTTTGGGTGAGGTGTGTAGGCAGGTCAGATCTGTGATGGACCATTTTCTTATTTACAGGGCAAAAAAGTTAAAGAGAATGAGGGACTGTTTTCTTTTTTTCAGGAATAATTTACAACCTTAATCGATCCAACACTAGTGATTGAGCACTCCAGTGTCAACTTTGACTGTACGGGGGCACATGAGATGGGCACTGTTGCCACTATGCATCAGGGGCAGAGAAATTGGAGGGAGGGAGGGGTGGGGTGGGTACCCCGGTCCACTTTCACAATAGTGGATATATCAGGAAAGAATGAGGGAGGGCTAGCTGAGCAGGGAGGGGCAGGGAGAAAAAAACTAAAAACTAAAGATAGACAGACAGAGAGATAGCTATATAGATGCATCGATGAGGGAGAGAGAGAGAGAGAGAGATTGATTGCTGGCTCACTGCTCCCACTGAAACTGGCAGCATTTCTGTAGCTGCAGCTACACAAACTAAAAAAAGTCTTGCAGTTCTCATGCAAGGAAAGCGATTGAACAGCTCCTCTCGCTAAGCTGTGCGCCAAGGATTTTTGGATGCCATAAACCTTATTTCCAACCATATTTTCAAAAACCTAACACCAGAATCTAGTTAAACACAATTTTAGTTTAGTTAGGGTCAGGTGTTTGTATTTTGAAAATGCATCATTTTTATGTATTTTCAAGTTTTTAACTTTTTAAAAAGAAGAGATGGCAGCCATCACAAATGATATTTTTTTCTCAGGAATAATAAATCATGAATGATAAATCCTCACAACATATGTTTTTATCATTTGTATCAGAGGGTCAAATCCAAACTCTACTGAGCATGCTCAGAAAAAAAATTATAATCCTTATAACTCTGGAATCATTTAATATTTTTTCATAAAACCTTCAAAAGGCACTACCTCAGCACAGACCACTTCAACCCTGAAAGTTTTGGGGATAAATTCTGTACCATCTAGTCTGTACTTGAGAGCAAAACAAGTATGTTAAGTTTAAGAAAAAAAACTGCACTTTATCAAAAATTGACATTCTGAGATACTGCATAAGATACTGGTGCAGAACTTTACACATCTTGAGACCCTGCTAGCCAGACTGTGCATGCCAAATATTGGGCTATTTCATTGAATAATACCAAAGTTATTGAGGTGCAAAAATTGGGGTTTAACATTAAACACCTTACACAGCCATGAGTATACTGGCACTATCACACTAGTATACTATACCATATTTCACTGTTTTATAGCTGCCCTGTATATAAGCTCCTTCCCCCATTTAAAGCTGCAGTGAAAAACTGTGATGTTAATTGAAGCCAGACCCTTCTTCAAGCTGTCGCTACAAAATGGTGAAAAGTGGTATCTGAAATTGCTGTTTACTGGCAACCAAGACACACAGACTACAATGTGGTACACTTGTAAGTATGGTAATGCACATTCAACATTTTTTAATCCAAGTACCTGGCATTCTTTCACAGTACAGGTAATTCAATTCATATAAAACATACATGCAAAAAAATTGGTATTTTACATTTTCAAGACAATGAATCACATGAAGTATACACAAAAGCAACAAGTAACCAAGTCTGGTTAGGAAAATAAAAACAAAGGCAGCAAGTAAGGAAAGGAATGGAGAGAAAAGCTGTGTAACTGTTTGGCAGCTAGCCCCAAATTTCTTTTGCATCCTTAAACTAAACCTAGAACTCTAAATTCACTTGCTGCTAAAAGCACTGCTGAACAAGCATTGCAACCAGGTGGTATGCCAAAGTGATTTCTAGGCAACTATACATAGGACACCTGGGAGGTGTACTTCCCTGGTGAGCACCAGGACTATGTTGGGTCACAGACAGCACAACACATTTTATTTTAAATCATATTGTGAATTGATAGTCAACTTTTTATGAGCATTTTAAGGTGTGTGCCTCAGTGTATTTTAGAACTGTGAGCTTTTAACAGTTTGTGGCAGTGCAATAGTGTGACCCTGGGAGGCATTTCCTGGTCACTAGTTAGTTAGCCAAGGCCCATGGCGAGTGGGGTGAGTATAGGAAAGGAACAGAGGGAAAAGCTATCCAACTGTTTGGAAGTTAGCCCCAAAGTTCTGTTGCATCATTGAACTAAACCTACAACTCTAAATTTACTTAATGCTAAATGCACTGCTCAATGAGCATTGTAGTTGGGTGGCATGCTAAGGTGTTTGCTAGGCAACTATACATAGGATACCTGGGATGTGTAGTTTCTTAATGAGCCCCAGGGCCTACACTGGGTTGCATACAGCACTACACATTTTTTAAATCATACTGTGGAGTGATAGTCCACTTTTTATAAGCATTTTAAAGTGTGTGTATGCCTCAGTGTATTTTAGAACTGTGAAGTTTTAACAGTTTGTCGCAGTGCAATAGTGTGACCCTGATAGGCACCTCTGGGTCACCAGGCACTTAACCAAGGCCCATAGCTAATGGTGCGAGAGGGAAACATGATTGGAGATGTTCAGAAATTAGAGTGTGTCTACCGGTCTCAGCCAAGACAGATGGGACAGTAGGGCCAGATACTATTGGTAGGCATATAGTTTAATAGACTGAGCGATGTCTCTGTAATCTTGAACTGTGCAGTTGAGATATCTAAAGTTAAACCACCTAGAACAGGTAAAAGGTGTTTATGAATGGTATTCCACCTTAAAGGCTGCATTAGGAGACAATCTAAACTATTAGCTGAGTGAGTGTGTCTGAAGAACTCTACTGACTGGCAAAAAATAAAAAATAGGGTCTGAATAATCAAGCTTGTCCATAAAGTATTCTCTGTGTGTACTGTGGCATGCCTATATTTAAAGTAAGCAAAAAAAAAAATATATATATATATAGTGCTACAATAGTGCCACTAGTGCCACTATAGTAGGGATGAGTAGGCAGGTTAATGCTAAACTCTAACTTTTGCACTTTAATAACTTCACAACCGTTCAATGGATTCACATGAAAGTTTGCATGCACAGTCTCATGTGGTACATCTGTGGATTTGCCAAGCTTTGTTCTGGTCAGGTGTGTGGATTTTGAGTTCTGGATAGTGCACAAAGTGAACTTTCAGGTGCATTTCTCCATTGGTTTTGCTGTGCTTTTTGGTGATACCTGTAGCGCCCATATGGTTTGGAATTTTGTTCTGAAATTATCAGAGTACAAAGGGGCTGGTGCATAGATGTGGTTTTGCTTGTCTGGTGAAAAAATATTACACTGTTACAAACTTATTTAATTTAGAAATTTTGAAAAATTTGTTCTGAGCATGCCCTGTAAGCACTTCAAGACAGAGGTCTAAAACAAAAAAAGAATCTTTTTTCGTATTAATGTCAGCCTTTTTCATGAGTAAAAAAATCTTAATTTTTATTTGCCACTATCATGTGGCTGTTTTTTTTTTGTATAAAAAAAAAATTCAAAAGCCACAAAAATGACATCCTGGAGAGAGACTAAAACGTCTATCTGGTTCATTGGGACCCTGTTAGGTTGATTCTGCCCTTAAAGGTTGGAAACATGGGGCAGGATTCACAATGTGAATATTTATAAGTTCCCATCTGCAACTGCTGCTGCGGACTGGAATCACCCACAGCTGCAGCGGTTGCGATTCACAACCGCAGCAGTTGCGGAGGGTGTTACAGCTGCTTCCATCAGCCGTAACCCATTCCCGCTGCTGCGGCCATCTCCTCGGCAACACCACCCGCAAGCAGCCATAGATTGTGAAGTCGGTCATAATCTGGCTCCAGCTTTGTGAATACCCGCCGCTGTGGGTAACCTGCGGATCCGCAAGTCGCAACTGACTTGTGTCAAGGTTTACCCATAGCTGCGGGTATTTCATAAGCTTCGTGAATCCAGCACACGATCCCTAAATGTGGTTTCTGTTACATTTCTCTTCCTTTTTGTGACTTACTTCCCAGTTGCATGAAGCAAAAAAGGAATCTTTTTTCATTTTGGCCTAATCTTTTTTTCATTAGGGGAAAATCCTATATTTTGTCCCTGGACTCTAGTGGCACTCCCATCCACTGACAGCCATCTCCATATTATATATTATTTCCCTGGTGTCTAGTGGCACCCCACCCCACCTTTGACCACCATCCCCGTAATAATAGATTTTTTTTTCCTGGTGTCTAGTGGCACCACCCACCCACTGTTCACAGTCCTCAAGTATTGTTTTAAATTTTTCCCTGGTGTCTAGTGGCACCCCCACATCCCCATATTATGTATTATTTCCCTGATGTCTAGTGAAACCCCCCACTAATCTCCATCCTCGTAATAACTGATTTTTTTTCCCTGATGTCTAGTGGCCCCCCCACCCAGATATCGCCATCCTCAAGTATTGTTTATGTTTTTCCCTGGTGTCTAGTGGTGCTATGCATGCTACGACTACTGTCCCCATTTAAAGTTTCTTATTCCTTGGTGTCTAGTGGCCCTGTCATCACTGTCCTGCCTGTAGTAAAGAAAACAGTCCTTAGATGTCTTTTTTTTTCTTACAATATGTAAAAAGGAAAAAGGACCCTCGCTGATCTGACCCCCCTCACCCTGACCTCCCCCTGAGCATCCTTCACCCTGCACCCTCCATACTCCCCACACACCCTCACTCACCTGAACAGGCCCCAGGGTGAAGATTCAGTCTGTGATCGAAGACATGTCTTGCTGCTGGAAATGCCGACTGCTATATGATAAAGTAAGGTAAAGGTGGTTCAATGTATTTCAATGAGGTTTTCAACTTTGTGGCTTAATATTGCCATCTTTTCATATTTTTAGCCCCAATTTTTTTTTAATGTGGCCTTTTCAGGACCCCAGCCAATAAACCATGTCAGTGGAATTAAGCAAATCTGGCCCAAAAGACAATTTTACAGTCACTTAGCAAAATCACCTTTTGGGAGGTATATGAAAATATTCACAGCCCTTGTTCATGAGATGGGTTCATAAGAAGGCTATGTTGAAATTTGTGGTCAAAATATGTAACAATGGCAAAGTTATGTGCATCCATTGACATTTTCCTATGCTCGCTCTCAACTTTGATAATTGAAAATATTTTGACCCCAAATTTTAAACATAGCAATATATTTTTACACCACCTCATGAACATGACAGTTGTCATTTTTCTAATCCTGCCCAAACTATGTTTTCACACATGTGGTAAGGAATGACATTCTGATGGTGTGAAATAACGTTTCAGCTGGATTTGAAAAATTTCAGTACCAGATTCATGAGGTGGGGTAATAAAAAGCTTATGCTGACAATTTTGGTGCAGTTCTACATGTCTGCATCTATGGAGGGATGACTGTGCAGGGCCCAGAGTGCCCTGTGTTTCTACAGGCAAATGAGAATATGATTATACTATCTCAAAAAGTAAGGAAATTCTTTAAAAAAAAAACTTGGTTAATGCTCTAGTTAGAGTTAAAGTGACAAAAGTATGGAACTGTAGCATTAGGGTTTCCAACACTAACATTCAGTGAAAGGAATTACTGGCACCAGGTTTTGGAATTACTCAGAAGACTTAAACTTGATTCAATATACAAAAACACCCAGTGGTGCACAAACATCCCTGACCAGATTCACCCTCCTGGCTTTGTCAAAAGGATACAGGAGGTTATCTAGCATTGTTAAGGAGGGAAGCTCTCTGGATAGTGGAGCTGGGGGCCAGTACTACTCACCAGGATTAAATGACAGGCTGGATGTCATGCATCTGATTAAAAGAAAAAGGAGAGCTTGACTGTTTTTGGCACTATGCCTTTAATTATGACTGTTTTTAAAACTTTTCTTCTTTCTGTTTTTGCTTTCCAGGTCCCAGCATGTGGCATACACAATTTATTTAATGAGCAGAAGAAATCAGCCTGCCATAGGGAGGGCGGCAAGTAATCTGTCTCATTTTAGTGTCACCATGGAACTGGCTTTTTGCTGCTATTTTAACTGTGCATGATTCATTTAATTTGTGTTTGTGACTGTATGCTACTGAATCACTAGATGCACTGAATTGTTACTTGTGCTGTGATCAAGTTATGCCTAGTCTCCCAGAGAGAGCCTTTAAACTTGTTAGCCGTTAGCTCATTATATATAGAATAATACATGGGAGAGTGCATAACAAGAATTTAATGGACACCCAAGGTGTGGGATGCTCCATACCCTCAGAGTTTATCAAAGCATCCCACACCAAGGGTGTGCATTAAATTCAAGTTTTGCACTCCCCCATGTGTTGTTTTATTTAATTGCTGGGGGAGCATTTTTTCACCTGCTTTATTTAAATTAATAATAAGTAAAATTATGTGGCCAGTACATGGTTCTGCTGTTGATAGCAGAAAAGCAGCATTGATTGAAAATGCCCAGCAGAAATTTGTGATCACTACTCCCCCATCCATTCTCACTCTCTCTCTCTGTGCTTCTATCCCAGTGTTTTGCTAGGGAAGCTGCATCCCTACTAGTAGTTCAGCCATGTTGATGCTGAGCTGTCATTTTTGTTTTCACTTTTTTTCTGTTAATTTGAGTGAAGCAGGAGAATGAGGAACTCCAGCGAGGAGGAAAACCGAACTGGGGGATGTAAGTAAGGATTAACCCCTCCAAATATGCCTATGTGGTGGCATAAGTGGTGGCAAGGGTGTCTGCTCAGCAGCACTTTGCACATCTTCAGAACAAGGGGAAACCTGGCCCATGTTTGCCATTATAACCCATAGGTTATATATAACAGCAAATTGTAACCGGGTTTCCCTATGGGAGAAAATGCTCCCCAGTTATTATTTGTAATTATACAATGGACCTCGGACACTGTCCAATCCGATAGACAGGCTGGAACCTTACCTCCATTGATTATGTACTGATAATCACCACAAAAGGTGCCAGCCAGCCACATCTCAATATCCAAAAAAATTAAAAATCATTCCGAGCTGCCATATTCGTTTCCTCGATAAACGCTGGTGTACTAACTAGCCCTCTACCTGTGCAACCTGTGTTATCCTATAATTCATAAAAAAAAAAAAATGAAACAGCCAGAAAAAATCCCTCTAATAAATTCCCTTCAACACCATTTTCGCTGCATACTCGGAAACTCAACAAAAAAACACAATCTCTGAGGCCCCACTCTGCCCAGTCGCAGCACTGACCACATCACGCTGTCTGTGTATTGCAACCTGACACCTGATAGCAATATGTTATGAAATCTGAGACACACAAATTGTAAAAAAAAACAACCTGAAACCTTGCCTCCTCTCTTTCTCTACGTGAACAGCAACTAACATTTAATTTTCACACTGCTCTTTCTCTCTCTCTCTCTCTCCCTCGATGAGCAAAAATGAAACTTCACAGTCTCTCTCTCACTCTCTAACCTGCACGCACCTGACCTCTCCCTTGCTCTCCATTACAGCTCCCTCTTTCGCAACCACCTACAAAGTCTATAAACGTTCACATCGTCCTACATTCACTCATAACCTAAAACAAAAAAAAGACTGTGGACTTAAAAATGAAATATATCTCTCTCTGTGTCTCTCTCTCTGTTGCAAGATTACTAACGGATGACACCCATTTTAGATCACAATAATGGACTATTTAACTAACACAGGAAGGTTACCACACTAAAGAGCCAAGAAAAACACATTTAAAAAATAAATATAAACTATTTATTGCTCTTTTTTTTAATCTTTTGCTTCCAATCCCTTGTATAAATGCAATAAGCCACTCAGGGGATGTGGGTTATCGGGGGATTTACCACGGCTGGTGAGGATTTACCCACTTGGCTGTGCCTCTTGGGCAAACCACACCAGCCGTGGTAAATCCCCCAATAACCCACACCCCCCTGCTGGCTTATTGCTTAAATAATTGATGCAGAGTACATGCAGGAACTGTTCTGTGTGATTAGTCCTAAGTCTTTTAAAAACCCAAGATGGCTAACCTGTATCCTTTTGACAAAATCAGAAGGGTGAAACCGATCAGAGATGTTTGGGTACCACTGGATGTTTTTTGTACACAGAATAAAGTTGAAGTTTTCTGAGTGATTCCAAAACCTGGTGCCGGTAATTCCTTTCACTGACTGTTACTAATTGTTTATCTGACACAGGTTGCTGAACTGAAGCGGTGTACACATTCTAGTTTCCAACTGTAAAACCCCAGCCCCACCCACTAGTCAGCAACAAGAAAAACCATTACAGTTTCACCTCACCTGCTTCTTTGCTATACAGGCATGGGGAGTGCCTTGGGGTTGTCAGCCCTAATGCTCTCCTCATTCTTAAATACTCTAAACAGATCAGCTTCTCTCATGATTGAATGAAGTGGGCTTTAGGGCTGACAACCCAAGGCACTCCCCATATCTGCTTAATCTGCTTAATGAATATGCAGGTGAAGTGAAACTATAATGGTTTTCTGGTTGCTGCCTGGTAGGTGGGGTGGGGTGTTAGGATTGTAAATCCTATTGCCATATTTCCTACTTTTGTCACTTTAATCCTATTTTTGCAAAGTATATATATATAGAATCGTGTGTGTGTGTGTGTATATATATATATATATATATATATATATATATATTAGAGGCAAATACTCCATTTAATGCATTAGTTAGGGTTGTTCCACAGCGACAAAAGTGAGAAATTCACTGTTAGGGTTGAAAACCCCTTGACCCTCCGCCCACCCCCAACCGGCATTGGGGTGCGATTTGGGATCGTCAGCCTAACTCTCACCCCATGACATGTGTAAAGCAGCAGAAATATAGGAGAATGGGGTGAGATTAGGACCATGATCCCAATGTGCACCCCAATGCCGGTTGGGGGTGGGGCGGAGGGTCCAAGGGGTTTTCAACCCTAACAGCGAATTTCCTCACTTTTGTCGCTGTGGAACAACCCTAACTAATGCATTAAATGGAGTTTTTTGCCTCCAATTTCCCTTCTTTTTGAGAATGATAATGAGAAATAGTGAATGTAATGCAGCGGCGGGAGCGCGGGGCCCCAACGCAAACAGAAATGCTAACAGTGGCGCACATGGTAACACAAGCATGAATGAGAACAGAAAGGGTAACGCACATGGTGGCGTAGATGGGAATGGTCTGCCACGTGATGTGTTGTCACATAGTAACATGGTGCCTGCAAACAGAAATGTCAATGGGCATGGTGATGTAAAGTGAAACAGTAAGATAAACAGTACTGTAGACAGAAATGGCAAAAAATAACAGAAACACAAGCGCAAATGAAAACGCAAAGGATAACGCACATGGTGGCGCAGACGTCAATGGTAAGTGAAACGGGTACGGATCCGCAAGCGGAAAGGGCAACAGTAACAGTAATGTAAGCACACAGGCTGGTTTTCCCCAAAACCTGCATTGAGAAAGACTGTGAGTACAAATAATGTATGCAAAATAATGAGTATCGGCGCAGAAAATGAGATCTTGGAATACTAAATACATTATATCTCAGGAACCGTACGACGTAGAAAAAAAATTTAAAAGTCATATTATTTACAACTGTCCTGGCTAATTTGTATCTTAGCCCTATAAGAGGGCTAAGAAGTTTTCTGACGAAAAGTCCGTATCTCGCACCGTTTCCGAGATACGGGCCCTGAAAGGCGCGGCGAATGCCATAATGTTATCCTATGGGAAAAAAAGAAAAGTTCAGAGCGCCATAACTTTGCCTCCCTGTAATGCTTTTTCACCAAACTACTGAAAGGCACATCTGTGGGCTGTTGGCTGTCTTCCCTCCAAATTTCAGGAAAAAAGACCAAACCGTTATTTTGCAGCAGGGCTCCAAATGATTTCTGTTAAGTGTCGGGCGCCGTAATGTTATCCTATGGGAAAAACCGTCAATTTTGGAGTGCCGTAACTTTGCCGCCATGTGATATTTTTTCACCAAACTACTGAAAGGCACATCTGTGTACTGTTGGCTGTCTTCCCTCCAAATTTCAGGAAAAAAGACCAAACCGTTATTTTGCAGCAGGGTGCCAAAGGATTCCTGTAATGCTTCGGGTGCCGTAATGTTATCCTATGGGAAAAACTGTCAACTATGGAGTGCCATAACTTTGCCGCCATGTAATATTTTTTCAATACAACACTGAAAGGCACATCTGTGAGATGTCGGCTGCGTTCCCTCCAAATTTCAGCCCAAAACTCCCAACGGTTATTTTGCAGTGCAGTGCCAAAGAATTGCTGTCATTTTCCCACAGACTAGAAAATTACTGTCGCAATTTGCGAAAGCTTTCCCAAAAATTTGTGACACTTTCGTGAGCACGAAAGTAATTTGCGAAAGTACTTTTTCCAGAAATTTGAAAAACATATTTCTGGGGTGTTTTACCACAAAATAAAGACATGGCAAGCATCCTCAGGGCCCGACTAGGTGAATACAAAAAAAATTAGGTTGCTAGAGGGTCCCAAATTTAAATGCCAACCATTTTTCTGATCACCAACTGAAAACAAAATGGCCAATTTGCGAAAGTAACAGGCCCATTTGCGAAAGTAAAAATGCATTTGCGAAAGTGTTGAACTTTTTGTTAACTTTTCCCATTGACTTATAATGGGAAACTGTTTTTTGAATAACTTTTGAACCGTTTAATATTTTTTCATGAAATCTTTGAAAGGCACATCAGGGACCCTGGCTGCATGTTCCCTGAAGATTTTGGGCCAGTCACACAAACCGTACGACCTGTAGGCGCGACCACAGAATTCCAGAAAAGCGTAAACGTGCACACAGATCACACTTAATAACTCCGCAGCCGTATAACCAACCAGTACAAAACTTGGCAGATCCCAAGGCCTATAGTTCTTGATCATAAATTCCAAATTTCAGGCAAATCCATCAAACAGTTGCAAAGTTATTAAGGTGCAAAATTTTGGGGTTTAACATAGAAATGGCTCCTCAACCCTAACTATGTTAGCACTACCGTGCTACCATAATATATATATATATATATTACTGGCACGGGAGTTTTGCTAAGTGCCAGTGCAGTTCACAAACGCCCCTTTATGATGCAATTTGAAAAATAACAACACATGTTTGTGTGAGGTGACCTGAATTAGACATCAACAGCAAAAAGTTAAAAACGTTTAAAAAAAGGCAAAAAAGTTATGAGCGCGAGAAGAAAATTATATTGAAATGAATGGCCACTTTGAAATCAGTGGGACCATTCATTTAAATGGAGTTTTCTTCTCATACTCATAACTTTTTTGTCTTTTTAGATTTTTTCTACTTTTTGCTATCAATGTTTTATTTTGTCTCCCTTTACAAACACAAGTGTTGTCAGTTTTCACATCTCAGGAGAAAGGGGTGTTTGTGGACTGTGCTGGCATTGGCACTGAGGAACCAAAATCTAAAGATAGGTCAAAGATGCTAAGTCAGAGAGCCATATTTATCATACAAGATAATTTAATGTGCAAATGCAGCCAACACTGAACCCCAGTGCTTTGACACACAGATGAGTTTTCACCATGTTGAGGGACTACAGTTGAAGATGTTACTAGTTAAAAACCAGTACCTATTAAAGGACAATTCTAATTTTAAATATTGATGCAAATTGCAACTTCAGCACATCTGTCTGCAATTCATTCCATTACAGCAAAACTGCTAATTTTTATACAAAAAGTGAATATCATATTACATATTTGATAACAGCTTCATATACAAATCATATAGTGTATACAATTAGATTGGAAAAATACATGCTTGAAAATGCAGAAGCACAATGAAATGATAAGGGCCAAAGTTGAGAGCATAGACAAGTTAATACTTACAACTGTGCAGAAAAGAAAAATGATAGTAATTGCTTGAATACAATGAGAGAATAACATATCAGAAAATACTTAAAAATAGAAATTGGGTAGTAGGAAAACAATAACTGGAATGGGGTATTTTAACACACAAGGAAATGAAGGGATAGGGGGATTGGTCAGCTTAGCAAAGAATAGAAGTGACGCCATGGGAGGAAAGCTTTAGTACATTAATTGACATCCGTGCTCTGACAAGACTGCTGAATAGAATGTTTTTTTTTATTCTGCCTGCATACATTCCTAGTGTGTTCTGTAGTTACAAAATAACTATGCATTGTTTTAAGTATTCTTTATGCCTGTTTACTGATTCTGTTGTTGTTTTTCTCACTCATTGCAGGCATATCGTCAGTGGCTGAAGAGAGTTATAGATTCAAAAGCCAGGGAGTAAGAAATGGTGTGCATTTGTTTCTCTGACAACTGTCAGAAATACAATAATTATGTGGAGATGTGCCAACAAGTGTACTGAATATGCTATTTGACTTGTTTGTTCTCTACATTTTGTAAATAGTCGAAAGAGTTCTACCTTATTTTAGTAATTGAGGTAATGAGGGAACCGATCGGCTTTTATGTGGGCTGCAGGTGGTTATAATTTGTAATGCATTGAACTGCGCTAGTTCAAGTCCATGTTTTCTATATGGTGTTTTTACCAGCATCAGTTGCCACCTCGTGACATTTATTTTGTTTGTTGTAAAGATTGCAAAATATAAATTAATGCTTTTGAAATACCTGTTATGCCTTTACTAGTTTTCATATAAAACTATGTTATGAAGGGCAGACTCATTTTATTGATTCTCATTTCTTTGCTCATTTTATTTGCTCATGTGTGACATAAAATATTGCTTTTCATGTGAAATGTTAATTTTCAAGTGTTTTGATTAAAAATAAAGCAATTTTGACAACTCTCTTTAATGCGTGTCACCCCCACCCTCAAACGCATGCAGTTTTCCACATAAGGGCCAGGATTCACAAAGGTTTGCCAGGATGCAAACCCAGTTTGCCCCTGCAAACTGGGTTTGCACCTGGGTAAGTAGTGAAGTGGGTCACAATGCAAATGAGGGGGAGGGGATCTGCTTATCCCCACAATCCCATTCAGAAATGTTTTGCTCCATGCAAGGGCCTTTGTGAAGGCCTTTGCATGGAGTAAATTACTGTCAAAAAAGAACCTGTCAGTAATCCTTGCAATGCTAGTGGTTGGTGGAGGTACTGTCGCCCCTCCACCCCCCTCCCCAGTCCCTCATCACCCACGCTATATAAAAACATATTTTTCCAAGGTGTAGTGGTCCCTTCCTGGTCTGTGATCTCCTGATCTCCCACCCATTAATGAAAAAAAATAATTTTCCATAGTATAGGGTCCTTCCCTGGTCCCAGATCTCCTGATCTCCTATCTAGTAATAATAAAAATATTTGTTTCCATGGTGTAGGGTCCCTCCCTATTGCCTGATCTCCCAACCAATAAGTAAAATAATGTATGTCCGTAGTGTAGTGGTCCTTCCCCCACCCCGGTCACTGATCCCATAATGAAGTATATGTTTCCATAGTGTAGTGTCCCACCCTGGTGCTTGATCTTCCACCAAATATTGTTAAACTCCATTTCCATAGTGTAGTGTTCCCCACCATCACTGATCGTTGTCCCCATATAGACATATGCCCAGTCCCTGGTAGTCTAGTGGACCCCCCAACCTGTCACCCACTCCAGTAATCACATACCACCCTGCTTCCCCCGCCCCAGCATGGACGCCGGTCACCGAACAGCACAGCCCTTCTCACACCTCCACGGCTGCCCACTGACTGAACTGTCAATGAGAGCATACAGTATACACTATAAGCCCATTGGTCTGAAATTGCAAAACTGTCCAAAAAAAACCACAGCTTTACTCATTCACTTTAACCACATTCTGAGATGAGATGAGATGAGATGAGCAGCAAACAACAAATGATACAAATGGAAATTAAATTGATATCCTTATAATAAATACAGTGGCTCTTTAATTAAAGAGAGGAGCTGTTCATTTTAACTGGGATTTTTCCCTCAGTCTCATATCCCCTTCATGTGGGCTGCAGCTGGCACCAGTATCATCTTAGTGCAAACATCTGTGAGGCCGCAGTGAAGATAATGATTTTTTTTTGTAAAAGCTTTTTATTATTTGATAAAGAAAGCATCTTATAAATAGTACACAGCAAAGACATTTCCACCATATAGTGATCAACATACATATAACAGGATGGGTGAATGACATGCCCTGATTACCTGCACATTTGGAGGGAAAACCACATGAACATTTGTGAACATTATTAGACAAACAGTCAACATGTAGTACCCTTCATAAGCCAACATATGCCACACCTGTGATGGACCAAATTAAAGAAAGGATGTACAACATAGGTTCAAAAGGCTCACACAGTGAAGCCTTATGGTCGCATATGCTAGTCAGGTTTAGCAACATAATTTATTTTGTGGTTTCCCTTAGCTTCCCAACAGGGAAAAACAAAGGTTTAAGTTTGCCTCTAACAAAGCCCTCAAATTAAGGATAAAATATAATGAATTGTAGAAATTACTTTTTGCCACAGGATCTCAATCATCTAACAGACCTATAAGAACTGTTTATTAGAGTTAGACTTGGTTTCCCTTGAGGACCAGAGACTCAGTGGTGACTTGTTCCTATTTAAGATTGTACATAATCCAGATTTAATGGGCCAGTGTGGTCTGTCTTTTAATGATAGAGCTTTCTACTTAAGATTGCATAATAAACAACTGAAGGTACACAACTATTATACCAAGAAACATGCTCATTATTTTTCTACTAGGGCAACCAAAGTTTGGAATGCATTACCACAGGAGGACTTAGTTGATTTTACATTGTTTAATGAATTTAAACTTGAGCTAGATAGGTATTTAAGGTCTAAGTCTTCTTTGCACAATTTTCCCACTAGGAGTGGGAGATGGACTTGATGGGCCGTTGGCCTTTTCCATCTAATGTTAACTAAGAAACTTAGTAACAGTGGTTCAAAATATCATAACAAAGTACATTTCTCAACGATGCACCAACAAGCAGTACAAAATGCACTGCAACAGGCAAAAATATGTGCAATGTATTTAACAAAGTGAGAGCTCACCACAAGGAGCATAAAACACTAGAAGCAATATAGTGAATAATGTGACCAGAAACTAAATGGGAAAAAGTAAAACATGAATCAATATCATGTCACAAGGTTCTCAATATACAATTAAGTTCAGAGTTCAAACATAGCATAGTAGGAATGAAAGACATCATGTTCACTTTCATATCAGCAGGGATGCTGTTTGGTGGTAAATTACTCAGCAAGGTGTAGCTTACACCTATGGTCACCACCATTTTGGCTAATAGTTACTCAGAAGACATATTTTTATTAATACAATTAAGTAAGAAGTAAACCAACGTGGAAAGGCAGCATGAAAAGAAAAGTAACAGTGGCCAATGAAACACCTCAAGTTCCACAGATTACAGCAGGTTACTCATGGCACAGTGCTTAAAGGTACAAAATCTTCAACTCTCTCCAGCATCCTCACCCATAGCCCCACAAGAGCCAAAGTTAACACTAATTTTCTCGAAAAGGTTGCAGGCATCGGTAGCATCTGAAAATAGATATTATTATAGATATTAGTCAGTGTCAGTGGCTCAATAGGTAGCACACTCACCTCTGAGGCTGGGAGATCAGAGGGCTATGGGTTCAGTTCCCACATCTGGCAATAGGGTTAATATCCTAATACTGACAATGTAGTGCAGCATGAGGTGGGTGCTGCACTTCTGAGGTGCTGTCTTTCAGATGAGACATTAAACCAAGGTCCCATCTGCATGGATTGGTGGTAGATCAGGTGGATGCTAAAGATCCCATATCACTTATCGAAAAAGAGTAGGGGAATTTAATGAAAAGATAAATCAGACAAAGGAAATATACAAGCATTCAAATAAAAAAAAAACAGAAAAGTTTGATTCAGCAAAACGAAAAAACCAAAAAATACAAAAGGAATATACAAGGAAATATCATAAATGAATCATTCTCGTAATAGGAAAATCAGAGGTGGTTATCCAAGGCATATTCTGCCAATGTGCTTCCAAAACATGGTGTGCTAAAACATTACATTCCCCCCAGAAAATATCATGCAGTTCCCCAGTAACATTCATAATAATAACATTAATAGTTGTATCTTTTTGCTGCAACATAAACCCACATCTGGCTGTCCATATGTACCATTTAAGCACTAAGCAAATAACATTCATAGTACCCTTATGGAAGTGCCTCCAACCCTTATGGTAAACATCATACATCAATTCCTCACAAGTCATTGTGGAAAAAATAGGAACAGACCAAGTATTGCAAGAATTTGCCAAAATGTATGAATAAAAGTACAAAGAACAAATAAATGTTCAATAGTCTCCTCTGCTTGTGCACAGTCTGGTCTGATACAGCTGCATTCTGCAAGCTGTTTATGCTTTTGATTCCCTTTGACATTGCTCTTACCATAGCAACTAAGCCAATGGAAATCCCACATTTTTCTTGGGACTCTCTGTTCAGTCAACAAAGTAAAATGGGCCTCTTGCAAATGTTGTGATTGGAGAGGTACAGTCAGAGGTTCAGTAAAATTTGTGGTGATGATATGATGGTATAACTCTTTTCTAGTTTTACCAATCAACATATGGCTAGACCCACACCAAGTTCATAATTTTAGAAACATTTCCCTATAAAAAACAGGAAGTGTAGGATCTTGTTTCAAGTGGAATGCCCTTGATCCCTCCCAACAGTGAAACCACTGTTGAACAGTGGCATAAAAATAAGAAACCCAAACTTTATCTCTGATTTATTAACAGTGGCCTAAGATTAATATAAACAAGCATTTGTCAATGCCGGATGTTTGCTTGCTGGCATTGGCAGTGGTAGTGTAGAAGTTACAGAGCTGTGTAATAGGAATGGCAGTGAAGTATTGAACTGAAGCCAACCCCACCACCACCCTGCAGAGAGTGACAGGCATTGGGGTGTGCCTTTGGGTCGTCAGGCAAAACGGCCATGCCATTTCACCACACCCCACCCTGCAGACACTGACAAGTGTCACAGTGTTCCTTGGGGTCTTTGGCCCTTATGCGCACCCCATTCCATTAGGAAATACAGTGATATGGGTGCGATATAGGAGAATGGGGTGAACTTTGGGGCCAAAGAGTCCAAGGCATACTTCGATGCCTCTCACTGGCTGCAGGGTGTGGAATGGTATGAGCATTACAGGCAAGAATCCCAAGTCACACCCCTGATGCATGTCATTCTATATAGGGTTGGGCGTTATGGTTGGAAACCCTAATACCTCAGGCATTCGTTGGTATTTTCACTCCAAATGTTCAACATGTTTTTTTTGTGACCCCACCTCATGAACAGGGGGAATATCAGTTTGTTAGCCGAAAGCTGCTTATGCAGAGCGACTGCGGCATTTAACACCACAGGTGCAAAAACATTCTGAACAGGATGTAAAAAATGACAGCTGTACTGTTTATCGGGAGGTGTAAAAAATGGCAATGTTGCAAATCTGCAGTAAAAATATTTAAAAAAATGGTGAAGTCATGAGCGTACATAGAAACTGTGCAAGGCACACCCGTGATATAATTAGGTTGGGAATTTTTTTACAGCAGATTGTCAACTCAGGCATTTTGGTGCCTCCGATCATGAACAGTGTCACTGTGATTTTCTTTATCTGTCCCGATCAATGATTTCCCACAGCGACCACGCATCTCTGTGCTGAAAGTGTGAAAACACACTTCGGCCATGTTGTGAAAAATGACAGCTGTACTGTAAATAAGGAAGTGTGGAAAAATGCCACTGGTGAAAATCTGGACTTAAAATACTACAAAGTCATGAACTTATGAGGGTGCATGGAAACTGCGCAATGCTCACTCTTAACACAGTCATTTTATGGACTTTTGTCACTAAATTTTCAACATAGCCATTTTAAGACCTCTGCTCATGAACAGTGTAACTGTGATTTTCTTAATCTGTCCCAAACATTGCTTTCGCACCCAACAGCACCATTGTCGCTACATATCGAAAACATTTGGGCAGCATATGAAAAATGGCAGCTATACTGTTCATAAGGAAGTGTAATAAAATGGCAATGTTGAAAATCTGGATGCAAATATTAAATTAGCAAACTTATGAGCATGCATAGGACTACTAATGCACGCTCAGAAAACAGTCATTTTAGGAATTTTTCACCAAATTTTCAACATAGCCATTTTAAGACATCTGCTCATGAACAGTGTCACTGTGATTTTCTTAATTTGTCCAGTACATTGATTTCACACACCGACCGCGCCATTGTGCGCTACATGGGCAGAAACACGTTTTGGGTGAGATGTGAAAAATGACAGCTGTACTACTCATAAGAAGGTGTGGTAAAATGGCAATGTTGAAAATCTGGAGGAAAATACTGAAAATTCGTGAACTAACGAGCCTGTTAGGAACTGCATAACGACGTCAGAACAGTCATTTTTTTTTGATTTTCACACAATTTCAAATAGGCTTTGGAAAGAGCTCACCTTGGCGAACACTGGCAGTGTCATTTCATTAATCGGTCCCGAAAGGTGATTTCGCACAGTGAATGCGAAATCACCCTTCGGGCCCGGTTAACGCCATGACAGTGACAGCATTCATGAGAAGGGGTCCCAAAAACCCATGTTGAAAATTTGGTGCAAAAATTCCAAAAAATGCCTGAGATATGCAACAAAGTTGAAAACCCCTATCTAGCCCATTATACAGCTTACCGGCATTTCCTCAGTTTGCGTCGGCTTTGAAGAGTGCAGATGAAATTCTCGTCCATCAAGATCGCTGCGCCCGAGTCTGGAGGTAAGTATGGGTGAGGGGGTGTGGGGAGGCAGGAGTGCGCAGTGGGTGGGTGGGGTTGTGGGGGGCAGGAGAGAAGTGCCAGGTGTAAAAAAAAAAGACAACGTGGGATGTTTGCCACGCTGGGGTGGGCTCCCAGCATGGCAGAGGACGGCTGGGGGCGTGGAGCCGATGGGGATTGGGCACCCCCATCGGCCATGGCATGTGTTGCCACACTGGGGTGGGCTCCCAGCGTGGCACCCTGTACTCGGGGGGCGAGACAGTGAAACTGACGGGGGATTGGGCACCCCATCGGCAATATCACTGAGTTGCCAAGCTGGGGTGGGCACCCATCGTGGCATTTGGAAGGCTTTGGGGGGAGCACAGCACGGCTGACGGGGGATTGGGCACCCCCGTCGGCTATAGAGTGTGTGCGTGGGGGGGCACGCGTATGCATGCGTGTGTGTGTGTGTGTGTGTGTGTGTAGGGGAAGCTGCGCATGAGCAGGCAATATCTTATCGCTGCTCACTGAAGCGTAGCTCCGCCTTTCAACTGTATGCCACTGCATTTTGGAGCTTGTCATAGACAGTTCCAGCATGCACTGGCGGACAGGGGCCGCGCATGCCAACACACTGACTGAATTGGAGGAGGGGGTGACACACTTCCGAAAACTCGGATGATGGCACTATGTTTCTTGCACATGTGTGCAAGCAAACATAATAAAAACATACAATGAAAAAAACACCAATGGGTTAACCATATTCAAAACCCCCCATGAATAAGGCAAATACGTAATATTCCTCTTTATGGGATTTAACCTGCTTCCCCAAACTGCATGAAAAAACAAGCTCAGCAGCAAGCTTCTAATTTCTTTGGAGGTGGATACATCTTACTAACATAAAGGAATTGTGGTAAAAATTTCATTTTAATTAATACCAAACATTTTTGTTTGTCAAGCTTCCAAGTATTCCATTTGGACACCATCACATTTCCTAGCTCTATCTTTGAGGTCCAGTTTAACAAATCCAAGTCCCCTGGACCCCAGAATAATCCTAAAATGTTTATTGGATGTTGATGAAATGAATTCCTGATATCATAGTAACCATCTGTTGATGAGTCCTCAAATAGATACCTTGACACTTTGATGTTTTCAAACTCGCACCTGATACCAAGAATAACCAGTACATATATCTAACGCTATTGCTATAGAAAATTCATCTGGCAAGAGAAGACATAAGTCATCTGCATAGGCAATACATTTAGCAGGGTTTTGCAATGTCCTCAACTGTAAAGATCTGATACCAGCATGAGCATTAATGCTCCTTAATAAAGGGTCAATACAAAATACATATAAGAGTGGGCTGAGGGGGCAGCCTTGCCTAACCCCTCTTTGTACCAGAATTAAGGGTCTGACATGCCCATTAACTAACGGAGTTACAGTAGCTGATTTGTACAATAATTGAATCCTCTGGATAAATTGCCCCAGGACATTATAAAATTTCAAGACCTCCCACATATAAACATGACTAACTGAGTCAAAAGTTTACTTTGATCTAAAGAGCATAAAAAGCCCACAACCTCATTAATATTACTCCATGTAATAATCTCCCGAAGTAAAAGTTAATACTCCGAGATATTTGAGTGTTTAACCAAGCACGCTTTTGGAGGGCTAATCACATGATCCGCCACTTGTTGTAACCTAACAGTCAATATTTTTGTTAGAAGTTTAAGATCAGTATTTAATAGACAAATAGGTCTCCAATTGGCTAATGAATGTCTATCTCCTGCCTTGTGAATATACACCAAGGAACCTTGTACCATTTCAAAAGGTATTTTAGTCTGAAGCATATAAGAAAAACTGTGGGCCAATTCCGGGGCTAACACATCTACAATACGTTTATGTACTTCAGTTGTAAGGCCATCTTTTCCTGGAGATTTGTTAAGAGGTAAATACTGTACCTGACAGCTGTTACTATTTCAGAAGAATGAATATCTTCCAGCAGTTCTTGAGCCAAAGTGGCTCGAAATTTTGGAATCTCTATACCTCGCAAAAAGTGACGAATATGTTCTGGATCTATATCTTTAAGTGAAAACATGTTTTTAGTATATGTAGACACAATATCCATTATTTTGTGATGTGCATCATGAACCTGCCCTAAAGAATCTTGGAACCATCCATTCTTTTTGTTGTACCCTCTGGCCTGGATATTCAAAAGGGGTTGCGCCATGTAGCTACGACAGTCTTGGCTAATCGCCATTCTGCGATATTCAGAAGGGGCCAGTTGCGCCCTCGAAAACATGCTGAGCAACAGCGCAATGGAAATGAAGGGATGCGCAACCGAAGGGGGCGGGTCCATGCATAAAGTGCGCAATGCGATATTTGAACACTTGCGCAATGCGCAAGAGTGGCTCAGCCGGAGGATGCGCAGTACCGGATGTGAGCCAAAATAAAAAGGCTCAAGGGAGCAGCGCAAGAACCCTAGCAGGCCGCAAACTGGGGGAGAGAGACAGAGAGACGAGAGAGAGAGAGAGAGAGACAGGAGCAGGAAGGGCAGAGAGGGACAGTGGGTCCTGGAGGACAGAGAGGCCAGTGGGGTGTGCCCGGTGCAGTGGAAGCAGCAGTGGGGGCAGTGGGGGTAACACAGGAACAGCAGCTGGGGGGGCAGAAGCCAGGGAGATGGACAGTGTCAGCTTCCACATGGAGGCTGTAATGAGGGGGGTGAGACAGCATGCTGCAGGGGGATGTGGCTGCAGAGGAGCCTGTCGGCGGTATGCCCCCGACAGGCGGTATCGTGCCCACATCAGCTTCGAGCTGTACACAGACATCGAGATTGTGGGCCGGTACCGCCTGAACAGGGCAATACTGAGACGGCTCAGTGAGCTGTGCAGTGATGTGATGCAGGCACCCTCACGACGGAGTCATGCTCTGTCCGTGGAGACCAAGGTGACAGCCTGCATGTGTCTGCTCACCACGGGCACCTTCCAGAGGCCGACAGGGGACACCACAGGCATTACACAGTCGGCCATGTCACGCATCCTCACCCAGTTCCTCAGCGCACTGCTGCCTCATGCTGCGGAGTACATCCATTTCCCCAGCACCGCGGCAGAGCGTACAGCAAACATGCAGGAGTTCCACAGGGTAGCACATATGCCTGGTGTGCTAGGGGCCATAGACTGCACCCATGTGGCCATTCGCACGCCACCTGGCCCCGATGGCCAAGCTTATCGGAACTGAAAGGGCTTTTCTAGTGTCAACTGCCAGGTGGTGTGTGATGCCACTGGGCGCATCATCAATGTCTGTGCCACACACCCTGGCGGAGCACAGGATGCCTTCATATGGCACCAATCTGCACTGTGCCATCGATTCGAGTGGGAACATCCCCACGGGTCATCTAGTGGGTGAGTACACATGTATGGAATGCAAACTCTGTGCAAGGGTGGAATGACACAGGTGCCATGGTAGTGGCACACAAGGATATGGACAATATGGACCTGACCTGACACTGATCTCCACTATCTCCACACAGGTGACTGTGGATACCCACTCCGTCCCCTGGCTGCTCACCATACCGGCGCCCCACGACCAGCGCGCAGCACGGTTTCAATGAGGCACATGCCGCAACACAGAACATCATAGGCGGGTGTTTGGGATGCTCAAGGCACACTTCCGATGCCTGGACACCTCCGGCGGAGCCCTACAGTACAGCCCCCAAAAGGCCTGTGGGATATTCCTGGCCTGTTGCATCCTGCACAACATGGCCAAAGACCATGGGATAGCCGTACAGGTCCAAGAGGGGGACAGCGATAGGGACGCCAGTGGCACCAGTGATGTGGGTGATGAGCCGCCCCCCCCCAGATAGAGGGACCCCCGACTGACATGGCAGGCCCAGCTGCACCGGGACACCATCGCAGAAGAGCACTACGCACAACACAGGTAAGTCAAGGGGACATGTGCAGGCAACACTGTCCATCGCAAAACCACAGGCACACAGGGGAACACACTGTGCATGAAGGTCAGGGGAGTTGAAGGGTCCAGGCATACCAACACACCATCAGAGAGGGTGAGCACTCATATGGACACACACACACACACCAGGCAGCATACAGGGCAGCAGCACAGCACTGCGAAATGACGCCGCCAACACAAGCACCACCAACCACCCCACCACCTGGACTGTCACGTATGTGTGTCAGGACCTGGGCAACCTGCACCAATTGTACAGTGCAATGCAGGCATCATCATCCACACGCACCTGTGGACAGCAGTTGGGAGAGTGTGCAGGTGGTCCGTGTGTCAGCTTGGTGAGCAGAGCACCAGCAGTGCACTGCCCACCATGACACACATTGCACACAGGGCAGCACCAGACAGGGCCTGCATTGGGAGACAGCTCAGTCAGGGAGCACTGTCCCACGGCCACCACGGATGCGTGGGCGGCCCCACCGTGGCCTAGCAGCACTGGCAGGCTGAGCAGGGGCCACATCGGGTGGCGCTAGTGCACCACCAGGGGTCCCAGTGCGCGACCACGACCTTGCCCGCACAGGGGTCTGCATCCCGCCAAACAAACTTGCACCAGGGGTGCTCGGGTTGCCCACAGCAGAACCCGGCGTCGACAGGCCTGGTGTCGCATGATGCCGGGAATGGGGAGTGGAGAGCGCACTGTGTGGTGTGTGTGGTACAGGGGCACCTGACAGTGTGGCCAATGAGTCCGCGACAGAGACCACTGCCTGGGTCAGCCTGTCAATGGCAGCGGTCACATCCGTCCGCATAAGGACCAGCTCGGCTCAGTCCCGAGCACACTCCCTGCCACGCCGCTCCACGGACACAGACAGTGCCTCCACAGACCTTGCAACCCGCCCCTGCAGCTGGACTGACTCCTGCAGCAGGTGGGTGTGTGCGTCCAATGGGTACTGTGCCCCAATGGCATCGTGACCCCCAGGGTGTGGATGGTCCTGGTGTACAGCACCCCTTGAGGGTGGGCGCTGTTTGCCAGGACCAGGTATGGGCGGATCTAAGGGCGGTGGACAAGTGCCACTGCTTGACGCTGTCCCCCCAGGCCTGGTGTGCAACTGCTGCTGCCGCCCCTCCAATTGCTGAGCCCCCAGGTCCACCTGTTCAACCCCTGTGCTGTCAACAGTGCCAGACACCTGCTCAGCCACCGATGCTGCCCCACCGGTGCTGACAGGCACAGCCTGTGACTGTGCCAGCATGCTAGTACACAGGTGTGGAGCAGGATGGCCCAGGGGCACGTGCTGGCCTGCCATGTGTCCGTCGTGGGACACACACCTAACACTGGCCATTGCAGGCCTGCTATCATCAATAGTGCCGGTGCATGCCACTGCCATAGGCACAGCATGCTGGCATACCTGCATGCCAGACTGCTGTGACACAGGCTGTGCACCCCCTGCACCAGTATCACTGCCGCCGGAGTTGTTGGGCCAGCCTGCATGCCGCTGCAGTGCCTGCAGGCTGCTGGCGGAGGTGGATGGTCCCTCCTCCAGGTCCAGCAGGTCTCCCTCACTGTCAGCACCCACCACCACCACCGTCTCCTGCAGACAAACAGGATCTGAAACAGAAAGAGAGTACATGTGAGTGCATGTGAACAACAGCCCCCCCCCACAACATCACCATGTCATACCGTGCAGTGATGGGCTTCCACCTGTCTGGAATCCTCCGCCTGGAACACCAGCAATGGCACTCGGCTGCATGGCCGTGACCAGTGTCTCCTCAGTCGGGGTCAGCTGCAACACCACTGGTGGTCCCCCACCAGTGGCAGCACGTGCCACCCTGAAGGCTGCCACCTTCTCCTTCAGCCTCCTGCGGTCAGTCCCCATCTTTTTCCGGCATTCCAGCACAGAGCGCTGGTGGCTTCCGTGCAAGTTGACGGCCAGAGCTACCCCCTCCCATGCAGCTGCACGCTGCTGAGGGGTGCCCCTCCGCCCACTCAAAAGTGGCTCATCCTCCAGGTAGGCCTGGAAGAGGGCCTCAGTCTCTGCTGTGGTGAAGTTCGGCCTCCTCCTACGCCCGCCGTCCACAGCCTCAGCCTGGTTCCCGTCAGTCATGGTGATCTGTATGGGTGGAAGTGGACACCTGTCACTGTGCAGTCCACAGCATTTCCCTTGAGCATAGCTGCGGCGGGGGCAGAAGCCCCCTTCCTCTCCGATGGCAGATACTGATGGAAAGGGTGCCCTCTGCCCCTTTCTAGTGCCCTCATCATGCTCAGCCCCTCAACCTATATCATCCTCCAGCACCCCTGCCCATGAGCATTGTCCTGAGCAGCACACAGCATGTAACTCACCTCTCACCTGCAACAACCAAATCTGGCACTACAACCCAGTGTCGATATTTATAGCGCAACACATGCAAATGAGGTGTGGCGCACTTTAATGACATGCTAATTGGCGCCACTGCGCCTTTGAATGGCTGATCGAACCGATTTGCATATATGTCGGCTGAATATCGCGTGTTGGCGCTTTAGCGCAACAATACAGAAGGTCCGCTGAGCCGATGGCGCATGTTTGTGGCTGTGTGCTGGCACTGCATTGCGCATGCCCAGACATAACGATAACGCCTATCGCGCTGCAGACCTGCTGAGCGCGATAGGCTTATTCCGCCATGGCTACCATAGTGCCAGTGGCGCTACAGCACTGGGCACTATATGGCGCTCGTGGCACTTCGCGCCGATAGTCCATTGTGGCACTGGTGCTCTGCTTAGCAGTCACACAGGATGCCTATACATCCTATGGCACTGTGCGAGCCTTACGCCATTGCCGCGACCTTGTGTATGCCCTCTGACCCCTGGCGCTGTTGACATGCCATGTGCGGCTCCTCGTTGCGCTGTCTGGTGACAGCGCCATGTAGAAGTGACGGCGCTGTTCGAACAGAGCCGATTGAGCCTGTGCTGGTCCATTGCGCAACAACTCCACGCGGGGTTACAGCGCAGCGGGGCGCCTATTGCCTGCTGTAAAGTTGGTGCCATGGCTAGGAGAGGCGGTGTCCTGGAGCCCGCTTGAAGTGACCAACCTGGTGGCTCTAGTGGAGCCCACTGTGGGCACTGTATCGGTGAGGCCCCCCTCACCCATGCCTAGGACCCATGTGTGGCAGCAAGTGGCCATGACCTGATGGGGGTCACTGGCGGGGCAGTCTGCTGAGCAGTGCGGCACGGTACAGTGACCTCCGCCCGAGGGAGCCGGACCTGCTGGACGTGGCTGCGTTTCACGCGATCAGGCGGGGCCTGGTGCCTAGCCACGGAGTGTACCATCTATGCACCCATATTCTCTGTAGGGGTGTGTGTGCTTGGGTGGCTGTGCATAGGGTGTGTCACTGTGCAGCTGTGCGATGGATGGTTATGGCTGTGTGGGCAGGCACCTCACTGGGGCAGGGGCACTCTGCTTTTGAGTCACACTGATGTTTGTCTCACCATATGTCTCCCACAGGCCGGATTGTGAGGACACCCGACCGCCGTGATGTGGGCCATGCCAGGGCCCCGGTGCCACGGGATGTCATGCCACAGCAGCAGCAGCAGCAGCGGCAGACCGAGCTGCTGGAGGAGTGTGAGTATCATTACGTCATGGATGCTATTGCATGCTGGGGGGGCAAGACCACCAACCATGCTGGACACAACAAAGGGGAGGTCATAGTTCCACCATACCGAAACACTAGTGAGTCCCCACACTGGAGTACAGTGTACAGTTCCGGAGACCATACCTGCGTATGGACATGGACTGGGTGGAGAGGGTTCACAGGAGGGCGACATGGATGGTGCATGGATTGCATCACAAGTCCTATGCAGACAGGTTGACGGAACTGAACATGTACTCCCTGGAGGGGAGGAGGGTGTGGGGATATGATGGGGACATACAAGTATTGTACAGGGGGGAACAGAGTGCAGGAAAACAATATTTGTAAGCGTAAAGGATGTTCCAGGACTAGAGGGCATGGGATGCAGTTGGAGGGGGCTCGTTTAAGAGGTAACATGAGAAGGTATTTCTTCACAGAATGGGTGGTGGACAAGTGGAACACCCTGCCAGAGGATGTGGTGGGGGCTGACTTGGTTACGGGATTTATGTATGCGTGGGTTAGCCATGAAGGAATTCTGGAGGTCAGGGGTGAGGGGGAACGGACTTATAGGACAACAGAGTGAACGTACAAGGCCAAATGGCCAGACTGGGTGTCCCATAGGCCCTTATCAGCCGACACTGTCTATGTATCCATGTATGTAGGCATGACACAGGTGACCTGCATCACAGTCCAGCATCACGACACGCCTGTGTATGCATCACAGGTGGTCCAGGCATGCACTGGGCACATAGCTGTGTAACTGGCATCGCACCACGCTGCCACATCACTGACAGCCTAGTTTGTACTGTGATTGACGTGGGCAGTGTGTGTGTGGCGGTGGTGAGCATAGCTGGTGCCGCCTGTTTGTGATGGCCATGTGCATGTTCACTGTGGGTGGGTGCATGCCATCACAGGTGCAGGACATCTGGGATATGGGCTGCAGGTTGGATGGTGTTCAGGGTTGTGGTCAGTCCCAGCCATTGACTGTGTTCCCATTTCCTAGGCCTCGGGTGCTGAGACACATGCAGCAGGATCTGCGGCGCCTGACCCAGGTCAGACTTGACAACCGGGAGCTCCTGCAGGCCATGCTGCGGCCAGGTGACGGCGAGGCGGCACAGAAGGGGACGCCAGCAGGGGGAAGACCAGGAGCCAGCTGGGCCGTAGCCTACATTCCGCTCCCACTTCTCCATCCCTTTCACCCTGCCTTCCTCCTCTCCAAGTTTTTATTCTCCCCTTGAACACCCTGCCTTTTACCCGTTCCCCACCCTGTACATAGTTTCAGCTGTTATTGTTTATCTGTTGTTTTGAAACATACATTTCTATTTTGATACAACTGCTGTGTTGGTGTCTGCTTTGCAACTGGCTATGGGTGCTCCATTGCAGAGGTGTACATGCCATCTGGGCTGCTATGGTCCTGGGTAATATGTGTGTGTGTGTGTGTGTGTGTCCATGAGGAGTATCACCAGCATAACATTGCCTTTCTGTTGCTCTTGCCATCTAGCTCGCCACCACCGCTGGGTGCACAGGGTGGGTCTGGCTGGTATGCTTCTCTACAGCATGGGGTTGACGTGTGGCACCGGGGTGCATGGTGTTCCTGCAGTGCCTGTCACTGCACATGAGCGGTGTCTTGGGGAACGGGCACGCTGTGCTGTGTGGGGGGGACTGATATGCACTGTGGTTGTCAACCCCTGTGTGTGGCAATTTCTGCTTGCCAGTGGTTGTGCTGGGGTGCTGCTGGCTCTGCTATGCTTTTAGTTGGCTTGTCCCCATGGGCACGTGATCATCCGTCCCACCCCCAGTGATGCTGTGCTTGGGGTGTGCCAGTGTGGTGTGGGTTCTGCAGTGAGTTCCTGTGCCCATGTGTGGCATGGCTGGCGGTGGGCCCAGCCTGCCCCCTGGATGTGCAGTTCCATTGCTCTGGAGGGCTGTGCTAGCTATGGCGGCTCTGCAATGCTCAGCTGAAACTTCCATGGTTCGCCATAAGCGCGGCATTTTGGCTCAACTTCTCCCTTTCCTGGTTAGCCGATGGCGCAGTATGTGCGATATTGAGCGTTTGGTTGCTTGCACGAATTTGCTCTGCTCCATGTTTGAATATCGACTCCTGTTGCGCATTTGCGCAACTGGTTTGCGCTGGCTCCTACTGTTGCGCCAGTTTTCAGCGCAGTTTGAATATCCAGGCCTCTGTTTACAGGCATCATATGGGCAAATAGTAGAAACAGCACCCCTTAAACCAAAACTTTGTTGAAAAGCTAAAACAGCTGCATTTTTTGATGAAACTGAAACATTTCTCTCTTTAAGTGTGAAATATGAGTGTGGTAACCATGTGTTGATGTATATGATAAGGAAATCAGAGATTGTAATTGTTTTCTATTTCACAAATTTTGTAAATATTGCATATCTCTATCTTTTTTACTTAATACTTTCAGCAAGATAATCAACTCTCACTTCATATCCTCCCACCACTGAACTGGTGAGTCATATAGAAAAAATATCATCTTCTTTGCGGATTGAAAATACTGCACTTGTGTATGACAGTAGTCTTTATGCAGCAAAGAGGAATTACATTTCCACAGACCCCGGCCAATCTGAACCCCTGTTCCCAAACTAAGAAAAAGCATAGAATGATCCAAAAATTCTACCACCTGAACTCCTGCTGCTGAAATATTTGAATGTTATGATAGAAAGAAAAAAATCTATGCTAGTAGACAAAGGACCTTTATGAAAAGTTGGTACCACTTTTGAAAGGTGGGAAAACATGGCCTCCATCAAATTCGCTTTGAGAAGTACTTCATTTAAACAGTTGTAATCACAAAAGGATTTTAGTGTTTTAGTGTGTGATCCCCTATCCCTTTTATCTAATCCACAATTAACCCCCCCAAATAACCACCTGTGCAGTATGTAAATATGATTGTATCAATCTGAAAAGAGAAACCCTGTCAGCTTTTGACTGCATTGCGTAAATATTTATAAAGTGAAACAATTTCCCTTGAATACAAATATCCAGCAATAAGGCCCTGACAGGAATCAGATCCAACAGTTTAAGACATGTAAAGTCTAGGCCATGAAACAAGATCCCCACACCTGAACATTGGTCTGTACCTATTAACCAATAGGATGGTCCCACATACCAAGCAGTAGTAGCTTTCTGAATATCCAATAAAGTATGCAGTCTGATGTGCCATAAAAAATAAATACCCAGTTGCTGAAGAAGCAGAGCTGAAAAAACCTTATCTCTCTTCCTCAGGCTCTTAATACTATTGACATTGATTGAGCTGAAAAAAAGAGACGTACAAAAAGGAGAAGAAAGCAAAAAATACAAAACATACCTGATTTTTAAGAAAACATTCATTTTTTCCTAATCCCACTCCTGGTACCCAATCTAATTTTATATTTCACATGAGGCTTTTGCTTCTTCCCTTGAGACCCACCTCATTGGTTAGTGGGAGTTTCTCCTACCTGACCCACCTCTACTTCACCTAGTGAGATCATGGAAGAAGAGTCTGAGAGTACTTCAGAATAGTTATCTTTGTTAGGAAGATTTTGATATCTATTCTGAAGAGGAATAGATTGTGTTTTAGCCAATTTGGAAGCTGGGATGGGTTTCTCAGATCATTTGTGGGCCAAAATACCTTTCCTTGTCTCGTTGGGCAAGGGGGTGCCATAATATCTACAGGAACCTCTACAGGGAGTACTACTATCCTTATATTGTCATCACTAACTCCTGACTGAGAAGGAGCTACAGGGATAGGGGTTACATCTACTAGAAGATCCATATGTGATTCCTCAAACTGGGCCTGCATAACTATGGGGGGGGGGTGAAGCGGGCTGTGGTGAGGGTGAGGGTGAGGGGGGCACACCAGCCCTGACTGCTGTCGTTGAGCAACCGCTATCAAGAGCCTTTGTTCTTCACTATCACCTTCAGGATTAGTGTTATGTGCTGCCCAGGAACAACTCTGATAAGAATGTCCTTTGTCATCACACAGGCTGCAGAATAATTCATTTAAACAGTTAGTACTAACATGGCCCAACGCATTACAAAGAGAACAGCGCACCTTATCACATACACTACTCATGTGGCCCTCAGAACCACATTTATAGCAGGCCTTTGGCTGACCTGCATAAAACAG
Source organism: Neoceratodus forsteri (assembly GCA_016271365.2). NCBI lineage: Eukaryota > Metazoa > Chordata > Ceratodontiformes > Ceratodontidae > Neoceratodus > Neoceratodus forsteri. The sequence goes on from CM057456.1 coordinate 400,420,952, forward strand.
AACCCCTCTGTCATGACCTAGGAAAAAGGAATTAGGCAAGTGCTGTAGGCCATCACCAACTGAAGAAAGCATAACCTTAAATTTCCACCCCCCAGTCCAATAGTGTTCACTGTCAAAAATAGCTGTAGGACCATCCAATATGGTACAGCGCTGCTTCATCCAGTAGGTCAAATCTGTCACACTGAACCCTTTGTTCCAAAATAAGACAGTTACGAAGTTAACCGATGGTTTAGTGAGAGGAATAACCTCAAAAGGGGTCCAAAGAGGAGTGTTCCTAAGTTCATTGTACTTTTTCCAAATATGCTCCAAACCGCTAGATGTCTTGAAACTAACATCAAAGGTGTGCTATCCTGACACATGGATAAGAGCATATATTTCAGCAGCAAACAAACATAAAGAATCCTTTAATAATGTTTTCCCCATATAGACATGGACAGGGCCACAGTCCAACCCCACTTTATACAACAAGCGAATAGCATTGTGGTGTTTAGCAGGGGTCACAGGCAGATGAAATAAAGAAGCAAAAGATTTGTGTGGTTTATCAGGTCTTTTATTCAGGAGAGCATCTGGGACAGAGAATGCAGTCTGTTCTGGCAAATGTTGTGTCAGAATTGGCACTGTAGGTAAATCTGATGGCAAACTCAATGAGGGAGAGAACACCTTCAACAGGTTTAGCAGTCTGTACTGTAACTGTAGGACTTTTGATCGGGGACATACCTGAAACGCATCGTTCACCATCAATAGTTTTCTCCCAACCCACAGCAGACAATGCAGCATCTACAGACCATAGCTCAGCGTAGTCTGAGTGCACAGGTGTATCAGAAGCAAGGTGCTCGGTCGGGGAGGCCAAAGCCTGGCATGGGGCATTAAAGACTGACTCATCCTGCAAAGCCTTTGATGCTGCCATGTCAGCAACCAAAACCAGTTCAGCGTCAATACATGACAGCGGCAAAGCCGGTTCTTTCAGAGGTACCACAGCAGAATCCTGAGGGCTAATATGAGGAAGTCCATTTAATAAAGGCTGTTGTTGTTTATCGTGAGATAGTTCATCATCTGAAACATCTTCCTCTACCCAAGTTAGAGCATGAGGCACATCTACTGAGCAGTGCAAATCGGTATTAACAAGTTGCTTAGCCAACAAAGCTTCTTTCTGGGCAATTACCTCAAATAATCATCATTTCTGGCATTCCAAACTTAAAAACTCATCATCTTCTTTATCTCGAGCTGATTTCTGCTGCATGTCACCTTCAGTATCAATTCCAAAAAGCGGGTCTCCCGTCCGCTGCTTTCCAGGCTGTTGAGAAGCAGGAGGTGGGACGATCCCTCCTGCCTCCTCCACGTCCATCTCTTTCACCAGGTCCACACCGACTACCGCTATGACAGACTGCAGCAGTGCCCCCTACCTCAGAGTAGGGGAATTTCTCCAGTGTCATGGCCAAATTTCTCCCATTCACTAAAAATATCACCAACAGCTTAATCTGGTTCAGTTTCAGTTGCTTATCATCTGTATCCCCCCTCCCCCTCAGTTGCCCCTGAAAAAGGACTTCTACAGTAGGCTCAGTGAACTTACCGGGTCAACAAAATTCAATAAATAAATAAATTTACCTGAATACATAACCTGTAAAAGGGCTGGAAACAGAAGAGAATGAGATACACCCAGGGATATGAGTTGTGTTTGAATGGCATCATAGAATGTTTGGTGATCTCTAGTGGCATAACTGAGATCAGGAAAAAGAGACAACTTCCCACCCTCCAGAGTCTCTAGTGGCACAATTCTCCTGGCTGCAGCTAGGGTACGATCCTTTTCATGTAGTCCCGCACAATGGTGCAGTGGATTCTGTTCTCTCCTCGGGGTGATCTGATATATATGAGTGACATCGAGGGATGGTTCCAATTTTAGATTTGTACTCAGCCAAAGCCCAGAATATGCTACTGGGTGGTCCCTTGCAATCCTTCGAGTAAATCCATCAGTCTTAGATTTGAGGTTCTTGCCTGGTTTTCCAAGGCCTCCTTATGGAATTTTAATGATTTGTTTTCCCTGATAAGAGAAGCCATGCCATTAGCCCCCTTAAGCATGCAGCGGATGCATCATTGGCCTATGATTGTCCTGTCGCCGATTGTATTTCACAGGTCATAATTCTGGTGCTAAAGTCTTGCATTTTTTGGTCTGGGGCAACCACCCTTCTGCCTAGGGTTTAAATGGCATTGAGAATATCAATCACTGTTGGTGACAGGCCTATGGCTGGATGATGCCGCCAGAGGTTGTATTGCACTAGGGCCTGCTGCATTCACTTTTTTGCTGCAGCCTTCAATAGCCTTTCTTGGGTTTCCCATAGTTCACATAAGCCATGCTAGATTGATAGTAGTCCTTAATGCCAATTAAATGATGGTGAAAGTAGTGTTAGAAATGGTTAAATTAATTCAAACTGAAAGTTCTCTGTAGGAGCTGAGGTAGAACATAACCATTCACGATGGCTGCTGGCCACACTCCTCACCTCCTCCCCAAGGATAATGATTTATTATTGAAGAATAAACTTGGAAAACCACAGCTTGACACCATATTTTGTTTTACTGGTGACAACAGAAACCTACTGGTCTTCTATACCTCCAGTTTCTGTGTCAGATCTTTCTATTAAATGTGTGACATGAAAGAAAGTTTTTAGCTGTGCATGTAGGTGATTGAATGAAGTTTGCTTGCAACACATACATCAAAACTTAATTTCAGCCCTACAGTACAGGGAATCTTTGCATGCAGAAGCGTTACTCACTGCACTGCAACAGTAATGGTGGTAAAACTGTCAGAGAAAACCAAATTTTTAGCTATGTAAACATGCTAACAATGACAGACAAACACAGCATGCAAATTTAATCCATTTCTGTGTAAAAAGCTACAATATTGCTGCTTCATGAAAAGCTCTTGCACAGCTATGCCTGTAATTAAATATCAAAAAAGTTATACACTGCTGGCAGTAATTGCACTTACAGTAAATTATGCACAATAAATTAAAAAAAAAGTTCTTTATATAATGGGTGCAGATGCAGCTTCTCATGAGATTGGTGACCGAATGCTGAAGACCCCAATACAGCTATAGAAATAGCAAGCAAATTAATCGAAGTCTAGTCATGCAAGAGCGCCCCACACCTGAACCAAACTACACACACACACACTAAACATGAAATCGTGAAGAAAAAATTATTTGACTGTATGTCGATTTCATTACCATATTATATGTGATAAAAATTGAACATGGCACACTGAAATTTCTTCTGATTGATATTCTTTAGCAGAAGAGTATTTAGATGATCCATTCCTCTTTTTTTATACTTTCAGTTTATCTCCTCCTGTCTATCCTCGGTACCCACTCATCACCATCTCTGCCCCTGGAGTGCCTCACCTCTTACTTCTTCCTGCACATCGGGGTCTGTCTGGATTCGGTGGTCTGGATGGCCCGGAGCGGTCATCATCTAGGACTACCGAGGGGGTATTTCCCATTTTTCTGTGGTTTTCCTCTGTCCCAGCCCCCTGAGATGCCAGTGCAAGGACGCAAGCATCCAGAGAGGAGACGTGCTGACACACATCCCTCTCAAGCACCTACAGATGTTCCCCCTCCCTGACTCTGTTAGACAGAGCTGCCAACCCCTCGAGAGCCCAGTTTCCACCGGCGCTCTCTCAGGGCATCGGGTGCGTATTACACCCCTGGTATCCCACCCCAGAGGGACGACAGCATCCATTGGGATGCTCAATCCTCCCTTCCCCTGCCAACCCCCACTGACCCAAGCTCGTTCCCGAACCCGGGTCACCGGCATAGCATGAGGTGTGGCTTCCAGCGCCTCAACCCTCAGCGCCACTGGGCCAGTCTAGATGATCCATTCCTGTCCAACTTGTGCATTTTCTGTGTTTTCCTTTTTGACTGTTCATGCATCTCAACCTCAGGAATCTGTATTTCCTTTTCTTTGCCAGTGGCTAACATTGATATGTCAAAATAACTCATGATGTTGACTGACTACTTGTTAGACTGCCTGATGCCTTATTAGATTAATGGTTTGTGCAGATGTATAGATAGATAGACAGACAGACAGACAGGCAGGCAGAGAGACAGACAGATAGATAGATAGATAGATAGATAGATAGATAGATAGATAGATAGATAGATAGATAGATAGATAGATAGATGGATGGAGTGGTGGATAGATAGATAGACAGACAGATGATTAGAGAAATAGACAAACAGACAGGGCCAGTGATTGCCAGCTCACTGCTCTCACTCAAGCCAGCAGCAGCCCTCTAGCTGTGGCTACAAAAATCAAGAAAGTCCCACTGTTCTCATAAAGAGCACATGGGTGAACAACTCCTCTTGCCAAGCTGGGCATCTGGGATTTCTGAGTGCCCAGAAACTATGTGTGCAGGCATATTTTCAAATAACTAACACCAGAATCCAACTAAATGGGTCCCATTCACCTAGGTTTGGGTGTTTGTGTTTTTGAAAATACATAAATTGTATGTATTTTCAATTGCTATTTAAAAGAAACAAGATGGCAGCCACTAAAACTGATCTTTTTCTCATGACAAGTAAATCATTTCTCATGACAAAACATGAAAATAAGCACTCATGATCAGTGGTTTTTTTTTACCTGTTAGGTTAGAGGGTTAAACAAAACATGTGCTTTAAATCCTTATAATTCTGGAACCTTATAATATTTTTTCATGTAACCTTTGAAAAACACTACCTCTGTACAGGCCTCTTCTGCTCTGAAAGTTTCATGAAAAAAGTCTTCACCATCTAGGCTGTATATGAGAGGAAAAACATGTAAGAATAGAAAAACCAAACACTGTTTTGGTGCATTTTTTGGCATTCTGCATCTCAAAAATTGAACAGGATCCCATCACAAAACTTTCCATACCTTGACTATGCCAGTCTTTGTTCAATGTTGCCAAAGTTATTAAGGTGCAAAAATTGGGGTTTAACAGCCTTCTCAACCCTAGCTATAGGGATGTTTTTACACCTCTATAAAAGTGGAGGCATATGGTATACTATTGCCACCATGGAAAGGCATAGTGACTGATATATTTAAATGTACAGCTATTATAAGCCTAATTTTAGTCACAAGGGACTGGCTGAAAATTACCCCTCAGCGAACATGACGCAGTCTCTTTTATTGACACAAGATGTAATCTTTTTTCTTCACACATAGCCCACAGGGCCTTGCATGAAGAAAGCTATGACTGATTCTGTTGGCAACATGTCGAGAGCCTTACTTCTATGCCCCCAAGGAGTATATCACTATGAGGCACTGGCTTGGAGCTGTACCTTGTCCTTTCAACAGGGGGGCTAAAGACTTGAGGGGAAGGGGTGGGCATTAGGGTTTACAACCCCAGGAAGGACTCTACCACTGATTTGTCAAGACTCTGGAGACCTTTTCACTTTGTGTTCTTTAACCAAAATGTCTTCATTAACATATATACATATATTATGGTAGCACGGTAGTGCTACCATAGTTAGGGTTGAGGAGCCATTTCTATGTTAAACCCAAATTTTGCACCTTAATAACTTTGCAACTGTTTGATGGATTTACCTGAAATTTGGAATACACAATCAAGACCCATACACCTTGGGATCTGCCAAGTTTCATATCAGTCGGATACACAGTGGCGGAGTTATTAAGCATGATCTGCGCGTGCATTTACGCTTTTTCTGGAATTCTACGGTCGCGCCTACAGGTCGCACGGTTTGCGCGACAGGCCCAAAATCTTCAGGAAACGTGTGGCCGGGGCCCCCAGTGTGCCTTTCAAAGATTTCATGAAAAAATATTAAACGGTTCAAAAGTTATTCAAAAAACAATTTCCCATTATAAGTCAATGGGAAAAGTTAACAAAAAGTTCGACAGTGTCTCAAATGCATTTTTACTTTCGCAAATGGCCCTGTTACTTTCCCAAATCTGCCATCTTGTTTTCAGTGAGTGATCATAAAAATGCTTGGCATTTAAATTTGGGACCCTCTAGCAACCTAATTCTTTTTGTATTCACCTAGTCGGACCCTGAGGATGCTAGCCATGTCTTTATTTTGGGGTAAAACACCCCAGAAATATGTTTTTCAAATTTCTGGAAAAAGTACTTTCGCAAAGCACTTTCGTGCTCATGAAAGTGTCACAAATTTTTGCGAAAGCTTTCGCAAATTGCCACAGTACTTTTCTAGTCTGTGGGAAAATGACAGCAATTCTTTGACACTCCGCTGCAAAAGAACGGTTTGGAGTTTTGGGCTGAAATTTGGAGGGAACATAGCTGACATCTCACAGATGTGCCTTTCAGTGTTTTGTTGAAAACTTATTGCATGGCGGCAAAGTTACGATACTCCAAAGTTGACACTTTTTCCCATAGGATAACATTACGGCTCCCGACGCATTACAGGAATCCTTTGGCACCTGCTGCAAAATAATGGTTTGGTCTTTTTCCCTGAAATTTGGAGGGAACACAGCCAACAGCCCACATATGTGCCCTTCAGTGGTTTGGTGAAAAAATATTACAGGGAGGCAATGTTATGGAACTCTGAACTTCTCTTTTTTTCCCATAGGATAACATTACGGCGTTCGCCGCGCCTTTCAGGGCCCGTATCTCGGAAACGGTGTGAGATACGGACTTTTAGTCAGAAAAATGCTTACCACAAAACTAGCCAGGACAGTCGTAAATCATATGATTTTTAAATTTTTTTCTACGTCGTACGGTTCCTGAGATATAACCTATTTAGTATTCCAAGTCCTCATTTTCTGCTCCGATACCCATTATTATGAATACATTCTTTGTACTCACTGTCTTTCTCTATGCAGCTTTTGGGGAAAACCAGCCTGTGCACTTACATTACTGTTACCATTGCCCTTTCCACTTGCGGTTCCGTACCCGTTTCACTTACCGTTGACATCTACACCACCATGTGCGTTATCCTTTGCGTTTTCCTTTGCGTTTGCGTTTCTGTTATTTTTTGCCATTTGTGTCTACAGTACTGTTTCTCTTTCTGTTTCACTTTGCGTCACCATGCCCATTGACATTTCTGTTTGCAGGCACCATGTTACTATGTGACAACACATCACGTGGCAGACCGTTGCCGTCAACGCCACCGTGTGCCTCACCCTTTCTGTTCTCATTCGCTCTTCTGTTACCATGTGCACCACTGTTAGTGCTTCTGTTTGCATTGTTGTTCCTGTTACTATGCCACAACACATCACGTGGTGGGAGCGCGGGGCCCTCCGGGCCCTGTGCTCCCACCGCTGGATTACATTCACTATTTCTTATTATCATTCTCAAAAGAAGGAAATTAGAAGAAAAACTCCATTTAATGCATTAGTTAGGGTTGTTCCACAGCGACAAAAGTGAGGAAATTAGGTGTTAGGGTTGAAAACCCCCTTGGACCCACAACCGGCATTAGGGGTGCACATTGGGGTCGATCCTAACTCTCACCCATTCTCCTATACTTCTGCTGCTTTACACATGTGATGGGTGAGGTTCAAGATGACTGCCCAATGTGCACCAATGCATGAAAGTCGAAGAGTTTTCAACATCAGCACTTTATCACTTTGTTGCATATGAACAACAACTGCATTAAATGAGTTTTTAACCTAATATATATATATATATATATATATATATATATATATATATATATATACTGTATATATTTTAGTTAATACATCAGTTAGTAGTATAAAGCTACAAAAGTATGGACAAGTATTTTTAAGGTTTTCATCACTACCTCCTACCCTATCCTCATCCTCCACCACCCCAATGATACAAGACCAAGCTACATGCCTGGGGGCATGCCCAGTAGTGTGTTATTTGATGTAGGGCCACACACAAAACAGAAGAGTCATGGAGCATGTGGACCCAGGCTTGTAGCTTGCTTAATACAGAGCTTTGTGGGGCCTAAATGAAGCAACAGACTCATGATACATGGCTATAGACCTGTAGTTTGATTTGGCATGACCATAAACCTATTGCTTGCATTGTGCAGGGCCCAGTAGGTCCTCCACAAAGTAACAGATCCATGTGGCATGGCCCCAGAACTATAGCTTGGCCTTGGCTGATATCAGTAGGGGAGGGAGAGAGAGAGAGAGAGAGAGAGGAGATGTTGGAATTAGGCTAAAATTCCTAGCACATTTCTTTACTTATGTTGTTCATAACCCTAAATCATGCAAACAAGTAGATTTTTTGTAATGAATTTCCTTAATTTCTGAAGAAGATATGTAATAACTTATACTACAGCTTTGTGAGCCCTGCATGAGGAAAGCTGTATGTATACTTTTCTTCATGCATGGATCACAAACCAGTAGACTTATTGGACAGGGATCCAGACTTGTAGTTTGCTTCATACAGGACCCTACAGAGGATTGATTCGCCCAGGCTTCTGGGGTGGATACAGGGCCAGCATCTTAACATAGGGTAGGGCTTGTGGCCTTTACAGCCTGTGCTTTCTGTTGTGGCTTCTGTTTCTGTTGCTGCTGGAAGGGCATGGTCTTGGCCTGCTGGCAGAAGCCACATCCAGTGGGCATGCCTCAAAAAGGATCTTGACAGTGGAAGCAGCAGCATTGCCCACTTCTTGATGGAGGAGTGTAGATGTTCATGTCCATGAAGATCATTTTCACCTCATTTGACTCCTTAATTGCTTCCTCCACATACTGTCTAAAGAGGTATGTCACATTGAAAGGAACATTTACAATCTTTCTTTGAAAATCTGAGAGGAAGTCTGCTGTTCTAAGCCAGGAATGTCTCCATATGCAAATCACAGCAGTGACTACACAGACTGCTGTATCAGAGGCACGCAGAGCAGCCCTTGACTGGTGAATATTAGATTTGAAACCTTGAGTAATACCCAGCAACAGAAGAAGACTCTGGGAAGCTCTCTGTGATATCTCTGAGTCTGTTCTAGTTTGAGTATTCATTCACTATATAATGAGTATAGTGCACTGGATTGGTTCTAGCAATTATATACTTCCTATATGGGAACCAAGAGACTGCCAGAATGGATATTGGTCTGCTCAAAGCTGCCTCTGTAAGGGTCTCAAAGGGAGGTGTGATAAACAGCACCAAAGATTCAGTGAGTGAGGGAATGCTAAGATACGCCATCTGTATTTTCTTAGCTTCATCTGCAGCCACTGTACTGAAGTTCAGAGCTTTGCATATATTCTTCAGTAATAAATGAAAAGACAGATCTTCTTGAGGAGTCTATGGCAACTGGGCAGACGGGCTGCCTCTTGGCCAGAAGGATACTCTTTTTACACCTCTGTCCCATCGCTAATAAGATTTGGGTTATATTCCTGTTCATCCACCAGTAAGAATAATGACTCCAGGGGCTCTTGGATTGGTGATGAGGTTAAAACTGAGAAAAACTCCCTCGTCAGCACTGAGGTCCACTCCAATTCTGACAGTGGTAACTCAGAAGAAAATTGTTTTGGTGCCATTGAAGGTCCCAGCACTACAGTTGACCCTGCACTGATGATGGCACTGACACCACCAGCAGTGCTCGCACTAAAGATGGCACAAGTACTGTAAATAGTGATGTTACCAGCAGCAACACTGGTAATGAATATAGCACTGATGCCACATATGGTGCTATCCCTAAGTGAGCTGAACTCAGAGACATCCCAACACTGTCATCTGCACTGTAGGTGGAGCAGATTTGGTTTGGAGGAGTCATTGCTTCATGAGAACTGTTCATTGACCAAACTGCTCATCCAAAATATCTCCTATAGGTAGATGAGGTGTCAGAGATGGAGGAGCAAGCCCCTAGGGCATGAAGAAGTCCAGCATTATATCATCCCTTATCAGTGACAATGAAGGAGAGCACACCAGAAGTTTTCTTGTACCTAAGGGAGACAGCTGCCTTGGGGCAAAATAATGAGAACTTGACATGGACCTGTGTCATCCTGTTCCCCTTTCCTTTTGATGCAAGTATGAGTTAGGTGTGGAGTGATCATAGGAGATCAATGGTGAACTTGAACAGGGCCTGTACCATTTATTTTTATGACTATGGGAGGACTGCTTATCCTCCTAATTGAGAGATTGACCAGTACATGAACAGTCACCCATAAAGGAGTGGTGGTTGGACACGGCCTCATTGCCAGAACAGATTACCTTGTCACATGCCGCCCTGCCTGCCATAATGATTTTAAAATATTGTTGAATGAGGCAGGACTGTGGAAAAACTTGATAAACAAACTTTGAGAAAACTGTTCCAAAAGCAAAAATCTGCTGAAATAGAGATAGAGATGTGATGAACTCGACAAGAATGCTATTTGTATGAAAACAGACAATCTGTTCCCCCATGAGAAAAGCACTGAGCTTCAGCAGCAGAAATAAAGTAACTATTGTAGTTGGGGCTTGTGCCACTTTATACCCTGCAAGCACTTGGACAGTGACATAAGTTGGTATTATGTAACAGTGCTGCCATCCCTAAAAGTTTTGGTTCCCATGGGGTCCTGTTACATCCAGATTTAAGACCAAAGAGTAGGAATCTATGGGAAAGATTGATTTTTTTTTTATTATACTCAATCTTTTTTGTTTTGTTTTGTTTTAAAACATCAATGAATGGATTTCTTGTTTTCAGATTTAAAAGAAAGAAAAATTAGGATTTTTTTTTTGCAGGTTACTATACTGGGAATTGGGCACTCCATTGTCAGGGGATATTTGGGCATCACAGTGTTGCATACAGTGATGGGGGAGCATTAGCTGGCACCGAGGGTTGGGCACCCCCTGTAGGTTTTAAGAGATGGGTTGGGTGGGGGGATACAGGTACCAGGATTGATCTCAGACTGACACCAAGACGTTGGCATGCTTTGCAAGAAAACAGAATCAGCTTGATTCCTAGGAGAAGACAATCCCATTCCCACAAGAAATGGGTATATTGGTGTATATGATCTGTGTCTGTTTATGTGGTAAGTACTAAAATGCTTTACTTTCAATATTCAAAACATAGAACAGCAGAGTGACACCACTCCAGTCAGTGTGGCTCAGTTGGTAGCACATCCACCTCTGGACCAGAAGGTCGTGGGTTCTCATCCCACATCGGGATTGCACTTGCACCTAAAAATTGCTGGCATCCGAGTGCAGTATTGGGGGGTGCTGTACTGCTGGGGTGTGCCGTCCTTCAGATGAGACGTTAAACCGAGGTCCCTTATGCCCATCCTGGTGTTGTCCTGGTGGGTGTCCAGGTGGAAGTAAAAGAACCCAGGGCACTCTTCACAAAGAGCAGAGAACATTCCCGGTGTCCTGGCCAACATTCCCCTTCCCATAAACCAGTTCATGCAATTATCCAGGCTGTGTGTGGGTGATGATGTGCAATATGGCCACCGCCACATATTCATTCACTTCACTACCAGTCTAGCATTGCTTGTAAAGCGCTTTGGGATACTTTGTATGAAAAGCACTATATAAATGCTGATTCTTCTTCTTCTTCCATAGCTAAACTGATCAATGAGGTAGGAACGTGTTAGAACCTCAGAGTTACTGCCATCCTGGTGGCCCATTAGCAGTGCATTTTGCTGCTATGCAGGTGACCAACATTTGGGATCAAGCCCGGGTTGTTGCATCAGGGGCAGGCTGGGCTGAAGCAGTAGCCATTGGCAGTGCATTTCTCCCAGGAAGGGTAGGTGGAGAGCTCCATTACCACCATGACCCCTGCAACTGGGCCATGGAGCTTTCTTCTGCCGTGGAGTCAGCTGTGTGTGACCGAGGCCCTAGGACTGGCTGAGCTCACATTGGGGGGAGGTGGGAGTGATCAGGAAGAGAAAAAAAACACTCTTATATGACAGATCAGGCCTTGGGACTCTCCTGGGTCCTATTGCCTGTTGGCACTAGCTGTGGACTCCCTTGGGGGGAGGATGGCCCTCCTCCTGAAGACCCTGCCAGGATAGGTAAACCATGGGGGTAACTGTTGGGTTACCAGGGCCTGGGTGAGCCAAAGGATGCAGGCCTGACAGGGTACATCCCTGGGATCAGTGTATACACCTGTGGATGTAAAGGGTCAGGGAGAAAAAACTCTTTCTGTTTTACTTGCTTTAGCCACAGTATGGGAATACATTCATTCCATGAGTCACAAGCACTGCCTCATTAATATACAAATTATATGGGTTGCCATTCCCTGAGGAAAAAAGTATTAAACAGTAGCACATATGAAAGTATAAGGCAGTTCATGTGGAAATAAAATGGGACCAGACCATTTATTTAAATATATGGGTATTGAAAAGTCTGGCAGACCTACTAGATAGTACTTTTCAAGGTCATGTAAGTAATATAGAACTTCAACTGTTTTCAGACTTAGGCTGTGTAATATGTACTAACTTGAAAGTTAGGTACACATATAGTTTCCATATATAGGTTACATGTATTGTTTCAATGTAGAGTCTCCTTATCCATGTTAGTTGTTCTATGCTGTTGGCATTTCAAATAATTTTTATTTTCTTTTATTATTACTTATTTATGATTTGTGTATAATAAGTAATGTAGTTTCTTCTAATTAACTTATGATTGACTTAAGGACTTCATCTTCATACTAGTTTTGTTTTGTTTTATTATGTAATATGTATGACCTGAGATGTATTGATTGGTTGTTGTCTATATAAGAAAAAGTCAATAAAACTTTGTTTATACTAAAAACGAAAAGGCTGGCAGAGGGCAAAGGGGGTGTAACTTGGAGAGGAAATTATTGCAACAGGAACCCGTTTGGATATTCAAACTGACAACACGTAAAAATGAGAAGGAATTGAATAAAAGATCTATGGTAAAGCCGGTGAGACAAACTGTCAGTGATGTTAAGACTACTTTAGTATAGGCATTTACACTTTCTGCATTTTATAATATGTCCCCTAAGCTATATAATACATAGTAACAAAGGTTGGGATCAAAAGACTGATGCAGGAGTCATTCTGGAAGTTGATTATAACAATGACATTTTTTTTTTGTATTTTTCAGTATGCCCTTCTATCTGCATAGTAGCTGTTACAAGATGGTCTCTGACTTAAAGCTGAGGGCACCTGAAGGAGAAGTACTGTAGTTATTTGCATGGCCAAAAAGGCACTGGGATTTCTAATGTCTAAGGAAGAATTCACATGCTATACAAGAACATTTACAAACAATAACTATCACTACAATATTGGTCTCAGTACAGAGGCATTGTGATCTATGTGCACGAAGTTTGAAAATTAACATGAAATGCAACCATGTAATTTACTTTTTTAACAAAATGCTTGTTTTTGTAATATATGTGGAGTAACTTACAGTATGGTTCACAAAATCAATTGTTTTGCCTTGTGTGGATGTGTGGTGTATTTATGATTGTTGTAGTATATGTTAAAGTAATTTTTGTAAGGAATACCACAGCAGGGCACTGATATCCCTTTGAAAAAGCACACACCAATGCACAAAACATCAGGGTGAAGGTTGTGCTGCGCTGCTGCTGCTGCTGCCAGTTGTAAGTTGCAATTTTATTGTTTTACTGAAAGATATTAAAACAAGCGTTGGTCAGTGCCAAATGTTTGCTTGCTTATATTTGCTGTGTAGTTGGGCATAGATAGCAGTGCTCAACTCCTCAGGAAAGTTGTAGGCCTCTCATAGAGTTCTTACTGACTGGACAGACCAGGCTGGCAGACTTAGTGACCACTGTTAGCAGTTTTTATTCATTTTCATTCCCCTCCCTGGAGTGGCCCTGCAGCATTTGGCCTTCCACAGATCACCACACCAGCTGATTCTCCCAACCTGAGACTCCTGACCCAACTGATTCTGTGTCCAATAACCACAAGTAGCCATCATTCTCCTGCAGTGGTGTGGACACACAGAATTCCAGGTCAGAGCAGAACTGAAAATTAGGAGAGTAAGCCAGTTGGTCTGGACATGGCAGGTTTGGACAATTCAGTTAGCAGCTGCTTAACTAAATGCAGTAGCTTTCCCTTGCTGGCAATGCTGGCAAAGATTTGGGGAAGTGGCTTTGGGTGAGCCGGGTGGATTGCATAAATCCAGAAAAAAGATGCAGATGCTATGTGAGCTCTCACCTCATCTCAGCCCTGTCTGTGAGTCTGATTCCAAGAAAGAAGCTGAATAGAGTGACAGACTGTCTATGACGGCTCACAACATGAAGCAACCCAGCCCAGCGCTGTGAAAAAAAGGGAAAAAGAGCAAAAAGCTTAACTAATTTCTGATTAAAAATGCAAACACAGGCCTTTTAGCATGACTTCCTGCCCTGAAAAAATGGAAAGCAGGAATCACTCTCTCAGTGCCCATGAGTTTGTAATCATGGGACACTGCAGGAAGTGAAGAGGTACAGTGAGAACAAACAGAAGAGCGAGCTAGCTGTTCATGTTTTTTTTTCTTGGTTACGGTCAGATCCTGCTCTACACTGTCTGTCTAGAACAGACTCCATGCAGCTTGCTGTAAGCAGCCTCCTCACCTTTGGATGGGGCAACAGGGCAGCAGTGACAGTTCCTGAGTGGGTCTGGAATGGGTAGGTCATGCAGCTGCAGTGTGGTACTTCCTAACACTTGAACCCAGATTCCATGGGACACACACACAGTTGAGCAAGCACTGAAATGTAAAAGGCAATCAGACAAGCTTTCAGTTTCTATCCAATAACCAAGGTCCCAATTTTTCTGCAGTACTTTTGGATGAAGCTCTGTGGTAGGGTTACCATTTGCTCCAAGACTTTTTGTGGCAGTGGATTTTAGTTTTAACAGATGTTCTGTAGCACCAGTGAAGTGCCACATCACAGCATCAGCTTGCCATCCTGATACTGTGTCCATGGCAATGGCAATGGCAACTGGAATGGGAGCATGTCAAGTACAGTACCACTAGCTCAAACAAATAAATCCACAAACTTCATTTTTTTATCACAGTTTATCTCCCACTGCCATCAGAGCTTGCTGGCAGTAGTACTGACCATCCATGCTCTGTCCCCCCTGTAGCTTTTGGAGGATTATGGGCACAGCAGTTGGGGCTGGATTCTTTTTGTCTTTATCTGGTTGCTTTATTGGTCTCCAAAACCCAACCTCTGAGGACACTGGCACAAAGAATGGAAGTCCAGGCTGTAGAAGTGCTGGTGCACATCTCAGCCAAGGGCCTAACAGCGTCCTCCCCTCAAACACTGTGAGTCTCACGCGGTTGCCCATGCATCCACAAGAAATGGTAATGAGGAGGTCTGACAGCCCCCCCCCTTGGAGGAGGATAGCGTTCTATGGGTTGCTCAAACCTCCTCTCCCCAGCTGGCCTCTAGTAACCCAGGCTCTTTCCCGAACCTGAGTCACCGTTGTTAGGGGTGGTAGTGCTACCACTGTGCTGATGGGCTGGCACAAACCCACAAACTTCTATAAATACTTTTTTAAAAGCTAAAAAAATCTGTTATGCTTATGCAAGGTCCTGTCTGATTGCATAAATGAAATATGCAGAGGGGACCGTATGTGATGAATGATTTATCTATAATTGTGTTGTTTACACCATTTGTGAGGTTACCCAAGGTCAAACAACACGTGTATAGATAAATCATTTATATTGCAGTTCCCCATTGCATATCACTTATTCATAAAATATGGATAAATACAAAAGGCTGCCAATAAATCCATTTATCAGTGCAACAATACACATAAATCAGAGATCACTGATTTATAAATATAGTATGTTTGTCATCACTGATTTATAGATAGTTTATCATATACTTGTAGCCACCACCTCAACTCACCAGCACTACTTATGCTTTCCTTTCACCCAAGTCACCCATTCCTTACCAACTCACCATCTCCTTTCCCTAAACCCTTTTCTCGTCTCCATGCATCATTGTTATAGTCATGCTCCTTTTTTAAAACTTCATCAATTTTAGTTTTTTGTAGATTTCATTTTTCTTTGGTTTAACTGCCATCAGCATCTCCACTAACTGTGCATGCTTCTGCTCGCTCAACTAACACAAACCAATACCCAGAATCTTCAGCTGCTCTCCACGCTCCACAGTTTAAAAGCAGTGCTTCTTTTACAAAAGGAGAGCACACCAATAATACCCCAGCCAACACTACTGTATTTTGCCTTTTTTTATTACCTTGACAACCGTGGCACTTTTGTCTGCCTAGGACCTCTGCTTGATCCTTGCTCCTTTACCATGATGGAAACCTGGCTAGCACGCCCACTTGCTCCACATGGTCCGCTATAAAAAACAATTTAAAAATAAAATAGATGCTCAGTTAAATTAATGTCCTGAACCATGATTGCACCAACAACAAATCTAAGCTGTGGTCAGGGTGCCAGCCGTCTCGCTCACTAACAGGCTCCACCATGCTGATCCAAAAAATATGCAGTGCCCATAGAAAATAAAACAATAGAAATTTTCATCAGTGCATCAAATACAGCAAGTTGTCATAGCATCCATACCGCCAGCTCCATGGTGCCCAGCAATAGGGGATTGCCCGGCATACTGGTGACCTGGTTTCATGCCTGAGCCCGGGATGACAGGAGCAGAGGCCAGTGAGGAGAGTTTGGAGTATCCGAGGGATGCTCTCCTCCCTGGGGGTGGGTGGGTCAGATCCAGTGTCACTCTTGAGTGGCTCCTTGGGGCCAATGGCAGCAGTGCACTTTGCAGCATGGCTGACCAAGAGCTGCATGTAAATTCACACAGGATGCCATAAGCGTGCAGCCCATGAGGGAGGGTGGAGGGTGGGTGCAAAACAGGAAAATGCCTCTTGGCTGGTTGGATGATGGCTGCTGGCCTCCCGTTCACTACTCAATCGTGGGAGTGCCCATGCCAGTCCTCCGCAAACCCTGGTGAATTCTCCATGCCTATGGGCAAGCACTTCCCCTCCTCAGTATCCCACACCTGAGGGTGAATCCCCTTACAAAGGGGAACATCCAGCAAACCATGGGGGTTGCAGATCAGGACTGGTGTGATGGCGATGGTGAGGCTGGCGGGGGGTTCTAGGTGACCTAAAGGAGTGACCAGTCAAGGTGATGGGAGGAGCATAAATAAATCAATAATAAAAAAAAATCCTTACCAACCCCTACCAACCACTCCAGTAGGTGTAACAACACAGAGACACAGTGCACCATCAAAACTTTTGTGCTTTCTTTAAGATTGTCACCTCAAATTTTCAACATAATCTTTATATGACCCTACTTCATGAGCCTGTTAAGTGATTTTTTTTTCAAATCCTGATGGAACAGTGGTTTTGCAGAGCAAATGTGAAATCATCTTTCTGGTCAGATTTGAAAAACAACACCTGTCACATTCATGAGTTGGTGTGAAACAATGGCAATGCTGAAAATGTGGTGCCAGAATACTGTAAATTATTTAAGGTATGAGTGAATGTTGCAAAAAATTCAATTCATCTTCATAACTTCAGTGTTTTTTTAAGACATTGGGCCTGACTCTCAAAGCAGGCTTGGACTGGCACAAGCTGCAGTAAACAGCAGCTTGCACCAAAGCCCAGTGCGTCAGGGACCCTGTGCCCAATTCTCTTACATGCAGGGTCCTGGTGGCTAAGTCCCGAAGCTTATGGCAAGCCAGACTGGGCACCAAACACACAGTGCAGAAGGAGGGCTTGCTGTAAGCTGCAAGCTGGCTGTTTTCTGGTCCAGCAGTGCTTGTGCCCAGTGGCGGCTCTACACCAGGACCTGCCAGGGCACGTGCCCCAAGTAAAAAAATACTGTGCCCCAGTTGGTGCCCCATATGGTGCAGAGCTTCCCCCATAGTAACAATGTATCAGTGCCCTGGCTGCCATCTGTTGTGCCCCAGCTGTACCCTGGTAACCATTTGTGGCTAGAGCCACTAGTGCTTGTGCCACCCTGCCCTGATATGCCTGATAAAATAATAGCTGTTGACCTGGTGGTTTAGTGGTACCTCCCCAACCTTGACATGCCCAAATCAATCTGGTCATCCTGGTGGTCTAGCAGTCCCACATCCCCCCCACCCTGGCAACAAGTTCCCAGCACCCCGCACCCCCTCTCTCAACCCATACTCCGAGCTGGGACCGGCACAGCCCTCCTCACACCACCTCAGCTGGCCCCGACTGAACTGTCACTGTGAAAGTTTAATGCAGTAGGCACTCACTGATCAGTGAGCTCCTACTGTAATATGTGACAGTGACAGTTCAATCAGGGCTGGCTGAGTGGTGTGAAAGGAAGAGCTGTGCAGGTCCTAACTTGGAGTGCGGAGGCGTCTATGCCAGGATGGGGGGTGCTAGACCACCAGGATGACTGGGATATATGGGCATATTGGGGTGGGGGGAGGGACAGCTAGCCCACCAGGTGAAATGGAAAATACCAATGGGCATATTGGGCTGGGGGCAGGGTCCACTATACCACCAGGTACGGTGATTGGCTTTGTACCTATTAGGGGACATTGGGATGGGACCGCTGGATTACCAGGTCATCCTCACATAGCCGCAATGAGGTCTGCTCTCCCAGAGGAGATATTTCTAAGTACTCTTAGACCATCCCTTGCTGGTCTAAGGGTATTTAGAAATTCTCCCTCTGGGAGAGTTTTGAGAATCCCATTTATGGGCTGTGGTACTTTCCATCTGCCACATGCACCCTTGTGCTGTGTCGCAGATCATTTGTGGGCACATGGGTGGTGCAAGCTCTGTTTGGGGCAGGTAGTCTGAGGTTGATGCAGGCTGCTTTTGAGAATGACTCTGGGGGCAGTAATTGACGCAAGGTGCCATTCGCACCATTTATGTTTCATGCAGGCACCTTGCGTCACTATCGGGACTTTGAGAATCAGACCCATTTACTCCAAATTTTTGACATAGTCTTTTTATGACCCTGCTTCATGAACCTGGTAGGTAACATTTTCTAAAAGGACACTGTCAACCCCCCTTAGGTCTCAAAGTGTCCCTAGTTTAAAAAACACATTTTATGATTGCCAACAATCTGTAAAGATTGTTGATGTAGCTGGTAGTTTGATTCAGACTCTTTCTTTTCTTTAAAAAAGTGAAAAACAGACTGCCCACCATACTGGTGTTATCACACAAACACAGGTTTATTTACATTCCTTGATCAGCTCCAACTGCACCTTTCCTGGACTTGAGAACACCTACAACACAGTCTAACCACTCATGATGCAGTGTGAGTTTAGGAGGCTACAGCCTCATGAGTGTCTGCATTGTTTGGGTATGTTTCTAATGCACAGGAAGCATGCAGTAAGAACAGATCCAGGATTGTAAACAAACAAACAAGGATGTTTATAAATATACATTAGCATGCATTTCAGTTCTACTAAACAGGGAGACAGACAAAACAAACAGCAGCATCAGCGAATGATAAAGAAGGTAAGCAATCATAAAATATAGGTTTTTAAATAGAAATAATATGATGAAAAACAATTTGACAGTGTCCCTTTAAACCCTGCCTGAAAGGGGATTTTGGGGAGCAACTGCAAAATCACTCTTTGGGCCTGACTTGAAACATTTCATCAACCTTGTTCATGAGGTGGGGTTCAAAAAAGGCTATGTTGAAAATCTGGTGAAAAAATATTTAAAAATGACAAAGTTATGAGTAAAAGTTCCAAAAGCATTGAAATACATTAACCTCACATACAGTGCTTCCTCAGTTCCTAGTCAGTGTTCAAGACAAAGGATATATTTTCTTCACAGATTGGATTTGGAGCACTGGACTCTTTAGAGTGAGTGAGAAAGGGGTGTGGGGTGGTGGGTGCTGAGTGAGGGGTTGGGTGGGGTGGGGAGGGGCATTGGTGGGGTTGACTTCAAAAGACATGAATGAATGGTTTTCTGCTTTCCAGGTGTAAACAAAACATAAAAATAAAAATGGTAGGACAGGGAAGAATGGGGTTGGCAGATGGTACTTGCAGAGGGATGGAGTGGGCAAACAGGGAAAAATGACAGGGCAGGTCACAAAGGGGTTGGAGAGTGATATTGAGCAAAGGGATGGAGAAGGTGGGACAGAAAACAAAAGGCAGGACAGGGCAGAAAGGGGTTGTCAGATGGTACTGAGCAGAGGGATGGAGCTGGTGGGAACAAAGAAAAATGACAGAGCAGGACTGAATAGGGTTAGCCCAGCCCGGTGGCACTGAGGGTTGAGGCGCTGGACGCCACACCTCGCACCACGCTGGCAACCTGGGTTTGGGAGCGAGCCTAGGTCACATGGGGTTGGCGGGGGGAGGAAGGATTGAGCATCTGGAGGACAGCTCTCCTTCCTTGGGGGGCCAGGGATTCTTCGCCTGGCACCGTGGTGACCTCTGGTGGAGACCAGAAGTACCGCAACCCTCAGGGACAGAAATAGAGAGTTGTGGAGTTACGGCAATACGTTCCCTGGCATCATTGCATACTGGACTCCATCAGGGAGAGGGAGGGAGTAATGAGGGAGGGGGGTGGGGACAAAGTAAAAATACCCAGCCAAGTGGATAGGCGACAGCACCTGTATCCACCAGGTCCACACTCCACTGCAGGGGGCACTCCTTACCTGGGCTGAGCCCAGCCCGGCCCGAATTTGAAGATAGAGCACCCTGAGTGGATAGGGCGGCCCTACCTCGGGGGCTCAGAGCCGGGGGGATAACCGGGCTTGTGCCAGGTTTCAGGAGGCCTCTCAGGCATGGAGGTAGAGTCAGGAGGTACTACAGGATGCCTGAGACTGTTCCACTGGCTGGAGGAAAAAACAGAATTCAAAAATTAAAAAAAAGGACTGAAAAGGGTTGGAGTGTGGTATTTAGCAGAGAGATGGAGTGGGTGGGACAGAAAACAAACGTACGGGGAGGGCAGAACAGGATTGGTGGGTGGTACTGAGAAGAAGAATGGAGCAAGTGGGAACAAAGAAAAATGGCAAGGCAGGGCAGAACTGGGTTGGAGGGTAATATTAAGCAAAAGGATGGAACTGGTGGGAGGGACAGAATACAAATAGCATGTCAGTTTAGAATGGGGTCGGTGGATGGTATTGATTAGAGCAGTGGTTCTCAAATGGTGAGGCCAGCCTCCCAAGGAAAGCCCCAAATTGTTCCGGGAAGGCCCAGTCAAGTCTGAGAATGTACAGTATTTAAATTTTAAGTTTTGGCTGCTTTGTGTGAAAAGATAAAACAAACTAAATAAGAATAATTTCTGGATAAATTTCTTTACCTATGCACAAATATGTGACCAGGAAGTCCCCATTGAGCCAAAGCTTGTTTATAGGTGTGTATTTATATGTACATAAATTAATGCCTGGGAAAGGCATGCTGAGTAGAGGCTTGTTTCTACAATAGGTATTTTTATGCAAATTAGTGACTGGGAAAAGTACACACTGAGTCACGGCTCATTTCTATACTAGATGTTTATATGTAAGTTAGTGACTGGGAAAGGCACAGTGAGCCGATGCATGTTTTCAGGTGTGACCTGAGGTAAGGGTACAGGAAGTTGCTTAACAACAGGGTAAGAGAGGGAGAGATGAAGTGGCTAGGTTGTTGTTCCAGACAGAGAGGAAACCGAGTGACAAGGTCCAACGAGTCAGAAAAAAGGAGTGACAAATATAACCTGGCGTGTTGGGTTAGGGGTGGAAAGCAATACATTGAATAAAAAGAGAATATACTCAGTCAACTTTATTAGTTTCACTTTATTCCTGGTGCACTGTGCAAAGTAGGATTTTGTTTTTCTTTGGGGAGTTCCAGGATTTTTTTCCAAATTTGAGGGAGGCTCAAAATCTTTTTCATGGCTTGGGGGAGGCTCACTATCACAAAGCATGAAAACTAATGGATTAGAGGGATGGAGTGCAGGAAGCAAAGAAAAATGGCAGGGCAGAGCAGAACAGTATGGGATTTTCTGATAATGATGCCACTCAGCTGATTGCTGGGTGGTGTCATGTAAATGAAAGGACCCAGTCACTGTGTGATAGGACTGGTGGAATCCTTTCTGCTACAAGAAGTTTCCACTCATCACCAACAGAACAGCATCATGTTCAGCCTCACTGGTCATTGACCTGTCACTGTCACTGTTGAGCTCCGTGCAGCCTGAGATGCATTGGATGTGACAGTGACACATCTCTGAAGCCCACTTCTGTAACAGTATGTTTGCTGTGCACATGTAAGCAAACATAAAAACTTTCTGCAATATATTGTGACCCAGTTAAGTCTTTTTTTCAGTACTGCTGGGCCATGTGCTGGGATCTTTTTTTCTGTATCCCACTGGTCCCTGCATCCTGTGCAGGCAGGGACCTACCAGTGGATTGGAATGGGCATCCAATTGGAGGTCTGTGGTCCAGACCATCTCCATTTACCCCTGTGCCCCTTACCCCAATGCTTTGATCTGCACCAGAATAGTATTTTGGATGGAGGCTGAGGATGCTATCCAATGTTGAATGGACTTTGGGGTATACAGAGCTGCGGATGGGATAAGCTCAATGTGAATGCACCCTGAATGCCTATGTAGATCAGGAGCTTAAATTAGAAATTGATAGTACTCTAAGATGTCAATTCAAAAGTTAGCTTTGAACAAATAAAGATACTAGGTTCCCCAGTGTACTGAATGTGTTTGTCAGTGTTTGATGATGTGTGCCACATTATGTGAGCCAGTGTCCCACACTGCCCTTTATTTGAATGTCAATGTGTCTCACATTTAACATTTCAGTGCCAAAATGTTGAGCAATATACAGTATGTGTGTTTCTGTGTGGCTGTGTGGGCACATATCTATATGCATATACACATACATATATGTGTTAGGTATAGAATCTTCCTTTCTCAGTCCCATATACACACATACCCTACAACTCTATTTTCTGTAAGTTATGGGTCATTTCAAAACGATGTGTTCTTCTGTAACAGTCACCTAAGTTATCACAGAAGTCACAGTCAGATGAGATATCAAAGAGATCTCACACTGCTAGTGCTGCCAATTAGTAACCCCACACTTCTGCCTTTTGCCTTTTGTGCAGATTGTACCTGCAGTCACTCTCCTATTTATGATGATTCCTGTTAAAGAATCATTATCACTTTACACATTCCCTGCCATTAGCGCAAGAAGCAAAGCTGTGTGTGGCAAGTGCCTAAGGTGAACAGTGGTAAGAGAGATTCATCACTGTGAACCTGCCTCACATGCCTGCCTTTTACTTAAGTTAGAAGTTTAGTGAGCCATTTGCAATACACTTACACCATTGTCATTTTACTTATGAATAGTGCAGCTATTAAGGACAATTAATTAGGCAATGACAGCAAACCAATCAAATGCTCCTTCGGCTAAGTTTGGAAGTCCTGACACAACCACTTATTTAAACCTTTGTCAATGATATTATGCAAGATTACAGACCCTATTGATGAATATTCATTTTCAAACGTACTTAGTCTTTAGAGGGGTTAATTTGGCCACACCTCTACCTCAAGCAGTGAGGGGCATAACAAAACACTTTCAAATACACAAATAAATGTAAATGGCAGGAAACATCACACATTGCTCTGCCTTTGTTTTGCAGTGACTGTCTTATTCCAATTGGTATTTACTCCTCTAGATTAGAGGGGGAAAAACAACAAATGCTAATGTAGAAGAAAGGCTGTCTACAAAGTTAAGGCCAGACTTGTTTAAGCAAATAGTGCTAATTGTTTTATAAATTTGGTATCCTTAAATTTACAAACTGTATTTGATCTACCCCTTGAATATAACTGATGGTAATTACGTGAGATTTTAAAAGTTCTATAATTTTATGTCAGTGAATGTTGCTTGGGGCAGTGGTACAATTGCTGTGCCAGCTGCACTTGTATTTGTTTGTTGTGTTTTTTCCTTCTGACTTGTTCCTGTAGGGCTGCATTATGCAATTTTTAATTAGTTTGTGTTTCAGTCTCATTCAGCCCATATCAATGCCTTCCTGGAGCAATGCAAGGCGATGTAAATTCCTGCAGTACAGGTGTAGCTGCTGGCTCAGGAACACCAGGAACCACATGTCTTACAAATGAAAGCAGAAATGCCATTCAGCTCAACTGTCAGCTTCCAACAAGCAAGGGGAAAGAGATCAAAGTTAAGAGAGGGTGGTTCAGCTCTTCAGATTAGAGTCTTTATGGCTTGAACTCCTAATGCTATTAAAGAGACCCAGGATACATAACACATCCTTGGTTACCATGTTGGTTGCAGTTTTTTAAAAGTTTTACAATTTGATTCCCGCTTGGGGTTTGTTTCACAAAGATCTGGCTGCCTTAGATATATAATTTTGTCATATACTGTACATAACAATAACAGTTACCATACTGTTGATTGCCATTTGCAAACATATTGGTCGAAAAATGCATCTGTCCCTTATTAGAGCAATCCACAATGCATTTAATATAACTGCAGTAGACAAAGCTAGCCCCCCCCCCCACACTTGTCTCTCGACATACAGGAGGTCTGTTCAGCTCTTCATGTTTTCTTGCACTAATCTAGATATTCTGAACAGAATAGCTTAAAAGTCCACAGTCCCTGGGGCTTCCTTCTGAAGCTTTCTTTTCATCAAGCAAAAGAGATAAGGCACATTTCCCTTGGCCACATATTAGAGCTTAGCGCCATATATATTTAATGGAAGGTACATGCATGAAAGCAGTTTCCTAATTGCCTATAAATCCAAAAGAACAGAAAAAAATTCCAGAACTTTACATTTCACTGTTTGCAGAAGATTGTTTGTTTGTGTACTATAGAAAGTAGTTTATATTTAATGGATAATGCTGGCAACCTTATACTACAGACTGGATCCTGAAATGACTCTGTTTCTTGCATCTTAGTTCATTTACTACCGAGAAGGAGAGATTAGGGTTTTTCTTCTGTAATCTAGATGACAGTTTGGGGGCAATTTGAGAAGGCGGAGTCATAATGACTGCAAGGAATGGTTGATATGATCTAATGCTTGTACTGTTTTATGAAGTTTGTGCTGATATTTTATCAGTTCACATCGAATACAGTGTTAGAAAGAGTAGCTTATCTCAAAATGAATGGCTCACTAATTTGTGCTTATATTATCTGGCTCAGGCAGAGCTGACTTTGAATAATAGTGCCTGACAGCTCTAGGGCATCACTTTTACATTTAATTTGGGGTTAACCAGCCCTTTTATCATCAATAAAATGCATAGCACAACATTTTTTCACATAATAGAGGGTTATATAAGCTTAAATCTCTTCTTTGCTAGCTGTTTTGTACTCCACTGCTACAACTTTTTAATGATTCAATGCCCTAGAAAATATTTTTATTTTAATTATTTGTTAACCAGGCAAGGCCCACTAGGCACAAGTGCCTGTTTTCGGGGGCAACTGGGGAGGTTAAGTGACTTGTTCAGAGTCGCACAGTATGCAAGTGGAGGTTGTGGAAATCAACCCAAAGTCTGCTGGATATACCAAGCTCATTAATATTACTTTAAAATCTATACTATACTGCCAGAATGAGCTGAAATCCTTCGGGTCTTGTAAAGTTCCAATCTATTTGAGAAAAAAACATCTTTGATTAATTCCTGTCAATTTAAGAACTGTTATCAGGCTCAGATATTCTGTAATTGTCATTTCTTCTAGCGACCAAAATTCACTTGCCTTCTTTTTGCTCCTTTCTTTATACATTAATCTGCTATGGTGAAATTGCTTAGTTCAGAATGTCCTTATTGTACATGAATATATGTATGAACATATTACATATTTAGTGGATATTCAATGGGCTGACCCAAAATTAGGGCTGCAAGTTTGGTTCAACCTTAACTTCAGAAAGGTCAAACCCCAGCTGTTCGCGTGGGTGAGAACACCCACAAAATTTTTGTAGTTTTGTGCAAACTTTGGTTCGCTTTGCTTACTAAAAAAAATCCTTTTTGTAAGGTCCATTTCTCTCAGTGACACTAGGTGGTGCTGTGAGGTGGGTGGGGGAGGTCAGATAAAGAAAGAGATGATCCAGCCCATTTCCATTGCAGTGCGACTGCAACAGTGCACTCCCCCCTGCTTCCTGCTCTTCAGAGCTCTGCTCTTTCTTTGGTAGCCATAGCCTCCAGATACCACCCCAAACAGTCAAGGATGCAACGCAGGAGATGGCACTGTGAGACTGGCATCAAAAGCGCAATTTTTGCTTGCTTAGTTAATTCAGTAATTGAATATTTGATGAAACTTAACTGCATGTTGTTGGCAGTGCAGCTCTAAGTGAATTGTTAATGTAGTCAGGCCGGGCCATGGTGGATGTAGAGAGAGAGGACCACAGCAGACTCGGAATAGCAGGGGGAAGAGTTACCAGAATGAAGGCACAATGCAAAATCATCTTCATGCAAGCTTCCAGTAAGTGACACATCTGAGGTTCCTTCTGTAGCGACTGACTTAAGTAACTAGTGGTGGGTTAAAGGGGCTGGGGGTGTTTATCACTCTCACCCCCCCCCAAGCTGGCTTATAGGCAGGATTGAGTTATCCATGGGTTTTCTCAGGATGTTTGCTCAGTAAAGTGTGCATTTTGCACCCAAATTAATATGTTGTCTAATATTTTATTAGAATTTTAAGCAGCTGTATATTTTATGTCTAAAAATGTTGTTTTGCTTCTAATGTTGTGACAATGACACAGGTTTCTGCTGGCCATAGGTGGGTGGGAGAAGGGCAGACAAGGACAGAGGTGGAGGGTGAATGAGAGCTCAGGTGTTGTTAAAAATTTCACAACATAACACATCACTGCTTGGTCCCCCCCATCAACACCAGGAGGCTAGCCCATGTGCCCCTTTATTTGTGTGTGTGTGTGTGTGTGTGTGTGTGTGTGTGTGTGTATGTGTGTATGGGGGAGAAGCACAGTGTCCAGTTTCAGGCCGGCCAGGACTTGCAGTAGGTAGACCTTTGGATACCCTTATGCACATCCTGCCCCAGACCACATTGTTGCCTTTCAAACATCATGGAGTGGCATATGTACACAGCAGTTTTGTGCTGGATAATGCGCGTCTATGTTCCCCCCCCCCCACATTATAGGCAGCATCAGGCTAGCCCAGTTTGGACATATAGAGTTTGGGGAACGCAGGTAGGGACACACAGCTGTGCCCCAGAAGACTGGGCCAGTGGATGTTTTAATAGTTCAGCAGCCACTCAGGGAACCAGAATGAAGTGACAGGTGGATCCAGGATGAAATTGAATTCTTCCTCCCCACCCCAGAGCACAGAGGAAGGGTGGTGCACAATACTGCTTTGTTGTGCTTCCAAAGACTTCATTCTGGTAAGTGGAGGTGCAAATAATGGGATAGGTATGGCTGAAAGTAAGGGTTTATGATGTGCTGTGTGGCTTGGACCAGGTAGAACCTGGTTCTACCTGGTAGAACCAGGTAGAACAAGGTAGAACTTCTGAATCATGTGCTGTTTAGCATGAACTGAGTAGAACTTAGTTCTACCCATAAAGTTCGCAAGGTAGAACTTCTAGAGGTTCGTGCAGCCCTACCCAAAATATGCAATTTATTTTGTGTGAGGTGGCACAATCATAAATTACAAGTGGCAGAGCCACCAGCAAGTCTTATGAAAGTCCTGCAGACTCACTAAAGATAATAAATTGCCTAGTCTGAGTCGGACTATTGTATAAACAGTATATACAACACTAATTTACAAACAAGATATGTCAAATCTGCAGTTTGTTTGAAGATGTTGCTATTTTTCTTTGATTTCAGCAGCTGGCTTCAATGCTGCACTAGTGTAACCCCCACCCAGTTATGCCGTTTTCATCTTGACAGCACTACCTGGTTGGCTAGGTTCAGGGAGGAATATGTCACTTGGCACATTGGCTAGGTTTGGCTACTCTGCAACAGGGGCACCCAAGTAACTCTGGACAAAGAAAGCAATAACTGTAATGTCCAATACCAGAAATGGGATTCTAAAGTGCGGCTTTTATTCACATCCAAACAGAATAAACAAAGCATAGATGGACCCCCACGGGGCTACACTCCTGGTAATGCAGATTTATGGAGATCAGAACACATCCTCATTCACTTTAGCCCTCAGGCTCTAAAACATACTGGGCACACAGCCCACACTTGTACTCTGCTCTGGGTTTTCCCTGGCTCAGCTCCCTTGCCAGTCACTTGGACACTTTCCATATAGCATGGAAACATTTACTGGTGGCTCCCTAAACCACCTATGAGCACTTCTGCTCCATCAGAGAATCTTCCTCATCAATCCCACATCTGGGTACTTTTCTCAGGCACTTGCCAAGTATCTGAGAGAAAGCAACAGGTGTCCCAAAGTAAACCCACAGAGGTGAATTGGGTTACTACTGATGGGGGGGGGTCTCCCACCTCTTGCTCCCATAATTCACACCCTGCCATTTCTCTGGACTGTAACACCCCATCCTTTAAAACACTTTGCTGTGTAGAGTCTTTTTAAATGTATTCACATTCAGTCTACTGTCTTTACATCCCATTTGTGCTGAACTTGAACATACTTAATAAGTGGCTGTGTTCATTACCCTAGACCCCCCACAGAGTTAAGCAGTCCAATACCCACATCTTCCAAACTGTACTTGGCTGTCTTTTCCTGACCCCACAGTAACAGTCACTTTAGTTTCATTTTGTTTCAGGTGAAAACACATGGCCCTTTAGCAGATCGAAATCACCCCTTTGTTGCAGATGCCCCACAGGCATTTTCTCCTCAAAAGAAATCTCGTCCAGAACTTCTGGTGCCTCAGCACAAACTTAAATCAGGCAGCTTCTTTTTTCCCTAGCCGGACCAGGGGGGTTGCCCTTGGAAGCAGGCTGATTCCTTCCCCCAATCCCCACAGGGATGGGTCCCTGAACCACTGAAAGCGGTCTTTACCACTTCAATGTGTTCTTCTTGTGTTCCTCTTCAGGTGAGAACACACACCTCTAAAAACAAAATGGCTCTTTGACAGAGCTTAGTGCTCTGAGGGCCTGCCTACAGCAGAGCACCTCTACTACAGACTGCACAGACTCTACTGAACTAACTTCAGATTCCCCCAACGTTCTACTCTAACCTCCAACTGCAACATTCCAGTGTGGCTTATGCAGTTGCGACAGTTCTAAAATGATGTCATCCCTCAGTCTCAGCTGAGACTGAGAACAGAGTGAGACAGTGTGAAATCCATTTAACTGGCGTTTCACAAGCTGCCTTCCCTGCCTATCACTAGGTCTTATTGGGATTCTAGTAACCCCGGGTAACAGGGGGGTTACATTAGGTAATGTGATGTCAACAGTATTGTGAAAGCTGCTCTATAGTTTGCTCAGTACTCCACTGTGATGTCAGTAACCTTAAAAATATCCACTGTGACAACAGTGACAACATATTTTTAATATGTTGCTGTTACTGATATCACTTGGCAGTATGCATTTATAAGAACTGGTGATCAATTTTTTTCTATGGGCTCAGCCAGTTGATATTTTCCAAAACAAGTGGCCAGATATTATAGCAAACACGCACTGCCTCAAACTCACGCTCCAAATGTAAAAGTGTGAGAGCAAGCCCTCTTCTAACAGCTGTGCAGTGATAAACAATGAACATTTGTGCTGGGGTTGTTAGAAGCTTTGCACTCACTGTGAATGTTTAAGGTTGAAAATGAACCACTACACTATGCAGCACAGAGTATTTAATTTTGCTGCCCAAATCTCAGCACCTTTTTTTCCCTTAGCTTCCTCTCCCAACACCTTCCCCCCCCCAGCTTTCTCTCCATGATTCTCTACACAAAACAACAATCTCTGTAGTGATGAGATCACATGACAACAGTCCATAGCTGAAGAAAACCAGAAGAATAGGGAAAATAAAACCTACACATTTTCAAATATTTTCAATATATCTTTGAGACATTTTTTCAAATAATCGAAATATAGGGACCACTATGCCACAGACTGTGCAGTTCAATGGCTCTTCTTCTCCCATTTAAAAAATGCAATTTTCATGTGGTGGAAACCTGATTTGTACTCTGTACCTGTTGCAAGTCCGAGTCTGTATTCCTCATTTTGCCATTTATTTTGAACTACCATTCCTTTCAATTAATAAGGTACTTCTAGTAACACCTCTTAAATTCCTCTTTTTTTTTTTTTTTTTTTTGTACCTCTGCATCCAAAAGTCTACATGAAGTCATTGTAGTCTGTCTGGAAACCATTGCTCAATAATAATTATAAAAAAATAAACCATAGGCTGGTGGGCATACTAGAATTTAATGCGCACCCTCAGTGTGGGATGCTTTTAAAAACCCCTTGAGTTTAGGGGGATGGTAGGGGGATGGGGATGGGGGGAAAGGGTTATGGGGGTTTGCTGCAGATCTTATCTTATTTTATGTACAAATATGTGTGTGTATCTACCATTGTTTGTTAGTACTCGAAGTTATTGGTGTATGCCTCTGTAACGGAAAATCTAATAAAATTTAATGGCAAAAAAAAAACAAAACCCTTGAGTTTCACTCTCGGGCTTTATGTAACATCCCACACCTCGGGTGTAAATTTAATTCATTGTTTTCTGTTTTTTAATTTCTCATTTTTACCCCGACTCCTGTTGTACATACAATATATATATTTCTTTGAAACTTGGTTTTATTGCTAATGTCTTTTTTGGGTAACCCTTGCCTCAGTGCTTTTGTGCTGGGTTTCTGTGTCTATATATTCATATCTATACTGAGAGAGAGAGACAAAGAAAGAGAGAGAGAGAGAGAGAGAGAGAGATTATTTTCAAAGTTTCCCCAAGAAAGACATACTGAGCTGGTATTAGCTCATTTTCAGATGAGTCCTGGGAGGAGGGGGAAAGTAATGATATGAGGACCACTAAGAACAATAATACAATAATAAAAATAATAAAATAAGAGGTGAAAAAAATCATAAATAACTTTATAATGTTCTGGAATCAGTGGGGTTAGTCAGGGTCTGGTGATGATTTGTTTGGCTGCTGTGAGCAATATGCCTGGTAGACAGCAGAAATTTGGGTTTCATAGACCTCTGGGGAGCTGGAGAAACAGAAACAGTTCTGGTGTCAATGGGTTTGGCCTGCTGTACAGTTCCTCTATTTCTTTCTGAAGGGCCCTAAAGAAGAGATGCAATATGGGGCATGTTCACTTAATGAGGGTATTGTGAGCTCTGGTCATTCCATAGTTCCTCCAGCCAGATGCATCCCTGATTATCAAGCAATATGTAGAGATAACTGGGGTGCAGAAGAATCTCATCAGATGCTTCCATAGGTATTCTCTGCACTGGTGGGAGCTTGTTATCTTTATGGATATCTGATGGCCTCTGTGCCACATTTTGTGGTTGACATCTATTGTTCCCAGTGGACTCTAACCAAGCTTTGTAAAGATGAGAATTCATATGTGTTGTCCACCCAGTTTCCAAAGAGGAGATAAAGTAGTGGATATTCGTTGGATGGGAGTTTGGGTTACGGACAACTATTGGGATAGGGAAGACATAGTGTTTTAGCTGTAGGAAGTGAAAAGTGTTTGCTTGACAAAGGCCAAAATCTGCCTGTAAGTTGGTAAGGGATTTAACTGTGAACCCAGTCATTAACTGGTAAATGTATTGAAGTGAATAGTGCTCCCATGATTGAAATTCTGGGTCAATTTGGGGAAAGATGAAACTTCTCTAAGAGCAGTATTGGGAAGAGATGGGAGGGGAAGGACACAAAATGCAAGTTTTTCCTAATGGAGTGCCAGGTTGTGACCTGGTGAAAGAGCCAAAGATTTAGCTCTCTTTGTAATGCCAAGTTGGGTTTTGTATAGTACATAGTTGCTATAAAGTCTTCATTGTCATTATTGGGGAAGAATGTGCTCTCTGCACATTGCCAGATAACTAGCGAGCTGCCCAAGTATTGTAAGGAGATACACCTTTATGCCCAAGGGACATGCGATTGCTCAGATTAATCCCCCTCTGCATTTTATTTTCCTTCTCTGCCCCTCACTCCCTCACTTCCTCATTCACTATCTTCACAACTTTTTTACATTCTACCCTTCCCTCACTACCAACCCCAACCCACACAATCCCCACTCCCTACAACACTCTGGTCAACTTTGGCACTCTCTATGTTCCTTTCCTTACCCCTGCCTTTCCTCTCTTCTCACATGTCTCCTCTCCTTTTTTCCTCTCCCATCTCTCCCCTCCTTTCTCCATCTCTTGCTCTCCCCCCCCCCTTACGTTGTCTCTGCTCTACTCTGGTCAACCCTGGCACTCGATACATTCTTTCCTTACCCTCCTCCTTTCCTCTCTCTCACATGTCTCTCCTCCTTTTTCCCTCTCCCATGTCTCCCCTCCTTCTCTCTCTCTCTCTCTCTCTCTCTCGTTCTCTCCCTCTTACTTTGTCTGCCTGCAATTAACTCCTCTCTAGAAAGTATATTTCCCTGTGGCACCCAACCCCTCCTACCTCTATCCTGTCATCCCCCTATTTTTTTGGTCCACTCCCTCAATAGCTTCCCATGTACAAAGCCACTCATGGGCAGCTTTTCTACTCCCCTTACCCACTCCTTCCCTACCACCTTCCCCCCCTCCCCTTGCACTTTATTTTTGTACATTATTGCCATATTGCCTCGACAGTGCTATGTATGTATAGTTGCCATCGGTAGATGCTCTGTTATCTTGCCTTGAATGTACTATGTATGTATATTTGCTATCTGCACATGATCTGTTATTTTTTATCTTGTAAATAACCAGTATATAGTATCCTACATGTTTCTATTCTGTGCTCTGTATTATTGTACCTTCCTGCTTTGTTCTTTCTATGACGTGGAGCCTTTGTAAATGAGCTTGTAGCTCAAAGGTTGTAACTCCAAGACAATAATAAATAAATAAAATACCTGAGATGTGCTGCCTTATTGTACAACCTTAGATGTGAGAGGGCTAGGCCCCTGTTGCTTTAGAGAGAAAAGGGATTTGAATCTTGGTTTGTTGGTGCTGTCCAGCCCATATAAACTGGGATATTCTTCAGTTCCAATTATGCAAGGTGGCTTGAGAGAGAGAGAGAGAGAGAGAGAGAGAGAGAGAGACAGAGAGAGAGAGAGAGAGAGAGAGACAGAGACAGAGACAGAGACACATTCTGCAGATTAAATAGGACCTGGAGTTGATGCAGTACATAGGGAAATGGGCAGACTAGGTGGGCCAGGCAGTCCTTATCTGCCATCAAATTCTATGCTTCCATGTTTCTATTCTGAAATAGATACAAGGCCCTACATAAAGTAACTGTAGGTATCACTTCAATCCATCTGGTTAGACTAAGGGGAAGTGTGTTCCATCTGGTTAGGTCCTGCACCATTTTATGTAGAGAATGGCACATAGTTATCCCTATAGACCATTTCCATGGTTCTAGCAAGGTTTGTCACAAGATGTTTTAACATATATAAGTCCCGGTGGAAAGGAAAGCCCTGCAGTATCCACTGACAGGTGATACAGTGAAATGTGAGTAGTTTTGCTTTGGTTGTGTTTAATTTATATCCTGACAGCTAGACCTATGCCTGTAGTATTTCAGGCACCACCGGCAGTGCATGCTTAGTGTCATTGATATAGAGGATCACATCATCTGCATAGAGAGCTATGTGGGTTTCCTCACCCCACCATCTGTATCCAACCAAAAGCCATGGTTTCCCTTATAACCTGAACCAAAGACTCTATGTATACTGCAAAAAGTAATGGGGACAGTGGGCACCCTTGTCGAGTACCCTGACAGAAAGGAAACTGTTTGGAGTGGTGTCCAGACACTTTCATGCAGACTTGAGAGGAATCACAGTAGCTGGATAGAGGGGACTGGGAACCCTAGTCTTCCCATCACCCGCATGTAGTAACTGCCAGGACACCTATTCAAATGCAGTCTCGGCACTGAGGTTTAACAGAACTGAAGGGGAGTTTTGCAGACACATCTCATGTCTGATGTTGTCAGTCATTGTCCAGGAGCAGACAAAACCTGTATGATCTAGGTCAATAAGTGAGGTGAGCAGGTTATCCATCGTATGCAGGAGTATGGCCATTAAACATTTATAATAGCCATTGAAAACTGATATGGGACAGTAAGATATGAAGTTCTGAAGTGCTGGGGGTTCTTGTTAGGTTTCAAAATCACATACATTGCTGCATAAGACACACACTGGGGGGTGGTGATTGTTCCTTTAGAGTTTTATAGAAATCTGCCTTGTAGTCATCTGGGCCAAGGACCGTCATTGTTTTACAGTTTCTGATAATCCTGTCTAGTTTTTCTTTAGAGACAGGGGACAAAAATTGTGCTCCCAGCTCTTCTGGAGGTTTGGGAGGGTCAGGGTGGACATAAAGGTCTCTGTTTCACTGGAGGTGACTTTATGTTCTGGGTATAGAAAGATTGGTAGAAAGAAGAAAAGGCTTGGGAGATGTCACAAAGCTTTGTTAGCCTGGTGTCCAATGTCGGGTGTAGCAAAGTAGGGATGATGGCCACCTGATGTTGTTTTCGGACCTGGTAGGCCAGCAATTGAGATGCCCAGGTGCATATTACAAAATAGCATTGCCTAAGGAAGCTCAGTGCAGTTTCAGCTTGTTGAAGACACAGTGCATTCAGGTATGTCTTATTTTGTTTCAACTGGGGAGGAACCAGAGTATCTTCCTGTGGGTGCACCAGCTGCAGAAAATGCAGCATTTCCTCTAGTTGCTGCTTGCTTTCTTGGCACAGTTTTGTCTGGTTGGACATGTATTCTGTGATAGGCAATGGAAGATTGTTTTTAGTGTATCTCACCTCAAGGAGTGGGACACCTCTGGCATGTCATTGTCTCGTAATATTTCATGCACTTTGTATTGCAGGAAATCTAGAATGATCTGCCCCTTTATGAAGTATGTATCGAGTCACCAGCAAATATCCCACCTTTTAAGGCCCAAGTTCCAGTAGTTGACAAGTGGGCCATGGCCCAAGTGAGCTATGTCCCATATTTTACACTCCGCTAGGCTGGGCAGGTTCTCATTCTGCTTGTAGCAGTGGTTTGTTCATGCATATGTGTCATGCACATGAGAGTAATGCATGTAGTGTCATATTTGGGGATGTACGAAGAGTCAGGCACCAGATCACCTGACTGCTGCATGAATCTTTTAAAGAATTTATGGGAAACTCATTGTCTCAGAGATGTGGGGTTCAAGATATCCCAGTGAGGAACCACTGAAATATTAAAGTCCCTCTCCAACATCAGGAAGCCCTTGTGAGTGTCAGTATTCAGTCTAGGAGCCTTTTAACTGTAGGGGTGTTAGATCAGGGGATGGGGTGGGGAGGCAAAGATTAGCAAGAATAACCTCTGCTTTATTAAGAAATCCTTATATCATGATCCGGCACCTCTCTGGGGTCTTCCCATGTTTGACCCACCTGGAAAGCAGCACATCATGGGATAAGGATCGCCACCTCTGGTTTCCTACTATCACAGTGAGAGGAGGAAAACATGGATGAAAAGTCATATTCATCTGCTGTAATTTCCCATGTTTCATGATGGAGAGGTGTATCTTCTACACATACTGTACATGACATCAGGATTCACTTTCCTTATTTGGGACATAATTCTGGACTTTTAATTTATCTGGTGAGCCTCCTGACATTAAGAGAATGCAGCTGCAGCTTAGGAGTGCTCATTTTGATTTATAATTGACATTATCATGCCAATCCCCCACCCCATTCTCTGCACACATGTCCAACATTAGGATCACACAGACAATTTTTAGAAGTATGGAACCAGATAACTCAAAACTGTGGAAGATATGCTGGACAATTAGACCATCTGAAACTAGAGTATAGAAAAGTGTAACCAAACACGTCTGGGAGTACCAAACAGGTGTAGCCAGACCAACTAAAGAATTGTAAGTTTCCAAAATAAAAGTCCCGAGAATCTGGGCCTTAACTGGCTGGGGGAAATACCCTGCCCAGAGGGTGTACTCCTGCTGAGAGCCCTCAGGATGTACTCTATATCATGGGAAGGGTGTGCAGGGAGGGCATCAGGTCAGGGGTAGGAAATAGATGGAGTAGAAGTATTCAGGGAAGATTGTAGCATTGGTGTATTGGACGTAGGCAGGGGTTGCATGTAGTTAAGGGACCCCTCACCAAACATACTTGCTAGTGCCCTAGGGGTGGGGGAAGAAAAAGGAGGGGGCACCAACATGCCTCCTAGAGGATAGGTGTGTGCCTCCTGTCAGGGCTGGTATGATAGGGGATAAAATGGAGGTGGACCTATGTTGTATTCTGTTTCCCTCCACACTACTATCATTACATTGGTATGACCACGGAACATAAACATTGACATTCATAGACAATTTCTTGGTCTCTGTGAAGTTTTAGCTATAGTCCATGGTAGTGTAACCAACGTTAATACCCTAGCTAAAAGGTGCAGGTTGTTGCACAACTGCATACTAGTATCTGTAGCGTGGTTTTATTCACCTGATCATGCTTCCCCTGGACAGGCCTTTCATGGTAGAGGGAGTCTGTCCAGACAGTAAGTAATACCATGGCCAGATAAATACAAGCAGTACTCTCTGTATGCAACTTTTTTCATTAACCAAGTGCTTAAAAATGCAGCTAGCCCTTTGGGCAACCTTGGCAGAGCAGTACACAAGGTATACTACAGTCACCAACTGGTCCTTCCAATTCTTTTTTAAAGGAAAAATAGCCAAGTGTTTAAAATGCAATTAGCCCTTCAGGCAACTGTAACAGAGCAGCACACAAGTGGACATGACAGCAGGCAGAGAAGCATGCTAGTTGGCAACAAGTGCAGGCACATTACAGTGACTGACTGTTCCAATTATTTATTTATTTAATTTTTAACTTAGTTTACATTCCAGTGCTGGCAGGCTCAGTGGCAGAGATAACAACCATCCGTGCTCCATTCCCCCCCTCCTGCTAATGTGGATCATGCTGCATGACAGTGGGAGTTTTTAGCCTCATGTTACTTTTCCCTGAACTCCATCCCTGAGGACGTGGCATGAAGGATGTAAGTCAAAGTGCTAGCCGCATTTTTAAGCACTTGGCTAATGAAAAAAGTTGCACACAGAGAGTACTGCTTGTATTTATCTTTGCAGGTCTTCCATTACTGTCATACAGCACAAACATCTGTTGCACTGACAAGGTAAATATTATATCTGTGTAAGACTATACCATTAGAGTAGGGTGGCTGCAAAGAAACAAATGGAAGAAATGGAACCACTGGTTTGCAACACTCTTTTCAGTGCAGCAGATCCAGACCTACTGTATAACATTAGTCTTGTGTTGTTCTGTTGATTGCACCACTAATTATTGCTATGTATTACACTTTTGGTTCGGTTTCTGGTCTTTGTACTTGTCCTGATTTGCTGACCTGACCTAGCCTGATCTGGCAGTACCAGAAAATCCAACCTACACAACCCTATTAATAAGTGCCTTGGAGAAGCATAAATCCAGTCTGTCAGTGTCAGAGATCTGGGCCACACACAGTCACAGTGCTCATGTGGTCACCTA
Source organism: Neoceratodus forsteri (assembly GCA_016271365.2). Taxonomy (NCBI): domain Eukaryota; kingdom Metazoa; phylum Chordata; order Ceratodontiformes; family Ceratodontidae; genus Neoceratodus; species Neoceratodus forsteri. The sequence goes on from CM057456.1 coordinate 400,458,227, forward strand.
CGCACATGACTACTCCACGCGTGGGCCACATGCCTCAGGACCAAAGTTCCCAACTGACCTTGATTTAATAATGAGGTTGTAGCATCAGCATGGGTGTAGGCCAGGAAGAGCCCCACAGGGGCCTCACATCATCAGAGCCATATCTGTCGCAACTTAGTGAAGCTACTGAGATCAACTTGGGCAGGGAACAGCAGCAAGATGGAGCTCTGGCCAGTGAGCTGGTCAGTCGAACCTGTATCAGGTTGACACAAAATGAAGCTGATTTACAGGCTATTAACTTATTTTATTGTTGCCAGTGCAGTATATGTAAAGATCTCAAATTTAAATCTGCTAGAAAACCCAGCTGTTTTGGCACTTGAAATTGAGCCCCTCCACAATCATGGGAGAGTGCTCATCGGCACAGAATCACAGGTCAAATGTAGGAGTAAAAACCCTTTTGCAAAAATACGATATCACATAAACAAAACATTGCTTTTAAATAACTTTGTAGGCACGTGCCCACAAAAGATGGGAAATTGTTTACTTTTATCCTCGTTACTAGAAGGGGACATAGAAACAAATCCAGGCCCTAAAGTACTGAGTGAATTAAAAATTATTCACAATAATGCAAGAAGCATTAAGAATAAAATTCCACCCCCCTCCCCTGTCCCCCCAAGAATTGTTTACTCACTAGCTCAAAGCCATTTTTTATTTGATTTGTATATATTGTTTTATTAAAATACTCTGTAAATACTGTAGGACTGGTGCTGCTATTCATACTGTATTCCTCACAGCATACTTAGTGTATGGTCTCTCTCTTAAATTGCTCCGATGTTGTTATAAAATTCTTGTATATTTCTATCCCTTTGTATTGACTATGAATGTGTGTATTTCTGTTTTATGTATTGTTTAAGTGCTTTCCAGGTCCATCTTGAAAATGACCTTACTCAATGGTGTTCATCTGGGTAAATAAAGATTTTGATTGATCGATTGATTGATTGAAAATTGACCTGTTCAGAACATGTATATTAACAGAATCACCAGACACAGTGGCATTAACCAAAACTCGGTTAAGCCAAAATATAAAAACAAAAGAGGTTGAATTTGATGGATTTTATAGCAATCAACTGGATAGAGTGGGTCGGCTGAGAGAGATTTAATATTATTTACTAAATGGGGTTTAGGATGAACCAAGGTCACATATTTGGGACAAATTGGACTGATAGATTGCCTCTTGATAAATATCCCAAAACTAACAACTACTATTGGGGTGATTTAAGCACCCCCCCAAACTAAAACTGATGAATTTGAGAACCTCTAACAGATTATACAAAAATCTACTATGGGGCAAGATATAATATTAACTGGGGGTTTTAATGCTGCATGAAGAAACCAAAGAGGGACGGCATTGGAAAATAGCTTTGAGTCATTAGAAGTAACCCAAACAATGTCCTCACCCACCAGTAAAACCCTCCAATCTAGTCCAGGGAACATACTAGACTTGGTTTTCATAACTTCAAAAATCAGTGCCATAAAGGTACACATAAATCAGCCAATTCTGGATGATCACAGCTCAATAAGCAGTGTTCTCGAAAATTTGATAGAAAATGAAACTTACAAATAACAGCTCCAATAAAAATAAAATGCAGGATTTTTAAAAATGATAATAAATACTTTTTTTGGCTAAATTAGCTAGTGTACAATGGGATAGACTGTTCATAATGCCATCACTCATTCCTGCCAGACAAGAATTCACACACTGGCTTTGTGAAATACGTAATGAGTTAGCTCCCTTTAAAATCTAGATTCAAAGAAAGTACCATGTTCCTTGGATAGCTGAAAAACTAAAGAAGCAGAAATGCATTAAAACAGACTTTGGAAATTAGTTGGTAAATCACTTGATCCAGTGGACTGGGAGAAGTATAAAAAAGCCAGAAATACCTTAAAGTTACAAATTAGAAAAGCTAAACAAAAGTATGATGAAACCAAGTCCACTGAGACCACTGATACGAGGAAATATTGGTCGTTGATCAAATCATTTGACAACCCAATAAACTAGAGGTCACCTATCCAAATGGCTAGACATGGAGTACTCCAAACACCAACACATTCAGCAATCATTTTAATGAATATTTTGTGTCCTTGCCAGACATAGAAATTCCAACTCCTTTATTAAATAACACAGATACTAATCTTAGGATTCCCAATGTGCCTAGTTTTAGATTCAGGTGCATCACTTGCAAACAAGTAAAGGATGAAATAAGGAAACTTACAAAGAAAAAAGCTTTTGGATTAGATTGTTTGGAAAATCAATTTCTTAAGGACTCAGGAGAAGTGATTGCCACTGTTCTAACTAAATTGTACAACTGGAGTCTGATGGAAGGAATTTTTCCAATAATTTGGAAGAATGTGAAAGTGATACCAGTCTACAAGGGTGGTGAGTCCACTGAACCAACAAATTACAGACCCACTGTGTTGCTATCTGTGGTCTCCAAATTATTGTAGAGATTGGTGCAGGGACAGTTGAGTGACTATCTGGAATGGTACTCCTTGCTTTCAGTGTACCAATCAAAGTTTCACAGGAGATACTCCATGAACACCGCACTCACTAACATGATGAATATCATAGCTTCCAAATTAGATGGGGACCTGTTGGTGGGTGCGGTGTTTGTGGACCTATCAAAGGTCTTTAACTCTGTGGCCCATGGGTTTCTGGGAGAGCGACTAGCTGAGACTGGTCTGGCAGAGAAGCCATGTGGATAGTTTGCATCCTATCTACAAAATCGGACTCAGCAGGTCCAGATGGAAGGTCAGCTATCAGACAAGACCCTGGTCCAAAGGGGTGCCTCAGGGTTCCATATTGGGGCCCACATTGTTCTTAATTTATATAAATCACTTGGCTGATATAGCAAGATACTCCAGCATAAGATTAAATGCAAACAACACTCTGTTAGTGGCCAGTGAAAAGAATTCAGAAATGTTGGAAGCAAATTTACAATCTGACTTCATGGGGCTGTGCTCATGGTTGACAAGGTCAGGACTGGTATTAAATGGTAAAAACAAAGTTGATGTTATTTCATAAAGGACTTAAAAAAAACAGGCAAAAATAAAATGGAGGTAACTATAAAAATAAAAATAAAATGAATCCAAAACCCAGGTATCAGAGTACAAATACCTGGCTGTATGGATTGATGAATGCCTAAAATTCGACTACCATATTGAAGATACAATAAAAAGAATAAATAAAAGGCTGGTGGCATTCAGATGTACTAGTTTTTGCACAAACAAACTCATGAGATCCTTAATAGTGAATTAATTTTTGGTGGCATTCCCTGAGTACGGCAGACACGTGTATGGCCTAGCAACAAAAAATATGTTATCAAAAAATTGATGTTACCTATAATCATCTGGCAAGATTCATACTGAGAAAGGATTATAAATCCCATCACTGTGACCTGTACGAGGAACTGGGATGGCTCATGCCAGACAACAAAAGAAAGTTATTATGGGTAAAGCAAATGTACAAAGTATTAAACTATAGTAAGCCTGCTTACTTGTATGATAAATTGGAAAAGACAATATATAAACATAACTTGAGAAACATCAATCTGAGAAACTTTAAATTACCAAGGTCTATAAATAAATATAGCAACATGGGTTTTTCTTTCATCACACTAAGACTGTGGAACTCAATAAAAAATATACCAAGCAAAGTTCACAAAAGTACCAAGTCTTTTATAGCAGAGTTAAAACATTAACTAAACACATGCAATATGTGTAATGGTTAACTAAATTGATGGCATAAATAGTCACCTCATTGCTAAACTACATTCTGTGTTGCTCCTCTTCTCTAGGTAGCCCTTATGTAACCCAATGGAACATATTGTCTGTATATTGTTATGTCAAGCTGTTTTTATGTGGAAATTTTATGTAAAGAAAAAACACAACAAATATGTTGCAGGTGATACCTTCTATTGGACTAACCTAATGATGTGAAATTCCATCTATTTCCGGTCTAAAAATAACGATTTTTACTACTACTCAGCACAAGAGTCCAAAATCTGCCCCACAAGTACTTCTCATAAAATGCAAGTACCTATGGTTTGTGCTGAGGCTATCAGACAGGAGTAAGGGGTGGGGAAAAAGCAGCAGTGTCTCAACAGGGGGTGACCCGAGAAAGGAGAGGGAGTGAGAACAAACACCCATGGTCCATACCTGGATTGGTCACATGACTCAGCCACTTCAGGGATTGCTGTAGTGGTGTGCTGGGAAGTTTCTGATTGATTTGTCATTGCTGCAGGTCAGCTATGATTTGTTTTAAGACAGCCACTCCATATTGCCTGTGCCGGTCTTGCTGTCTGGGTCCAGATTCTGTAAGACAGCTCGGAGGCTAGAGTCTGGGAGGGATCCGGTCATTGAGGGAGTGGGACATCAATCTCTTGCTTCTGCAGTTTGCTGGCAGCAGCTTCTACTGTTTCAAAAGTTTGCATTTCCTCAGGGAAATGGATAACCATTTTAGAAATGTAAATGGGGTACGACATTTGATCTGCTGAGACCTTAATGTCTTCATGATTGGGATGCATGTTTTCCAGAAAGTCATGAGGGTTATGAGGTGATCATTTTCAAAGAAGAGCCAGGAGTCTTTATAGGAAACTATTTTCTGTTTCCAGGCTGCATGGAGAAATGTTTCTTTTTCTTAAAAATGCAAACATTTTAACACCACAGACAGTTTCCTGGCCCCTGGAGTTGTAGGTTTAGGGCCTAGTGTGGGTGAGCTCATTCAGTTTTAGCGTACGTGAGTCTGGGAGGTCCAGTATGGAGCAGAACAGCTGTTGCATGAAGGGGATCATTTCAGATCTCTCCAAGACCTCCCTCAGATCGTAAGTCCCTATACTGTTTTGTTGGTTCTGGCTCTTGGCATCCTCCATCCTGTCCTGGGGCACCTGAACTGCTTGATGTAGCTGCACAGTTGCTTGCTCTGCTGTGTCCAGGTGCTGGTCATTGGCAGAAAGCTGCTCCTGTATGTTGTCTTGTTGCTTTGATATCTTGTTAAGGTCAGTATGGAGGGCAGTTATGGTGAGTAGCATTTCTTTCCAAAGCGCTAAACAAAAAACAGGTGGCTACAGGGATCCACATCAGGAGCCGGAACAAATCAGGTCCACTCAGAACAAAGCACAGCTCGGCTCAAAAGACACCAGCACCATACAAAAGACCATGCTAGGTCACAGGATAAATATAAACAGATCTATTATACAGCTAGTAAAAATAGCTCTCACCCTGCTGATAGACCACTGAACGTTTTCATGCGTAAGTGCTTTGTCACAAAAATGTTGGTGGACTAGCAGCGGGGTGAACGCTGTTTTTACTAGTGTATAATAAATCTTTTTATATTTATCCTGTGACCTAGTGTGGTCTTTTATATTGTATTGGTGTCTGTTGATCCAGTCTTTCCAAAATTCTCTCAATTCAGTGAGCTTCCGGGTCATCTGCCACTGTATAGTTTTGACTCTTTGGGTGTCAGCACAGGAGTGGCTGCAAGAGATAGAAATAGAGGCCTGCAACCCCCTCATTGTCAGTCTCCTCCACCAAGGAAGCCATCTCCATCCATGGATTACTCCGGTAATTGCACTTGATTTACTTTCCCCTGTGGCATCTGCTGACTTCCGTGAGATGTGGAAATTAAAGTAGCTTTGAAGGATGTAAACCAAGGCTGGGATGGAGCTCAAATTTCATGCAGCTTCCAGTCTCATGACATCACCTCACAGAACTGGTTGACATCTATTTCTCAGCATTCCCTGTCCCTGTATGTGCAATTGCCACCACTATTTACACTTATCATCCAACTGTATTATTTAGGATACAGTAAATGATAGACACCTCTCATGTACGATGCATGTATGTTGCAGTATCGAGGGTGCTCATAAGGTAATTACCACCACTCATCCTTTGGACTTATGGCTATTTACCTCATTCTCTCCCTTCAATGGTATCTTTTCTTCTACACCACAGTTAGCTACATTTAGTCTATCTGTCTGTCTAACAGTTTATATTTATAGATATATATAAATTACAATAAACAAAGTTAATGCATGCAGTAGGCTTGCAAAAACACAAAAAGTATGGAAATTAAAAAAATTAGCAGTTGAAGTCTCATAAAAACGTAAAATATGTTGGTAGAAATAGACCATATGATACTACCTCATCCCTGACCTAGTGTCCAGGTGAGTTGTACCTCTCTTCCCCCTTCCATCAACCATCCCCCCCTTATTCCTCCCAGGGACTGTGAATCCTCTAACCCTGCCCAAGCCATGTTTAAACCCATTTAGGGTACCTGTCCACACCACTTTAGCCAGTTATCTGTTACACGGTTCCACCACCCTCTCAGTGATATAGAACTGCCTCACATACCTCCTAAACTTACTCCCCAACCAACCTTCAGTCATGCCGTCTTGGGACTGCACCCTATCTGCAACAAGCAGGTCTTCACTATATACCTTGTTTATACCCCTCTGAAATGTATGTGCTTCTATCATGCCCCTTTTGCCTGTCAGACCTCCAGTTGCTGGCCCTGGATCATCTTGTTGGCCCTTCTCTGTCCTGACTTTAGCTTGTCTATGTCCTTTCTCATTTGAGGGCTCCAGAACTGGACACAGTATTCTAGGTGGGCCTCACCAACAACTTGTATAGGGGCAGTATCATTTCACTTTTCTGCTAGCAAAGCCTCTGCTGATACACCACAGTATCCTTGATGTCTTACTATATGCCTTGTTTTATTGACTTGATTGCTTTAGGTCATCTCTGATGATGACCTACAGATCCCTCACCTTTGTTGCAATGGTCAGCCCAACCCCTCCCATCCATTATTCACTGTGTGGGTTCCTTTTCCTAAGTGCGTCACCTTGCACTTCTTCACATTACATCTTATCTGACAGATTTTTGACCACATCTCAAGCTTCCTTAGGACTTTTGTAGTTCCCTCACCCCTTCATCACTGTCCACCCTGCTACATAGATTTGTGTCATCAGGGGACGGATACATCACGCCCTGGATTCTGTCCCGTATCTCATTAATGAACATATTAATAAGGCAGGTTTCTGAACTGATCCCTGTAGTTCTCCATTCATCACTCTGTAGTCCCCTGATTTGGCCCAATTTTCTACTACCCTCTGTTGCCCCCCCCCCAAGCTAATTCCCTACCCACCTGGCTACACCATTCTCCACTCTTACAGTAAATCCTTCAGCTTTTTCAGCTGCCCTCCATGTGGTATCAAATCTAAGGCTTTGCTAAAGCTAGAGTAGAGCAAATCAACAAGCTGCCCTCCATAGCCCTTGTGACCTAGTCAAAAACAGTAACAGGGTAGTCTGGCATGACAATCCCAACAAAAACCCGTGCTACTTGCCATCCTACAGCCTGATGTCCTCTACGTAAGCCACCAGACTTTCCTTAATTCTGGCCTGTATCAGTTTATCTACAATGGCAGTAACACTGACCAGCCTGTAGTTGCCTGGGTCCACCTTGCCGCCCCTCCCTGTTTGTCGAATGGGACTATTAGAGATCGACTGGCCCACTAGGATACCTGGAAATTTCCAGTTGGGCCCCCTGTGTTGAGCACCCAGCCACCTTCTAAACTCTGAGAATCTTTGGTTTAATCGTCTATATTGTAATTAAATGGGCACTGTAAGTAAACGTAAGATGCAAACCCAGAGCTAGTGTATCATACTGAAGAGGAATACTGATATGACTGTGTCACCCTGGTCCCTCTCCTATTACTCCTATTGATTTTCCAGGTGGGACCCTATGTCAACTTTCCAAGTGGGTCCCCGTACTTCAGACTGACCCTGGTGACTATGTTGGCAGACCTTCAGTCTACTGAAACTTATTCTCCTGGCACTATTTCAGACTCCAAGGAGTCATCAAATATTGTGGTTGAGGGTTCCAACAGTTCTGCAGCTAGTTCTCTAAGTGCTCTAGGTGCAGTTCATCTTTCTTCTGTGCTTCATCCACCCTGAGGGCCTCCTGCCCTTTTCTCATGGATGCAGCCATGATTACTACCTTCCCAAATTCCTGCACCCTCAGTGTGGGTGCCTTGATCCTGCTATCTTGTAGAGGCCTGTCATCCTCAACCATGAACACTGAGCAAAAGTACTGTAGCTGTTCAGCACATTTGCCCTCTGCTCATCACATTCTGCTACCCTCTTCCCCCTCCGATAGCCTGGCAGCCCCATTAGTTTTCCATTTCTCATGAAAGCACCTAAAACATTATTTTCCCCTCCCTTCCCAGCCTCAGCAATCCACAGCTCCATGTCTGTCTTTGCCCTTATGACCACTACTCTTGCCTCTTTAAGCCTGGTTTGGTATTCCTGCCATTCTTCCTCCCCCTCATATGAATGCCTGTTTCTTTGTTTTTTGTGCTCACAGCCTTCTTCACTTCCTTTGATGGGTTAAAAAAGAGAGTATAGCAAGAGACACTGTATGTAGGCTAGAGTAACAAAAAAGTTTCAAGAAAACAAAAGGGATACAGTGGAAGTAGGAATGAGGTAAAAAGTTGCATAGAAATTTAAACAGACACTAAGCAAAGGAAGGGAAGATCATAGGTGTGGTGCAGTGCAATGGGTGTCGGGCTGAAGTGTTTCAGGACATCATCTGGAGACTGAGGTGCTGCCCCATATGTAGAAGAGGACCAAACAAAAAGCAGACATATAGAACAACTATTTCTGCTCAGTCTTCACAACAGAGGGAGAGGGGATGGACCACCAGGGGACAGCTGGAATAGAGGAGAGATAGACACAAGTCTATTTTCAGAAGAATGAGTAAGGAAGGGACTTTATATATTTATTTATTTATGTATGTATGTATTTATTTATTTATTTTCCAGAAGGGACTTGCAGCTCTGAAGGTGGACAAAGCCATGAGACCCTATGGAATACTTCCAAGGATTGAAAAGGCACTCAGAGAGGTGCTGGCTGCTCCACTGACAGTCTTGCTCAACAGATAACCGAAAACAGATGTAGTTCCAGAAGACTGTAGGACAGATGAAATGAATCATCCACATAAGGGTGATAGCAGGGAGGTGGCTATGAACTATAGGCTGGTCAGTTTCACTTTACTGGTGGAGAAATTAATGGAAACCTTACTAAAAGAAAGTGTGGTTTAAAGCATGGCAGCTGGGGTTGCCAAAAAGTGCAAAATCATGCAATTAGGAACCCAGGCACTGAGTTTAAGATGGGGGAGAGGTACTGACAGTCACTAAACAGGAAGAGGGACCTTAGGGTTTTCATATCTGATGATCAAAAGTGGCAAGGCAGTGTAACAAAGCAGAAGGTAGGGCTTGTGGGATTCTCTAGTGCATAAGGAGGGATATATCCAGCAGGAGATGGTGTTGCCACTGTATCATTCGCTGGTGAGACCCCACCTGGAGTACTGTGTGTAGTTTTGGAGGCTGCACCTCAGAATGGATATAGACACAGTAGAGGCAGTCCAGAGGAGAACAACTAAAATAGTTCTGAGGTTGTTATGAGAAGCCTTACAAGAAGAGACTGGGGATGTCAACATGTACACAGTGGAGGAGAGGAGAGCAAGAGGTGACATGATAGAGAGCTACAAGTTCCTCACAGGTGAGAACAGGATGCAGGAGGGAAGACTCTTTCAAATGAGAAGGAGCACCAGGAGTAGGGCATGAGATGAAGCTGGAGAAGGGAACTTTAAGAGAGAGGTGATGAAATATTTCTTCACCTGAAAGGGTGGTAGACACCTGGAACAGACTTCCAGAAAACGAGCTGGAGGTGGAAACAGTGGGGATGGGGGTTTCAAGCATGCATGGAACAGACACAGGGGTGTTTTAGGAAACAGGCATGGAGGAGGGAGGGTTGCCCGAGACTAGTTAGGGTCTGTGGAGACATATTAGGAAGGAAACATCGGGAAAGACTGGGTCAGCTAAATGGTCCTTTTCTGCTGACAAATTCTGTTTTGATGTTTACTTGTTTCTTTTAGAACCAGGTCCCATCTAAGGCATTTATTTATTTTTCTCTTCAGTTTGTTTGGGTTTCATATATGCGCATGCTGCACCCTTGTGTATTAAAATTTAATTATTTGTGCAACAGCAGTTGTGCATTAGAGAAAGAGTAAAGTGCTTCTGGGAGTCCCAGGTTTCCTGTTGCTTTGGTGGCACTCGTGGTAGCACAACCAGAATGGCATTCTGGGCAGCCTGGGTTTAAATCCCATCCAAGGCACTTATTTATTTCTCTTTTCTGTTTGTTTGGGTTCCATATACTGAATGTGCACCTAGCACTCCTGTGTTTTAAAATGTAATCATCTGTGCAGCAACAAGTTGTGCAATAGAGAGAATTAGGTGCTTCTGGGAGTTCTAGGATTCCAAGTTGTTTTGATGGTGCAGCTGGCAGCGCACCCAGAATGGTATTCTGAGTGGCTTGGGTTTAAATTCCATCTAAGGTACTTACTTATTTTGCTTTTCTGTTACTTTTAGAACCAGCCCAGCTTCTGAGAACCAGGTCTGCTTTTGAGAACCAGATTGTCTTTTTCTGTTGTTTCTTTTGGTGATCTTCCTTTTATCAAGAGTTGTTCACCTTTAGAATTGCTCCTTGATCTTATCCTATTTTTTCTCTGCTCCTTCCATAAGGCCTATACTCAGCAAGCTTTCCCTAACCATTTCTCACATCTGGTGAAAATCTCATTTGAGGTTGAGAAACACTGTCCTCGTAGAGGGAAAAAAAACAGTGGGGGGCTTCAAGCATGTGTGGGATAGACATAGGGGTGTATAAGAAAACAGACAGGGAGGAGGGAGGGTTGCTGGAGACCAGTTAAGGTCTGTGGAGACAGATTAAGCAGGGAACATCTGGGCACACTGGGTGGCCCAGCAGTCCTTTTCTGCAGGCAAATTCGGTTTCTGTTTCTATTTTTCTCTGTGAACCAGATCAGCTTTTGCAAAGCCGATGGGCTTTTTGTGCTTGCTTCTTTTGGTGACCTTCCTTGCTCAAGAGTCATTCACCTTTAGAATTGCCCCTTGATCTTACCCTACTTTTCTCTGTTTCCTCCATCTGCATTATAACAACCAAGCATTCCCCCAACCATTTCTTACATCTGATAATAATCTGCTTATTTGAGGCCCAGAAGCACTGTTCTTGATGTGGGACCAATATTTCCCACTAGCCAGCTCAAACCACATAGAACTGTGGTTACTAGACATTAAAGGTGCCCTGACAGCTCCCCCCACCACATCTGGGTTTGTTTGTACCAAATTGACAATGGTGTTCTACCGTGTGGGATCCCTGGCCAGCTGCACTAGTATGCAGTCCTGCAATGTGAAATTAATGGGTATTGATTGATTTTTGGTATACATATTATGTCTCATAGCCTTGTTCTCTGCCGTGCTTGGTGTAAGGCACCATGAGCCTCCAAAGAAGTGTGTCATATTAAACAAACATTTCTCAATGCCGAATGTTGATTACGATGGTCCGTTGAGCTTGCTCACTGCCCCTGTGTCACTTGCTCATTCTGTTTCTCCCGGTGCTGCAGGCTGCTGTTTTGTACCGGGCTTCTGTGTGTATTGGCACATTTTTCTGCCCACAAAGAAATCTACAGCTGTCCCGACAGAGCTCCATTGAGGTAGGTCATGCCCCCTCTCTCTCTCGCTCATTCTGTTTCTACTGGCACTGCAGGCTGCCCTGTTTTACTGGACTCCTGCCCCTGTTGGTGGCTTTTTCTGTCCAGTCCTGATAGAGGTCCATTGAGCTAGCTCACTCCCCCTCTCTCACTCGCTCATTCCGTTTCTTCCAGTGCTGCAGGCTGGCCTTTTGTACTGGGTTTCTGCATGCGTTGCCGCCTTTTTCTGCCCACAAAGAAATCCGTAGCAGTCACAATAGAGCTCCATTGAGCTCACTCACTCCCCTCTCCCTCACTCGCTCATTCTGTGTCTCCCGCTGCTGCAGGCTGCCCTTTTGTATTGGGTTTCTGCCTGTGTTGGTGGCTTTTTCTGCCCACAAAGACATCTGCAGCAGTCCCGATACAGCTGCTCATTCCATGTCTGCCGTCGCTGCAGGCTGGCCTTTTGTACTGGGCTCCTGCCTGCATTGGTGTCTTTCCTGCCCACAAAGAAACTCCCCCCCTCTCTCCGTCGCTCAATCCTAATCTGTCCCAAACACTGATTTCCGATAGCGACTGCGGTATTCAGCGACGGAAGCTCGGAAACACATTTCCACCAGGATGTGAAAAATGACAGCTGTACTGTTCATAAGGAGGTGTGAACAAATGCCAGTGTTGAAAATATGGCATGAAAATATTACTCATTTGTGAACTTACAAGGGTGGGTGGAAACTGCACAACACACGCTCATAACACAGTCATTTTATGGAGTTTCATCACAAAATTTTCAACATAGGCATTTTAGGACCTCTGCTCATGAACTGTGTCAGTGTGATTTTCTTAATGTGTCCCGAACACTGATTTCCCACAGCGACCGCACTACTGTGCGCCAGAAGAACAAAAAACACTTTTCGGCCAGGATGTGAAAATTAACAGCTGCATTGTTCATAAGGAGGTGTGGAAAAATGGCAATGTAGAAAATCTGGAGTGAAAATATTGTAAAGTTGCGACAGTACGAGTGTTCCTGGAAACTGTGCAATGCACATTCGTAACATAGTCATTTTATGGACTTTCGTCACCAAATTTTCAACATAGGCATTTTAGGACCTCTGCTCATGAACAGTGTCACTGTCATTTTCTTAATCTGTCCCAAACACTGATTTCCCACAGTGACCTCACTATTCTGTGCCGGAAGTGTGAAAACACATTTTGGCCAGAATGTGGAAAATGACAGCTGTACTAAAAAATGGCAATGTTTGAAAATCTGGCATGAAAATATTTCAGATTCGCAAAGTTACAAGCATGCATTGCAACTGCGCAACACAAGCTCATAAAATAGTAATTTGTTTTATTTTTCCCATGAAATTTGCAACATAGGCTTTTTGAGAGCCCACCTTATGAACACTGGCACTGTCGTTTCGTTACTCGGTCCCAGAAGGGGATTCCACGTGGTGACCACGAAATCACCTTTTGGGGCCAAATAACGATATAACAGTGCCAGAATTCATGAGGAGGGTCCCAAAAACCCCATGTTGAAAATTTGGTGCCAAAATTCCAAAAAATGCCTGAGATATGCATCACAGTTGAAAAAACCCTATTTATTCCATTATACAGCTTACCGGCATTTCCTCAGTTAGTGGTTGGCTTTGAAAAGTGCAGACGTGTTTCTGATCCACCGAAGATGGTTGTGCCGGACTCTGGAGGTAAGTATGGGGTGAGGGGGTGTGGGGATGCAGGGTGCACAGTGGGTGGGCGCGTAGGAGAGGTGCAGACCCGAGGACCGCTTTCCTTTTTCCACAGGGAAAAAAACATTGTGGGACTGTTTTTGCTTTTACATGGGCATGTGGCACGCTGGGCTCCCAGCATGCCAACTGAGTCTTTTGGGGGCAGCTGTAGCCGACAGGAGATTGGACAGCCCCGTCATTACACAACAAAAGGGGGGGTTACATTATGCCGATGGGGATTGGGCACCCCGTTGGCACACAACAAAAGCGGGGGGGTTACATAATGCTGATGGGGCGTGGGCTCCCCCATCGGCAACATCAACCTTGGGGAACTGAAGCAGATGGGGATTAGGGCCTCCATTGGCAAACAAACACAGTGGGTGGGGGCACATGCTGCCGAGGGGGATTGGGCACCCCCTCGGCTGGAGGGGTTTAATATTGTTTATGAACATGGTGGCAAGCCACCACTGTGTTCACAAACAGTATCACTGTAACAAGGCTCTGCCCAGCAATGACGGGTCGCTTCCTTATAGCAGTGAATGGCTTAATCTGCAATGACGAGGCTGCCCCTGATTGCAGTGGCTGAAACCTTACAAGGTTGTGGCATGCTGGCAGAACTAGTGTCAGCAACAGCATGCCATGGCATTGGGGAAGGCAGGCCAAGCCTTTAAGGCTGTGGGGGCATTGGCCACAACAGTGCTGCGCCTCCAGAACCTGCTTCTGGAAAGCCGCTGCAATATGCTTCTTGCGCGTGCACGCAATCAACATAATAAAGCCTTCTACTACTATTACTACTACTACTACCACCTTTGACCTCACTGGATTGCACACACCCTGCCTAGTCCTTTTCAATGACTGGCTCAGAGTTTGTCCCAGTGAAGTGTGCGGTCACTACTGGAGGACACTGCTTCATATCTACAAACTGCTTCCTGCCCTATTCCCACTCCCCACTCCCTCCATCCCCATGGGTCAGTGGGCCTTTTTGGGAAGGGGAGTGGTTAGTGGTACTGATTCAGATGTCTATGCAGCAGGAGTATTTATCCCAGTGCTGGCCACAGCTGTGCATGGAGCCCCTCAAACCTCCTATGTATGGGGCAGTGACTAACCCTCCAAAGCATAGCCCAAGGAATGATCCCCCCACAGTCCCTGCAGATAGCTTACATCCCTCCCCCCACATTGATCATCCATTCCAACTTATAACAGCACTGTACACCTAAACTAAGGTTTAGTATGCTTACCATGATAGATTATTTGTGCCCTAGCATGCCATGATGTGTTTCCTGAGGTATCCTTCTTACTCAAAGGCCTGCCCAAAATAGGTTATGGTGCCTTATGTGTATTTCCCCAGACTCTGCCTTTTGCCTGCCCCCTTATAGTCTTACCCATGATATAGTGAAATGTCTTATCTGTATTACCCCTGCTTTCTCCTTCTACATTCTCCTAATCTAGGCCTGCCTTGTGTCATGCCTCCTTATGTTCCTGCTGTAGTTACCCTGTCTGCATGGGTAGCATTCACTGCGGTCCTGTTGCTTACCCCTCAGATACCATGCAGACACTCTATTGAAGCCCCTATTCAGACACTGCAATCCTGCTCCATGGCCCTGAAGGCACCTATAATCAGACACTGCACTCCTGCATCATAGCACCCAAGCTCTTGGATACTCAAGCATAAGTATGTTTGGACTCCCTCTGAATTTC
The DNA here is from genome assembly GCA_016271365.2 of Neoceratodus forsteri. Lineage (NCBI taxonomy): Eukaryota > Metazoa > Chordata > Ceratodontiformes > Ceratodontidae > Neoceratodus > Neoceratodus forsteri. The sequence goes on from CM057456.1 coordinate 400,473,227, forward strand.
TCTGAATTTATGTAAGCATGCTTGACTCTCCCCTGCCCTTTAATTGGTCACTGGTCTTCAGTAACCTTGCTTTCCCCCAGAAACACAAGATGAGCTGAAAGCCTTCATTTTTTTGTTTATTATTTTCTTTGTTTATTTTACTTTTAAACCATTTCCAGCACAGCTTTAGCAAAAATAAATCATCTTTACCTCTCAGCTGAGCAGTCCTTCCATCCAAATGTTCAAGCCGAATCCTGCTGAGACTGGATCCTGAAAAACAATTATATTACCATGTTTGGACTTCCTGCACCCTGACTGGTCACTGTTTTTTAATGACCCCACTTCCTCCACCAAAACAAAATAACCTGGGAGCTTTCAGTATTTATGTTGTGTGTGTGTGTGTGTGTGTGTAGGGGGTGCAGCTGAGTGGAAGGAAAGCGATTTCTAACTTATTAAAATGTAGATGTGAAACACAAATGTGAAAAATGCACTGAGATAATAAGGCCTAAAGAGGTTGTTGAAAAGATAAAATGTCACTTACTGAAAAACATCTTACCTCCCAAATGAAAAGCCTTGCTCAGGCTTTATACTAGTGTGCTTAGCCTTTCTCCACCATATGATTGATCACTGGTCTTCAGTGACCTCACATCCCCAAGCAACACAAGAAGAGATCAGAACCTTCAGTTTTGTTTTTATTGTTATTTTAATTTAAAACATTTTTTGCACAGTTTTAGCAAAAACAAAACCTTCTTACCTACAAGATGAGCAGTTCTCCTGCCAAAATACTCATGCTGTCTCCTGCCATAATTGGATCCTGAAACAAAGGTCATAACAACTTGATTTGATTTCTCCTGCCCTCTGATTCAGATTCTGTGTCTTGGCAAATTGGTGGTGTGGTGTTCCTTATAGTCTACAACCTAATGTCCACCTATCCACAGCCCCTAGCTGAAAGGCCCTACACAAAGTATGCATGAGTCCAGTTGGAATTAGGTCATGTGTGATGACCATTTTGCTGCATTAAACATTTTAATACAGTTGGACTTAGAACATTTAATGCTCTAACTGATCATGCTGGCAGTACTTTTTTTCAGTGTATTTTTTGTTGTTGTTTTTTTTTTTTTTGTTTACATTGCTCATAACTTGGCCAATTTTGGCCATTCTGAATCCAAATTTTCAGTGCTGCCATATGAGTGCCCCACCTCTGAAAATTTAAATGTGATTTTGTAACTGCACCCCAAAATTGATTTCTATAAATTGTAAGATAAGTTCCAACTTGCTTCACACATGGCCCTTCAGGCCTAACATGGAGAAAGATGCACTGTGCCCAATGGACCGAGCATGTCAGGAGCAAAGTTCTTTTTTGTTTGCACTAAGCCCTTCAGACCTGGTGTGAATCCCTTATAAGTCCTACCTGGCTTCACACTGAGTCCAAAACTGGACACAAATCTTACAGTAACTTGTTTGTACAGTGCCCTTTGGGCTCTGCACAAAGCAGGATGCACAGGGTCCTTCAGGTCTTTCTCACATCCATGAAATAGGAGAAAAGTCATGACTTGCATTTCACAGAGCTCTTCTGGCCTTGCATGACTCAGGAACTGAGTCCTACCTTGATTCCTGTAGGGATCTTTAGGCCCCGCAGCCCTACATGCTTCAGAACATGCATTTTAACATTCTTTATTCAAGCTCCAAAACAAGAAGTAAATTCTAACCTGCTTCACATACAGCCCTTCAGGCATGCATGAATTATAGCCAGGTTCTACCTTGCTAAGTGCAGGGCTCATTGGACTTTGCATGAATGTGGAGCTGAATCCTACCTTGCATCATGAAGGGCTCTTTGGGCCCTGTGTAAAACAGGATCTAAGTCCTAACATGCTTTGTGCAAGGCCCTTCACAAAGCAGGATGCACAATGCCTTGTGGAAACTATGCAGACAATGACATTCATTCTATTATTCTTCACACAAAGCTTGAAATAGGAAGACACTACTAATGTGCTTCAGGTCCTTTATAAATCAGCAGCTGAGTTCTACCTTTGGGCCCTGGACAAAGCAGGATGCATAAAGCCCCAAAGGTCCTGGACATAGAAATATAGAATGTGTTGGCAGAAAAGGACTGCTAAGCCCAACTAGTCTGCCCTATTTTTCCTGCCTATTACTACACCCTGGACCCTATTTGATCACAGGTGTCCCTCCTTCCTCCCTTACCTCTATTATTATACCCTTGTGCCTATCATGCATGTTTGAAGTTCCATACTGTCTTTGCCCTACCAAATCTTCTGGCAGAATGTTCCAGGGGTCCACTACTCTTTCTGTGAAGAACTACTTCCTCATATACCTCTTAAACTCCTAACTCTCAAGCTTCATGATATGTCCCCATGATCGAGTACTCCTCCTCCTCCTCTTGTGAACCAGACTCCCCTCCTGCATCTTGTTCACCCCCATGAGGTACTTATAGATCTAAATCATTTTCTTAATAACTTTATTGAAATACAAAATTAAAAATATACAATTTAACATAGACCATCAATATATAAATAAGACACAACACAGCTTCAATATAATCAAGTAACAACAGAAAAGCTTAAAATAGTTTCTTTCACAAAAAAAAGTGTGAAGGGGAGTGAAGCAAGTAAGATATACTCCTTCACTGTGCAAGAAGACCCCCCATGCATTGCTAGAATGTTACCAGGCCTTTGTATATGCACAGTATATCTTTCTATTTTTGTTTCTGCCCCTTCTTTTGTTATTGTCTCTTTCATTTCTCCTTACTGTCGCTCTCTCTCTTTCACAGGATGCATTCTGAATTTTCTGTAGTGCTGGTCTATTTTTTTTTTCTTTTTTGCTTTTCCAGGCAGTTAAAGAAATATGGAAGAAAGGTGTATTTGCTGGAAGTCCATTCTACAGTGTTGGGCTCCAGATTTTGTAGATGGTTATTACCTGTGCAAGCATTCATGAAAACGTAGGGTGTGTCTGTATATCATAGAGGTGTTGAGAATGTCTCTTATGTTTTGTTTAAAATGTAAAGTGCTCTCTTAGAAGGGAGTTAGAGACGACTGCCTGATAATGCGGAAGTCCTGCTAATTGGGAAAACATAAAAACACTGGCTATGTATCGTGCTGTGGTTGCAGCATGTTAGCAGCTGAGTTGGAGTCAGCTGCTGTGCTATGACAGTTGCTGCTGTGCTGTCAAGGACAAATGGCACATTTTTGTTTTTGTTTTGTTTTGTTTTCAAAACTCTTACCACTTCATAACAGCCCATTTGTTCTTCATTATTGCACTCACCTAATGAGGACTGGTGTCTGTATATGTTTCCCTTTCTGCTCCTGTTTTTGTTCTCCCAAGGGGGTGACTGGCATTTCTGTTAACATTTAAATACTACACTGGGGGGGGGGCAGATTGCTGAGGAGGGAATTGGAATAAGAGGAAGTAATTCATTATTCCCCCCTTCTGCCCCAGTATAGTAAATATAAACATCGCAGTGGGTACAAATGTATTTCAAAAACTTATATTGTAAAAACCGGGAATTACTGTTCTGTGTAGGTGATTTTTGCATGTAGGAGTCATTGTGAGGCCTCTGTTCTGATGTATTAATGATATGTTAAAATATAAATATGCTTGCAAAAAATATAATGTTACATCACTGACATGGACCAATGGTCTGCTAACACATCACTGAAGTGGACCAATGGGATTCTTGCCAGAAGCGTTTAAGTATGATTTCTGCCAGCTGCACTTTAGTGTGCCTGTAGCTGGTGCAAGAGATAGAGCTCTGCTTCTGGATACTGCAGCTAGATTCTCCCAGGGGCCACTCCAGGTATTAGGAAATAACTTTGCACCTGTTTGATAGTGGGTTTCTTTTTTTTTTTTTTTGTTATTTTGTTGTATCTAGTCCATTTTGCTGTTGCTTTATTTTATTTTTTGACAATAAATGTTACATAAAAAGTGAAAAAGTACATCCTTGGCTCCAACAGTCTAGTCTATAGTGTACCACAAACCTTCAGTGGTGTGAGAGTGGGATGATTTGTGGAGGGTATTGCTCAAGTACCTGAGTGGCATGAGTGAATGTCAAGAGCAAGGCGTGGAAAAGTTACAGGACAAAAAGTTCCATCCAACCCTGTTGGTGTCACTGTCTGTAGCATGGCAGGAAGCGGGTTGGCTGCTCAGCCCAAAGAGCCTAGAGAGTATAAGGAGCCAGTCCTGAGTAAGTATGAGGAAGAGGAAGGAGAAGAGGAATGGCAAGATGTGCCCCCTAAAGAACTGACAGACGTATTATGATGGCTATCTTTTTGCCATCTAGAAGCTGATAAGAAAATGCAAAATGAAATGGAGAGACAGGATGCCAATTTCAAGGAACCGATTAAAACCTTGCAAGAACAAAGAAGCCCCCCGGTTTCCCCTAGGAATCTTCCTATAAGTCCTGCAGTTCCTTGGGATTCCCAGTCATTTCTAAGAGACATAAAACTTAGCAAGTTAGGCCCCAAGGATGACATAGAGGCCTATTTGACCATATATGAATGAGTAGCCAGTGTGTGAGGGTAGGCAAGAGACCAGTGGGTAGTGCAGCTGGGATCCTACATTATGAGGACGGTGCAAATTTATAGCAACATGGAATTGGCACACTCTTTGGACTATGGCAGTGTGAAAGCTCCCTTACTGTCATGGTATGATACCTTGGGAGAAACTTATCATCTGAAGTTCAGAAACTACATATATCAACCAAATGACACCCTGAGGGATGCATATACCACCTTACAGGATTTATTTTGCAAATGGATCCAGCCTCAGAGGAAGACAATGCAACAGGTAGTCAAGGAATTTAGTGGTTGAGCAGCTCCTCAATGTACTTCCAGAAGATATTCATGTTTTGGTTTGAGAGCACAGACCAGACAATGGGGAGCAAGCAATGAAACTGGTTGAGTATGAGCATTTTGCAAGAAAATCAGCACCTTGCAGAGACCACAGGGACAATGCAAGGCTGGTAAGAACTTTCCATTCTTCTACTTCTCCAAAATTTGAAAAGACTGTGAAAGTAGAAGGGTCTAAAGTAAGAACTAGGGGTCCTAAATCTGACATAGTGTGTTTCACTTGTGGGGTAAAGGGTCATACTAAGTGGAAGTGACCCAACGTGAAAGCTTCTAAAGTCACTATGGCATTGACTAATTGGGGTCAGTTTCTGCTTGATGTTATGGTGGCTGGCCAGAAAGTAAAAGGGCTACTGGACTCAGGGAGCCAACAGCATTTTGTTCAGGCCATTTTTAATATCACCAGACATCTGTGTTGGGCCCTGAACTGGTGTTATATGTGTCCATGTGGATATTAGATCTTACTCCCCTGTTGCAGTAACCCTTGATGTACTGGGGAAAAAAGTAACAATTCAAGCAGCAGTAGTCCCCACTTTGCTATTCTCAGTTTTTGTAGGCCATGATATACCTGGGTTTGAGGACTGGATACAAGTGGAACCCAATGCAAATGTTTCTGCTGAAATATCAGTCCAAGCACAGGCCAGAAAAAAGAAACAGGTACAGACTTTGGGTGAAATTTTTCCTTTTTCAGAATCAGAGATTTTTAACCCTGGATATAAAATCAGAAACATGAGAGGTGAAAAGAGTAGAGAGAAAAAAAAGCAAGATGATGGTTTAGTGGAGAGATTATATCAAGCCATAACAAAATGCTTTGCAAATTTGTAACTGAGGAAGGTAAAAACCTGGATTTGTTGTTACTTATCTCTTGTTTGCATACCGTGAGGTTCCTCAAGTCTCCACTGGGCTATCTCCATCTGAGTTGCTCTATCAGCGTAATCCCAGAGGGCCCCTTGATCTAATTAGGGAAAATTTAGAAGGTGAGGTAGACCGTAAAATACCTGTGCTAGAATACATCACCAAGTTGAGAAACAAATTGGAAATTTTTTTAAGATTGCCTACTAGATTGATTTGTAAAGACAAGAACATTAGAAAGCTTACTATGATCATGAGATGGGTCAGAAATATTTCCAACACATTGATAAGGTGTTGCTTCCACTTCCATCTCTTGGAAGTGAATTCCTCACCAAGAGGCAAGGCCCTTACTCCATAGTACAGCAAACAGGCCCTGTGACATATGAAACAGACCTACCCAGCAAGAGGTCCAGAGCAAAGGTGTACCATGCTAATTTGTTAAAAGCATGGAAGGATTTATTTGATCCAATCACAGTCAATGTTGCAATACTTGAAAAGGAGGAGGATGGTCCACAGTGGGCATATAAAAGACTAGACCAACCATCTGGGAATCTGGAGAAAGTATTGTTAAATCCCTTACTGTCAGAATCTCAAAAACAAGAAATTTTGGCTATTTTAGCTGAGTACAAAAGTATTTTCACATCTGCTGCAGGGAAAGCAAAGAGTGTTGAACCCAAGAGAAAACCATACAGAATACCTGAGCATACCAAATCTGATATAATAAATGAAGTGAAAAACATGCTGTATATTGAAGTGATTGAGTCTTCTCACAGCAAGTGGAGTTCCCCCATAATAACAGTCCCTAAGAAGGAAGGTGAGCTCAGAATTTGCAGAGATTTTCAGAAGGTCAATTGTGGGTCTCGATTTGATGCCTACCCAATGCCTAGGGTAGATGTTTGATAGATCACCTGGGTGGTGCACTACATTATGATACTTGACCTCATGAAGGGCTATTGACAAATTTCGTTATATTCCTGATCAAAAGACAAGACCACAATTTTTATGCCAATATGATTTTATCGATTTACAACTATGCCTTTTGACCTTCATGGATCCTCAGCCACATTTCAAAGGCTGATGGATGCAGTTCTAGGTCCTCATTCCAATTATGCAGCAGCATACCTTGATAATATGATAATATACAGCAACAACTGGCCTAGCCATTTGAACCACGTACATGGTGTCATCCAAACCATAGCAGCAGAAGGTCTCATTATAAACCCCTCTAAATGTGCATTGGGGATGATTGACACCCACTATCTTGAATTCATACTGGGTAATGGAAAGGTCAGACCAAAAGTGTCCAAAGTCCAAGCAGTAGCCCAATATCCAGTACTATAGGCAAAGAAACATATACGGTCCTTTCTGGGTCTGGCGGGTTACTATCACCATTTCATTAAGGATTTTTCCAAAATTGCTGCCCCTCTTTCTGAGTTAACCAAAAAAAATCGACCAAACAATGTATTTTGGACTCCTGAATGTACACAGGCCTTTAATGAAATCAAAAACAAATTGTGTACATATCCTGTTCTGTAGAGCCCTAATTTCAATAGGCCATTCATAGAGCAGACTGGTGCCTCTCAGAAGGGCTATGGGGCAGTATTAAGTCAAGAAGGGTCTGATGGGGAACAACCAGTGCTGTACATCAGCTGAAAGCTGACTGATCGGGAAAGCTGATATTCCACTATTGAAAAGGAAATTCTCTGGCAGTAAAGTAGGCCATTTAGGATCAGTGGTTCTTCCTAACTGGGTTAGAATTTACACTGGTTACAGACCATAACCTATTGAAATGGCTTTCAGAGATGAAAGATAGAGGTGATAGGGTGATGCATTGTTATCTGGCGATCCATCTATACAAATTCCAGATTATTCAGAAACCTGGTGCCCAATGTACATGTGGATAATCTTATAAAAGCAGTTGGAAAAAGAGTGGGGATACTTTATAGGAATAAAAACTGTAGTTGCAGAAACCCAGATCTTTCCATTATTAGATTATGGAGATGTCCTATGCGACTATTCCAATAATGAAAAATTACAAAAACTGGATGTTTTATATAATAGACTTGCTAGGCTGATTTTACAATGCCCTAAGGATACACATCGCTATCAAATGTACAACAGCTTAGGCTGGATCTCCCTGGCAGAGAGACGTCAATTACATACATTTGTATTTGCATACAAAAGTATCTTAGGAGGGATCCCCACTTACTTGTCAGAAAAGTTGCAGGTAAAGAAAATAAATACAGTACTACACTTAGAAAATCAGACTATCATGAGCTTGTTATCCCAAAGACAAGATTAAAAAGTGAATTATTTTTTTAATTATCTGATTCCATCATACTGGAATAGGCTGCCTGTTGAATTCTGATTGTTGACAAAGAAGTTTCCATTAATTCATGTTATAAATGGTGTTTTTGGAAAAAAAATTGCAAGTACAGTTAAAGATTGTTGTGCTGCTATAACTTGGTTGAAGTGTGAATGAATTGTTAGTTTTATAAATGTATTGTCATTTTTAATTTTGCACTGAGTGTGCATATGTGGAACTATGAGTAGTGTTTTGTCTAATTAGATTCTTGGGTCACCATTTTGAATGAGTTTTTTACTCAATCGTTTAACCTATAATAAAAATGAAAAAAAAAAATAAACATGTTAATGCTGATTTTTTACCTAGGTATGGGTATTGAACAATAAAGTTACTGTGTTATGAGAATTGATTGATTCTGTACCATGATAAAAATGTTTGACATGGTTTTCTGCACAAATGTCAGTATGTTCATTGACCCTTGTTTTGTTATAACCCCAGGGAAGTGGTTGAATATGTCTGTTGAGTGTTCAGCCTGTATGTTGTATATCTTTATGGTCCCTAAGGTGGAATCTCTGGAGATGGTGGGACGGAATCCCCACACTAATGGGGGTGCTGAAATAACCCTACAGGTTCTCTACAAAATAAAGGCGGGAGGTATGTCAAGGGAAGTGATGCAAGTAAGATATCCCCCTTCACTGTACAATAAGAACCCCCCATGCATTGCTTGAATGGTGATGGGCCTTGTTAGGTGCCCCAGTATATCTTTCTATTTTTTTTTCTGCCCCTTCATCTTTTCTCCTCTCTCTCTCTCTCTCTCTCTCTCGCTCTCTCTCACTCTGTCTATCTATTTATCTCCTTCACAGGATGCATTCTGAATTTTCTGTAGTGCTGGTCTATTTTTTTCTGGGCAGATAGAGAAATATGGTAAAATGTTGCATTTGCTGGAATCACATTCCACAGTGCTGAGCTCCAGATTTTAAAGATGGCTATTAGCTGTGCAAGCATTCAATAAGATGTAGGGTGTGCCTTTATGTGGTAGAGGCATAGGGAATGTTTCATATGTTTTGTTTTAAATATTAAGTGCTCTCCTAGAATGGAGTTAGGGAAGACTGCCTGATAATGCAGAAATCCTGTTAATTGGGAAAACATAAAACACTATGTGCTGTGCTGCAGTTGCAGCATGTCAGCTGCTGAGTTGGAATCAGCTGTTCTGCTTTGACAGTTGCTACCATGCCGTCAAGGACCAAAGACATGTTTTTGTTTTGTTTTCAAAACGTTTACCACTTCCTAACAGCCCATTTGTTCTTCAGTATTGCACTTACCTACCAAAGACTTGGGTCTGTATCTGTTTCCCTTTCTGCTGCTGTTTCTGTTCTCCCTATGGGCTGGCCTGCCTGTCTGTTAACATTTAAATAGTACTTGGGTGGGGGGGGAGGGGCAGATTACTGCAGAGGGAAGTAGCATCAAGGGAGGACAATTCAGTATTCCTCCTTCTGCCCAAGTATAGCAAATATAAACATCTCAGTGGGTACAACTGTATTTCACAAACTGATATTGTAAAAAGGGGAATTACTGTTTTGTGTAAGGTAAGTTTTGTATATGTAGGAGTCAATGCGAGGTCTGTTTTGACATATTAGTGTATTAATTACATGTTAAAATATGATGAATATGCATGCAAAAATATGCTGTTACATCACTGACATGGACCAATGTTCTGCAAACACATCAAGGACCAAAAGGATTCTAGCCAGGAGTATGTAAGGATGGTTTTTGCCAGCAGTACTTTAGTGTGCCTCTAGCTGCTGCAGGAGACAGAGCTCAACTACTGGATGCTCCAGGTAGATTCTTCTAGGGGTAACTCCAGGTATTAGGAAATAAATTTGTACCAGTTTGAGAGCATTTATTTTTGTTATTTTGTTGTATTTAGTCCATTTTGCTGTTGCTTTATTTTATTTTTTGGCAAAAAATTGTACATTAAAAGGGAAAAGTACATTCTTGGTTCCAATGGTCTTCACTGCAGTGCATCACAAATCTCCACAACAAGACAATAAAGACAAACTGTATCAATAATAAAAGCAGAGACACATTTAATCTAATAATAAATTTCTATCTAGGTCAGAAACTATAATTAACAGAACATTATCCTTTATCTAAAACATTAACGTATAGCATTCAAATAAGAAACATGAGTATGAAATAAGCAGATAAAGGGAGTAAGGAAAGAGAAGATAAAAAGAAAAGAAGATGATAGATAAATAGGAATATAATTTTTAGAAGCTTAGAAGTCTGAAATTTGACTGAGAGGAAAGCCCAGAAGAAATAACTAATGTGGAGTCTCAACTATGTTGTTGCGGTGGTCATAAAATTAAGCAAGACTTCACACTTCTCATCAAAATTATGCAAGTTATTTTTCAAATCATGTGACAATCTTTCCATCCTAATAAATTCTATTAACTCATTTGACCATTCACACAAAGAAGGGGTCTTTCATCCATTCACATTCTAAGAATACCATTCCTTGCAGCAATAGAAACATAGACAATGACAGCAGAAAAGCCCTATGGTCCATCCAGTCTGCCCATGTTATCTAAATTCCTGGGATCATTCTTGGATCTTGATATTCCCCCAGGTTACTAATCCTCCTGGTCTTTACCCTAATTATCTTCCCTGGTTGTGTTGGCTCAGGTAACCACGATTTCCTTCATTCTATTCCAGGCCTGTTTTAACCACCTACTGTGCTCCCTGCCACCACCTCAGCTGACAGACTGTTCCAGGGCTCCACCACCCTTTTTATAAAGAAGTACTTCCTCATGTCTCTCCTGACCCTCCCACCTGCTAAATTCCACTTGTGACCCAGTGACCCTGAGTTTATACTCAAACTAAATAATTCCTTGCAGTTGACTTTATGAATTCCTTTGAGGAATTTGAAGGTCTCAATCATATAATCCCTCTCCCTTCTGGTTCCCAATGAGTAAAAATTTAGTGCCCTGAGGTGCTTCTCATAATGGTTACTCTGTGTTGCATTGTCTCTAAACTATCTTTGTCTTTTCTGCGGTAAGGACCAGTTCTGGGCACAGTACTGCAGGTGAGGCATCACCAGGGCTCTGTAGAGGGGTAGTACCATCTCTTTTTTCTTACTGTCAGTCCTCCTTCCAATACATCCCAGCATCCTGTTGACCTTGTTATAGGCCTTGTTGCAATGACTAGTTTGTTTAAGGGAGTTACTAATGGTACCTTCTAAACCACATTTCTCATTCGTATTACTAAGTCTCTCCCATCCCATCCAGTACACCATCATGGGACTCTTTTTCCTCAGGCGCATTACCTTGCACTTTTTTTGCATTGAATTTTTACTGCCAGACCTTTGACCACCCCTCTAATCTTATCAGATCCTTTTTCATTTTCCTTCTTCCTTCCTCACAATCCACCCTCCCACGTAGTTTTGTGTTGTCTGCAAAAAGACACAACTTGCCCTGGATTTCTTCTCCAATGTTGCTAATGAACATGTTAAAGAGGACCGGTGCCAGGACTGATCCCTGTGGAATCCCATTGATTACTTCCTTCTCTTTTGACCTAACTCCAATGACCACCACCCTCTGTCACATGCCTGCTAGCCAGTTTCTACCCAATTGTCAAGAGTTTTAGCTTCCCCCAGGCCCTCCATTTTCTTAAGCAACCTCTTGTGTGGCACTAAATCAAAGGCCTCACTAAAGTCAAAATATAGCAAGTCTACCACATGGCCCTTGTCTGTCTCCCTTGTCACCCAGTCAAAGAAGACTATCAGGTTGGTCTGACAAGATCTTACACAACAAAATCATGTTATTTATCATCCTGGAGTCTGTTGCTGTCCATGTATTCTACAAGGTCCTCTTTAATCAGGGACTCCATCAGCTTCCACAAGATGAAGGTCCGGCTAACAGGCCTATAATTCCATGGTTGCTCCCTGTACCCCCCTTTATGTAGCAGTACTTCTTCTGCTAACTTCCAATTCACTGGGATTACTCTCATCCTGAGTGAGCTGTTGAACAACTCAGCTAGTGGATCAGCCAGTTTGGCTGCTAACTCCCTCAGTATCCCTGCAGTGCAACCCATCTGGACCCAGGGTCTAATCAATCTGGAGGCTGCCAGCCCCTTCAGGACTCTATCCTTAGTAAACACTGGCAAACTGATTTATGGGATTCCCTTTGAGGCTGCTTTGATGCTGCTCTCAGGCAGGGACCCGTCTTCTTCCTTAGTGAAGAGGGAGCAAAAATTGTCATTCAGAATGGCAGCCTTCTGCCCATCTTCTTCTATTACCCTAGCCCCCCTCTACCAGTCATGCAATAAACCCCCCTTTTGTGTTTTTTGCTAATATATCTAAAAAACTGTTTTTCCCTCTCTCTTCACCCACTCTGCAATGTACAATTCTGTGTCTGCATTTGCCTCCCTGATGGTTCTCTTAGCCTACCTGGCTTTCTGGAGATATTCCTCCCATTCTGTCTCTCCTTGCTTGCTCTTGTACTTATAAAAGTTCCTCTTTTTGGCCCCTACTGCTTCCCTCGCTCTAGAAGAGAGCTATCATGGTTTCTTTTATCTATTTTACTTTGTCACTACTTTTACACATTTCTTTGATGTTTCAAGGTTAGCCCTCTTGATTGCTTTCCATTTCTCTTCCACCCTGCCCATGTTCCCTACCCCTTCTAACTTTTCCCTCACCAGTTCTCTCATCTTAAAGTCAAGAACTTTGATTCCTGAATGTGGCTTACCACCCTCTGGGGCCAGTTTAAACCACACATAGCTATGGTCGCTATTCCCTAGTGGTTCTCCCACTCTCACAGCACCCACCAGTTCTGTGTTGGTGAGTACTATATCTAGAACTGCGGACTGCTTGGTGGGTCCCTTAACTAGTTTTACCAGGAGACAGTACTGAAATGCATCCAACAGTGACCAATTCTTGGTGCTTTTGGCCACCGGGACCTCCCAATCAATGTGAGGCAAGATTTGGTCCACTACCACTACCACTACCACCTCTCCCTTTGCCACCCCTCTTCTATATTCCTCTTCTAGTACTCTGTCTCTTTCCTCCCCTTTACCCAAGGGCCTATAGACCACACCTAATTTTATTTTTATGCCTGAAGCCACAATGAATTGCACCCATATAGACTTGGTTTCCTCATCTGAGCCTCTAATGCCCCCATCTTCAGTCACTTCAATGTCCTCCCTGACATAGAGGGCACCCCCCCCACTGTCCTACTAGCCCTCCTGAATAACACATCCAGGGACCACGATAGCACAGTCATTGTTTTCTGTGGCCCATATTTCTGTGCTGGCCACCAAATGTATCTCAGTATGTGCCATCATTGCCTGGAGCTCACTAACTTTGTTCCCTAGGCTCCTGGCATTAATGCATATTCCCTTCCACTCGGCCCCTGTTCTGGTTCTGCTGCTGCCCATCTACCTACTATGCTTTCTCCCTCTTTCTTAGTAACTTTGCCTGCAGAATTGTCTGTTACAACTGTTCCCCCCTTACTCTCTTGACCCCACATAGTTCCCCGTACCCTGTACCCTGTATCCTGCTACCATCCCCTGGGTTTGGAGGAGTACTATCTTTAATCCCTTTCTGCCCTCCCTCCATTGTGGATCCTGTAGATCTGGAATCCCCCACATCAATTTAAATATTTGATATAGACATCAAACTTCTACCACAGTTCAGTGGCCCCCTCTGTTGTCAGGTGAAACCCATCACCCTTGAAGAGTCATCTGTCCCAGAAATCACCCCAGTCCTATACAAAGTGGTACCCCATGTCCTGACACCACCCCTTAAGCCAGCTATTGAATTCTGCTGTTTCAGTATCCCTAATCCTGTCCTGCCTCACTGCATGGCCCCACACAGAAAGGACTTTGGAGAAGGCCAGGGAAGCAGAGTGTGTCACCAACTTGCGCCCCAGTCTATGGAACTCTGCTTCACTGCCTCTACCAAATGGTTGGCCAGATTGTTGCTGCTTAGGTGCACTAAAACCTCCAGATCCCCGCTTCCCTCTCCACCATCTTCTCTATTCTATCTAAGTCCTGGTTGGCTGATGCTCCAGGCAGGCATCAAACCAGTCCTCCTCCATCTGCCCCCCTAAACACCCTATCTTTACATCTAACCATTGAGTCCCTGATCACTAGGATCTTCTTTATAGTCTTAGCCTCTTTGGGTGCCAATGTACTGTCTGGTCCATCACCTGAGACTGATTCAGAGCCCCCTTGTGGAGTAAAGAGCTTGAGCCTTCTCCAGGGGTGTGAAGCAATTCACCCTCTGGATGCAACTGGGCTGGAGAACATCTTTGAGGCTGCCTCTTCTAACCCTCCCATGCATCACCATTCTTCACTTTCCCTGACCAGTGGGTCTCTGGGGGTATGGGGATGAGGTAAGCAGGCCCCTGCTGAGCTGAGTGCACAATTGGCTAATTTCTATCCTGGCTGCTACCAACTGAGCACAGAGCTCAACTATAGTCCTGCAGTTGGGGCAGTGTTCTCTGCTTCAGAGCACTTCTCTGGAGAAGAGTGCTCCACAGTCCCTACAACTGACTGCCTCCTCCCTGTACCAGATCTTATTAAGAACCATATTGATGAAAGAGTAATTTAAGTAGTATCAACTGTGGTTAGAATGCTCTTCCTACCCAGATGGATGAATCTAGTAACACAGGCTAGTTCAGCTGTGTGGTGACAGCAATTATACAAGCATATAAGTATGTCACAGAGTTGTTAAGTACTCAGGCTAGACCCCAGCTGCAGACAAGAGACCAACAACTCTGAAGAATTTCTTCACACCAAGAGCAGCCTCCCAAGCAACCGGGTATTATAAGCACTACAACACCACAAGTCCACAATAGCAAGTTGCTAGGTACTCAGGCTTAACCCCAGCTGTAGACAAGAGACCAACACACCTGCAGAATCCCTTCACACCAAAAAACAGCCACCCAAACTAGGGCTTGTAGAACTCGGTGAAGTTCTGATCCTTATTAAATAAAATCCGGAACATAGTGAATGTCTGATTTGTTCTGATTAGTTTTGATTTATTGACAAATATTTGAAAAAATGTGAAGAAAAGGATTGAAAGTGGCCAAAGTTGGTGACATTTGACACAGAGGCCCAAAGGAAATTAACGTAAAACTGCTAAATAAAAAAGCAATCACTCACTACTAGCCTCTTCATGGCTAGCCTGTAATGGTGGGGTGACATATCCTGGTTGGTCCATTACATGAGTGTGCTGGGAGAGACAGAGAGAGATGGTGAGAGATAGACAGACAGATGCAAATACCTATATCATAGCACCACCAAGCACTGCAGGCACTGCCAGACAGCTAAGATTTTTTTTTATTTTTAATTAATGGTGCTGTGTGGTATTATTTTGATTGATGTTCCAGGCAGAGCCAAACAGGCCAAAGAAATGGATATGAATGATCACATGAGCAGCACTAAGAGAGCCCACCCACTCTACCCATGTGAATGATGCAACTGTTTCACATGCCCTGGTGTACTGTGGTATATGGTACTCTACCTGGTCCAAGAGGTGCTAATGTTTTCTAGTACTACAACTACTTCTACTGAATCTGATCAACACGCTAAATCCTTAAAGAAGAAAAATGAAAGACATAGTGATCACCACCAGCCAGGCAGGCAGCCAGTCACACATTGCATCAGTCAAGTGCAGTGCAGTTATAAGAAAGTTTGCCACTGCCACCTGAAGACCTGATGACAGATACAGAACATAATTACATCCTTCATAGTTCCACAATTCTGCCAGCCACTGTCAAGTAATTTAAGTATCAAAAATAAAATACAGTAATATAATAATCTCAGCCCAGTTACTGTAAGTGAGATGTAACCAGGCTAGCATACCCCGCACACGGACTGATTGGGAACGGTTTTGCTTTCCTGTCTGGATATTCTCGGATCTCTGCTGTGTGACTGTTTGTTGGAGAATTTATCCTGTCTCTCCCCTGCTGGATTCGACCCTGTTTTTATCTTTATGTGGAGCTGCTGGAGAACTGGCTTTTCTGACCCTGTTCTGTTCTTGGATTTAGGGGTGGTGAGAGTGTACATTTATTTTATAGTTTTGTTTGATATAAATGATCCCAATCCATGTGAAAGGAGGTATTGGGGGAGTATATAACATTTTAACATTTCATTAACGTGTTGGACTGTATCACGTGAGAGGTGCTTCATTGAACAAAATATAACACAATATTTTAATACTTTGACAATATGCTGGATTGTAGCACGTGAGAGGTGCTTCATTGAACTTTAAAGTACAACTTTGAGTACCCAGTGGCATGTGTTAGCATCGACAGTGTGTTCTTGGTTTATTTGATGTTATTTTATTAATATATTTTTGTTATTCGGGATATTTTTGGGTTGGGATTAATTTGTGATTGGGAGGGGTTTTATTTTTATATTTTTATTTAATTAGACTGTTTGTTTTATTTTGTTCTCCCTCTGTGAGAGAGAGTGGAGAGTGTTTTTATTTATAGGTTTTGTTTTTGATATTTGATTTGTTTAATGATGGTTGGACATTATTCCCCCACTAGGCTCAGGGAATTACGTCCCTTTGAGTGCCCACCATTGTCATCCGACACCTATTTTAGGTGCCGTACATTGGGCATCCTGAGGAGACGTGGACGAAGGTGGAGAGCTGGGCCTGGTGGCGGACAGGAGGGGGGAGGGAAGATTGGGGTTCTAGGGTCCAGAAGATGCCCTGGGGCAAAATGAGGTCAGGGTAGAGGTTACTCTTGTCTTGTCCCCATACCCAAGGGCTCCGTAGAAATCGGACAGGTGCCGAGGTCTTCCCCGACAACTCATCCTGCCTTGGCGGTGTTATGCAATGCCAGATCAATTAAGAACAAGACAGCTATTATTGCTGATCTTGTTAGTTCATCTGATCTGACTTGCATCACCGAGACCTGGCTTGATGAAAATCCGAGCCCTATATTGGCCTCGGTAACTCCAGCCGGGTTCTCGGTGATACACCGTCCAAGGCTGGATTGTAGGGGTGGGGTGTGGCTATTATGTTTAAATCTGAGCTGAGCCTTGTGGATGTGCCATTGAGAAACACCAGCTCCTTTGAATATATTTTGGGTGAGGGTGCAGGCTTTGGGATTCTCCTCGTCTACCGTCCACCAGGTGATGATGGAGAATTCCTGCAGGAGATTGCAGACTTCATCGTCGACCTGGTGTTGAGGTTTCCCAGACTGATACTTCTGGGTGACTTCAATGCCTGGGTCGACGATGAACTCTCTCAGTTTGGTCAAAATCTCTTCCAGCTGATGAATATGCTGGGCCTGACACAGGTTGTTACCGCCTCTACCCATATAGGTGGTCATTCATTGGATCTGGCGTTTCTCTTGGGTATGGAGATCACTGATTTGGGGGTGGAACCAGTCAGTTGGTCTGACCATTACACCATAAGGTTCAGCTTCAGGGCCCCCTCCACTAGGTCTGTCCCTACGGAGATGGTTCAGTACCGCCCTTTAAGGGGTGTTAACCCCATTGACCTGATGGCAGTGCTGGATCTAATGAGTTTGTCGGGTGAATACATGAGTCCAGATGATCTTGCATTAGCCTATAATAAGGCTGTGGGAGATGCTCTGGACAAAATTGCTCCTGTTCATGTTAGGCCTCTCACTTTCCGTCCAAGGAGTCCATGGTTTGACGGCTCCTTGAAGGAGTTAAAGCGGGTAGGCTGAAGGCTGGAGAGAGCCTGGTGGAAGTCGGGCCTTGATGCCGACAGGCTTAGATTGATGGCTCATTATGATAGCTATCAATCAGAAATCAATCGTAAGAAGGCAGAATTCCTGTCCAGAGAGATTTCTGTCGCACAAAATCGACCCGGCTCAGCTTTTCCGGACTGTGGACAGACTGTGCAATCCAGTCTGTCGTCAGTCTAGAGAAGCCTTTTCTCAGCTAAGATGTGAGGAGTTTGCTCGTTTTTTTGCGGATAAGGTTGCCGGCATTAGATCCGGCTTCGGTGGTCGATTGGAAGTGGCCTGCCCTCATTCTGTCTGGTTAGATTTTCACCGGCTGGAATTTGGGGACATTGTGAAGACCATCCAAACAATGTGACCAACTAGTTGTAGTTTGGATCCGGGTCCTACACCACTTTTAGTAAGTTGTGTAGAAGTTATCTACCCCAATCCTTGCAGACATTGTCTGGATGTCTTTGGAGAGGGTTTTTTTTCCTGACCCCCTTAAGGAGGCGGTAGTTCGACCACTCCTTAAAAAATCCTCCTTGGACCCAGATTGTCTTGCTAACTACCGGCCTATCTCTAACCTGCCATTTGTTGGTAAGGTTATTGAAAAGGCAGTTGCGTTGCAATTGGATGATCACCTTATATCTCACAATGTCTATGATACTCTCCAGTCTGGTTTCAGGAAAAGGCATAGTACAGAGACTGCCCTTGTCCGGGTATTGAGCGACCTCCTAATGGCCAGAGATTGAAAGGTGTGTACCATTCTGGTCCTTCTCGATCTGTCTGCTGCATTTGACACTGTAGACCATGGAGTGCTATTGGAGTGCCTGCGGGTCTTTTGTTGGCTGTCTGGTACAGTCCTCAAATGGTTTCGTTCTTACCTCACGGACAGGTTTCAGAGAGTTGTCACAGGAATTTATTCCTCTGGCGCTCACTCCCTGCCTTGTGGGGTACCACAGGGCTCCATTTTAGCTCCCATGTTGTTTGCAGTGTATATGCTCCCATTAGGAGAAATCATCAGGCGATACAGTCTGTATTTTCACTGCTATGCAGATGATACTCAGCTGTATCTGTCCTTTCTCTCCAGTCAGGGTGATGCACTCTCTGTACTTAATAGCTGCCTTGATGAGATCAGACTGTGGATGAGCTCGAGCTGGTTGAGACTCAATCCGGATAAGACTGAGGTGCTGGTTGTGGATCCAGGTTGTCCAGGGATGGGTATGGGAGTTGGACAACCATCAGGTTTATTACTTGGTGGTGTACCACTCTCTACCTCTAAACAGGTGCGAAACCTGGGCATTATTTTTGATGATGGTTTGACCCTGAAATCTCAGGTGTCAGCTGTCATCAAGTCCTCTTTTTACCATCTGAGGAATATCGCCCGGGTGAAACATCTGATTCCCCCGGAGGACCTTCCAACATTGGTCCACGCCTTTGTCACTACCCGTCTTGACTACTGCAACTCCCTCTACCTAGGGCTACCAGGGGCTGATATCCGCCGCCTCCAGCTGGTGCAGAACGTGGGAGCCAGGCTATTGACTGGGACTTCTAGAACCAGTCATATTACGCCTGTGCTCCGCAAACTGCACTGGCTGCCGGTTTGGTGGCGGATCACCTTTAAGGTTGGTTTCTAACCTTTAAAGCCCTACATGATCAGGGACCCAGTTACCTGAAAGATCTTCTGATTCCTATTGCTCCATCCGCCCTCTCCGTTCCACCAAAGAGGGATTGCTGGAGATTCCCAGGGTACGATTAAAGTTATCAGGATCTCGTGCCTTTGCTTTTTTAGCACCGACCCTGTGGAATTCTCTACCTCGTTGGTTGAGAGAATGTCCAACCATCGAAAACTTTAAAGTTGCTTTAAAAACATACCTTTTTGGATTAGCGTATCTCTGCTAGTTGTGGCTGACTTTTAAATGTTGTGATTTTATTATTTAAAAAAATTTGTACAGCGGCTTGGCCTTGAAAGGCGCTTTATAAATAAAATTGAATTGAATTGAATTGAACACACAAACAATAAAAAAATGATATGAATTTTCAATTTAATAGCATTTTGTGCTGTGATGTATTCACAGTCAAATATGGGGGATGTGAGAAATATACAAAGAGTATTCAGTTTCTGGGTTTCAGGCATCTGCTAAGCCATGCACTGTACAAAAACTAAAATAGTACAGTCAGGATCAGTTGCTGAGGGCAAAAAAGTGACAAGTAGTAGTAGTAAGGACTGGAGTGAGGACAAAAAGTGATAGTAGTAGTAGACAGTAGTACCCTACCTTCAAGATCAGATAGTGGTACCAGGTACCACCAAGTAAGTTTGTGACATAAAATACAGTTGCTTGCTGTATTTGGACTCTGAACCCACTGATATTATTTTTTTTTTATAAATTCTTTGCTGCTCATGTGATCATTCAAGTAATAGTGGTCTGGCCTAGTTCATCCTGACCTGACTTGTAGCAATAAATTGCTATCTCATGTAGTAGACCCTGTTCACAAGATTTTCACCACAGGCACAAATTCTTGAAAGTGTTTTGTGGATAGGGTCTGCTCAGAGCAATCAGTGTATGTTTTATTCAAGAATCATATCTGAAATTAAAGTGAGGAATGTTGACTTTGAGAAATGTGAGGTGCTCAGCATTTTCTGGTGTCAAATAGGATTGTGTGTCAGTAATGACATTACTAGCTGAACTAAACAATTGTTCTGAACACATGCTAGTCGGAGGGCTATTCATGTACTTCATTGCTATGTTTACTAATGCAGGCCACATATTTTGTTTGGATTACCAGTATTACAAAGGATAAGCATTCCAGCCAGGTAAATTTCAACAATGGTCTGTGCTAAGGCTGTGTTACAAGAGGCAGATGGAGAAGATGTTACAATTACATCTTCTAAGTGACTCCAGAGACATGAAACTGAACCAAGTGACTGTGAGACAGTGCTATGCTTGGCTGGTGGTGAAGAAGAAGATTCGGCTGCAGTGGCTGAGGAGAAAGATGGAAAAATTGCAGCAACAGTAAAGGATGAGCCACCTGCTGCTGTGCTGTGTCATGAAGAAGATTCTGAATGTGGTGCTGCTGTTGTACTCTGTTCCTTGACAGCATGCAACTCAGCAATTATTTATTGTTTGTTTATCTCGAGATGTGTCATCATCATCATCATCACTCAATAGTTGCTTCAGTTTGTATTATGAGTCCAAGACTGTTGTTTTAAGGTAGTACTCAGAATGAAGCATTTTACATGGTTTGTCATCCTCTTCAACTTTTTTGATCATATGTCTCGTTAGATCTTGTATTATGGGGGCAACCTGCATGTGTCAGTAGCACCACTGGCAGCCTGTGTGATCATGGCACTGTCTTGCTTCTCTAACTTTTCCCTAATCAGATTCAATCTGAATTTTAAATTTTTTATTAGGGGTATCACCTGGCTGAGAGCTTCTGTGTTTGCAATAACCTCCCTGGTGATTTCCTCAAATGGCTGGAGCATGAAAATTAGAAACTCCAGCATGGCCTAATATGGTGGAGTAATGGAGTAATATAGATGTCTGCATCACCAATTTTATTTTCTAAGGTGTACTGCCTGATAACTTTCTTTTGTTCCAGCAGCCTTTGGAACATATACAAGTTTGAATTTCATCAAGTAGAAATGTCTTGGATCCGTTTGTGCAATGATAAACCTGTGCTTCTGCTGTATTTTTTAAACAAGTGACGGGCTTTGCTTGAGTGACTGAAATGAGGGCATATTCTTTTAGCAGTGCTAACAAAAGCCTTAATCTCCCTGTCATCATTGAGAAAACTGTGAACTATTAAATTTAAGCAATGAGCAAAGCAGCGGATGTGAACAAAGCCCCCCCATCCAAGGCCTTCCTTATGTTGGACCCATTACCTGCAACTGTAAAGCCAATTGACAGTCCCTGTGAAGTGAACAATTGCTGTATTGGCTTTTGGAGCTCTTCACTGATGTTGTATGAAGTATGTTCAGATGGAAAGTAAAACATTCTTAGAACAGCAAACTGTGATGCTTCACTGTCCCCAGTCCCAAGTGCATTATTGAAACATGCCCAATGTGCCATGATAGGCATGAAGGACTTGGCTGACAGCTTGTCCCTATATCTGTTGTGATATGCACCACCCTCCCAAAAGCATTGCATAAGACACATCTTAATTTTTTACATAAGACATCAAAAAGATCTGGAATCCCTGTTGTCAAGAAGTATTTCCATGACAGTACACTATATCAAGGTTCAGGGTGTCACAACCCCACTCAGCAGGTCAGCCCTCTACTCCCAAAGTGCCAACCTCTGAGAATAGAATCGTGAACAGTTAACAGAACAAGGTAATCCTCTTGTCTGTTTTGTGGGTTGGAGTCACCTTTGTCCCAAGTTCTGGAGGGATTCAAACTGATAACCTCTTGTTAGCATACCCAATTGTCAGGTTCAGATCATTCTGTCTTTGGGTGCCAGATATCTTTGCCTATGGGCACCTAACCAGGTATTAAAATGAACTCTCAGAACTCTATGCAAGACCTAGAGAACTCTTATCTGTTTCCCAGTTTGGTACCAGAATAAGCTCATGCACAGTGTCAACTATAACCATCTAAGCTTTACTTATAAAAAAAAGAAGTTTCAAGGCACACCAGGCAGTTTCTGTTTTTAAAATATATCTTTACTTTAAAATAGGTAAAAAACTGGAAAACAGTAAATACAGAACAAGATATCCCAGCACATACAGTCTTAAAAACAAAATAGGTTTAAAAGTGCAAATTCCTACAACCCATACACTCAGACTGGTCTTATCTAATAATAGCTTACTTTCTTAATCTTTCAGTGCTTTGATGTTCCTCTTTCTCAGTCAGAAAATGAATGTATCTCTGTGAGGTCTACTCAGTATACTAAAAAGCAGTCTTGAGCCGGCCTTCTCTCTGAGGTCACCTAACTCCGCCTTGGTGTATTAAAATTGATATTTTATAACACAGGGTGTCCTAATAAGATATTTTAACAAAATAGGTGACATCGATGACTTTCCTCTCTTCATGTGACTTCCCCCAAGCAAGTCTGTGATTTGCTTCACTTAGACATCAAATCTCTTTGATGTAATTCACTGAATACCTCAAGAAAATGCATATTGGACTTCCCAATTTAGTCTGGGACCTGCTTCACACAGACATTAATGTCTCTTTGATGTAATTAGCTGGCTTCCTTGGAAGACACCCCAAACACATGCATATGCCCCTTTCCTCATGACACCTAGTGCAAATCAAAGGATTTCCCTGAGGGCATTATAAAATGGATATATTGGTTCCTGGCTTCAAAGCAAATTAACAAGGTAATTGCATCTCAGATATCTGTAGTTTAACATACATCCTGTCCTTTGAACTTATACCTGGGTTTTTTTGATGTGTCAATTTCAACATGACAGTAGTTTCTCCTGACAGACACTTCCCTACTTATTTTATATTGCAGAAAAAATATCATATTGTAATCAGAACCAGCTGTCCATGTGCCACAATCCTCCCCGCCTAGACTAAATTTGGGTTCTCTATCCCCTGCATGGGATGAGCTTCCCAAATCAGTTCACTCCTCGTAGACACGAAACAGTCTATTTGAGTTCTGATTGGTCGTTCCAGCCCTATGTAGAATGGTCATGTCATATCCTTGCAAAGCAAGACTCCATCTTAGCAATCTGCCATTGTTCTTCCCCATCTGCATCAGCCAAACCAGGGGGTTGTGGTCAGACTGCACCACAAAATGCTGCCCATACAAGTATGGCTCCAATTTCTTTAGGGCCCTCACTATGGCAAAACACTCCTTTTCCACCGTGGAGTATGCCTGCTGCCTGGGAAGTAATTTTTTACTCAGGTAGGCTATTGGGTGATCCCTCCCTTGGCTGGATGTCTGACTCAGTACTGCCCCAATACCCATGTCTGAGGCGTCAGTCTGAACTATTAAAGGTTTTCTATAGTCAGGACTTATCAAAAGAGGAGCACTGCACAGTGCCTCCTTTAGTTTGGAAAAAGCTTCCTCACAGGCTGGGTCCCAGGTAATTTTCTTGGGCATCCTTTTCTTTGTCAGGTCAGATAGGGGAGCTGCCAGGGCACTGTAATTGGATACAAATTTCCTATAGTACCCTGCTGTCCCTAGAAAACTCCTGACCTGCTTCTGAGTTTCTGGTCTGGGCCATGCCTGGATTACCTCTATTTTTATTTGGTTAGGATGGAGCTGTCCCTGGCCTACCACATGCCCGAGGTATGGCACCTCTCCCATGGCCACCTGGCACTTCTCGCCTTTGACAGTGAGCCCAGCCCTCTGTATCATGCCCAGCACTTCTCTAAGGTGGGATAGGTGTTCCTCCCAGCTGGTACTAAAGATGGCAATGTCATCCAGGTGCACCATGGCATACTCCTCAGCACCATTTAACACCTGGTTCACCAACCTTTGGAAAGTGGCTGGGGTATTCTTCATTCTGAAAGGCATTACTTTAAACTTAAATAAGCCTGTCAGAGTGATGAAGGCCAACCTTTCCCTAGCTCTGTCCATCAACTCTACCTGCCAATACTCCTTTGTCAGGTCAATGGTCATAAGGTATGTAGCCCCTCCCAACTTGTCCAGGAGTTCATCCGTCTGGGGCATCGGGTGGGCATCTGACTTCATGACTGCATTCAGTCCATGATAGTCCACACAGAAACAAGTTGAGCCATCTGGCTTGGGTACAAGGACTACGGGTGAGGCCTAGGGACTGTGGGATCTCTGGATTACCCCTAAATCCAGCATCTCCTCCACTTCCCTCCTAATGTCTTTTTGGACAGCCTCTGACACCTGATATGCTGTCCACTGTATGAGCGTCTGTGTCCCTGTCTCCACATCATGTGTCGCTAAGGGGGCTTAGTCCAGGCTTGGCGCTAAACAAGGGGGCAAAGTCTGCTAAAACCTCCCTTACTTCCTGGATCTGGCTCGGGGTCAGCTGGGGAGATAATTTTACTGCCTCCACAGAGGACTCCCATTTACTCTCTTCCAGCAAGTCCAGAAGGGGGTCTCCTTCATCCGTCCCCTCCCCATGACTACACACTGCAAACACCATGTCAGCCCTATTTGCATATGGCTTCATCATGTTGACATGGTACATCCTTTCTGTCTGTCTTCGGTCAGGTAATTCCACAATGTAGTTCATGTCATTTACCTTCCTAACCACTTTGTATGGTCCTGCCCACTTGGCCTACAGCTTGTCTTTCTGGAGCAGAATAAGGACCATGACTTCCTGACCCACCATGTATGAGCGAGCTCTAGCTCTGCGGTCGTACCATACTTTTTGTTTCCTTTGGGCAGCTGCCAGGTTGCTCTGGGCTGTCCCCATAAGCTCTTTCAGCCTTTCCCTAAACCTAAGGATGTAATCCACAATGGGAGTTCCCTGGGTGGTGTGCTTGCCTTCCCAGTTCTCCTGGATCAAGTCTAGGGGCCCACGTACCCAGTGTCCATATAAGAGTTCAAAGGGGGAAAATCCTGTCGACTCTTGGGGCACCTCCCTGTATGCAAACAACAGGTGGGGAAGATATTTCTCCCAGTCTTTCCATGCTGTTCAGCAAATGCCCGGAGCATTGACTTTAGGGTACCATTGAATCTTTCCACAAGCCCATTGGCTCGTGGGTGATACGGTGTCGTGCATCTCTGCACCACCCCACACTTCTCCCATAAACATTTCATCAAGTCTGGCATGAAGAAACCCCCTTGACTGGTGATTACCTCCTGTGGAAACCCAACACATGAGAAAATCCCAAGTAAGGCATCTGCCACTTTGTCTGTCCTCAGGAAGGATAGGGCAACTGTCTCTGGGTACCGGGTGTCATAATCCACCACAGTTAGGATGAATCTCTTTCCTGAGGAGCTGAGGGTATTTGAAGGCCCCGCAATATCCATTCCCACCCTATGGAATGGCTCCTCCACTATGGGCAATGGAATCAGGGTGGCTTGGGTTTTTTTACCCGCCTTCCCTATTTCTTGGCACCGATGACAAGACCTGCAATACTCCTTCACCTGCTGGGTGAAGTTAGGTCAATAGAAATTCTGGACTAACTGCTACATAGTGCACGCGATTCCCAGATGGTCAGACAAGGGAATATCATGTGCAATTTTGAGCAACTGCTCACGATACCCCTGGGAAATGACAATCTGCCTGTCTAGCATCCCTCCCTCTGTCTGTACTGCCTGAGTATACATAAGTCCATTTTCCCAATAAGCCTTATGTCTGCCGTCACCTCCCTGTGCTCCGTCAGAGTCTGCCCAAGCCCTCAGCTTCTGTAAACTAGGGTCACTCCTCTGAGCAGCTGGAAACCCCTCACACAGTCCCAAGGCATGGGACAGGTCCCCTTAAGTTGCTAAACTAAGGTCCCTAGCACTAGTGTCAGAGCCCTCAGGATCACTGTCAATCCCAACCCTTTGACAAGGGGTTACCCCTCCCTCTTTGGAGTAACCCTCTGTAGCTGCATGGTTACTTGCTACTGGGGAAATTTCTACCCCCTTTCTACCAGTCTCCCCATCTGGAGACCCAGGCTGGGGGAACCAGCCTCTCAGTGGTTTCCACACTGGTTTCTGTTGGGTTCAGGGAACTGCAATTTTCCCTTGATGCTTGGCTATGGGAAACTGCACATGCCATCCCCTGCTGGAGATTGTTACCCAGGATCACATCCACTGCTAATGTTTTGACTACAGCCACCTGTTGCACCGTTCCCTGTTTCACCCCAGTCTAGGAGAACACTAGCAAGGGGCAATGTTTTCTCCCCACCCGCAAAGTCCTGTACAGTGACGTATTTATTGGGTATAAGCTGACCAGGCTGTACCAGATCCCCCTTTACCAATGTCAGGGATGCCCCTGTGTCCCTTAACCCCTGCGTCCGTACACCATTTACCATGACTGGGTGCATGTGTTCCCTCATGTTCACTGGCATGTTTCCAGGGACACACAAACAACCCACTTCTTTTCTAGCACCCAGTCATGTGTTATTGCTCACCTTTTTGGGACACTGTCTGGCAATATGCCCAGTTTCTTTACACAACCCGCATTCATTTCTTCTCTCAGAGAAATCTTTTCTCAGAAACCTGGCGCTAACTGGTTTTGGTGGAGGCAGTGAAGGTTTTAGCTGCCCTGAAGGCACACTTTTCCCTTTCTGTGCTGCCACACCCACCCCATTAGCTCTCAGAGCAGGTCTGCTCTTGGCATAGCGGTCCAAGAGTTCAGCAGCCTCTTGCACTCTCTTGAGATCTTGGTCCTCTAGCCAGGTTTTTAGTTTGGCTGGGCATGCCCAATAAAATTGTTCTAATAAAATCACATTTTCAATTTTATCAACAGAGTTTGCCTCAATTCCTTCCCACCAACATTTTAAAAAGTGACGTTTTATGGCTAGCTCCTCATATCTCATTTCAGGGCTTCTCCTGAGCCTACGGAATTTAGCTCTGTATGATTCAGCAGTTAATTCAAACTTTTTTAACAGTGCAGCTTTAAGTTTGCTGTAATCATCACTGTCCTCATTGTCCATTTGACCCAATGCATCCTGAACTTTTCCAGTAAGTAGCGGGGACAGCTGGAAGCTCCAGGGCTCTCTAGGAATTTTAGCCTGAATACAAACTTTTTCAAAAAAATTTAAAAAGGCATCCATGTCCTCCATCTCTTTAAATTCAGCTATTAATTTGGAATTCAATTTGTAACCCAGTCCTGCAGTCCCCGTTGAACCCAAGCCACTTATCTGCTCTGGTGCCGCTGGTCGGAGTCATATCGTCTCCAGTTCATGTTGCCTCTGGCGCTCCTACTCCTCACAATCTGTGTCTCAGCGTTCTTGCTCTCTCTTCTCCTTTGCAGCTCACTGGTGCTCAAGCTCCTCATGGTCTGCCTCCTGCTGTTCCCACTCTGCCTCTCGGCATTCTCGCTCTGCCTCATGGTCTGCCTCTCAGTTCTCTCTCTCTCTCTCTCTCTCTCTCTCTCCTCTCTCCTCTTCTCCTGGAACTCCAGCTCCATCCTGCACAACTCAATTTGCAACCTGAGTACCTCTGGATTCTTGATACTGGTGGCCTTCCCCTGCTGCTGTGGCCCTTCACTGACAGTGGCCCTGCTGTCCTCCTCACCGGACCTGCACTCAGCACTGGCCGCTAGCCCTGCCACACTCAAAGTTTGGTCCTTTTCAGTCACAGTCGGTGACTCACTGCTCTGGGTATCTGCTACCATCAGGGCATCTATGAGGTTCTGCTTTTTGGCTGTCACCTTGAATGGGCCTCCTCTGTCCCTGCACAACTGCTTTAAGTATTCTACAGTGTGCCTGCTGTAGTTGGAAGCCATCTTTCCTGACTACTGCTACTCTGACTGGCACTTTAGAAAAAAAATAAAATGGGTAGGAACTTGACTGTAAGCCAAGGGATATAGTTTTGTTTCCTTTTGAAACAAAACACTACCTTTCTTTTTTCCAAGTGAGCTG
This sequence comes from Neoceratodus forsteri, assembly GCA_016271365.2. Lineage (NCBI taxonomy): Eukaryota > Metazoa > Chordata > Ceratodontiformes > Ceratodontidae > Neoceratodus > Neoceratodus forsteri. The sequence goes on from CM057456.1 coordinate 400,501,385, forward strand.
AACAGTCTCAAGCTGACACACTGAACAATAAAAGCTTATGCCACCAAACTTTTTCACACTCCTGCCAACCAATGTGTCACAACCCCACTCAGCAGGTCAGCCCTCTACTCCCAAAGTGCCAACCTCTGAGCATAGAATTGTGAACAGTTAACAGAACAAGGTAACCCTCTTTTCTGTTTTGTGGGTTGGAGTCACCTTTGTCCCAAGTTCTGGAGGGATTCAAACTGATAACCTCTTGTTAGCATACCCAATTGTCAAGCTCAGATAATTCTGACTTCGGGGGCCAGATATCTTTGCCTATGGGCACCTAACCAGGTATTAAAAAATGAACACTTAGAACTCTATGCAAGATCTAGAGAACTCTTATCTGTTTCCCACTTTGATACCAGAATAAGCTCATGCACAGTGTCAACTATAACCATCTAAGCTTCACTTATATAAAAAAAAGAAGATTCAAGGCACACCAGGCAGTTTCTGTTTTTAAAATATATCTTTACTTTAAAATAGGTAAAAAATAGGAAAATGGTAAATACAGAACAAGATATCCTAATACATATTGTCTTAAAAACAAAATAGGTTTAAACGTGCAAATTCCTACAACCCATACACTCAGACTGGTCTTATCTAATAATAGCTTACTTTCTTAATCGTTCAGTGCTTTGATGTTCCTCTTTCTCAGTCAGAAAATGAATGTATCTCTGTGAGGTCTACTCAGTATACTTAAAAGCAGTCTTGAGCCTGCCTTCTCTCTGAGGTCACCTAACTCCACCTTGGTGTATTAAAATTTATATTTTATAACACAGGATGTCCTAATAAGATATTTTAATAAAATAGGTGACATCGATGACTTTCCTCTCTTCATGTGACTTCCCCCAAGCAAGTCTGTGATTTGCTTCATTTAGACATCAAATCTCTTTGATGTCATTCACTGAATACCCCAAGCAAATGCATATTGGACTTCCCAATTTAGTCTGGGACCTGCTTCACACAGACATTAATGTCTCTTTGATGTAATTAGCTGGCTTCCTTGGAAGACACCCCAAACACATGCATATGCCCCTTTCCTCATGACACCTAGTGCAAATCAAAGGATTTCCCTGAGGACATTATAAAATTGATATATTGGTTCCTGGCTTCAAAGCAAATTGACAAGGAAATTGCATCTCAGATATCTGCAGTTTAACATATGTCCTGTCCCTTGACTTTATACCTTTGGATTTTTGATGCGTCAGTTTCAACACAACAGTAGTTTCCCCTGACAGACACTCCCCATCATATTTTAAATTGCAGAAAAAATATCATATTATAATCAGGACCAGCTGTCCATGTGCCACATGAGGTACTCAGGCAGCAACCTGAATCCTATATGTTCAACCACGTTATATGGCAGCAAATCAACAGCTATCATTTCTGAAATTTTGTTGGTTATTGTAACAACAACAGGGTGAGTCAAAGCATATTTGGTTTTATGCTCATATGTTTCTGAGATGGTAAGCTGTTTCCTTGAAGGAGGAAAGCTTTTGAACACATGGTCACTTTCAGTAACAGTCAGAGGAGTTTTTCAAATGGCAGGAAGTGGTGGTGGAGGTGTTTTAGTAGTGCTGCGGGGGCTGCTACTGCTTTCTTCTATGGGAGTTACCCCTGAGTGTAGTGAGCTATGGCTGTCACTTTCTCTTTGAGACTCACAACTGGACTTCTCAGTAATGTTATAACATCTGTCTAGGTGCCTTTTCAGTGCTGAAGTTCCCAATGCTCCTTTCTTTTTACCCCTGCAGATGGGACATTAACAAATAGTGCATGCTGCTACCAACTCATTGGTAGAGATGGGTGAAGTGGCCCCATTTCACTCTGCAAAGTGAATCATGAAACGAAAGTGGATCCGTGGAGTGCTCTGCAATGTGAAGCAGAGTATTTTGCGTTATAATGGGTAATGAGAAGTCCATTGAGAACAATGACTTTGTGTTACTCCACCTTCCCAAACCACTACTCCACCAACTCTTAAGGCAAAGTACATTGAAAACAATGTACTTCACCTCACTTCACCTTGTTTTAAGCTCCAAAGGTGAATTTTGCAGTGATTCATGGGATTTCAGGTCACGTGGGCTCCATATTGTTCTGCACAGCTTCAGTTTGGGGTAGTGTGTGTAGGAAACTGTAGCAGACAGTCTGTTCTGAGAGCTTTCTATGATTCAAACCTTCTAAAAGCTGTTAAAAAAGCCTTTTTGAGTAATTATTTTTTGCTCAAACTTTAGTTCATCGATTGTAGGAAACCCTCCTGTGCTCATATCATCGACCGTTTATTGTTTGTGTGTGGATTTTGAATGTTAATGTACAACATTGAATCTGTGTAGTAAGAGACAGTGAATGTGTGCTTTGTGGAAGGGGTGTCTCAGTGGTGTAGGTAGATTAACTTGGAGAAAAAGACAGTTCTTTCTGTTTTGGTGATATTTTTCTTGTATAACTGTGTTAATGAATACACAGTAATATTTTCAATAATTCTTGTCATTTTTTTGCTGATTGTTGTGGTGCAGCAGTGAATACTTTTAGTTTGTTTAAAATACATTGTTATATTACTGAAGTTTTCAATTTGCTATGCATTACTTAGTGTGTGTGTGTGTGTGTGTGTGTGTGTGTGTGTGTGTGTGACAAGTGTCATCACATCAAACACCTTTTATTGTGCCACATAGTCATTTCAGCAATGTGAACCTGCTATTCACTGCAGCTGTGTGATTTTTGTACTTCTGTGTGGTATCTTTACTTGTACTAGTACTAGTGACTGTTACTGCAGCAGTGCAGTACACTCCCCCCCCCCGCGGCCTGCTCCAACTAGCAAAGGTATTCTTTTCCAGATTTGAATTTCTGATGGTGAGCACTGGTTAGGTGTTGTGCCTTTGCATCTGCACCTCTTCAGTGCACAGTGCAATCTTCATCTGTCTGTGCATTTGCATCTCTTTAGGGCCCAATCTCCATCTGTAACTTAAGTCACAGTTGTTTCTTTGGTGTCCCTTCAGACTACTGGAATGGTGTGATGCAGAATTATGTATGAAAATTGTACTCATTAATATGCATTTTTAAATCAGGACCATCTTCACATTCACTAGTCACTCATGATACAAATCACGTTCTTCATCATCACAGTAACAAATGCAATCACAAATCATGATTCACGATCATGTCACGAATCACAACAAATATTTTTGCTAGTTACTTTGATGTATTGTAAGCCTGTTTTGTAGTATCTCTCCAGGCTTCACCACCCTGCCATTGTACTCATTAATAAGTGTTTTTAAGTCAGGGGAGTTGGACAGTGTCTGTAGTACATACACAGACAGGAAAGAAGACTGACTGAACACATGCAGTTTAGCACAGTATACTTGCACTGCTCAGTCTGCTTTTCCACAAACACTCCATGACAGAAAGTAAATATTAATGAGGCACCAAAACAGCACACACACACACACACACACACACACACACTTAACAGAAGTAAGGGGGGCCTGAATACAAAGTGTCACACATATGGAAGACAACCTAACAGGGCATAATTACATACAAGGGTTGGGAATGGTGGAGGAATACATTTAATAAGACAGCAAGGAAGGGGTGGGGGGCACATGGTGCAAGGAAAAAAAACTAATGTGGGATCCCATGGTGATCCAGCAGCAGTTCCAGCATGGACATAATTTGCAACTGATGTCCCTCTATGAGATCCAGCCACTGCCTGACAGCACTCACCCTCTCATTGTTCTCCTCAACAGCACTCCAGAGAAATGCCAAGTCAGCCTGTGTTACACGCAGTTCTCTGTGGCCCAGATGTTCTATAGGCTGACCTGCTGGTGGTGGTGCTGATGCTGGTGCTGGTGGAGCAGCAGGTGCTGCTCTTGCCCTCCTCCTCTTCTTAGAGCCACTGCCACACACAGCTGCACCCTCTGCCACAGAAAGGGGCCAGCAGGTGCAGGCATGGCCCGTTCTGTGGCAGTCTGCCACTCCAACTGGTGGTGATTGAGCATATGGGAACGCTGGCCCCCAGTCTCCAGGTGAGCCCCTTGGAGGCCACGGCACACCTCCACCTCACCTAGGCAGTACCTGATCATGCTGCTGTCCCCCTGACACAGTAAAAGAACTGCCAAACAATGAAGGTGCAGGGAGGACCAGGCACAGGCAGGGAAGGGCCAGATGAACTGGCAGCTGGCTGGTCATGGTGCTCAGCAGGGATGGGATCCACACCTGGGCCTGGGGGCAAAGGCACATACTGCTCTAGAGGTACTGGTGCTGGAGCTGGTGCTGGACATGGTGGTGGTTCAACTGCCTCAGAGTCAGGAGGCGGTGCTGGTCCTGCTTCCAGGGGGGCACTCAGAATTTTTGATCAGTCCAACAGGAACCAGTGGCCATGCCCCCCACCCAAGCACATGGTATGATGCCTACCAGTACCATGTTCTCCCAGAGCTGCCCCCACCCCAGACATTCTCTCACCCTGGTCCATCTCTCCTACTGTGCTCCCTCAGTCCTAGCAATGACTACTCACACTGTCACACAACACACACACAGTCACACAGACAGACATACAACTAACTACTTATAAAGGTAAGAAAAATAAATTTACCAAAATAACAAATTAAGTAAAAAAGAGTACAAAAAAGTCAAAAATATTTAGCTTTTAAAAAAGCTGTTGGGTCTAAATCAAAGTTTAAATCTCTTCCTCGCTCTGATCTCCAAGTCTCAAGAGTGACAAAACAACACATTCCTCTCTCTCCATCTCTGTCTCCACAGGAGAAAGTGAAAGTGTTTGCTTTTATGACTCACTTTCTTTCTTTTCCTGCCTGGCTATGGCTAAAGAGCATGGCAAAGTACACTGAAAACAACAACTACACCTTACTTTGCATTGTCATTCCGCCTTAACGCAAAGTGGTTATGACAAGGTGGAGTGAGCACTTTGCATTGCTCACTCCACATAGTGGAGTGGCAATGTGAAGTGCCCACTTTGTGGGCACTTGGCCGGCAGAATTTAAATTCGCTGCATCTCTACTTATTGAAGCACTAATGAAAAATTATGACCAAACAAAAGATGATTTTTTTTAGTTTTTTTTCCTAGGAAGGCATGGCAACTTGGTCACCTTTTCAAGGCCCTTCCCCAAGATTTTTCTTGGGCCTGTTCCTTTTGTGGTTTATTCACACTGTCCCCCTCCACAACCAAAACATTTCTGCCTGTTTCTTCCTCATCTGCAATTTCCATCCCGTCCAGTAAATCTGTGCTGGCTGATCATTCTCTTCATCTTTATTATTACCCTGATTGAGTTCAACCTCAGAAGGATCAGGTGAGGGACCGGCAGTACCATAGTATGCAATTGCTCCATACCATTGGGTGCCTCTGCAGGCGATACCCACCATGCCTCTAGTTTTTTTAACTGCATACTGTAACTTTTTTTTTTTACTGGGACTGATGATGAACCGAGACATTCACCTTTTTCAGATTCAAGCATTCACTTGGAAGATGAAACCTTACATGAAAAAATCACTTGTTGAGGTTTGATTTTGTTTTCCCTTTTTCAGGCTGATTGCTGTCTTTTGCAGTGTTACTGCCTATCTGAGAAATAGAATGCACCTCATCAACACTTTAATGCATTTTTTATTAGTATTCTAACCTGTAACAAAAGATCCTTCTAACTAATGAAATGTCCTTCTGATGACTCCCACACATAGGCTAGGGACAAATTTAATGTTGTGACTCATGACTATACACAGCACTCTGACAGCACAGCAGTCAACCATCACTTCCTTCCAAGATTGCAGGAATGACTCCTACAATACAGTTAGTTACTGTTAAGTAACCAAATTTAGCAACTGTTAAGTGTGCCTCAGAATTTGAATTGGAGATGCAGACACATCTTGTGCATAGCTGCACACAGCACAGTCCTACACTGAGGATTGGTTAATGCTTATGCATAATGTAATGCCATATACTATAAAACTAATGAAAATGAGGAGGAATAATGGGGAATGAGTGACGATGATGATGACACTTGTGTGTACAGTAGTTGTACTTTACTTGTGATGTACTGTAAACAGCCTGCTACAAGTCACAAAGTCAGATTATCCCCTGGGCCACCCATAGCCAGCAGCACAAGCGCATAAACTTGTATGTTGTTTGTCTGAACAGTATTTTTTTTTAATACATGAAATCATGAATGAACGTTAACAAGTGATCATGATTCGTGATTGGATGGCACAAGTCAAAGATTTATTTTGCCACTCTCCTGCCCTTGCTTTATACACACAGCCACACTGAAGCCAGGAAAAAAAAATATTTAGGATTTCTGGGACTGTTACATTTATCATCAGGCCCCCTGCAGTCTCTCTTTCTCCCCTCTGGATGAGATCATAAATGAATGTTAACAAGTGATTGTGATTCATGATTGGATGGCACAAGTCAAAGATGTATTTTGCCACCTTGCTACCCTCACCCTTTACATGCAGCAACACTGAAGCTAGAAAAAGAAATCGGGATTTTATGTAACTGTAAATTTTCTCTTGGACCCCCAGTAGTCTCTATCTCTCTCCTCTGGATTAGAAATAAAAATGATAATAATAAAACTTTATTTTTATGGTGCCTTTTAAGAAACCAAGTCGCCATACAAAATAAAACATTAAAAATTTCTCATATTATAATGAAAACAACAACCAGATAAGTATAATCAGACTCCAAATGCATGCATCCACAAATAAGATTTTAAGGCCTTTTTGAACCCCTCCATGGTCGCACACTACCGTAACTGGTGGGGTAGAGAATTCTAGAGGGTAGGAGCCACATACATAAATGTATGAGCCCCAGAAGATTTCAAAAACACCCTCAGGATCTCTAGCAACCCCTCGCCAGCTGAGTGGAGCTATTGCTCAGGACAGTAAGGGACCAGGAGCTCTTTCATGTAGTCAGGGCCAAGTCCATGTAGGGCTTTATAAGTCAGAAGACTGACTTTAAAGATGATCCGCAACTGCACTGGCAGCCAGTGCAGTCCGTGCAACACCAACAAAATATGGCTGGACTGAGAGGTCCAGTCAAAAACTGGGCCACTGCATTCTACACCAGCAGCAAGTGGTGGATTTCAACCTGAGGAAGCCCTAGATAAAGGGAGTTGCAATAGTCCAGACATGAGGACACAAGGCATGGACCAATGTGCTTAATCCACAAGATATTCCTCAAATGGTAAAATGAGGATTTGATGACTGCAGACACCTGCGAATGCAGAGTCAATCCCTCATCAAAAATTACCCCAGGTTACACACCTGCTCAGAGGTCAGGAGTGAAACACCCCAGAGATAAGGTCCAGAGGGTGAACCAACCCCTGGACCCCCATCCGGTGTGCCGGATCCACTACCAACACTTCCATCTTTTCTGAGTTCAACTTCAACCAACTCAAATCCAACCACTCCTGAATCTTGCTAAGGCAGTTATTGAAGACCGAGAAAGCTCCATCCTAATTGGGTGCAGAAGAAAGGTAGAGCTGGGCATCATCAGCATAGCAGTGAAACCTTAGCCCATACCTTCTTACAGTGTTTCCGTGGGGCAGCATATACACTACAAACAACATGGGGGATAATACCGAGCCCTGAGGAACCCCACAAGACAGGGAATATGGATCCAAGGAATAAACCCCAGAAACCACTCTCTGCGTTCTTCCAGTGAGGTAAGATGTAAACCACCAGAGGGCTATATCTGATAGTCCACAGATAAACCTCAGACACTAAAGTAGAACCCCATGGTCCACAGTGTCAAAGGCTGATGAGAGATCTAGAAGAACCAGAATGGAATGGTTCCTCCGATCCCTAGCCATCAGGTGATCATTGAGCACCTGAACCAGTGCTGTCTCAGTGCTATGTTTTTTTCAAAAACTGGACTGGAGGGGTTCATAGATATAATGAATGGTAAAATTGTTCTCCAGCTATACAGCCACTACCTTCTCAATCACCTTCCCTAAAAAGGTAAGGTTAGAGATTGGTCTGTAGTTTGCATGGCAGTCAGGATCCAAAGAAACTTTCTTCAGGAGGAGTGTCACCACCGCCTCCTTCAGGGAGCTCAGAAACTCACCTGTTTCCAAGGAGCACCAGACTATCTGTGCTAGGACTGGACCAATAGAATCGATACAACCCCAAATCAGGAAAGTTGGTCCTAGATCCAAACTACAGCACATAGGGTGTGCACCCCGTATAATCTGCATGATATCCATGAATTCCGGTTGGTCGAAGGAACTCCAGGAAAACCGAGGCAGCAGCCTCACACTGATCCAAAGCAATGCCTTTAGTGTATACCAGTTGGAGCGCCTTCCTAATGTCAGCCATCTTAATAGCAAAGAATCGAGCAAGTTCATCACACTCCCTTTGCGAAAAAGCCCTTTGGACCTGCAGACAGGCTGGGTTGCCCAGCCTGTCCACAGTGCGAAAAAGCTGAGCTGGTCAATTCTGAGCAGCATCAATGTCCCCGGACAGGAACTCTGCCTTCTTATGGGTGATTGCAGATTGATAGGCTTGGTAATGCTCCATCAATCTAAGGTGGTCAGCATCAAAGGAGGAACTACACCAGCAATGCTCCAACCTTCGACCTAGTCGCCACATCTCCCTCAAAGTCCCGTCAAACCATGGGGACTGAGGGCGAAGGGAGAGAGGGTGAACACGGACAGGAGCAATGACATCCAGAGCCACTGAGATGGCCATATTATAGGCCGCCCCTAGGGCATCTGGGTCATTGTTTGCCACTGGGAAGGACGATAGGTCAAGTATCACCACCAGGCCTTCCAAACGAATGTCTCATAAAGGGAGATAGCTGACCATTTCCACAGGGGCAGGCCTACAAAGGGGGCCACTAAAACTAAGCCCCACGGTGCAGTGATCGGACCACCCAACTGGTTCCATCCCCGAATCACAGGCCTCGATCCCCAGGAGAAAAACCAAGTCAAGGGAGTGATCATGTTTGTGGGTAGCAGTGGTAACTATCTGTGTGAGACCCAGAGATGACATCAACTGGAGGAAGTGCTGTCCAAACTCCGAGAGTTCATCATTTACCCAGGAATTAAAATCACCCAGAACCATCAGTCTGCGCGATTAAAATGCCATGTCAATGACGAAGTCTGCCACTTCCTGAAGGAATCGCTTCTCCTCTCCAGGTGGACGGTAGACGAGGGCAATCCTACAGCCTACACCTGCTACCATGGTACACTCAAATGACTCAGCTTCCTCAACTGGTACATTCGTGAGGTTAAGTTTGGTCTTAAAATAGACCACAACCCCCCCCCATGATCTAATATCAGGCGGTGAATCACCGAGTACCCGGCCGAAATTACAGCTTCCAAATTGGGGCCAGAATTCTCATCCAGCCAGGTCTCGGTAGTGCAAGCCAGATCCACCCTTTCTACAAGATCTGCAATAATTGCAGTCTTTTTTTTGATAGATCTGACATTGCATAACACAGCCCAAATTGGATGAACTTCCAGGGCTGCCAGGGCCACCTGCCAACCAATATTGGTGGTGCCCTTGAGTATGGAAACCAGGCATGGTAAACCACATTCTGAGTTCCATTTCACCCCAGGCATCTCCTGGCTCTCATGATCCTGATGTGTTGGCCCCACTCATTCACTCTGTATTGTTCACTGCCCCCCACCCTTCTCCTCCTCCCCCTGCGAGCAATACCCAGCACCCGACAGTGCTGGTAAGTTGTAAACTGCAATTGTGGAGAAACACAGTTCAGGAGGTGTCCAACACAGCAGCAAATTAAGGGGCACAGATAAATCCCAAGGGGGGCCTCCCCCCTCCCCCCAGTGCTCCAGACTCACAAACACAGTCAAATTACAAATAAACTTGAGGTTTACAGCCCCCAGTGGTCCTCACACCTTCAAAGGAGAATGGTAAATGCAAAAGTCACAGAAATTTCCCCAACCCCCAAAGTACTTTCACTACTGGGGGTAGAATTACTAAAGATATGTCCGGACACTTCTGTTAGCATGGCACACTCTCACTGTTCCAGGAAGAAAATAAAGAAGGCACTCTCACTGCCTTCTAACCAACTTATAAATGAAAAATTTAGATAGGTCTGAACATATTTTCAGGAGACAGGTCCAGGATAATCCGTTACAAGTTTTAATTGCTCTGGAACTGGAGTGGGCCCCAACAAATCCTGCTGGGAGGCCAAACTTCAAGCCCATGGCCACTGCTACAGGCCCCCGGCAAGGTCCACTTATTAGCAGGCCTCATGGAGAAAACCTAAGGGGACACCAGCCAAAATCACCAGCTACCTGGCAAACTGGAACCAGGACCCATGCTCAGCCGCACACCGCAGTCAGCCCACCCACATGATCAGGACACCAGCTCCCTACTCAAAATCAAGCTGATCTTCATGAACCCACTGATCCTGATAATTTCACAGCAGACTGCCAACAATTCAAATATAATCTCCTGCTGGTTAATCCAAGGGTCTTCTCTTAAAAAACAGAATCTCTTCTACACTGTTCCTGTTCCTAATGACAATATAACTTCCTAGGATCTTCGTCGACTATCTCAGCTGCCCAGGGGATTGCAAACATCAACCAAGATAAATCCACAACTGGAAGTTCAAAACAGGGGCACCCAACTATAACAAGCCCCCAAAATTCACTGGAATAGTGACCAGTGGCAGCAGTCCGGTAGAGTACATGTGTAGTAACAGTAGCATAGCAGTAGTGGTAACGGGCCAGGACAAAACAATCCAGTACACATCACAGGAATCACCCCAATGCTGTTCTCACACTCCGGCACACTCCAACTGCTGTGGTTTAATCCAACTTCAACTCGAGGGAGACAAACCATGTGGTAGAGAAATTCTGAAATTCAGAAACAGATGGTAAGGAGCCAGGCAAATCTGTAAAAGATGCGTGCAATACAGGTACACAAATAAGTCTGTCAAATCCGTGATAATATGGAAATAAACTCTAAAAATAACAAAAAATGTGACTAAAAAATGGCTAAAAACAATAAACTAAAATGCAAAGCTACCAAAGCAGCTAATGATGCACCCAGCCATAGCAGATGGCACAAGTCAACATTTTGCCAACCTGCCCTTTCTCATTTACTCAGTCAGCTGCAAAGTTTGAGGCCATGAAAAAAAAACAACTTTCGTTTGGGATTTTCTGTATCTGTAAGATCTCTCTTCTGTCCCCAGTAGTTTCTCCCTCTCTCCTCTGGATCTGGAATGGCACAAGTCAAAGATTTTGCCAACCTGCCCTTTCTCTTATATACAGTCACCTACACTGAGGCCATGAAAAGAAAAGAAAAACTTTGATTTGGGATTTTCTGTAACTGTAAAATCTCTCTTGGGCCCTCACTAGTCTCTCCCTCTCTCCTCTGGATCTGGAATGGCACAAGTCAAAGATTTTGCCAACCTGCCCTTTCTCTTATATACAGTCACCTACACTGAGGCCATGAAAAGAAAAGAAAAACTTTGATTTGGGATTTTCTGTACCTGTAAAATCTCTCTTGGGCCCCCACTAGTCTCTCTCCCTCTCTCCTCTGGATCTGGAATGGCAGAAGTCAAAGATTTTACCAGCCTGCCCTTTCTCATGTACACAGCCACACTGTCTGAAGCCAAGAAAAGAAAAAGCTTTCATTTGGGATTTTCTATTAACTGTAAAATCTCTCTTGGGCCCCCATAGTAGTCTCTCCCTCCCTCCTTCCTCTGGATCTGGAATGGCACAAGTCAAATATTTTGCCAGTCTGCCCTTGCACATGTACAGAGCTACACTGTCTGAGGCCAAGAAATAAAAAAAAAACTTTCATTTGGGATTTTCTGTAACTGTAAAATTTCTCTTAGACCTCCAGTAGTCTCTCCCTCTCTCCTCCAGATCTTTTGCAATGGCACAAGTCAAAGATTTTGCTAACCTGCCCTTGCTCATATACATACAGTCATACTGCCACATTGCCTGCCTTTTGCATCCCCCACTGGCTGCCACCCAGACCACCACTATCTCCCCAGTCCTTCCAGATTCCTCCTTTCTCCATTCCCACTAAGTCCTGACTCCCGACCCACCGTAACCCTCCCCCGATGATCAGGCTCCCCCCCATCCCGGTAAGTCTCCTTTTTCTGCCTCTCCATAGTTTCTCTTCTCTCCCTTCATATATTTTGTTTTATATTTGTGGGGCTTTTCTTTTTGGTTTTGTTTGGCAACTCTTTCTGGTGGCATCTCTGCCGAGGTGCTCCTGCTCCTCCAACCATCCTCCTTTTTCATCTGGGCCGCATTGTGCACTCAGCATGGTTATATACCATGAGTGCATCATGTGACCATCTGTTGCCTGATTGGATGTCGCAAGCCACCTGTACATGGAGAGAGCATGCCTACGGCATCCCCATGGCAACAGTAAACAAAATGGCAGAAATGGCATTTCCACAAACCTGGAACTGGACTTCTGTGGCGAAGTCAGTATTTATCCAGGTCCGTGGATTGCGGGTTTGATTCAGGGGCCAGATCTGCCATGGAACAGTCCACCCAGCCCTAACCCAAACAACAGAGTATTTTAAGCACTACACTACCACAATTCTAAACCACCACACCCTAAAGATGTACCTTTTCCAAAGCAACTACCTAGCAATGGAACTGCACCTACCAGGCTTAAACAGATCACTTGTAATAAAGCTCCTTCACTGTGCAACCTTGCAATGACTAAATAATTTCTTCTTACCTCAATACAACCTATAATTTGTATCAACTCCTCTCCACTAAGCACTTCTTCCCACAGCAGGTATGGCTGGAGTCTGGGTAGTAGGGTCCCCCTGGTCTTCCTAGGTCAGCTACTGGCTGCCTCATGCTGACTCTAGTTGGCAGACTCCACCATCCTTTTTATGTGAGTTCTTCATGTGGGGGGGCACTTGATGGCTCCTTATGCAGGCCCCTGCAACTTCCTGCTTTGTATGCAGCCCATAAGAGGTGCAGCTCAGTAGCGGTTGGTGATCTTAATTCTACATTTGCCAAATGTCCTCACCAGCTGTGCACCCCCCGCAAAAAAGCACTATCAATGCCCATAGAAGCATCATAGTGTCCATTATAACCAATGTTTCTGTCCATTATAACCATAACAAAATGCATAGGATTTGATATTATTTGGTTTGGGAAATCAGTTTTTGTCCACTATAACCAACTGTCCATTATAGCAGTGTCTGTTATAAGTGAAGTGCACTGTATGCGGCAGCAGGGGCCTGATCTTCAGCACACAGCAGCAGTGTAGAGATTTGAGTATCCTAGATTTCTATCTGCAGTGACAAATGAATGTGTATATCCTGTGGTGTGCATGCTGCAGATACAAATCCACGAAGGTAGAACATCAGGGGCCAAATTCACAAAAAATCACAACGTGCAATGCAAAATTTTGCATTGCACTTTGCAGTTGCCCGGGTTTCAAAAATTGCTATTCACAGTCAGATAGTGCCCCACACTATCTGACTGTGAATAGGGGTGGTCCGAGGCATCAGTGACCCCAATAGCATTGCCCCAATATGCTGCCAGGAGCATGGGCCAACAAGGAATAGTGCAGGGGCTCTATTTTCTATTTACTAAAGCATTCATGTAAATGAGCCCATTGGGCATACAAGGCATTATGTGTCCATTTGCACACCCATTATGGTCCCATTTACATGGGCTGCAATGGAGTGTAGTGTCCCCCAACCCCTACCCAACATGCAGCAGCAGTCTCTGGTAGTCTAGTGGTCCCTCCCCCATGCTCTGATCTCCATCCCTGTAAAAAAAAATAAATTCCCTGGTAGTCCAGTGGTCCCACCTCCCCTCTCTCTCTTCTGATCTCTGTCCCCATATAAAAAAAAGAAATTCCCTGGTAGTTCAGTGGTCCCTACCCCACTCCCCAATCACCAATCTCTGTCACATATAATAAAATAAATTCCCTGGTATTCCAGTGGTCCCTCACCATTCCTGATTGCCATTCTGTGAAATACTAATTAACATATACCTGATGGTCTAGTGGCAGGTAGTGCCCACCACCCCAATCCCCCATCCTAAAACTGAGTTAGCGACTGGCTCAGGTTTTTCTCACAGCCAGTCTACTGGATTGCTGTCATGGAGCGATACTGTATACAGTACACACCATTGATTGACAGCTTAGTGTGAGCTGTCAATCAATGGGTGCATACTATATACAGTACGTGCTCCATGACAGCTCAGTCAGTGGCTGGCTGTGGTGGTGAGATGAGGGCTGTGCCAGTCAATGGCTTGGTTTCAGGATGGGGACAGCGAGGTGGTGTGGCAGGTGGTGAGGTCACGATACCACAAGATATATGTTAATTAGCATTTCTTGGGATGGCGGTTGGGGATGGGGAGTGACCACCACACTACCAGGGAAATTTTAAGAAATATACAATGGGATGGTAATCAGCGATCGGCAATCAGGGAGGAAGCACTGGACTACCTGAGAATTTCTTTTATTACACATAGATGGTGATCGGAGAATGGGGGGAGGACCACTGGACTACCAGGCAATTCCTTTTTTTAAACGGGGATGGTGATCAGTGATCGGAGAAGGGAGAGGGACCATTGGACTACCAGGGAATTTCTTTTATTGTACGGAGATAGCAATCATTGAATGGGGGAGGGACTGCTGAACTATCAGGGAATTGAGTTTATTATATGGGGACGGTGACTGGAGAATGGGGGAGGGACCATTGGACTACCAGGGAATTTTTTTTATACAGGGACAGCAATTGGAGCACAGGGAAGGGAGGAGGGACCACTAGACACCGGGGACTTTTATTTCCATTACTTGGGGTGGCAATCGGTGGGGGGGGAGGGACCACTACCCACCATAATAACATAACATAGTATTTGATAGCAGATAAGGACTGCTAGTCCCACCCAGTCTGTCCGTATTCCCTGCCTGCATCAGTGATCGCTGACCCTACTTGGTCATTGGCTTTAGCCTTTCCTACCCACCAATAGGGTTCCCTTGTACCTATCCCATGCATGTTTGAATCCCCCCACTGTGCTAGCTCCCACTACTTCCAGGGGTAGGGGATTCCATGCATCTACTACCCTTTCTGTGAAGAAAAACCTTCTCACATTCCCCTTTATCCTGCCTTCCTCCAATCTCATATCATGCCGTCTCTTCCTTGTATACCTCCTATACTGAAAGATGTTGCCCACTTGCACTTTGTTTATGCCCTTAAGATACTTGAAGGTTTCTATCATATCTCCCCATTCCAGCCTCTTTTCCAGTGTATACATATTGAGGTCTTTTAATTTCTCCTCATATGTCTCCTGGTGCAAGCCCTGCACCATCTTTGTTGCACTTCTCTGAACCACCTCCACCCTGTCTATGTCCTTACAAAGATGCAGTCTTCAGAACAGTGCACCATAATCCAGATGAGGCCTCACCAACATTTCATACAGTGGCATTGCCACCTCCCTTCTTCTGCTAGTGAACCAGGGATAGTTAATTTTATTACTCAGGATGGCAGTCAGGAAGGGGAGAACAGCAGTACCTTTGCCAAACACTATGGTTGCGTGGAGTTAAGAGGAAGTTTTCTTCACCAGGATTTTCTTCATGCAAGGGAACACCACAAATGGCCCTTGAGAGGAGAAAATGCTTTGTGGATGGGACTGCACCAATATGTAGGTCCCCTCTGCCAAATTTGCATTATGACCCCCTCCAGACTTTGCTCCGGTGCAAACCCAGTTTGCAGGCACAAATTGGGCTTTTATGTATACCACCTTGGTGCAAAACCCAGTTTGCACCAGGGCAAAGTTTTGTGAATCTGGCCTCAGTACTACTGCATTTGTGTCGTCTAGAAACAACTGTATGTTGTTTAACTTACTTGATGAAGGTTGTCCATGGTTGCTTGTGTGAATTTGTTCTTTTGCTGCTTAGGGATGGTGGGAAGTTAGAGTTGGAAACCCTAACCCCACATTTCCCTAGCTTTTTTACTTTAAGCTGAACCTTAACTGGTGCATTAACACAGTTTTTTGCAATGAATAAGTAAATATATATTATAGTTGTGCGATAAAGATAGTGTAGTTAAGGCTGAGTGGAGTGCTCCAGGCTAAAACCCAATCTTTGCTTCTTGATAACTTTAGCGGTGTTCACTGAAGTCACATGAAATGTGGCATTTGTGGTCCATGTGGCAACGTCTCAAGAAATGGGAAGTTTTGTGATGGCTACTTAACAGGATTACGTGATCCAAAAACATCAATAATACATTTGCCACTTTTTGACCATTTTTAACTCTCAACTATAGCTAAGATGGTGTGGAATTTTGTATAAAATCTTTTTGGCAGAATGGACTTTTCCTAAGGATGTGCTTTTAGGAAGGTTTTGTGAAACAGTATTAATCAGTTCTATAGTTATAAGGTTTTGAAATTTGGCTTCTGAACAAGTACAGTTTTTTATGTTGTCTTGCACGTGCAGCACAGTGCAGACAACATATTGTGGTTGCTTCAATTGAGAAGTGGGTTTTGGAGGTACAGTCCTGCTGCAGCCAATGGCGCCACTGTTTTTTGTTGCCGGGCTCTGTGGCGCCAATGGCAGAGCATGCTGTCTATGACAGCAGTTGAGAAAACGTGCCACCACCTTGAAAGAATTAAGTCACTGCAATCAGGAAGCACCAAGAAGCAGTCCCTGATTGCAGCAGCCAATTACTGCTTGTGTCCCTGTAAGCAACATTGCTATGGCAGTGACGGGGAATCCGAGGGACAGCCGCTGCCTTGCACAATCTTTCATAAAGCTAATGAGGGTGCCCAATACCCCTGTCAACATGCCCCCTCCTAACTCAATTCACCAATGGGGGTGCCAATCCCTGTCGACATGTCCCCCCCCATGTTTTGTGTGCCGAGAGGGGGTGCCCAATCCCCCTCGGCTCATGCAGCCCCACCAGTATGTGCCGATGGGGGTGCCCAATCCCAGTCGGCACTAGTTCCCCCACCCCAAAACATGCAGGTGGAACACTGGGAGACCACCCCAGCATGCCAAATGTCCCCATGAAATGGAAAAACTGTCCTGCGATGTCGGTGACTTTTTTTTAACCCTGTAAAGAAGAAAACGGTCTCTCACTGTCTGTGGCACCCTCCCCAACCTGTGCCCACCAACTGTGTACCCCCTCCCCACACCCCCCACACCCCATACTTACCTCCAGAGCCTGGCACGATGATCTTCGATGGACCGGGAACATGTCTGCACTCTTCAAAGCTGACCACGAACTGAAGAAATGCTGGTAACCTGTATAATGGCATAAATAGGGTTTTTTCAACTTTGGTGCATATCTCGGGCATTTTTGGGAATTTTAGCACCAAATTTTCAACATGGGGTTATTGAGACCCACGTCATGAATTCAGTCACTGTCATGGCATTATCCAGCCCCGAAAAGTGATTTTGTGGTCACTGCACGGAATCACCTTTTGGGACTGATTAATGAAACGAAAGTGCCACTGTTCATGAGGTGGGCTCTTAAAAGCCTATGTTGCAAATTCAGTGAAAAATTTAAATAATTACTGTTTTACAAGCGTGCATTGCACAGTTTCCACGCACGCTCGTAACTTCGCAAATCTGTAATATTTTCACTCCAGATTTTCAATATTGCCATTTTTCTACACCTCCTTATGAACAGTACAGCTGCCATTTTACACAGTCTGAAATGTGTTTTCGCACTACCAGTGCAGAACAGCGCAGTCACTGTGGGAAATCAGTGTTCAGGACAGATTAAGAAAATCACAGTGATAGTGTTCATGTGTAGAGGTCCTAAAATGCCTATGTTGAACATTGGTGACAAAAGTCCACAAAAAGAGTATGTTACAAGCGTGTGTTACGCAGTTTCCACGTGCACTCATAACTTCAAGATTTTGTAATATTTTCAGTCAACATTGTCAGTTTTGCACACCACCTTATGAACAGTACAGCTGTCATTTTTCATATCCTGCCTGAAATTTGTTTTTGCACAACTGGTGCACAATGGCTCAGTTGCTGTGGGAAATTAATGATCAGGACAGATGAAGAAAATCATAGTGACAGTGTTCATGAGCAGAGGTCCCAAAATGCCTATGTTGAAAATTTGGTGAAATTATTCCACTAAATGACTGTTACGAGTGTACATTGTGCAGTTTGTACATATGCTCGTAAATTCGAGCATTTTTAATATTTTCACTCAAGATTTTCAACACTGCCATCTCTTCACACCTACCTATGAATGGTACAGCTGTCATTTTTCACATCCTGCCTGAATGGTGTTTTCCCACATATGGCGCAGAATGGCGTGGTCGCTGTGAGAAATCAACATTCGGGACAGGTTAACAAAATTACAGTGCCACTATTCATGAACAGAGGTCCCAAACACTTTCATGAGGTGGGGATCACAAAAATGCTGTGTTGCAAATTTGTAGTGCAAATACCAACAAACAGCTGGGGCATTAGGGATTATAACCATAACGTCCCACCCTGTACAGTCTGACAGGTGTCAGGGGTGTGCCTTTGCATTGCCAGCTGTCATGCTCAAGCCATATCATCCCCCCACCCTCAAGCCACTGACAGGCATCAAGGTGTGCTTTGGACTCTTTGGGCCACAGTTCACCCCATTCTCCTATGCTGCATCCATCTCAGCATATGTCCTTATGAAATGGGGTGACTGTAAAGCTGAACACCCCAAGGCACACCTCAGCACTTGTCAGTGTCTGCAGGATAGGGTGAGGTAAAATGCCATGAGCATTATGGCCGAATGGGGTGAGCGTAAGACCCGAGGACCCCAAGGCACAATGCGATATTTGTTGCACTGCAGGGTAGGGTGCTCTAAAATGCCACGAATGTTATGACTGATGTGCAAAGGCACACCTCAGGGTCTGTCAGTCTCTGTAGGGTGATGTGGGGTTGATGTCACTTTTCATACTTCACTGCCATTCCTATTATGCATTTGTTCAACTCGTGCACTACCAATGCCAATGTCAGCAAAACAACATTCTGCATTGACAAATGTTTGTTGAGATAACCCTCTGATACCTTCCAAAAATTATTGTTTCTCTAATATTTGCATGTCACAACTGTGTTTTGGGGTCACAAGAAAAAATATTTTGGTCATGATGGCTGACATTTTTTTTCTAGGAAAGAACTATGAAAATACATAA
The DNA here is from genome assembly GCA_016271365.2 of Neoceratodus forsteri. Lineage (NCBI taxonomy): Eukaryota > Metazoa > Chordata > Ceratodontiformes > Ceratodontidae > Neoceratodus > Neoceratodus forsteri. Next base: position 400,520,506 of record CM057456.1, read on the forward strand.
AAATTAGCTATTTAAAAGAATGAATCCTGTGAAATGGAACCTGTTAAACTGTGCTTTAAGTGTTTGTTTTTTTTTTAAATGAGGACAGAAAAACCTTTTTTCTACTTTGTTAAGTTTTTTGGCCATCAGGTTAGCAAGATGGTGAATTCTTGAATTGTGAGCTGTGAATTCCAGGGTCACACATTGAAATGCCCCTGAAGATTTTCTTGTGCACTAAAAATGGAACTCTTGGGTTACATATTTTCATGCAATGAGGAATTTTTTGTTCAAACCAAAAATGTTTTTTTTTTTTTTAGATTACTTCTTTGGTCACATATTTAAGTGTGATGCAACATTTTTTTAATGCAAACAAAATAAAAAACAGTTTTGGGGCCAGGTGAAGATTTTGATATGCTGAAGAACACCTTTGTTTGCACATGAAGTGCCAGAGTAGAATTTTTTTTTTTTGAAAACTAAAAACAAAGAAAAAAAAAATGTTTTAGCATTTCAACCAAAGATTTTGACATGCTGGAAAATATTGTTTTGGTCAGACATTAAGCGTGACACAAGATTTTTTTTTCATGCAAACTTAGAACTCTTGTTTTTTGAATAGTTGAACATTTTCAGATGAATCTAATAATTTTCTGGTCACACATTAGGCACAGTAGTGCAATAATGGCTTGCAGCATAAATACGAGATTTTTTTGTGTCTCACATTCTTTGTCTCACAACTTGGTTGTTTTTATTTTGTACACAATTTTGAATATACTGTTTCCATGACAATACCTCATGAACAATGATGGTGGGAATTTTCAAATACAGGCTGAAAGGTGATTTCACAGTCACTCTGTGAAGCCACCTTTCAGGAAGGATTTAACACTTTCTAGTGATCAGGTTCATGATGTGAGGTCAAAATGTGAAGACAAATATGAAGAAATGTTGTCTGTAGGGCCAGCCTTTAGCCCACATGGTAGTTCATTGTGATCCCATGCCAGTGAGCTGAGTTAGGTTGCCAACTCAGGGAGCCAGCTCGATGGGCTGGGGCTGGGGGGATGGTGCTGCCATGTGACACCACCCCTAGCCTGGGGTGGGGGAATGGTGCAGTGTTGGCCACATAGGAAACAACAAACCACATAGCCAGTTTTAGATACCAGCAACACTTGCAATTGCAGGGTGCCCCCAGCTTATGGAGATTAGTGATGTGAAAAGTTAGAAAACTTTAATCCATGGAGAAATGAGTGAATTTGCCAAAATACGTGCATTTAAAAAGTTCAACTTCACCTTACAGTTAAAACTTTGCACATGGCAAATATGGTAATTTTGCCTGCAGAGTCTGCCCCTAAGGTGACATTTGCAATGATCCATGGGATTGGTGGTCACATGATGCTACAATGAGCTGTATCATCATGCATAGGCTGAATTCAGTGCAGTCTTATGAACAGAGAGTTGGTGTTAAGTGTGCTCTGAATCTCTGTGCCCAAAACCTTTGAAAAGCATACAACACACAGTTTATTTCAACCAGATCACTACCTAAAGTGTCTAGTGTGTCTTGTGCCTCTAGATAATTATTTATGTTATTGTTTCCTGATTTATTTACTTTAAAGTTGTGTTTTAATTTTCTGTATTGTGTGTAGTGAGGTATTGCTGTGGGGGAAGTGGAACTGTCTCAGTTGCTTGTAGCAGCAATCAAAAAGGCAACCTTTTCTGTCTGAGCAGCACTAGTGCTATTGTAGTCAGTGTTTGTGTGAATTATTTTTACTCTTTTCTATGGTTGGGGATTTTAGTTTTGTAACACTTAGATATGTTTTACTGAATTATTTTTGTCAGTGTGGTTGGACTATATTGATTCAATTTTTGTTTATTGGTTGAAGTTAGAGTTTTTGTGTACACATTAATGTTGTTATAATTACATGAGTTGTTGCATTTTGTGTATGTCCCCTTAGTCTCTGAAATCCCTGTTGTGAATTATTTATGTAAAAAAAAAGAAAAAAAATATTTGTGGTGTAGTCATTTACCTAAGTAAAGCCTTGTAAAGTGCTGTGTAGTGTTCCTAAATCTACACATATAGCAAAATGCCTGTAAAGATAAAGTTTGGTAAATAAGGAGTTACCAAAAATGAAGTTACAAGGAAACGTTACAAGGAAATGTTGACCTCTGTGAATTTCTGCTTAAAATTCCAATAAGATAACATGCAACTTTAACAAGCGATTAACTCTGTCAGTCTTTGGAGTTAAGGGACAATCTATATAAAGGTTTGAATGAGAGGAATACTAAGTCCCTAAGAAATATCAACTGAAAAGAGACATATAAAAAAACATAAAAATTAAAATTCCCAAAGATAATATTGCAAATTGAACAAGCCATAACTACGTCAATCTTCGGAGTTAAGGAACAAAATACATATCTAAAAAAGGTCTCAATGAGTAAAGTAGGTTGCTCAGTAGGGTAGACACCAGTACCACTGCAACAAACTGGGTGCATGAACGGATGTGGGTCACTCATGGAGGCCAGTGTGGGGATGTGGACAGGATTCAGCATCTCTAGGCCCACTCTTCTCTTGGGGAGGCAAGTTGCTCCACTCATCAACCACCACCAAGGCAGGATGAAGCCATGTCCTTTCACACACCCTGCAACACAGAGAGGGTGATAGTCTGGCAAAGTGACTGATAGTCAAAGGGGTGGACAACCACCACATTCCTAGCTCCATCATCTGGGAATCTGTGGGGGGGGGACACCAAAAGTACAAGTTATGATCCTGAGATGAAGAGTGATGGGGCTGGTCTGCTGACAGCAGTAGGGAGCCAGTTGTTGGTGTGGAGCCTGCAGTGACCTGACCTTCATCCCGCCAGGTACAACTTCTACTCATTTTTCTTGCAATCCTTCTTGTCTAGATGCCATGCATAAGCCCACCAGGCCTCAACACAAATGTTAACGCTTTGTGAGGAAAGTCTCCCCAACCTACCACAAGGTGCCATGTGTGTTCCAGAACACTGACCTGTCTCTCCCAGGCAGATACAGGTGCCGAACACTGCAACGCCTTCCTCCCTACCTCAGCCTGTTCAGGCAACTGATTGAGATTGTACCCAAACTCAGGTCACTGGCACGGGAAGGCAATATGTTCCCCGGCAAGCCAACAGACCTCCTTGCAAACAATGTTACTTAATACACTTTGTGTGACCTTTTTACCCCAAAATTCCAACATATTCTTTTTATGACCCTCCCCCTGAACATGACAAGTGTAATTTATAAAATGATAGCCAAAACATTATTTTGTGCAAAATCCCATTTGGGCCAGGATTTGAAAAATGACAGCTGTTGGGTTCATGATTAGAGATGCAGTAAAATTTAATTTTGCTGGCAAAATTCCAGCAAAATCACCCATTTTGCTGTGCAAAACATTTCGCATAATTGTGCCCTTATGGAGAAATTTCATCTGTCAATTTTGTGTTTTGACTGCACATTTTGCCACATGTAAGTGTCAGGCAAAATTGGGGAAAAAAAAAGCTTATCACATGACTTTTCTCTGGCAAACTGCTGGTCACATGGATGACTGCACTTAGGCAGGAAGCCAGACTAAATCTACTTCCTTTAGAGCTGTTTCAATTAGGAAGTAGGAGAGGAGAGAGAGAGAGAGAGAGAGACTAGGAGATCTAACTTCAGTGAAAAATTAGTGGATTGTTTGTGTGTGTGTTTGCATTTGCAGCTTATTTGATTTCTGATCTCTGTTCCCCATTAGTTTAAACAGTTAATATTTTCAGTTAGTTTTTATAGTTGTCTCTCTTTTGTGGTGTGTGTGTAAAATTCCCCTTTCTTTTTTTCTTTTTTTTTGGGGGGAGGAGAAGGAGCTAGAGATAAAAATTATGGAGATTAGTGGGAATAGGAAGAAGGCAGCTGGACCACCCCGTCCCTGACCCAGTATCCGTATTAATAGGTGGGCCTTTATATCTTTGCCCCTCCTGAACAGCAGCAGGAGCATTTGCCCCCATCCCCCAGCAGAAGAATTTACCCCCACTCCCCAGGAGCAGCATGAGCCCCTTGCCCCATCCCAGCAGCAGCAGCAGGATCCTCCTGTGGCCCCCACCCCCAGGCAGCAGCAGCACCAGGCATCTCCAGATGCCATCCCTCCAGTTGGAGCATGTGCCCCCCACCTCCTCTGAGCAGGAGCATGATGTGCCCACCAGCCCTAGGACATCAGCTGTTGCCCCCCAACAGACAGGGTCATCTGCTGTGTGTGTTTTTTTAGGAAAAACCCAAATGACAGCTCCTTTGTGATCTGCGCCTTGTGTGGCAGATCAGTGAGAAGGGGCAAGACTGGGTGTCATTTTGGGACTGGTGGGCAAAGGAGACATCTGCAGCATCACCATGCTGCAGATTGGCTTGAAAACCAAAAAGAGGTTGCAGCAGGTGAAGGGGCCGGGGGTACTGCTGAGCTGATAGTAGAAGGTGAAGGGGGCCAGCAGGAGGCAGGGGCCAGCGGTGGGCATAGGCACCACAGCGGAAGGCAGCAACAGCAGAAGACAGGTGCAGAGCCCCCATCACTCTCACCCCTAGAGACAGAGGTGTCACCATGTTCATGGTGGGGACCCAGTACAGCCTGCAGCCACCTCGGTGCCAGCACCAGCAGCAGTGAGTGATGACCTGAGATCACTGCACAGAGAGGTGGGAGCTCTGCGCTGTGAGTTCAATGATTTCTGAGAGGTGGTCAGGGGTGTGTTAGTAACAGACATACCACACTTTCTTGATGAAAAACATTAATCATGCAACTGCAAAATATTTATAGTTATGATAATTACATTGCTGCTGCTTAATATAGGCTTCTGGCCTTGGGGGACTGGTGGAGGTGGTGAGGTGACCAATCAATGGGTTATGGCAAAGGGTGATGATATAAAACTTATACACACTGGAGGCTGCAGCACATAACAACATTACTTCCATAACCAATCCAGTGGTATATAGCTAGAAATAAGGTGTAACATACACACCCCAGCAACCATACTGAGTTGAAAGTTATTGTTTTGGGGGGGGGGGGGCTTGGAGAAAACTCAGCCTTTTTCAACTTCCAGTTCCACATCATCCAAGAAGCACCCCTCACAGTCTTCAAGACTGGAGTTCTTATCAGGTGGGAATTCTCTCAACATTGCTGCCTTATCCACCTTGTTGTCAGTGGCTGCCTTACTCAAGGGATTGTGATCATCCTCTTAACCAAGACACTGTTCCTGTGGCAACACCACTGACATCACTGTGTTGTGTGTGTTGTGTGGAATGTGCCTTTCATTAATTTTGATGAATGTTAGCATGGACACATTCCTGGGTGACAGATTGGTCCTACAGTCACTCACAGTTGCCCCAGCTGCACTAAACACTCATCCCACAGTGACACTGGATGGTGGTCAGCTCAGGTATTTCACAGCAACCAATGTTATTGCTGGCCATTCAGTCATTTTACTGCTCCAGTACAGCAGTGGCTCATCATCAATGGCAAGGTGCTTTGGGTCCCCATGTAGGCCGCCACCATTTGTTCTGATGCCCAGAGTCCAGCTGCCTCATCTGCCACCTCCTCCTTTTCCTCCATGTTTTCCACTCCTAGTTGAATGAGAACACCCCAAATGGGATTGCTTGCTGTTTGTGCTCTGCCTTGCCCATTTTCTCTGATTGTGTTCCCAGTGAGCCGCAGGTGGTGGTAGCAACACCCGTTTTTGATGCAGTGTGTGCATTTTTCATTTATGCAGGATGTACCAATCTAATGATGTTCTCTGTTAACTCTGTACTCACTGACAACCTCCTTCGATTATAGAGGGCAGGCCACGTTTGTACCATGGATCCAGCATGGTGGTGATTGCAAACTCAACTGACCGAAAATGCCAGATGCATGGGTATTTGTGTCCAGCACATGAAGCATGTGATCCATTACATCACAAGTGCCATGATACCCACTTGCCTCTGTCTGGTGTGGCACATTCACTAGTGCCTGCCTCAGCACATGTATGAGAGGTATGGACTGACTTATGCAAGCAGTGTCCCCACTCACTGCCTGTGTATCATGCTCGAATGGATGGAGAATGCATATTAACCCATCAATTTTGTGCCACTGCTCTGCTCTGTTATTAGAACGATGGATACTCCAGCACCGTCAAGGGTGGTGTGCAGCAGCAGGTATTCTGACACAGCCTTATATTGCTCATACAGCTGGTCAAGCATGTACAGTGTGGAGTTCCACCTGTTGACTACATCAAGCTTCATCCAGTACTGAGGCAGATTGTTATTGCGCTGTAGCTCACATAGATGGTCATGGGCCTTTGCAGAATGGACAAGTGGGCACAGATGTGATGGGCAACAGTAACAATTTCCTTAATGTCCGCATGGTTAAGAAACTGCTGAACAACAAGATTAAGGCAGTGTGCCAGGTAGGGCACTCTGAAAAAAACACCATCACTAATACACTTCACTATATTGGAGCCATTCTCACCAGCAATGAATCCTGCTATAAGTGACTGTGTGTGTAGCAACCCATCAATCTCATCCAGCCGAAAATTAAGCATTTTCTCAGCTGTGTGCGAACCTATGATACTTGTCATAATCAGGGTTGCATGCTGCCGAATACCAGTTGTATTGCTACCACCACAATTTTTGCTTCACACATGTTTTGCCAGGCCCAAAATCAAGTACCACACCAGGTAACTGTGCCCAGTGTGCTGTTATGTACAGATATGAGCTTGCTGCTGTTTGTCCACTGGTTCACATATCCATGCTAAGATGGATATAGTGTGATGCACTATGCTTCATGTCTAATGTAATCAGTAACTCTACTGTTCAGCTCCGGCATGATACGCTTACTAAAATACAGTACAATTCACATTAAACTGTTCCTCCAATGAGTTGTTTTAGCATTTCTGACTGAGTTGCATAAGTGTTGCTAGATCCAGTAAAAAACCTTGCACAAATTGTTTCATAAGAGTTATATCTCAGTTATGCATTGCATTGTGACTGAACTGTTGATGAAATCCAAATAAGCTGCAAAAACATTTTACAAACATTGCTCCTCAGCTGATTAAGCATTGAAAAACAATGCAATATGAGTTGCCAATGCATTTCCAACTGTAAAAAACAATGCTAAACCAACTCATTGGTGAAACAGTTTAATGTGACTTGTACTGTAGGTTCACAATAGAACTTGACATTTGGGACAGGCATGGGCCATCAATCTACGGAAACCAGCATTGTCTATGAATGAGAATGGCAACAGACCGATGGCCAGTGTTTCAGCAGTGGCTGCATTTAAGTCTCTTGCAGCAGCATGATTGGGTGGGTACTATGTCTGCCGCTCAAGGATGGTCTTCAGAGTGGGCTGCATCTTTGGGGCTGTCTGACCAGAATGCTGTACTTGTGTCAGCAATGATTTTCTTTTAGGAGTAACAATTGACTCTTGGCCTGGCAGTGGAGACTGCATGAAACCAGTTATTTTGGTTGCTTGTAGGTATGGAGGTGGTGTACTTTAAAGACTCATGGGACTGGGACTGGGACTGCTATGCCTACTACTAGAGAGAGAAAAGGATTGCTCACTCTCCTCCTCCTCCACCACTGACCCACTCTGCCCTCCCACCTCATGTACTTGCTCTACTACATGCACCTTGCTACCAACAGCTCTGGCATCCTTCTGGTGTTGATGCTATCTCAGCGGGTGCTTGTTTTTCAGGTGGGCATGTTGGCCACCAATGCCTATGTGACTTCCCTTTCTCCCCCGACTAACAAGGACTTGACAAACTTAACACACTGCTGTGGTCTCATCAGCAGGATCTGACACATAAAAGACCCAAAGTAGGGACTTTTGACCTCTGGACTTCAGATGTTTCTGGGACTGGGATGATTCAGAAACAGGTGTGGAAGTGTTTATTTTTTGAGCTGCTAACATGACTTCCGTAATACTATTTTTGCAAGGGGTGGTTACTTGACTGCTTGGAGATGTGTTTATAGGCTTGGTGACAGACTGACCCACCATGGGCTGTACATGTAAATGACCTACATCACCCTTGACCTTTTTTTAACTCAGGCTCCCATGTGGGATCACCCCAGTCATCACCATCATTACCACCAATAGTGATGATGTCCTGGTCTTCCTCCTCCTCCACCTTCCCCCATCACTGTCTTCTTGGAGGATGGCACCTTTTTCTTTCTCTACAACTATCTCAGGGGACTCACTATCCTTATCTACAGGACTATCAGACTCTTGTTGAACACTATCATCACCAACTCCTGCAGAAACATGGACAGTCACACTGATAGACTTATCACCCTCCCCTGAGTCCTGGACCACTGTTCCTGTGCTGGTGTCAGTGCCTCCCTTCTTCTCACTGTCAGCATTCCCCACTAACATCGCTGCAACCATTTGAGCTGTAAAAAAGTAAGACACGGGTATGCCTGACCCAGTTCAGCCACCAGCTCCTTTGCTGGTTCCTGCCGCACCACCGGGGCCCACATCAGATCTTGAAGACAGTGATGCAGGCATACCTGTGCTTTCACTGCTATGGGGAACTGGAACTGAAATTGCACTTTTTCCAGCAGACTTCTTAGCTCCCTCATCCTCCCTGCCATGTTTCCTCCTTGTACTTGGTCGCTTCTTACCAGGCATTTTTGCTGACTGCTGCTTCAAAGCTTTGCCTTTCTTTGAAGAAAGATGTAGTACTACTACTAAATTTGTGAATAATACCTCACATGTGAATGATGATGTCACACAGTCACACACCTACAGTACTGGCTTCCTTAAAAGTCCCAAAACAATCAGGACAGGTACCAGCACTTACAGTAGAACTAATACTGTATATGTTAGGCAGCTCAGTGTAGTAAAACACAAAAAAGTAACTTTTTCCCCTAAACAGGAAAGAATTAAAGAAACACACACAGGAAAAAATGGCACAAGTGGCACACATTCAATACAGATCACCTGTGTCTTTCAGTCTCTGGACAAATAAAGTACTGTAATGTGTTATGTTACTCAGTACCACAATTTGTTTTTTTATATGTGGTCAGAGACAACCATAAAACAGCAACAAGGGTCATTGGTAACACACAATACATTGGTGGTCTGGATAGGAGGGATCAACATGAAATGTCTTGAAAATGACTATTTTAATATATACTGTTTTATTATGCACGCGTCAAGTGAGACACAAATAATGCTATAACAGAGAAATGGTAATGTATGTAAGTTAACTAAAACAGGAACACTGCACAGTGTGCAGAGTCAAGCACCAGCAATAACATGAAGGGGAACACTTCAACAATGCAGTGTGACTGTAATAGACAAGTTCAAGTGATTGAATAGTAGTACTTTACAACTGTTGATTTTCACAATTTTAGTAACACACAAATTAACACTAGAGCTAACAGAACTAACCACAAAAAATAAAAGAAAGGATCAGCTCTGTGTGTTTAAAACTTAAGAATTCAAAATCAAATCACAGCTAAAAGCAGAAGAATGGCATATTTAACACAGCGCACAGCCACAGGAACTTTCTCAAACAGGACAGAGAAACTTTTCAGCAAAAATAAATTGCAAGATATAACAAAATTAATAGGAAATAACAGTACATAGATAACTCACAATTGTGAGTAAATATACCTATCTGCTTGGCTAGAAATGGCCTGCACTGCTTTACACTCCTACCCTTCCCCACACAACTCTTTCAAAGATAGCTGAGAAAAATAAACCTAATTCAAACTATGTATTATACAAAAAGTCACAAAATTAGAAACTGTTCCCTAGTACCAGGCACTACCAGCACAGCAGCACTAGGAAAAAACATTGTGTTTTGCAGCAATTAGCTCTCAGAAACAAGTTTTAGCTATGTTTTCAAAGGCTTTATTGGCTCTGATGCACCACAGCATACTGCTCTCTGACTCAACATGCAGCAGAATGAGCTGGAAACAAGCTACACGTTACTTTTGACCTATTTACCCACAACACAGTGCACATTTCTCCTTTGTATCAAATTTCATAGGCAAAATCAAAAGTTTCACCTGCGAAATTCTGGCACAAGGCAAAATTTGGATCATCAATGGACAAAATTGTCATGGTAAGTGAAATATTACCATTACATGAAATCAAGAAAACAGGCAAAATTTAATTTCGCATAGGAAAAAAATTTGCGTAATTGCGGTATTACACAAAAAATTTCACCAGTTGAAATATTTCAGTTTTGCACAACACTTTTCATGATGTCATGTGAAAAAGTGGCTACGCTGAAAATTTGGGGTAAAAATATGGAAAATTGCCATTATGGGCAATTGCTGAAAAATGCCAATGTACCTTGATAACTTAGTTGTGTTTTTAATATTTTGACCCCAAATTTTCAACATCTCCTGTCACATAGCCCCATTCCTACTGAAAGAAAACAGCACAAGACATACATAGACAGGAAACGTGCCCTGCTAGCTGGTAAATGAGTGCACTCTCATAATATGAGCACATGAGTTTATGTGGTTGTAAAAAATCAATAATCCTTAGAATGTTTATTTTTATGTTTGCTTGTGCACATTCACAAGAAACATTATGTGGCAGCTTAGGAGAGAAGTGGGTTGTGGAAGTGTGGCACTGTGGTGGCCAATGCCGGCACTGCATTGTTGGGCTTGGCAGTGCTCAACCAATGCAGGCCCAGTGTCCTGATGACACTGGTTCTGCAAAGTGCCACCAACTTGTAACAATTTTGCTATTGCAATCACGGGCCACCTTGTCACTGCAGTGTTAGCCATTCTGCTGCAATGAGGGAATGACCCGTCATTGCAGGGTGGTATCTACCTTGCCTGGAGTAATATTTCGTCAATAAGGTGGTGGCTATGCCACCTCAGAGCCCCATGAAAGCTGACGTGGTGCCCAATCCCCCTGTCAGTATGCCCCTGACCCAGTTCATTTGCTGATGGGGGAGCCCACTCCCATTCGGCATAATGCCCGCCCCCCCATTTGTTGTGAGCTAAGGGGGGTGCCCAATCTCCCTCGGCATCATGCCCCTCCAAAGTCTTTCTTTGCCAATGGGGGGCCCAATCCCCATTGACTTCAGTCCCCCCTACCAAAAACACAGGTGGCACACTAGGATCCCACCCCAGTGTGCAAAAAACAAACCTGAAAAACAAAAACCTTCCTACAATGTCTTTTTTTTTCTCTCCCTGAAACAAAGAAAATGGTCCCTCATGGTATTTCATGCCCCCTTCCCCAAACCACAGCCACCACCTACTCACCCTGCCTCCCCACACCCCTCTCACCCCATACTTACCTCCGGAGCCCAGCACGATGATCTTAGGTGAACCGGGAACACGTCTGCACTCTTCAAAGACGACTGCTAACTGAAGAAATGCCGGTAAGCTGTATAATGGCATAAATAGGTTTTTTTCAAATTTGGTGCATATCTTGGGTATTTTGGGGAATTGTGGCACCAGATTTTCAACATGGGGTTATTGGGACCCATCTTCATGAATTCAGTCACTGTCATGGCGGTATTCGGTCCCAAAAGGTGATTTCGCAGTCACTGCATGTAATCACCTTTCGGGACAGATTAGTGAAATGACAGTGCCACTGTTCATGATGTGGGCTCTCAAAAAGCCTATGTTGCAAATTTCGTGAAAAAAATCCAAAAAATGACTGTTTTACGAGCGTGTGTTGAGCAGTTTCCATGCACGCTTGTAACTTTTCGAATTTGTAATATTTTCACTCCAGATTTTCAACATTGGCATTTTTCCACATCTCCTTATGAACCATACAGCTGTCATTTTACACATCCTGGCTGAAATGTGTTTTCACACTTCTGGCACAGAATAGCTCGGTCGCTGTGGGAAATCAGTTTTCAGGACAGATTAAGAAAATGACTGTGACACTGTTTATGAGCAGAGGTCCTAAAATACCTATGTTGAAAATTTGGTGACAAAAGTCTATAAAATGACTGTGTTACAAGCGTTCATTGTGCAGTTTCCATGCACCCTTCTAACTTTGCAAATTTGTAATATTTTCACGCCAGATGTTCAACACTGGCATTTTTTCACACCTCTTATAAACAGTACATCTGTCACTTTTCACATCCTGGCCAAAATGTGTTTTCGCACTTCCGCCGCAGAACAGCATGGTCACTGCGGGAAATCAGTGTTTGGGAAAGATTAAGAATGAGCGAGTGAGAGAGGGGGAGTGAGCAAGCTCAACGGAGCTCTGTCAGGACTTCTGCAGATTTCTGTGTGGGCAGAAAAAGGCACCAACGCAGGCAGAAACCCAGTGCAAAGGGGTAGCCTGCAGCACCGGTAGAAATAGAATGAGCGTGTCAGAGAGGGGGAGTGAGCGACCTCATTGGAGCTCTGCTGGGACTTTAGAGTTGCCCACAATCCCACTCAGGCTCCTGTGTAGTCCTATATTACAGCAGGGTCAGCAGCAGCAAAGGCAAACAGGATGCTGAGCTGGATCTCAAGGGGGTTCTCATCCAGACACAGGGATGTGATCCTACCTCTCTACAGATCATTGGTCAGACCATACCTGGAGTACTGTGTGCAGTACTGGAGGGCATACCTGAGGAGAGATATAAAGTTACTGGAGGGGGCGGTGCAAAGGAGGGCAACAAAAATGTTAAAGGGGATGGAAGGAAAGGAATATGAAGTTAGGCTGAAGGAGTTAAACATTTACACACTGGAGGAGAGGAGGGATGGGGACATGATTGAAGCATTTAAATACCTGAGGTAGGTAAATAAACCTAGCACCAAGGGGGTGTTTAAACTGAGGAGTGGAAGAGAGATGAGGGGGCATGGACTAAGGCTGGAAGAGGACATTTCAAGAGGGAAATCAAGAGGCACTACTTCACTGAGAGGGTGGTGTCTACTTGGAATGCACTGCCAGAGGGGGTGGTAACATGTAGGACAGTCAATAGCTTTAAGAAGGAGTGGGATAAAGCAAGAGTTGAGGGCATGGGTTGGGACAATCGGGGGGGAACTGAGAGGGCGAAGGCTGGGGCAGCTGTAATCTAGGGTGCTAGCTGCACACTTGGGCAGACTTACATAGACTGACTGGTCTGTTCTGCTGGCAGATTTGTATGTTCGTATGTACGTTTGTATGCAAAATCACAGTGACTCCGTTCATGAGCAGAGGTTTTAAAATGCCTATGTTGAAAATTTGGTGACAAATGTCCATTAAATGACTGTGTTACAAGCGTGCATTGTGCAGTTTCTACGCACCCTCAAACTTCACAAATCTGTAGTATTTCCACCCAAGATTTTTAACATTGGCATTTTTTCACACACCCTTATGAACAGTACAGCTGTCATTTTCACATCTCTCCCAAAATATGCATTTAAACGTCTGGTGCAGAATAGCACGGTTGCTGTGGAAAATCAATGTTTGGGACAGATTAAGACAATCTTAGTGACAGTGTTCATGAGCAGAGGTCACAAAATGCCTATGTTGAAAATTTGGTGAAATAATTCCACTAAATGACTGTGTTACATGCATGCATTGAGCAGTTTCCATGTACGCTCGGAAGTTCGAGTATTTTTAATATTTTCACTACAGATTTTCAACATTACATCTCTTCACACTTCCCTATGAATGGTACAGCTGTCATTCTTCACATCCTGCCCTATCTGTGTTTTTGTACATCTGGCGCACAATGGCACAGCCGCTGTGGGAACTCAAAGTCCGGGACACATTTACAAAATCACAGTGCCACTGTTCATGAGAAGAAGTCCCAAATGCTTTCATGAGGTGGGGGTCACTAAAAGGCCATGTTGAAAATTTGTAGTGCAAATACTAACAAACGCCTGGGGTGTTAGGGTTTCTAACCATAACGTCCCACCCTGCACAGACTGACAGGCAACAGGATTGTGCCTTGGAATTGCTGACTGTAATGCTCATGCCATTCCATCCCCCACCCTGCAGCCAGTGACAGGTATCGAGGTGTGCCTTGGAGTCATCGGCCCCAGAATTCACCCCGTTCTCCTATATTGCACCCATTTCAGCATATGTCCTTATGGAGTGGGGTGACTGTAAAGCTGAACACCCTAAGGCATACCTCAACACTTGTTGGTGTCTGCAGGATAGGGTGAGGTGAAATGGCATGAACATTATGGGCAACAACCCAAATACATACTCCAATGCCTATCTGTCTCTGCAGGGTGGAGGTGGGGTTGGTGTGAAGTTCAATACTTCATAGCTATTCCTACTCTGCATCAGTCTAACTCCTGCATTTCCACTGCTAATACCAGCAAGCAAAGATTCGGCATTGAGAAATGCATGTTTTAACACTGCACGTGCTAGAAACTGAACAGTCTTTCTTAAATATTTGAACAACTACTTATGTTTGGGAGATACAAACTACAAAAGTGAGTACCTTGGGACAAACTCTATCAAACCTGTAAGTTTCAGGTTTGAAATCCTCCTAGTTGTTAAGCTATAGGTGAGCTAAAAAAGGTCTTAATTTGGGTGATGTTTGTGTTTTGTGCCCCTCTGTAATGTTGCCTCCCATGAACCGATTGCCATAATGTTTTGTTAGGATTTAGAGATCCTGGCACCATCTCTTTGTGTGCCAAGTTACAAATAAATCAGTTGAATGGGGCAAGTTATTAAGGTGCACAAACTGTGGTTTAACATTAAAGCACTTACTCTACCCTAATATACAGGTGCTACTGTGCCTGTTTAATGTATAGATAGTGTTCCCTGACAGGTTCTGGGTTAAACCCCTTACTCTGCACCTTAATGGCTTTGGTGGTGTTCTGCTATATTGCCTCAGATTTGGTGTGCAATGTCAAGGACGCATGGTCTAAATATGTGAAAAATTTCTTGATGGTAGCTTGTGCTGTTTTTACAGCTGTGAGCGAAGCCTGTAGCTGTTTTGGGATTGCTCTGAAAATGAGTGACCATGGCACGCTTCCATTGGAGTTTTGGAAGTATTCCTCTGAAACTCCAACAGAGCTTGAAACAGTCCATCATGGTCACTCACTACAGAGCTGCAGCAGCACTATTTTGGTCACCAATTCAGCATTCCGGTTCAGAACTGCACATGCATGCCTTGTGCACATTTGTGCTTCCACCATTGCCACCATCTTGGTAATAGTAATATGCCATTCACCACAACTGCAAATGCATGAGTGCTGCACATGCACATCTTGGGAATGGCATTCAGCAGTGCTCATTCCTCAGAGCTTCTTCAACCTCTCCACAGCTGTATTGGCTCTGGCTAGGTTTTGTTGAGATCTGAATATGACATTTTACTGTATGGGGCTAATTTTTATTTATTTTTTGCTCTCACCTACAACCTAGATGGAAGGGATTTTTTTTCCAAAACTTTAAGAGTAGCCTGCCACCTCAGAGCTTCCTTTCTCAGCTCCCAATGCCCCTGATTGGGCTGCCATCACTCACCCCTGAGGTGCCGTGGCTGAGAAGCCAGCCAGCCATGCTCCCTATGCCTGCCACCTTGGAGCTTCCTTTCTCGGGTAAGACTGCTCACAGACTCAGTAAATCTCCTGGAGCCGCTATTGGACAATAACTCCCCGGCTCTCCAACGATTGGCTGCTGAGCCCTATGACTTTGCCTTTGATTGGCTGCCTCAGACTCTGCTCCCCATGGCTTTTTTCTCAAAAGCTGCCTCTCGCTCTGGGTGCCTCCAGCCTGTTCACTCTCTATACGCTCTGCAAGAATTTTCAATTGTAATTGTGATTGCTAACTGTTGTGCATGTACAAGACTAATTGTAGTTTCAACAAAATGTTTGTTTGGGGGGATTCTTTTAATGATAGAGACATCTAGAGTTGCTGTTAACCTTCTCCCTCTTGACCCCTAAACCTAAATCTCCTCTTACCATTCGCTTTGTCTCCCTGCTTCTCTCCCCCACACTCAAAAGCTATTTCCTCTCTCGCCTTACAGCCCTGGGCTAAGCGGCACCACATTAATTTGCATCACTGTCTGATCTCTGCCCATCACCCCTCCTCTGCTTTTGTCCACTTCCTAGCTTATTAAATCGCACCCCTGCCCCCCAATTTAACTGCTGTGCCACTCAGAATTCTTTTGTTCTGCCTATCTATCAAAAGCCTAACCCTTCTCTCTTCCAGCTCCCAGCACCCCTGATCGGGCTGCCATAACTTGCCCCTGAGGTACCGCAGCTGAGAAGCCAGCCAGCCACGTGCCCTACACCTGCCACCTTGGAGCTTCCTTTCTCGGGTAAGACTGCTCACAGACTCGGTAAATCTCCTGGAGCCGCTATCGGACAATAACTCCCCGGCTTTCCAGCAATTGACTGCTGAACCCTATGGCTCTGCCTTTGATTGGCTGCATCAGACTCTGCTCCCCATGGCTTTTTTTTCAAAAGCTGCCTCTTGCTCTTGGTGCCTCCGGCCCACTCGCTCTCTATACACTCTGCAAGAATTTTCTTCCCACACCATCCGCCCTGACCCCAGCCTCTATTAAATGCTCTCACTCTGAGTGTCAGGCCAATCCCCTTCCCACTTATTGGACCTAATATTCCCAGACATGCCCACTGTCTAGTCACCACCATAGACAACCCTGCCCTAAGTAGCTGTTATTATCAGCCCTATCAACTGTCTGCACTATACCAGTTCTTCCTCTTTCAAGAAACTGTTGCAAATCTTGCGCTCACTAACAGTAAAAGGAAATATCTCCCTGCTAAAAATGCCTTCTGCACCTATCCTCCTCTATAGCAGCCTGATATTACTAAGTTATGCTCCACCCAAAACCTAAGTTTGCAACTTGGACAAGGGCCAGAATCCCTCCTTCATTACCCACCAAGATATAACCCCCCCTTTTTAGATCATGGCTTCTTACATCAGGGACATCTCCATTATGGCCATGCCCCTCCTTCCACCAGGCCTTAACTAAAGAACATGCGTGAAAGCCATGAACGGTGTTGGCCAGTTCAGTTTTCTATGTTCTATCCTTAGCAAATTGCAATCCTTCCCATAATGCAGCCCCCACTAAACCAACGTGCGTTAGAAGGAGTAACAAAAGACTATTTAGCAGGCTAAGGTATTACCTTAAAAAATGACTACTGCTTCTCCTACTTTGCTCAGGAAACGCTGAAATAAACCCAGGCCCACCTATTTCTCTGGACACCCCCATGGCACTTCCTCAATATAAAGGGATTAGCTTTCTCCATATCAATGTCTGTAGTTTGCTAAAGAAGATTGACTCTATACAGACCTTGGCACTAAATGCATCACCCAATTTCTTCATGATAACAGAATCCTGGCTCACACCCTCGACCCCAGACAAATCTATTAACATACCAGGATATATCATCTACCGTTGCGATAGATCGACTAGAGGAGGAGGAGGGGCCGCAATATATGTTAAGAGCAAATTCACAGTCACAGTCTTTGATTGTACCTCAAAGGCTAAAGAATTTGAATGCCTGGCTCTAAAATTATCACTCTCCAGCGAGAAATCACTCCTTATGGCAGCATGCTACCGACCACCGTCCGGTGGCATAGCACTCTTGCTACACCTTCAAAACCTACTTGACTCAGCTAATATTGAGTACATTCTAATGGGGGATTTTAATCAAAATTGGAATGAAGACAGCGCTAAGAAACTAAAGGAGCTTTGTAATGCCAATGGCCTGTTGCAATTGATGACTGCAATCACCAGACCCAACAGAGAAAACCCAGAGCACAGCACCCTTCTGGACCTAATGCTAGTAAACAAACCCCATAGCATCTCACATACTGGAGTATTCTTCAACGATATAAGTGACCAGTGTGCTACTGCCTGTATCAGACATTCTCCCCAAACAAAACTGGCCTCTAAATTTAAACTGAAAAGATGCCTGAAAAAGTTCTGCCAGATCACTTTCCTGAAAGATCTAAGCAGCATTCTATGGCAGGAATTCTACCTGGCACCCACCTTTAATGATGCATTTAACATCTTTCACAATCTCTTACTGGGGCTAATAAACAAATATGCCCCACTAAGATTGATCAAATTAAAAAATAAAACTCCCAGCTGGTTCTCTCCTACCCTGAAGAAAGCACTTAGGGACAGAGACTACTGGTGGAAAAAAGTGAGGAAATCCCACCTGGAGGCTGATTGGCTAGCATTCCACACCTCTAGGAATGCTTGTACCAAGCTAATTAGATCAGAAAAAGTTAGATACTTCCAAAAAGAGTTAGAAGACAATAAAAACAATTCGACCAAATTTTGGAACATCCTCAAAGAGGTTGAAGGTCATTCTACTGTCACACCCCTCCCAAACAAAATTGTGTCTGCTGGAACCACCTACACAGACACAGCTGATATACTAGAGAAGTTTGATGATCACTTTGCCACTGGAGGGCTTGCCTTTGACACCTCACTTATCAGCAAACTTGACCCAGCAGGAGACTCCACTGTTGATCCTATTGACAACCACAACCATAACCAACCGCGTCCCTCCCCTTTCAGCTTCCTCACAATTATGTTCAAGCAAGTTGAGGACCTCCTCCTTTCTCTGGATACTAAAAAGAGTGCTGGTGCTGATAATATTGAACCTTACTTTCTAAAACTTGGCCATACCTACCTGACTGCCCCCATTTCCCATTTATTCAACACTTCCCTGACTCAGGGCAAGCTGCCTCTGTCATGGAAAACTACCCACATCCTACCCTTAATCAAGTTTGGGGATCCGAGTGATCTGAACAATTGCCGGCCTATTTCTATACTATCTGTCCTCTCTAATTTACTTGAAAAAATTGTCAACGTCCAACTAAGAGAACATCTGGATTCACAAAAGTTGCTAAACCCGTCTCAGTCTGGCTTCAGAGCTAAACACAACACAGTAACGGCTCTTGCAACAGTAACTACAGACTGGCAAATGGCCTTGGCTTCTAAGAAGCATGTATTTGCCCTCTTCCTTGATCTAAGTAAGGCCTTCGACACTATGGATCATACCATCATGCTTTCTGCACTTAATAATATCGGACTTGATAGTTCTGCCTTCAAATGGTTTACCAGCTACCTGACCAAGAGGCAACAATAAGTCAAAGCTATAGGCGACTTGTCCCCACAAAAATCCCTCTTACGAGGAGTCCCCCAACGCTCCATCCTGGGCCCTATCCTCTTTGCAATATACATCAATAATCTGGACTCGCAGCTGCGCACTGCCAATATGCCCTTATTTGCAGATGATATTGTACTATACACCACAAATTCATCTTTGGAATTGGCACATGAGTATTTACAGCAAGACTTCACCACCCTCCAATACAACCTCATCACTCATAAACTCCTCCTCAACGCTAAAAAGACTAAAGCAATGATTCTCTCCCCAAAGTCCACTTCTGGATGTACACATATCCCACAGATCCGAACACTTTTAGATGAACCCTTTGAAGTAGTAGAAACCATTAAATACCTAGGGTTCTGGCTGGACAATAAACGTAACTTTCAGTGCCACTTAAATGAAATCTCGAAGAAACTAAAACAGCTATTAGATTTATTCTATCGCATTAAACATATACTTATGTTAGAAGCTAGAAGGTGACTAGTACAATCCACATTCCTTCCTGTACTGGACTATGCTGACTCTCTACAGTCACTGCCCCTCAATGATTCTTAAGAAACTTGATTCTCTTTACCACCGGGCCGTAAGATTTATCCATAATCTGTCCCGTGGTACACATCACTGTCTTCTATACCAGGTGTCAGGATGGACCTCGCTCTCAACTATGAGAAAAAGGAATGCTCTCCTCTGGTTCCTTAGAGCATTATCTGATAACTTCCCTGCTTACATTTTGCACCTCTTCAAATGGGCCAAGGGTTCCTATGGCCTGAGATGCTTCTCCATAATTTGCTTCCAGATTCCTAGAGTGAAAACAAACTATGGCTCTGCAGCAATTAACTCCTCACTCCCTTCACTTTGGAACACTATGCAAAGCTCATTAAAACTATCCTCACTACCAAGCATGTCGACATTCAAAGCTCTAATTACGGATTATTTGAAGGAATCATGCAGCTGTTTTAGACGTCTGTGATCCCTGAGCTACTGGCGCCGCTCCCTAATCCCCGCCTAAGTATATCATCCACCACACATTCCAAGCAGTGTAAACCATGCACCCACTAGACTAGCACCCTTAATCCTGATTATCCTAGTCTCTTCCCTACCACTAGCTCTTTCTGGCCTCCCTTTTGGCTGCGTACTCTTTCATCCCCATTACTACCTTACTTCATTAATACCTCCTTACTTATTATCATTTAGGTGTGAGCTCTTACCTAGTGGAGACTATCTGGGATTGTCATCTATTCTCCCTCCTATAAGTTTACTATGATGTACCGTTGCATGTTAATTATGCTGACTGGCATGTATAATGCTATATTGATGGTCATTTACACAAGATTTTTTTTTTACATCGCTGTCCATTGTAACTGTAATTTATGAATTGTACTGTATTGTATTAATGTCCAGGACCACTTTGAAAATGAGTTTTGCTCAATGGTGTTCATGTCTGGTTAAATAAAGTTGACTGATTGATTGATTGATTGAGTAGAAGCGGTATGTACCTTTTGAAGATTTCATGAAAAAAATATTTAACAGTTCCAGAGTTATAAGGATTTAAAGTTTTTTTGAGCTGTTCTGAACATGCTCAGTAGGGTTTTTGGACAACCCTCTGAAACAGCATAAAAAATTATGTGTTGCAAGATCTTTTTGCTTTCTCGTCATTTGCTTCTCACAACACAAAAAGCACTTTTTCAGGTTGCAATGTCTGCTTTCTTCTTGTTTTCTTTTTACGAACTAAAAATCATGGCAAATAGACAAAAGTTATGTATTTTTAAAAATAAACACTTGAATCTTGCTTAATGGGACTTATTTGGCTAGATTATGGTGTTTATTTTTTTTTTCAACAATAGCCAGGAATACCTTTTCTGGGCACCCCACAATCCAGGGTGCCCAGCTTAGTGAGAGGAGCCATTCACCTGCATTCTCTGTACAAGAACATTGAAACTTCCTTAATTGTTGTGGCGACAGCTGGAGTGCTGCTGATGGCTTGAGCTAACTATATGACCCTGGTCAAATAACTTGACCTCCCTGTCCTTCAGTCATCACACATCTGCAAAAATGAGTAATAACAGGACCCCACTAAGTTGCCCGCTATCCTGGATACTGTAAATGAAAAAAAAAAAAAGAAATATAAGGGATGGATAGCTGTGTTACTGGAGTTTAAATTCTACAGGTGGTCACCCTTGCAACAGAGACCTCAATGTATGTGGAAGACTGCCTTATACAATAAAGGTTAAATAACCCAAAAATGATAATAGCTTGATCTGGAAAGTGTTACCAGTGAACACGTTTAGATATTTTTGGTTGTGAAGTAGCAGCTGCAGTTTTGCCAATTCATATTTAATTGCTTTTTATGAGAACTCTAAGCCTTGAGTGTATGACTTTTATGAGCACATGTGCATTAGGCATGCATAAGTTTTGGAATTTTAATCCCACATCACTTTTTGTTCCTAAAATGTCCACATAAGCCACAGAAACTTCAGTGAGGGAGTGATCACAACTTCCAGATGGTTCCTACAGGTTACTATGGGGTCACACTAATTGCTGGTGTCCAATGGCCCAAAGAGAAGAGAGGCTATGCTGGTAACTTCTTCTATCCTGGCAGTGATGCTGTAGAAACCAGTCAAGGCAGCAAACAAAGTTTCATCCCATTAGCTGTATCAGGGTCATACTCTGGTATCATCACCTCAATATGTTCCCCATTGGTTAGCTCAGCTACCTGGCCTGCTGAAGAGCACCATCACTGTTTTTTATGGGAAAATATATTTTGCTATATACATGCTTCCATCTCTCCTGCAGGGACAGATAACAGCAGGCCTAGTTCATCCTCCAGGATGCAATGGAGTCTAAAACAAGTTAATGATATCAGATAGCATCATTCAGGACCACTCACCTCCATGTTGTTCCACTCTCGCACAGCACCAGTCACTCATCTTTAAAGTGACAGTCCACAGCCACCACTCATGGCCTTCTCCCCCCTCCCCCCCAATCAGGCCAGATGACATTCTGGTACACTGGCACCACTCATGCACACCTGAGTGGAGGGGAGGACTATGAGTGATTCTGGTGGACTGTCATGTCATGATGCCTGATTGGTGGTATGTGTGAGTGTTGTCAGTATACCATGATGTTATGTGCCTCTTCCCAGAGGAAAGCTGGCTGAGGAAGAACCTATAGTAATTACCTTTGCTTCTTCTCCACTGTACAGACTGAAATCCACAGTACTGTAGTGGTCTCAAACTTGAATACCCACAAGATATGAAACGGGACACTCCATTCGACTTGAATGAATGCTTTTTCAGTGTTGATTGACAGCAAGACTGTAGGCGGGTGGAGATGCTTCGTCTGCCATATTAGGTTGGTGAGATGTCTCATTGCCATGCCTGCCTGGCACAAACCCCACTTGGTCTGGGTTCACCAGTTATGCCACTACTTCCTCCATTCTGGCTGCCAACATTTTTGCAAAGATCTTGCAATCTACAGGGATCAGGGAGATGGACCTATAGCTTGACTGGGGGGAAAGAGTGTTGCCATTCAACTATGATGGCAGGATGCCAATTTGGTGGTGTATGTGACTGGTGCCAGTGTAATAGGTCATCCCGGTACACTGTCACCACTCATGCACACCACCAATCAGGTATCTGGACATCACAGTCAATGAGCACCACTCATGCCCCAAACTCCCATTCATGCATGCTAACACCCTGCTACTGAACACTGCCATTGCTCAAACACACCACCAATTAAGCATCCTGACATGCCAGTTCACTGGTACTACTCATGACCCTCCTGACGGGGAGGGAAGGCCATAAATGGTGCCAGTGGATGTCATGTCAGGATGCCTGACTGGTGGTGTATGTGTGTGAGTGCTGACAGTGTAGGAATGTATTTATTAATAGTATTGCATTTCAAAATAAGAACAACTGGTATCATTGTACTGTCATGTCTGTGTGTGAAAATTGCTAATAAAATGTTATTTAAAGCAACAGTATTTGACAGTTGGTAACAGTTTTCACCATAGAGTTTTTTTTTAGCAAAAATGTATTTCTGACATCCTTAGATTTATCCTCAGAGTATTTTTAATTTTCTCAGATGTTTAGTCCCCTTTCATAGCTAACTTTTTATTTAATGACTTACACCATTAAAGATGGCCACCACTTGCAATTTTTAAAAATCATTTTTGCTGAGGTAAACTGCTAAAATGTACATCTTGGAGTCCTACTGTGGAGATTTTACAATGGTGTTACCACATGTTTTTGATGGTAAACAGATTAGCACTGTATTGAGTCCCACCAGATAGCCCATGAATTCTTTAAATATGTTGCTTCTCTTCCATATGTAGATGGAGTCTTCCTATGGCACAGGGCTCAGAGAGTCCTGCACTCCTACATCTGTTCAGATCCCTTGGGGCCTGTCTGAATGAGGACAGGATTGCACTATTTGAAAAAGAATGGAAATTTTTCATAAAAAATGCATTAATTCACCAGTTAGGGTTTAATTTAATTCCACAAAAATTGAGAGATGTGGTGTTAGGGTTTCCAACCCTAACCCCCATCCAACACTCCAAGCAGCAAAAGTTAAAAATAATAATAGATATATAGTTTTGTATTTGCAGAACCTTGCTGAATCAGTGGTGGGCTTTGCCTTGGGGTAGTCAACCCTAATGCTTACCCCTCACCTAGCCTATAGCCTCTTTTCTAAAGCACAAGGCACAGATCCAAGTCAGTGCCTCATAGTGATGCACTCTTCAAAGGTAGACAAGCATATATAACAGTGGCACTGTAGTGCCACTATTGTTAGGGTTAAACAGACTGCTTAATGTTAACCCCTGAACTTTTCACTTTAATAGCTTCACCTCCATTAAACAGATTTGCATGCAAAATGTGTATGCATGGTCTGGAGAGTGAGGTCTTTTGATGTGCCAAGTTTTGTTCCAGTCAGATGTGCAGATTCTAGTATCTGGATAGTGCAAAAAGTTGAAAAATCAGTGTTTTTTTTTTGTTTTTGTTTTTTGTGTGTCATCGCCTAGCTCCTAGATTATTTGGAACTTTGGTCAGAGATTTTAAAAGGCTGGAAAGGGTTCGACCTAGAACGGTGCCCTTTATTGGTTTGGTGAAAAAAATATTAACAGTTCTAGGGCCAGATATTCAAAACTTTGCTCCAGAGCTAAATTAGTACTGCCCAGTGTGCTAAATTAGCCCAGAACCATTAGCCCACTATATTCAAAAGGAATAGCCCCGGTGCTAAGGAAGCTGGGCAAACTCATCTGGGAGTGCAGTGCAAAAATAGCATGGGAAATAAGACAGCTCTGAATATAGCAACCAGGAAGTGTAAATCACAACATCATCCCTGTGCACAGTGACAGGAAGAAAGGTAGTGGTGAACTATGTGGCCAATGTGTGAGCTAGTAAAGGAGTGGATTCATTACAGCTGCAAGCACCAGCACATGTGAAATGATACTGTGCAGAAATGCACAATGTTTCTGAAATGTTTGCACGACACAAACACAGTTGCACATGTTTTGTGTGGAGCTAAGTCGTTTGCCTGGTGCTATCACATTTGCCTTTGGCAAAATTTTGCTGTATTCAAAAGTGACATGCAAATGAGCCTACTTAGGCAATCTGTGGGCAAACATCCAGATCAGCATCTCATTATGTTCTGATTTGCATCCAGTTTCCCAAGCGCTATTGCAGAGTCCCACAGCGCCACCTGCTGGTCGGTCTGAAAGTATAGGGACTGGCTGGGTCTGCCCACAGCTCCACCTGCAGGTCAGTCTGGAAGTACAGGGGCTGGCTGGGTCTGCCCACAGCTCCACCGTGTAGGTCAGTCTGGAAGTTCATGGTGGTAGCTGCAGGCTACATTTGTACAGAACCACATAAAATATTGTGCCCCAGGGGACTAAACAGCACAGACACGAGTGGTGACGCTGCATGCAATTGTCAAACTGTAGTTCTTTCTACAGTGCACAGTAGACACTACAGTAGCAAGGGGGTCAGTAGTGTGAGGGACACAGCAATGCCTGTGGTGTGTAGGGCATCAGTTACAACTGTACTGTACACAGTGACAGACCCAACTTGCAGGTGTGTACTGACAGTGGACATTATTGTTATGCTATTGTGTGACCCACAGATGTTGCACCACTGGCATGGGATACCCACAGTGACATATACATGGCTGGTTGTGTGTGCTGTGGTGTCAGTACAGATGTGTGGTACGTGGCTGGGGGGGCACATACCATCAGACAGGCACACTGGTGTTGGGATATTCCCAACATTGGACCATTTGCATTGCATGGCTTGTCCCAGCCTTGTGGCCACACCCAATCTGTAGTGCAGCCTGGCCAAATAGACACCTTCCCCTCATCCCCTTCTATGCACACAGTGTTGCATGTGTGTGCTGACTTCTGTTGTTGTCCACAGAAGGGTGGTCTACAGGTGTGTGCTGTATGGCCACACTACCATGGTGTCCACTGGGAGCCATATCACCAGTTACTGCTTGGCATGGCTGGGACTGGTGGCAGATGATGGCATCATGGGATGCCATCCATGAGCAGCATGTTTCTTCTATGTCAGGTTTATTTCTATGTTTAATAATTAATGGTTAGGGTCATGCAAAGCCACACTAAAGTCACGCAAAGCTGCACAAAGCCACAAAGTCACACAAAGCTGGTTTGTCCAGAGTTAAGGCTACCTTTTCCTGGGCAGTAATTTGCTCAGTTATGCAAAAACACTTTGCACAGTGCTATTTGCTGAATATAGCATTGCACCTGTATTCATGTACATGGCCCCTCAGTTTGCCCCTTGCATAAATTATACTTTTGCCTGGTGCTAATGCAGTTTGCCTGTGCTATTTGACCTTTTGAATATAGTGGATCCATGCAAACCTGGCACTAACCCTGCACAAACGGTTTGTGCCCAGTGCAAAATTTTGAATATCTGGCCCATAGAGTTATAAGGATTTGAAATTTTGGTTCTGAGCATGTCCAGTGGGGTCTTTTGGATTGCTGTTTGATATGAAATAAAAATTTGGCCATACGAAAGAATGTTTCTCTTTTATGAAAAGGTAATCCTCTTTAGTGAGCAAACATTTTACTTTCATATGGCAGCAATCTTGTTTCCATTTTTTTTATTTTAAACCCATAAAAATGATATCCTGCAGAGACACCAACACATGTATCTTGCTAAATGGGACCCGAATAGATGAGTTCTGGAGTTAGTTTTTGGAAAAAAGACCCAGAAATATTTTTAAAACATCATATAAATCCTTTCTTGAGATGCTTTTTTTCTTTCATATGGCTTACAAAAGAGGAATAGGCCAATACGAAAGAAAACATTTGACTTATTTCTTTCACATTCTTCTTTTGTATGAACCAATCCTCTTCCATGAGCTCATAAAAATCTCAGAGAAGATTCATATCAATCATGAAAAAAGCTAGACTTAGTTGTTTTTTTCACATTTGAACTTTAATAAGCTATAAGAACTGGCAGTTTAGCACAGCGTTTAATGTAATGTGCTTGGTACATTTAGCAGACCTATGTTTATAATAATAATAATACATTTTATTTATATGGCGCCTTATCCAGAGCCAAGGTGCCTAACAATATAAAATCAAATCAAAATCAAACAAACATCAATTCAATTAAAATCAGATAAAAATAAATCAGAAAATAAAATCAATCAACTGAGAAGGCTTGGTGCAACAAAAAGGTTTTTAAGCCTTGCTTAAATCCCTCCACAGTTGCGCACTCCCACAGCCAATGGGGTAGAGAATTCCAAAGGGTGGGGACTGCATACGGAAATGCTTTTGCACCAGATGATTTCAAGTTCACATGTGGGATCTCTAGCAACCCCTCATTGGCCGAGTGAAGTGATTGACCAGGGCAGTAAGGGACCTGGAACTCTTTCAGATAGGCCGGGCCCAGTCCATGTAGGGCTTTGAATGTTAGTAAACTGACTTTAAAGGTGATCTGCCACTGTACTGGAAGCCAGTGCAGTTTGCACAGCACTGGTGAAATATGACAGGATCGAGCAGATCCTGTCATGAGCTGGGCCGCCTCATTCTGCACCTGCTGCAAGTGATGGATTTCTACCTCAGAAAGCCCTAGATAGAGGGAGTTGCAATAATCCAAGGCGAGGACACAAAGGCATGGACCAAGGTAGGAAGGTCGTCAGAAGGAACCAGATGCCTTATCCTGGTGATATTTCTAAAATGATAAAAGGACATTTTGACAACAGCCAACACCTGAGAATACAGGGTCAGCCTATCAAAAAAATTACCCCCAGGTTACGCACCCATTCAGAGGTCGGGAGTGAGATGCCACCAAAAAAAAGTCCAGATGGCGCACCAGCTCCCGACCACCCTATCTGGCAACCTGGGTCCACAACCAATACCTCAGTTTTTTCCCCCAAGTTCAACTTCAGCCAGCTGGAATCCATTCACTCCTGGATTTCAGTCAGACAGTTATTAAAGACTGAGAGAGCTCCATCCTGGTTGAGTGCAAAAGAAAGGAAGAGCTGGGTATCATCTGCATAGCAGTGAAACCTCAGCCCATACCTTCTTACAATGTCTCCGAGGCGTAGCATGTACACCGTGAGCAACATGGGTGACAGCACTGAACCCTGAGCACCCCACAAAACAGAGGAATTGGGCCTGAGGAATAAACCCCAGACACCACACTCTGTGTTCTACCCATTAGGAAAGATGTAAACCACCTGAGGACTGTTCCCGACAGTCCATAGATATGCCCTAGGTGTCCTATCAACACCCCATGATCCACGGTGTCAAAAGCTTAAGAGAGATCCAGAAGAACCAAGATGGTGCGGTTCTTCTGATTTCTTGCCATCAGGAGATCATTGATCACCCGAACCAAAGCTGTCTCGGTACTATGTCTCTTACAAAAACCAGACTGGAGCAGTTCATAGCTGTCACGGATGGTCAAATGGTCTTCCAGCTGAGTTGCCACTACTTTCTCAATCACCTTACCTAAAAAGGGAAGGTTAAAGATAGGTCTGCAGTCTGCGTGGCAGTCAGGGTCCAAGGTAGCTTTCTTCAAGAGTGGTGTCACCACTGCCTCTTTCAGGGAGCTAGGAAACTCTTCAGATTCCAAGGAGCACCAGGCTATCTGTGCAAGGACCAGACTGATGATATCAATACAACCCAAAATTAGGAAGTTGGTCCAGGGTCCAATCTACAACATGTAGGGTGCACACCCTGGATAATCTGCATGACATCTATGAACTCCAGTCGACTGAAGGTACTCCAGCAAGGCCGAGGTACAGTGACCCTGTACTGATCAAAAGCAACACCCAAAGAGTGTGCTGGCTGGAGTACCGCCCTGATGTCAGCCACCTTATTTGCAAAGAATCGAGCAAGCTCATCTCACTCTAATTGCGAAAAAGCTTTCCAGCATGTAGACAGGCTGGGTTGCACAGTCCGTCCACAGTTCAGAAAAGCTGAGCTAGTTGATTCTGAGCAGCTGCAATCTCCTTGGACAGGAATTCTGCCTTCTTACGGGTGATTGCAGATTGATAGACTTGATAATGGTCCATCAATCTAAGGTGATACGTATCAAGGGTGGACTTGCACCAGCAGCACTCTAAACTTTGTCCTAGTCTCCGCATCTCCCTCAAAGTCCCATCAAACCAGGGGGATCTAGGGCAAAGTGAGAGAGAGAGCGAACACAGACTGGAGCAATAGAATCCAGAGCCGCAGAGATGGCTGGATGTAAGCCGTCCGAGGTCTCTAGATCGTCCTTGCAAAACGAAAGATAGAGATCAAGTACAGCTGCTAGCCATGAGAATTTATATCAGTGTCAGTGGCTCAGTAGGTAGCACACTCGTCTCTGAGGCCGGGAGATCAGAGGGCTGTGGGTTCAGTTCCCACATCTGGCACGTGGGTTAATATCCCAGTACTGACACTGTAGTGCAGCATGAGAGGGGTGCTGCACTTCTGAGATGCTGTCTTTCGGATGAGACATTAAACCGAGGTCCCATCTGCCTGGATTGGTGGTAGTTCAGGTGGATGTTAAAGATCCCATGGCATTTATTGAAAAGAGTAGGGGAGTTTTTATTGATAAAATAAAATGTAAACAATATAAACAATATAAATGAAAAAAAAACAGTTTCAGAAGAAAACATCTGTCAAACAAACAGTAACAAAAAGACATATATGCCTTACAAATGATCACAACAGATGAGCAAGAAATAAAGGTGACCAAGGATAAACTATTACTACAGGCAAAACAGGTCCAATCAGTTCGAACTCAGAACTAAAGACATTTAAGGAACAAATATACAATAAAATACCCTGCTTATGAGTCATTATTCGTAGAGTCACATTATTTAAACTTTATAAAGTGAAGAAAACCTTTCCACCATTTAAGAAGAGTCCTTGACTCTACTCGTGATGCATCTTGAGTATAAATTAGCATGAGTTCTTTTACAATTAACAAACTAACACAGGAATAAGGCATTTTTTTTGGTAAAGAACCCATTGAACCCTAGCTTGCCATAAATAATATCATAAAGACCCCAAAAATGAGGATAAAGTCCCAACATGAAACCCAGAGAAATGAACCGGGTAATATCCAAGCATCATACTAGACAGCCACTGAAAACCCCATAAGTTAGCTAAGAAAGCCCATAAACCTTTAGCATATGTACAATGTAGAAAAAAATGTTCCATCGATTCCTCTATATTAATACATTCCAAATATGGGCACAGTCTTTCCTGTAATGCTTTATACTTAGCATTACCTCTAACGTTTAATCGACCGTAAAAAATCAACCACTGGGTTTCCCATTGTTTCTGAGGCATCCTATGGTTATTTAACTGAGCCAAAATAATAGAGTTCAGTGCCGAAGGACAGTTTTTAAAACCAGGCCCTGAGGGAAGTAATAGAGACATTAAATAGTGATAGAGCCCTTTCATACAGTGATTCAAAATTAATCCTTTCTGTAATTTCCATTTAAATAGTTTCTGTGCTGCAGGCCTGAAATACAATGGGATATACAAGTACTGATTTAATTTTGGGGCAAAATTATGCCAAATCATAAAATATTTACCCATTGATTTTAAGGTTAAAGAGTCTTCTGCCTTCAGCTCGGCTACTAAGCCAGCCTTTATTGAATGTGTAATAAATAAAGAGTGGACAAAGACTACTGGATCTATCATTCCCAAATCGCCCAAATTCCTCTGTAAATAAGTATAGCCTCGCTTTACCGGATTCAATCGGTTCCCCCAGAGCATCTGGAAAAACAAGCTATATATTCTAGTCTCCAAAGGCACTGGTAGGGGGAAAATCATTGCTACATACTGAATACAGGGGAGAAGAAACTGTTAAATCACCTGGACACGTTTTAATTTTGATAGTTTCCACTTTTTCCACCTTTGCACCTTAATCTCTACTTTTTGGAGAACAGCTTCCCAATTTTCACTTGGCATATTCTGGGGGCCAAATCTAATCCCCAAAATGTTAAGCGATTCCTAGAAAGAATACCTGCTTGCCACCTCATCCAAACCAGATGCACCAATGAATAATCCCTTGGTCTTACTTAAATTTAGTTTTTCGTTTGAGACTTTAGAAAAGGCCTTGAAAGCTGACAAGAAACCAGACACTGAAGTAATATCTTCCAAATAGAGAACCAAATCATCTGCATAGGCTTGTATTAATAACTGTGTATCCATCTGTACAGTAACTGGAATACCCTGCCATTTCTGTAATAATATTGCAGTTCGCAAAAAGGGGTCTAAAGCAAAGGTGTAAAGAAGCGGGCTAAGAGGACACCCCTGACGAACACCTGTACATAAATGAAAACTTTCGGCCTTACAACCCTTCAAAAATGGGAACACCTCATAGTGATCATACAATTTTTCTATGATTGTCACCATTTGTTGTGGAACTCCATAATGTGCAAGAGTCAGAAAAAGATAGGGTAGATACACTCTGTCAAAAGCTTTATCCAAATCTGCAGCAATCAAACACCGAGACGCTCCTATGTCAGTAAGATGTTCAATAACATCTCTAATCAACATAAAGGCAGATTGCACCCATCTGTCTGGTAGGCCGCTAAATTGGTAAGGTGAAATAACCCCTCTGGCAAAGTTGTTCAACCGGTTGTTTAAAATACAAGTAAAGATTTTGTAGTCTGAATTTAACAGGGTGACTGGCCTCCAATTAACAATGTTCTGCTTATCCCCTGTTTTAAATATGTATGTTAATAACCCTTCTGAAAATGAGGAAAAAATAACCATTTTATCTAAAAAAAACTTAAATAATATATACAGACACTGACTTAATTCTTCAGCAAAACATTTATACAAGTTATTGGACAGACCATCTATGCCAGGTGAAATGTTCATTTTCAATTTACTAATTATACTTAAAATTTCTACTTGTGAAATAGGGTCCCATAATTCTGCTTGATCTATTTGAGTGATAGGGACTACAATTTTATTTAAATAGGAGGTCATGTCCTTAGTGGAAATTGATACTAGGGGATCAAGAGACGGAAAATACCCCACTATAACGTCACGAAGTTGTGCCACAGAAGTAGCCAAAGAACCATCTGCTTTCTGTAGTGTATCCATCATCATGGAGTCCCTTAACTGTTTGCACATTTCAAAAGGATCTCCAATAGGTGATTTTTTTTCTTTCATTGGTAAGGATAGCTTGCATAGTTTTACCTCTGTCATATTGGAATTCTCTCATTTTCTTTTTTAAAATAGAGATTTGCTCAGAATAGTCTAATTTAGATGTGTAGGCTATGGACATAAGTCTTTGTAATTGTTGCCGGAGACCTAAATAGTGTAGAAATTTATAATTTTTAGTTTTTACTCCTTGTGCTTTAAACCAGTTTCGTAAATTAGCTTTTTTGTTTCTAACCACCAGTCCCCTAGATCTGTATATAAAAAGGCTACCGATAATCTTGCTTTTAAGAGACATTTGACCCCAAATTGTATATAAGGGAGAACCAAAGATGAGTTATTAAGTTTCCATCTAAGTTGTCTTTTTTCCAGAGAGACTGGAGGAAAAAAAATACAATGCAAAAAGGAATGATCCGAGAATTCACAAGGCAGCATGTGAAAAGATTCTACTTGCATATTTGGTGAGACCAACATATGGTCAATTAAGGTGAAACTTTTCCCTTTTTGAAACGAAAAATTAGCCCCTGCCAAAAGAGAGGAGCTACAATTTAACAGACCAGCATCTTTGATGATTTTACCCAATGCATTAGAGTCACAATATGTTTTTTTTTCTTTAGAGCAAGAGGAAGCCGGGATGGGACAATTAAAATCTCCCCCCCATAATACTCTAACCGAAGTTAACAGAAAGGGCTGTATAGTTTTTAGGCAATTTACCCTACCTGCTTTAGTTTGAGGGTTATATATGTTAATAAACCGAAAACATAAGCCTTGCCACTTCCCATCCACGATTAACACCCTTCCCGGAATTAAGTCCAATCAAATTGTGCAACTGAAGTGCATATGAATTAAACACTATACCTATGCCATCAGCTGAATCTTCACCAAATGACCAAAAAGAAGGGCCCCAAACCCAATCCCTTTTGAAAGCTGCCAGCTGCTCCATAGAAAACATCCATGTCTCCTGTAAAAAACACACAGAGAAACGATGAACATGGATATAAGAAAAAATAGCGTGTCTCTTTGCCAAATTTAAAAGGCTATGTGTATTCAAAGAACCCCAAACCAATTGCATGTCTGATGAATTTCCCTACCATTATTTTTTCCTCTTTTTCTTTTTTTTTCCTTATAGCTATCTACTGGCTGTGACCTGGTAGAAAAGGAGGATTTTTGTGAATCTGAATCCCCCATGTCCTGCTCCGTGTCACCCCATGGGGAAAAAAGGGCTGCATATGAATTACTAGTTTCTAGAGACACCACCTGAGAGGGGGATGTTTAGGGTGCAAGTTCCTAGACGACCTTCTTTGGGGCAAAATCAATAAAGGGCCAACTACTGCGGGGTTAACATCTGCCCCCACTGTGACTTCTTCAGAATAACAAACCGGAGAAAACTGTAAAGGATGCGGGGGACCCATGCTTGCTTTAGGCACAGTAGCTACATCTGATGCAGCCCGTTTAACATTCACTGAAATGGGTTTATTGTCAATCAAGATTACATCTTTCAACTGTCTTTCTGGTGCAATTTGTGTCCTAATCGGGGGAAGTTTTGTCTGTAAAGTAGCAGAAGGGAGAGGGAGATCAGTGGGAGGAAGGGGCACCTGCACTATCGCTTCT
Source organism: Neoceratodus forsteri (assembly GCA_016271365.2). Classification (NCBI taxonomy): domain Eukaryota; kingdom Metazoa; phylum Chordata; order Ceratodontiformes; family Ceratodontidae; genus Neoceratodus; species Neoceratodus forsteri. The sequence goes on from CM057456.1 coordinate 400,553,741, forward strand.
TGTGCTTTCTGGATAAGTATGTCAGAGTTAGAGCATGTGGATTTATTCTTGGCAGCCCAGGGGCATACTTTAAACACATGACCCTTGCCTTCACATAAATCACAACATGATTGATTATTACAAAACATTGTCAACTGGCCCACCTCCCCGCAATTATCGCAGCGAGGTTGGTCACAAACACTAGAAAGATGTGTCTTGGCTCCACACTTGTAGCACGCACGGGGTTGCCCACTATAAAAACATACACCCCTATCCCTTCCCAACAAAAAAGAGTTAGGGATGTGCTCTATCCCAGTCTCTGATTGCCAAAGCTTAATTTTATATTTCCAACCCCCTGTACAAAACTGCTCAGAGTCCAAAATGGGATCAGGCTCACTCAACACCTCACATTTTTTTTTAGCCAAAAGGTGATGTCCTCTACCCTAACCCCTTCATTTTGAAACATAACAGTTATGAACTTGATCAGAGGTTTGGAAAGGGGGATAACAAAGAAAGGGGTCCACACAGGAGAAAACTTCACCTGACCATACCTCACCCAGAATAGGTCTAAAGCATGTTGTGTACGAAAACTAATGTCAAAATTATCCTCCCCTGAAATGTTTATAAAAGCATAAACATCCTGCGGAGTAAAGTGTAATGGATCTTTCAATAGGGTTTTCCCCACGTAATATCTGTCAGGCCTAACTTCCAACCCTCCTTTATACCTCAGCCACACAGCATTACGCCTGGGAGCAGCTTCCCTATTGGGGTTAGAAAAAAGTTCAGACATCAATGGCTTGTGAGCTAGAGGGGGGCCAAACTAGCTATGTCATGACCCTCATGTAAGCTCTCCTGAGGTTTTTTTCCTGACTCAAGGATACTGCGGGATCATTGTCAGACCCTGGAATACCCAAGGGGGGCTGCAGAACCTCTTCCAGTAGTTTGATGCTGCTAATAATTCTTCCCCCCCAGGTTGTTGGCCAGCAGGTTTCCACTCTGGAGACTGTTGTGAAAGAGACAAATCTGAGTCCCATGTTGGGTCAGGCTTCCATATACCCGATTCTGCCTGCTTCCAGCCTGCCTCATGTAAAGCTTTCTGGGGAGACCAAGAGTCTTGGATGTCCCTGTCCTGTAATTGAAGGGGTTCAACTACTTGAGAGTAACTTTCTGAAGACAGAGTTTGCTTAGGTGCTGTTTTACTTGAAAAATAAAAGTCAGTAACCCCAAGTTGTGAATCTTGAGAAGATTGATAAGTCACAGGAGGAAATGCTGATATCTTGTCCTGTTTTCGGTGTTTCAACACAAAACCAGTTACTTTATTCAGGGGAGGCACCTCATGCTGAACAAAAGTCCCGGAATCAATATGTTGACTCATAATCGTGACAGTGCTTTGATGAAGGTTTTCAGACATTAAGACAGGCTGTAGGCACTCGCTATCACCAACGATAAAACTGCTAGCCTGTAAATCAGTTAAAATACCAACAGACCTCCCCGGTATAATAGCAGGGATATGAGCCTCCATATTCTGCCCCTCGGGACCTACATCACTCTTCTGGTCAACCGAGGAATTCACAAGCCGCTCCCCACAGCTGTCACTAAAACAAACACCGGGAGGCTCTGCACCAGATTGCAAAATGTCAGAACATGAGGAAGCAGTCAGAGGTATTATCGTTTGTGCAGTGTTGTTTTTAGGCAAAAGCAAACCTCCTGTAGTCACATTTAAAGATTGTACCGTACCTGCCAGCCCAACAGCCTCAGATTCAAAAGCTGCCGTCCAACCGATCCTAATCTTCATCTCCATACCTGACATTCCACAGCCAATTGAGGAAGCCTGCCTTTGTAAAAGTTCGTCGAACCCCTCGGAACCTCTCGAGGGAAAAGCATTCTGTTGTCTGGAAAAACAAGCCGAAACTGTGCTTTCGCAACACTCTTGACCGGTCGGCCGTCTGGAATTCGCTTCTGTGGGCTCCAAAGACGAGGCTATGCTAGCTGGTATAGAATCTCTCTCAGGTAGCACTTCATTCTTTAAACTAGGCAATCCTTTAGCTGTTGAGGCTGTAGCAGGTAGCGAAAGTTCCCAATTCACTACGGCATCCTGGAACTCAGTATTGGAATCTATTTCAGCCACAACCTGGGATGGAGCCTCTGTGTACTTCAGAGCAGGAGCTGAGGCTAGCTCTCCCACTCCACAAATATCTGTCTCCTTCGGTAGTCCACTGCGAGTGGCCATCTTGGCAATGGCCCATCCCCCTACTGGCAGTAATGCAGCAACCGAGTAGGGGAATTTCCCTGGTGTCCTGGCTAAATTTCCCTCCTTCACTAAAAATTCCACCAACAGCTTAATCTGGTTCAAGGTCAGTTGGCATTCATCTGTATCCCCCTCCCCCGGGTTGTGCCTGAAAATAGGCAGGATTTGTCTAGTGCACTTACCCGGTCAACAAAAACTAAATAAATAAATAAAATAAATAAAAATATTCCATAATGGGTGTTACCTAACCTTCTCCACAGGTGTAGGCCTATGGGGGGGTGCTAAAACTAAACCCCACGGTGTAATGATCAGACCACCCAACTGGTTCCACCCCCAAGTCAGATGTTTCTATCCCTAGGATGAAGATTAAGGGAGTGTCTGTGTTTGTGAATAGCAGTGGAAACCACCTGTGTGAGGCCCAGATATGTCGTCAACTTGAGGAAATGCTGACCAAATTGTAAGAGTTCATCGTAGACCCAGGCAATGAAGTCACCCAGAACCATCAGTCTGGGTGACTCAAATGCCATGTTGATGATGAAGTCCGCCACTTCCTGAAGGAATCACTTCTCAACACTGGGTGGACGATAAATGAGGGCAATTCAATAACCTACACCTGTTACAACAGCACACTCCAATGACTCAACCTCCTCAACTAATACCCTGGTGAGGTTAAGTTCAGTCTTGAAACAGATCACAAACCCCAACCCCTGTGATCCAATCTGGGGCGGTATATCACCAGGTTCCCACCTGGAGTTACAGCCTCCAAAATGGGGCCAACATTTTCATCCAGCCAGGTCTCAGTGATGCATACCAGGTCCACTGTTTTAACAAGATCTGCACTAATTGCAGTCTTGTTCCTAATGGACCTAGCACTGCACAACCCTGCCCAAGATGGATGAACCTCCAGGGCTGCCCAAACCATCTGCCTACCACAATCGGTAGTGCCCTTGGGTATGGGCATGAGACATGGAGAACCACGGTCTGGATTCCATTTCACCCAGGGTGTCTCCTGGATCCTAACACTCCAATATAATGACCCCCCTCATTCATCCGCCACTGTTCATAACCTCCCACCCCCTCCTTCTCCTACACATAATATCAGTGCTCTATAGCACTGGTAGGTAATAAACTGAAGGGGAGGAGTGGAGAAAGGGCAGAGGGCATGGAGAGCAGAGGATGAATAGCACACAACTGTGGGGGCTGGCATCCAACACATTCTTCACAGCAGATAGATAAACAAAAACTGTCTAAAATCTAATAAATATCCCCCATCCAACCCCACCTGAAACAATTACCCCAAAATTAAAACTTAAACTATAAATCACAGTAACAAATAATGAATAGAATTAAAGACAAATCCCAAAGTTACTCAAATAACCCACTTTAACACTAAATAAAAAACAACTCAAAAATGCCACCCTATCCCACATATGCTGAGTCGGTCACTCCTACACTTAATTTTGGAAAACATTGCAATCCTCCCTCACAAAATACAGTTAATAAAAAACATTTTTTCCCTCCCCCCAAGTCCTCTCATGGCCTGGGAGATAGGGAAATACAGGCACTCTCACTGCCCAAAAAGAGTCCAAATACACAAAAGAGTTCTGGAACTGTTGCAATCCCCTATCATAGATATACAAAATATTATTATGGGTAATGAGATTTACCCCCCAAGTCCTCTCAAGACCAGGGAGGCAGGTAAGTTCAGGCACTCTCACTGCCCAAACTGACAGTCACAATCCACGAAAAGAAATAAAAACATGAAAAACGTACAATACTAAAAAGAAAAATAACTGAAATAAAATCAAAGAAAATATGTGGACACCCCGGTTCTCTCACCACCACAGATCCACCAAAAGAAAATCAAATTTAAGTCAAGGGCATGATGCAGTTAATTCCTGATGTTGGCATCCTTAAAGTGCAGTAGTCACACAGTCCAGCACAGGGGATAGGCCAAAATATTATACCTCCTGTACTATAAAATCAGGAAGCCACAAGCAGAATCCCATCCATGGAAACATAAAACAGCAAAAAAACAGAAAAGACTTAGGTCTCCACTGGTCCAAGCTGCAACTTAGGCTAAGGAAAGCCTGTCAAACTTCAGGTAAATCCAGTATCCTCAAAGGCTCCCCCACTCTATCAGGATGCAGCCATTCAGTCTCTTTCCAAGCAGAAATCCATAGGCCTAAATTAAGTTTGCACAATACCAGCTTGAGTCGAAGACCAGTATGATGGTCCATATGTAAAAACCAGGAGCAGTTCGAAAAAGGATGCCCCCCCACTGACTCAATCAGGCCCTGAACACTCCAACCCACTACCCATAGCAACAGACTCCTTGAGACTAGACCATCAGGACCAATCTTGTGGTATCTTAGGAAAGGCCACAGATAATGCCTCCAGCTTCCTGGAGCAAAATCTAGCAACTCCGGCTTGGTCCCGGAGTTCGGGTATAGCCCTAGGAGTGGTGGAATTTAGGGAGCTCCCCAACCCAAGACAGCCCACTGGAATTCACTACTCTTGGTCTCAGAGCAGCAATCCTGGATCCAGTCTCCAAATAATTAATCCAGTCTCGAAAGTGCTACGGCATCAGTGACAGCATCAGCAACAAGCACAGTCCAGGCAGTTAAACCAACAGCAAAACTGCCGTTTAAGATGCCAATTGCACCAAGACATCTCTACTCCACAATCACCTTCGAAATGCTAGGAGATAGTCCAAGCAGTAGAACTAGCAGCAGACCGCCAATATCACAGCTTCTTTGTGGTAGCTGCACAGATTCTTGCTGTGATTATGAATGGGAACACCAAAGGAAAATAAAAATAAAACAATAAGTAAAACAAATATAAAAAACAAACGTTAAAAACACAAATTAAAATACTGCAAAAGGGAGTTATTGTGAAGGCTGGCCCAGCGTGGCTGCCATCTTAGTAAACATGAGCAAACAACTTCCACTTGCATGTTGTGTGACTCTGAGCAAGTCACTTAACCACCCCAGTTCTTCTGGGTCACCCCTGAAAACAGGTACTTGTGCCTAGTGGGCCTTACTTGGTTACCAAAAGAATAAATAAATAAAAAATAAGTCCATTAATGTCTGGAGTTAAGGGACAGGCTATGTATCAAAATAAAGGTCTCAATGAGTACTACAGTACTAACATATAATATCCTCCCAAAAATTCAGGGGCCATATAAACAACATGAAAATAAAAAAAATGTAATTCCCTTAGGATAACACTGGAAATTGGAAAAGCCATAACTGTGGTTAAGTGATAATCTAAATATCAAAAGAAAGGCCTCAATGAGTACTATAAGACTAAAACTTAATTCCCACCCATACTGTATATTCATGGCCTGCACCAGGCTCTCCAGAAGTACATCCCAAGTGCCCAAAGAACAACACTTCAGGTTTAACAAACCATAGGTCCATCACTCTTTGGAGTTAAGGGATAATCTATACACCAAAAGAAAGGCCTCAATGGTTACTACAACACTAACACTGAATGGTGACCCACAAATTCATGGTTTGTGTAGAGCACCCCAAAATTACCTCAAATGCATGAAAGAAGTTGAATTTAGTGTTTTTTCACATTCTTCTTTCATATGAAACAATCCTCTTTTGTGAGCTGATTAAAATCTCACAAAAGAGGATTGGTTCATATGAAAAAAGAAATTGGAGTTAGTGTCTTTACACATTCTTATTTCATATAAATCAATCCTCTTTTGTGAGCTCATGAAAATCTCACAAAAGAGGATTGGTTCATGTGAAAGTAGTTGGACTTAGTGTTTTTAGCATTCTTTTTTCATATGAGCTCATCCACTTTCGTGAGCTAATGAAAATCTCAAAAAAGAAGATTGGTTCATTTGAAAGAAGAAGTTGGACTTAATAGGCCTGCAAATTACTGGCTGCGGCAAACTCAGGTGTGTAAGAGACCCTTACCAGATTTTGCAAAAATCAGGGTCTTGGCTCCAACAACCCCCAAATGTGCTGCAATCCATCCTGTGCATGCACCAGACAACTGATGCACAGGAGGGGAATGCCACAGGCTGTGCCACTTTCAGGCAGCAGTGGCAGCCAAGGCAGGGATCTGCTGGCCATCCATCCAATGACTGGCAGGACCCATGGAGGGCATGCCTTGGTGGTTTGGGGGTGGTGGTGATGGACCCTGGATGGGTAAGAGCACTGCTGCATCAGTACCAGGAGCTGGGTGTGGGGGTAGTCATGTGACTGGCAGTGTGAGGAGGCTCTGGAACTCACCAGTTGCAGTTCCATCACAGTTCTGACACTTGGCTGGGTGTGGGAGGCTGCAGAAGTCCACTAGCAGCAGCAACAATGGGGGCAAGGATCACCTCCCACCTTACCACAGTACTTGGAATGGAACATGGGTTATTAGACCAGCTTCTAGCTGGTCCAGCTCTAGTGGCCAATGCAGACTTTGGGGGAGTTTCTGAAATTCTGAGATAGGGAATGTGGCAGCCCAGACATTGTGAAAGCCCCCTACCACCATGGTGCATCCATGCAGCTGCCACAAGCATGGCACAATGTGCCCTCCTGTAGGGGGCCCCAGTGCTGCTGCAAGCTGCCTTTAAAAATTGTGGTTGCTGCAACTTCTGATGCAAGGTGCCCGTGTGTCAGTCTCAGACTATTGAAAATATGTCCCAATGTTTTTTCACATTCTTCTTTCATATGAGCCAATCCTTTTTTATGAGATCATGAAAATCTAATAAAAGAGGACTGGTTAATATGAAATAAGAAGTTGGACTTAGTGCTATTTCACATTCCTTAATATTAACACAAGCTCTCTTGTGAGATAATAAAAATATCGTGAAAGAGGATTGGTTCATATGAAAGAAGAAGTTAGACCTACAGTAGGTTTTTTCATATTTTACCTTTAACAAGCCATAGCACTGTCAGTGTTTGAAGTTAAGGGACAATCTATATATCAAAAGAGATGTCTCACAGGGTACTACAAGACTGGCACATAATATCATTCACAAATTTCAGGGGTCATGTAAAAATATAAACAGTAAAAAAAATGCAATGAAAATTCTGTGGGATAATATTACAACTTTAATGGGTTGTAACTCTGTCAGTCTTTGCAATTGGGGACAATCTGTATATCAAAAGAAAAAAAAAAACTAATGGCTACTACAAGACTAAGTCCCTATGAAACACTAGCTGAAAACAGACATATAAAAAAACACCAAAATTCAAATATGAAAATTCCCATAGGATAACATTACAACTTCAACAAGTTATAACTCAGTCAATATTTAGAGTTAAGAGATGATCTATATACAAAAAACATGTCTCAGTGAGTACTAGAAGGCTAACACATAACTCCCCCCAAACAAAAATCATGGGGTGTGCACTGCATCCCTATATTACTACAAACTTCATTATGGTGCCAAATCCACAATTAAAGTCTGATCATCATCAAATGCTTCAAAGGTATATCTTGTTGTGCACTATAAGCATAGCAATTTTCAGAGAGAACTGACAAAAAAAAATTACTAACTTATGGCTAACAAACTGAAAAACAAATTTTTGCCCAGGATTTATAGGCACACTTAATATTTTTTTTATTTGAAATGAGCAACACAAAAAACCTATTACAGTGAAGCAGATGAAGTGTTTTCCATGAGGCATGGAAATGCAGGATGCAGAGGACTCTGTGATTCCACATCCAGATGGCTGGGTGCATATATATGGAGGCATGGAAGCAAAGGGCCACAGAACCCTGCGCTCCAGCAGCCAGATGGGAGTGTTCACACAGTTCCCAAACTGACCTGTATAAATGAATATACAATTCTACTACCTAAGTAGAATGAAAATTCTTTGCAAAAATCTGACTTAATGTCCCAGTACAGGTTCTTATTAAAGTGACAAAAGTAGGAAAATGCAGTGTTAGGGTTTCCAAACCTAACTCCCCACCTCAACCCCCAAATAGCAAAAGGGAAAAAAATAGTTTTGCTGTACTGTGTCTTGGCAAATCAGGGGTGGTAACTTTCTTGGGTCTCAACCCTAATGCTCACCTTCATTCTAATATACTGTAAAACATGCAGAACAACCTATGGGCCCTGCCTTAAGAAAACAGGTCACATCAGTGCTTATTTGCTCAGGAAATGGGATGAACATTAGAGCTGAGAACCCCAAGGAAGATCCCACCACTGATTCGCAAAGACTCAGGACAGCAAAAAAGTCTTTTTTTTTTTTTTTGCTGCTTGGTGGTGCGGTGGTGAGTTAGTGCTTGAAACCCTAACACTACATTTCCCTACTTCTGTCACTTTAATCTGAACCCTAACTGGTGCAATAATGCATTTGTTTGCAATATATATATATATATATATATATATATTCTATGTAAAACTGTGTTAATGCATCATTTAGGGTTAAAGCATAAAAGTCAGGAATGAGACCTTTAGGGTGCCCCTCCTCCCAGATCTGCCCATCATCCCAAGATTGACAACTGATGGGTGTGTCATTAGGGTTGTGAGGCCTAAATGTCACCCTATTCCATTGGAAATTACATTCACAAGCCACAGTAAATAAGAATGGGGTGACATTTAGGCTCACAACCCCCAATGACACTCCCCATCGGCTGTCAATCTTGGGAGGATGGGTGGGTCTGGGGGCACCCCTAAAGGTCTCATTTCCTGACTTTTTATGCTTTAACCCTCAATGATGCATTAACACAGTTTTTTGCATAGAATTGCTTTACTTTTTGAGAAAGAATACAAAAGTAAGAACTTGCAGAAGCTGGTGGGAGTGTGAGCCCTTCAGACCCTGCGCTTCCATCAACTTGAGGAAGTTGATGGGAGAGCGGGCCCTTCAGGCCCTGCACTCCCACCAACCTATGAAATTTGGAGGAAGCATGGGCCCTTTGGGCCCTGCACTCCCACCAACTTGTAAACATATGTGTACCATCGCCCCCTCCAAATTTCAATGTAAAACACCAAACCATGTCCGACATATAATATGTAAAAGTTTGAGATTTTCATTCATCAGAGATGCAGAATTCCGCACCTGTTAACATTTTACAGGCACAATGACTGAAAACTACATGCATGACACTAAGACTAGGTACCCTATCAATTTCAAGACACCAGCACAATGCAAAACACTGTCTGCAACATGTAAATTGCATCACGCAATATCTCCACAAAAATAATTTCTTCCGATATGTAAACACTGTAATTCACATCTACAGGACATGCCAAGAACACCCTCCAAATTTCAGTATAAAAGACCAAACTGTGTCCAACATATAACATATTAAAGTTTGACAATTTCATTCTTCAGAGTTGCAGAATTCTGCACCTGTTAACATTTTACAGGCACAATGACTGAAAATGACATCCATGATACTAAGGCTAGGTACCCTATCAGTTTCAAGCCACCAGGACAATGCAAAACACTGTCCTCAACATGAAAATTGCGTCAAGCAATAGCGCCGAAAAAAAAATATTCTCTGACACGTAAACAACATTATTCACATCTACAGGACATGCTGAGAACACCCTCCACATTTCAAGAAAAAAGACCAAACCGTTTCCGACATATTTAAACTTAAAGATTGGTGAAATTGCCCTATCTAATGCATTATAAAATCTGGCCATTTCGTCACTCTCTCGCAATCAAAGATCATGATCAAAGAATCTCATGATCAAAAAATTTGCAGGCTAGCAATCAAAGAATTTGTAGGCTCATGATCATAGAATAAAAATGCTGAAACTTGAGTTTTAGGCAGAATTACATGGAACCACCACCATGCCTCGATAGAACGAAGACCCCAAGCAAAACCCATCCTCATTTGTGTTCCTAGACCACCCCTGGGCTGAGAAAATTTAATTTTTAAAAGGGTCATCTCGTCCCTCTCTTGTGATGCAGGATTGCAATCAAAGAATCTCACAATCAAAGAATTTGAAGGCTCACGATCAAAGAAATTGCAGGCTCGTGGTCAAATAATAAAAGATGCTGAAACTTGACTTTTAGGCAGAATTAAATGAAACCACTGCCATGCCTCGATAGAACAAAGCCAAACAAAACCCACCCTCATTTGTGTTCCTAGACCACTCCTGGGCTGAGAAAATTGAATTTTTAAAAGGGCCATCTCATCCCTCGCTCGTGATGCACGATTGTGATCAAAGAATCTCATGATCAAAGAATTTGCATGCTCGCGATCAAAGAATAAAAAATGCTGAAATTGGTGAAGTTGCATTGTTTACAAAATGTGCAGTGCTTTGAGCCTGGAATATGCAGGTATAACTAGGGCAGTACATGGTAAGATTCAGATAGATAGAGGAAGGGGGAACAAACAAACTGTATGGGAATGCAGCTGCTGTGCATATTGCCTCATTGCCACCTTTGATCAGCCAAACCTGTTGCCTACAAATCTCTGACATTTGCTGCAGCATCTCTGCTTGTCAGTTTCTTTGCCATCTCAGCGTATTTTCCTGATTTTCTTTTTGACCCACATTAGTTTAATCATTTCCTTACTAGACTTCAGTTGCCTTATCTTTCTTAAGCAAGCATGTTTTGTTCTAGTAACCCACCTGCCCATTTGTCTGATTGTAACATTGTTTCTCTGCAGTGGAGTTGCTGTGTGTGTGTGTGTGTTTTGGGGGTACCTTTAAGTTTCTTTAAAGAGATTACTTCTTGTGCTTTATATACATTATAAGCAGCTATGTCTCCATTTTAACATGACTGCTTGATGTTCTTTCCGAAAAAGCAGTCAGTTAAAACCACTCATGGAGTGTCTGTCTGTGATGGCACATAGAGACTACATGTATATGATCTCGATGGGATGGCAATGTAATCCCTCCTTGTTCTTGAGAAGGAGAGGTAGCATAACTCTTTGAAACAAGGGTCACTTAGTCAAATTTGGACTGAAGCGACCACAGTAGATGTTGCTACTTGATTGAGAGACACTGAACAAGCTGGTCAAGTGTGCTGCCATGATGTTAAACACAGATACACAAGCTCGTATTATATTCACAAGTCATTAGCAATCCTGTGTTTTAGTAATTCCTCCTCTGCCAACTACCCTGCACCAGGGGTACCGAGCCGAGCCTGATGTTTGTTTTATTAAAATGCTCTCACCATAGATCCTACCCCCTTTTCTCAAGAGTGAAACTGATTTTTCCTCCATTCAGGAGACAGAAAGTGGGAAAAAGAAAGAGACAGAGAGAGGGAGAGGGAGAGGGAGAGAATCTTATTCATTTGGGATTGTAGAAAAGAGCAAAAAGAACAAGAGATCTTCTTGGGCTTCTAGTTGCATGAGCCCTCCTCTCCTTTTCACGAATGGAGCAGGGCTGTAACAGGCTCTCCAAGACTATTGACTTCCTCCCGCCAAGACTGCTTCCATCCAAGCTGAGGTGAGCCCCCTCTTTTCTGCCAGCTGCTGCTGCTGAGCCTCCCAGTGCCACTGTCCACGTTGGTCCCATCCTTGAATTACGCCAGTTCACAGATCGTATTTGTGACTGCTTGTCTGTGTGGTGGTGTCTGCTTCAGGATACTGCACCCCATTTATCTTGTGGAGACCAGTTGAGGGTCTATAGTAAGAATCATTTTTTGAAACAAACAACAAATAAAGTTTATTTTCTTCCCACAAGTTGTCAACAATCAAGCATTTCATCTAAGTAGAAATAACTGCAACCACCTAGCAACTGAGAAAGGAATAGGTGCACACTAACTGTATGTGACATGCTTTGCTGACTGGGATATGATGCACTTGCTTCCCAAAAAATGGCAGATTCTTTTAAGCTCCTGTCTGCAGTACAGTTTCAGAAGCATTTTATATCAGTGAAAAATAAATGTTGAGCCTTACAGGCTCTTAAGACAATACTGATCAATTATTCAGATCAGTACTGCCCCTTTCCTCCTCTTAAGTGATTAAAGTTTTTTGTAGTTAGTTCATTTTGTTTGAGAGATGGAACTTGTATTATATCATATGATATGGGGCATCCACAATGCTCATTTAACTCGAGTTTTTGGCAGATTTACATGAAATCACTGCCATGCCTCGATAGAATGAAGCCCCCTGAGCAAAACCCACCATCATTTTTGTTCCTAGGCCACCCCGGGCTGAAAAAATAGAATTTTTCAAAGGGCCATCTCATCTCTCACTCACAATGCATGATAGCAATCAAAGAATCTCTCAATCAAGAATGTGCAGGCTCGTGAGCCAAGAAATTGCAGCCAATCAAAGAATAAAAAATTGTGAAACTCGAGTTTTTGGCAGATTTAAATGAAACCACCACCATGCCTCAATAGAATGAAGCCCCCTGAGCAAAACCCATCCTCAATTTTTGAAAAGGACATCTCTTCCCTCACTCTTGAAGCATGATCGTAATAAAAGAATCTCGCGATCAAAGAATTTGCAGGCTCACGATCAAAGAAATTGCATGCTCATGATCAAAGAATAAAAAATGCCGAAACTCGACATTTAGGCAGAATTGAATGAAACCACCATGATGCTTCGATAGAATGAAGCCCCCTGAACAAAACCCACCCTCATTTGTGTTCCTAAGCCACCCCTGAGCTAAGAAAAATTCATTTTTACCTCAGGATGCAAGATCACAATCAAAGAAGCTCAAGATCAAAGAATTTGCAGGCTCGTGATCAAAGATCGTTAGTGAGCTGCTATCAAAGATTTTAAATGTTTAAAACTCTATTTTTTTACCATTTTACACTGAACCAAAGGCATGGCTCAATAGAACGAGGCCCCCCTGAGTAAAACCCATCTGTTTTACTTCAGGAGTGACCCCTGAGCCCAGATATTTGATTTTTTTCAATCGGGATACCAAAACAAGATGGTGGACCTCACGATCAAAGAATTCTCATTGACAAAGATTCTTTGACCACAAGGCTGAAAATTCTTTGACTGTCAGTAGGGACCAGATGAACAGAACCCCATTCTTTGTTTGCAATATAACCATATAAATTTTTCCATTGACTTATAATGGGAATTTAAAAGTGCTATAACATTTGAATGCCTCAATATTTTTTCACTAAATGAAAAGCAGCATGTTCGGCCATTGAAGCTCTTTCAAATGAGCCATGGTGCAGAGTGGCACACCATACAATGACCACGCAGCACCACAGACAATATCCCAAAAATTGCTTCCAAAACTGGATAATTTTACATTTTTCAGCATTTTCATGTGCAAGGACCATAAGTCCAACTAAAACAAAATTTGACAGCTCAAGAGATATACCATGCCCCACTATGCATACCAAATTTCAGGCAAATCCATTGAATGGGTCCAAAGTTATTAACGCCCCAAATTTTGACTATAACACAGAAGTGCCTTCATAACCCTAAATATAGTGGCGCGATAGCGCCACTATAATAAATATATATATATATACACACACACACACACACACTTACATACATTATATAGGTAATGATATTTACACCTTAATAACTCTTCCACCATTCAACCAGTTTGGTAGGTGTGGTGTCTGTACCAGGCTGTCTAGATACTGAAAATATTGTGCCACTATGTTCAGGGTGGGTAAAGTTACACAGCTGCAAATGAACTAAAATTTACAAAAATTAAAGACTTTTTTCTCACCAGTAATTAAAAAAAATTCAACAAAAAACTGAAACTTAGAAGTTTGATGAAGTCTGCCCTATGGTAATGATTTAAAAGTGTTAAACTATTAGCTAAAAACTGTCCTGTTTTCTGAACATGCTCAGTTCAAAATATGAACATTCTATGGATAACAGGATTTTTCTGTTTGTGACATGAACTCCACTGATTTCCTTCAAACTGTTTTCATTAGCCAGCTTAAAGGAACTTGAAAGTGATTTAATCAAATGTGGTTTCCTTCACATTGCTTTCATCTGCTATGTCTGAGGAAAGCCGTACAAAGGAAATCAATTTTGATCACACTGCTGATGCCACCCCAACTATCTATAACCTATCTCCCAACCTCTTTTACAAAATGGCAGGTGGGTGCCCAATCCCACTGGTCGGTACCCCCTCTTTCCTGTCCCATGTCTTCATATAAGGAATGTCCAGCTGGTGCCCAATCCACCTGGGGTGCCCAATCCCACTGGACAGTATACCTCTTCCCTCCTGACCCATATCTTTGCATAAAGAATGGTCAGTGGGTTCCCAGTCCCACTGACCAGTAGCCACCCTTCCTCCTGAATGATGGTGTGTGCCTAATCCCACCACAGTATTCATACATTTTTTCTGTCACTGAGATGCCCAACCCACGGTGCTAGCCTACAATCTCTCCCCTTCCGGTACTGAGCAGCTCTGAGATGCTCACCCCTCAGTGCCACAATACTTGAACCCCACCCCCAATATGCAACAACATCTGGGTGCCTATCCCTGTTGTCAAAGAACAGCAGGCCAGTACATTTGTAATAAAGATAACAGTCTAAAGTCATTTTTTCTTTCTTTTCCTTTTTTCTTTCCTGAAACAACAGCAAAAAAAAAGCCTGTCAGATTAATGTATTTGTCAGACCTGACCACATTACACACAGACCCACCCCACCCTGACCACCCACTCAGCACCCACCACCCCTCACCTCACAATTTTCACTCTCCTATAAATAGTTCACAATCGTAGATCCAGTCTGCAAGCTGAAAGACATCCTCCCTCTGCAACTGTGACTGCAAACTGACGAATAAAGGTAAGTGCAGTTAATGTATTTCCAATGCATTCTGAAGTTCTACTCATAACATGATCTTTTTTTAATATTTTCCCCACAGATTTTCAACATGATCTTTTTTAGATCTCACCTCATCAACAAGGTAGGTAAAAATGTTCAAATCTGTCCCAAGGTTATTTTGTAGTCACTCTGCAAAATCACCTTTTCAGACTGACTTTTAAAAAAATTCCACCTACCATCTTCATGAGGTGGGGTCATAAGGAGACTATGTTAAAAACTTGGAACCAAAATATTAAAAAAATAAAAAAACAAAGTTATGAAGGTATGCTGAAAATGTTTCAACACTAACTCATAATTTTGTTAATTTTCAATATTTTTATCTGAAATTTTTAATGAAACCATTTTTTTGAACCACTGCATGAACAGGACAGCTGTTGTTTTTCAAATCCTGCCAAAAATGTATTTTCACACTTGTGGAGTAAAATTATGTTTGGACAGTATGTTATGAAACACACCTGTCATGTTCAGAAGGGGGTCATAATAGACTATGTTGAAAATTTGGGGTAAAACCAAAAAAAGTTACCAAGAAACGCTGTGTACAAGGTCAGCTGTTACCCCAGCGGGTAGCGGGTTGAGTTCCAATGCCAGCAACTTTACTTAAGCTTGGGGGAGCCAACTTGGCACCACGAGGATGAGGGCTGGTGCTTTTGCGCACCACTGTTCCTAGCCTGGGAAGGGATTGCACAGCGTTCTGCCACACAGATGACACCTTGTGGTGGGCTGGGGAGTCTTCCCTCACAAGGGGTTGATCAGCATGTCAGGGCCCACTGCCTCAGCCCCAACAACCCAACCTTAATTCCATATGTTATGACATTCCCAAATTGCAAAACCTTAAACTTTCTGATTTAAAATCCAAAGCATTTTTAAGTTATTGGCAAGTAAACCTGAAGTTTTAATTTTGGTAAATGTATATGTTTTTGACCCTCAAACTTTGACCCTGCTAAATGGATAAAAACATTTTCATGATCCAGCTATCCTGGCATCGACTCTATACATTCCAAATTACAGGCACATCAGCCAAGCAGGAGCCATGTTCTTACGGTGCAAAAATCGTAGTTTAACATTAAAGTGCTTACTCAGCCCTAATATACATGCAGTACTGAACAACTATATATATAGATATCTATATATGTACATCTATATATATATATATATATATATAGATAGATATCTATCTATATATATATATATATATACATATATATATATATATATATTATAATTGGCACAGTAGTGCCACTATAGTTAGGGTTGAGGAGCCATTTCTGATAAACCCCAAAACTTGCACCTTAATAACTTGCAACCGTTTGACAGATTTGGCTGAAATTTGGAATACATGATCAGAACCATAGGCCTTGGGATATACCAAGTTTTGTAGTGGTCAGATATGGCTGTGGAGTTATTATGTGATCTGGCGCCACATCGCTTTTTTCTGAATTCTACGGTCGGACCCACAGGTCATAAGTTTATGCCGACCAGTCCAAAATCTTCAGGGAATGTGTGGTCAGGGTCTCCAATGTGCCTTTCAAAGATTTCGTGAAAAAATATTAAACGGTTCAAAAGTTATTCAAAAAACAGTTTCCCATTATAAGTCAATGGGAAAAGTTAACAAAAAGTTCAACACTTTCGCAAATGCATTTTTACTTTCGCAAATGGGCCAGTTACTTTCGCAAATTGGCCATTTTGTTTTCAGTTGGTGATCAGAAACATGATTGGCATTTAAATTTGGGACCCTCTAGCAACCTAATTCTTTTTGTATTCACCTAGTCGGACCCCGAGAATGCTTGCCATGTCTTTATTTTGTGGTAAAACACCCCAGAAATATGTTTTTCAGATTTCTGGAAAAAGTACTTTCACAAATTACTTTCGTGCTCACAAAAGTGTCGAACTTTTTTGCGAAAGCTTTCACAAACTGCGACAGTAGTTTTCCATCTGTGGGACAGAGACAGCGATTCTTTGGCACTGCGCTGCAAAAGAACCGTTGGGAGTTTTGGGCTGAAATTTGGAAGGAACGGAGCGGACATCTCACAGATGTGCCTTTCAGTGTTGTATTGAAAAAATATTACACTGCGGCAAAGTTATGGCACTCCAAAGTTGACAGTTTTTCCCATAGGATAACATTACGGAGCCCAACGCATTACAGAAATCCTTTGGCACCCTGCTGCAAAATAACGGTTTGGTCTTTTTTCATGAAATTTGGAGGGAAGACAGCCAACAGCCCACAGATGTGCCTTTCAGTAGTTTGGTGAAAAAATATCACACGGCGGCAAAGTTACAGCACTCCAAAATTTACAGTTTTTCCCATAGGATAACATTACGGTGCCCGACGCATTACAGAAATCCTTTGGATCCCTGCTGCAAAATAACAGTTTGGTCTTTTTTCCTGAAATTTGGGAGGAAGACAGCCAACAGCCCACAGATGTGCCTTTCAGTGGTTTGGTGAAAAACATTACAGGGAGACAAAGTTATGGTGCTCCGAACTTTTCTTTTTTTCCCATAGGATAACATTACGGCGTTGGCCGCGCCTTTCAGGGCCCGTATCTCGGAAACGGTGCAAGATACGGACTTTTCATCAGAAAATTTCTTAGCCCCCCAATGGGGCTAAGATTTAAATTAGCCAGGACAGTTGTAAATAATATGACTTTTAAATTTTTTTCTACGTCGTATGGTTCCTGAGATATAATGTATTTAGTATTCCTAGATCTCATTTTCTGCGTCAATACTCATTATTATGCATACATTATTTGTACTCACTTTCTTTCTCTATGCAGGTTTTGGGGAAAACCAGCCTGTGCGCTTACATTACTGTTACTGTTGCCCTTTCCGCTTGTGGTTCCTTACCCGTTTCACTTACCGTTGACGTCTGCGCCACCATGTGCGTTATCCTTTGCGTTTTCATTTGCGCTTTCGTTTCTGTTATTTTTTGCCATTTCTGTCTACAGTACTGTTTATCTTTCTGTTTCACTTTACGTCACCATGCCCATTGACATTTCTGTTTGCAGGCACCATGTTACTATGTGACAACACATCACGTGGCAGACCATTCCGTCTCGCTACCATCGTCTTACCCTTTCTGTTCTCATTCGCGCTTGTGTTACCATATGCACCACTGTTAGCATTTCTGTTTGCGTTGCTGTCCCTGTTAGTATGCCACAAGACATCATGTGGTGGAGTCAGAGGGCCCTGCGCTGCATTACATTCACTATTTCTCGTTATCATTCTCAAAAAGAAGGGAAATTAGAGGCAAAAAACTCCATTTAATGCATTAGTTAGGGTTGTTCCACAGCAACAAAAGTGAAGAAATTCGCTGTTAGGGTTGAAAACCCCCCTTGCACCCCACCCACCCCCCCAACCGGCATTGGGGTGTGCATTGGGATCGTGGGTCCTAACTCTCACCCCATTCTCCTATACTTCTGCTGCTTTACACATGTCATGGGGTGAGAGTTAGGGCTGATGATCCCAATGCACACCCCAATGCCACCACGTGTGCCATCCTTTGCGTTTTCATTTGCGCTTGCGTTTCTGTTACTTTTTTGCCATTTGTGTGTACCGTACTGTTTCTCTTTCTGTTTCACTTTGCGTCACCATGCCCATTGACATTTACATTTACAGGCACCATGTTACTACGTGACAAGACATCACGTGGCACACCGTTCCCGTCTACGCCACCGTGTGCGTTACCCTTTCTGTTCTCATTCGCGCTTGTGTTACCATGTGTGCCACTGTTAGCATTTCTGTTTGCATTGCTGCTCCTGTTACTATGCCACAAGACATCATGTGGCGGGAGCGTGGGGCCCAACCCGCCACCGCATTACATTCACTATTTCTCATTAACATTCTCAAAAAGAAGGGAAATTAGAGGCAAAAAACTCCGTTTAATGCATTAGTTAGGGTTGTTCCACAGCGACAAAAGTGAGGAAATTCGCTGTTAGGGTTGAAAACCCTAACTCGGAATTCACCCCCCCAGCACCACACACACACAGACACACACACACATTCAAGTATGGGGGAGGACCAAGTCAACACAACCAATGACAGACATCCAGCAGCAGGTGACAGAAAAACAAACAATTGTCTAAATGTACTACGAGACATCCCCACCCACTGACCAGGTACTGCATGCTCAGTGGAGATTAACAGCAAAACTGAGGCCATGTACACCAAACGTACACATCCCTGATTGCAGCTGCACACAACGTACCACATTTAGTAGTTGCATGGCCTTACCTACCGATGCCCCACACCAGACCACACCACTTGTGGTGGGCCACCTGAGCAATAGAGTTCAGCAAAACCAAGGAGTTGTACAGGTGTAATATCTTTGATTATAACAAGGTTTGAGAAATGCAGCTTTCTAATTGACTGTAAACATTGTAACAGCCTTATGTTTAGTTTTTATTAACATACATGTAGAGCCTAACCATATGATGAACATGGTTTAATGTTGTTTAAAAAACAGTTTTATTATGATAGCAATAAGCCACTCCCAGGTATTATGTTAATGGTCAGTTTATCACTGTCTAGCGACATGTGGCACTCGGCTATGCCTCATTCAACATAAACCCCTACAGGGTGATTAACAGACCATTTAACATAACTGTTGTTCATGCCTTATTGCTTAATTGTCTTTATGAGTAGATACTCTCCCTCTGCTAGGCACTGCAGCAGCTTTGCAACACAGTGTCCCACCCAGTTACACCATACACTGTCTAGTTACTGGAGAATGGCTGTGAACATGAACTCATGAAGATGAACAGTGTAACTTGATCATTACAGTCATCGAAACCCTAGTGTGATTATAACTGACAGAGTCAGTGATAGAGGATAACCCCTGCTGTCCTAGTACACTTACCCCATTGTGAGTTAAATCAATACTAAAAGACATTCTGTTTATATCTACACCATACCTACTTGATTCCTGTTGTGCCACAATTAACATAGTTATCACTTTAATAGCATCAGTGACAGAGTGTGGCAAACCAGCAGGCATACAGCCTGAGTATGAAACAACTGTTAAAAAATCACACTGTGTCCATAAGTGGCATAGATCACTCATTGCAACAATAGTAAATGTATTACTATTTGAATAAGTTAGTCATCACAGATGCAATGAGATTGTCTTTATCAGGTACAACATACTCAGTAAGTGCCTACAGGAAAATCTATCCTATATACATCTCCGATACAGGTACATCATTGTTGGCTCAGTAGTGCTATGATATTTAGAAGTTGCTTGGCCTGATTCATGCAATTACAATGTTTCTTACAAAGAATACTTACTGCATCTTTAGTATTGAAACACACTGAAGGTCTATGTATGTACATCAGCAGTACACCTTCATCAGTAAGAATGCATGTGATACTGGCATCACAATTTCAGCGTTGAACAGGCAATGCTTTTCCATACGTTTACATCAGCCTCTCTATGTTGAGTAAACCATTGCAGTAAATGTACTACTACTATGTAAATCACCTACTAAATGTATCACTACTTTTATCTTGAGCATACTAGTGTCTTGTAGTTAATTTATGTGCTTCTCTTAATTAATGTATACTCACTAGTGTTAAAACCTTTCTACAACTGTCATCATGCACCTTCAGCATTTATATTGAATAACGGCACAGTACCAGTTGTGGTGTGGTGTGGGGCATCAGTAGGTAAGGCCATGCAACTACTAAGTGTGGTACATTGTGTGCAGCTGCAATCAGGGATGTGTACGTTTGGTGTACATGGCCTCAGTTTTGCTGTTGATCTCCACTGAGCATGCAGTACCTGGTCAGGTGGGTGGGGATGTCTCGTAGTACATTTAGACAATTGTTTGTTATTTCTGTCACCTGCTGGATGTCTGTCATTGGTTGTGTTGACTTGGTCCTCCCCATACTAGAATGTGTGTGTGTGTCTGTGTGTGTGTGGTGCTGGGGGTGGTTCGGAGTTAGGGTTTTCAACCCTAACAGCGAATTTCCTCACTTTTGTCGCTGTGGAACAACCCTAACTAATGCATTAAACAGAGTTTTTTGCCTCTAATATATATATATATATATATATATATATATATATATATATGTATTATGGTAGCAAGACAGTGCTACCATAGTTAGGGTTGAGGAGCCATTTCTATGTTAAACCCAAAATGTTGCACCTTAATAACTTTGCAACTGTTTTACGGATTTACCTGAAATTTGGAATACGATCAAGAACCATAGACCTTGGGATCTTCCAAGTTCCGTACAGGTCGGATATACGGCTGCAGAGTTATTAAGCATGATCTGCGCATGCGTTTACGCTTTTTCTGGAATTCTGCTGTAGCTCCTACAGGTCGCCTGATTCTTGTGACCTGCCCGAAATCTTCAGGGAATGCGCGCCAGGGTTCCCGATGTGCCTTTCGAAGATTTCGTGAAAAAATATTAAATGGTTCAAAAGTTATTCATAGATACATAGATACATAGACAGTGTCGGCAGATAAGGGCCTATGGCCCACCCAGTCTGCCCATTTGAGCTTGTAAGTTCAGTTTATGTTTTCCTAGAAGTCTGTTGCCCCTTACCTCTGACCTCCAGAATTCCTTTATGTCTATCCCATGCAGTCTTAAATCCCGTGATTGTTTCAGCTCCCACCACTTCCTCTGGCAGGGTGTTCCACTTGTCCACCACCGTCCTGTGAAGAAATTCTTCCTCATGTTTCCTCTGAATCATCCTCCTCCAACTTCATCCCATGCCCTCTAGTCCTGGTACATCTTTTTTGCTTAAAAATAGTGTATTCCTGCACCCTGTTCCTCCCTGTGAGATACTTGTATGTCTCTATCATATCCCCTCTCTCCCTCCTTTCCTCCAGGGAGTACATGTTCAGTTCCTTCAACTTGTCTTCATAGGACTTGTGATGCAATCCATGCACCATCTTTGTTACCCTCCTCTGAACCTTCTCTACCCTGTCTATGTCCTTACGTAGGTATGGTCTCCAGAACTGCACACTGTACTCCAGGTGGGGCCTCACTAGTGTCTTGTATAGCGGAATTATGACCTCCCTTTTCCTGCTGGTGATGCCCCTGCCTATACATCCCAGCATCCTATTTGCTTTACCTGCTGCCTTGTCACACTGTTTCCTACCTTGAGGTCATCAGAGATGATAACCCCAAGATCCTTTCCTGTTTGGTGCATGCTATATCCTCACCCCCAACTGATATATTGTGCCAGGTTTTTGTGCCCTATATGCATTATCTTGCACTTCTTTGCATTGAATTTCAACTGCCAAACCCCTGACCATTCTTCAAGTTTCTGCAGGTCCCTTCTCATTTTGTCTACACCCTCTGGTGTGTCTACTCTGTTACAGAGCTTTGTGTCGTCAGCAATGTAAGTCAATGGGAAAAGTTAACAAAAAGTTTGACAGTGTCGCAAATGCACTTTTTACTGTCGCAAATGGCCCTGTTACTGTCGCAAATCTGCCATCTTGTTTTCAGTTAGTGATCAGAAAAATGCTTGGCATTTAAAATTGAGACCCTCTAGCAACCTAATTCTTTTTGTATTCACCTAGTCGGGCCCTGAGGATGCTAGCCATGTCTTTATTTTGGGGTAAAACACCCCAGAAATATGTTTTTCAGATTTCTGGAAAAAGTACTTTCGCAAAGTAGTGTCGCACTCATGAAAGTGTGGCAAATTTTTGGGAAAGCTTTCGGAAATTGTGACACTACTTTGCGACACTATGCCCAAAATAACAGTAATTCTTTGGCACTCCACTGCAAAAGAACAGTTGGGAGTTTAGGGCTGAAATTTGGAGGGAACATGGCCGACATCTCACAGATGTGCCTTTCAGTGTTGTATTGACAAAAATATTACATGGTGGCAAAGTTACGGCACTCCAAAGTTGACGTTTTTTCCCATAGGATAACATTACGGCGCCCGACGCATTACAGGAATCCTTTGGCACCCTGCTGCAAAATAACATTTTGGTCTTTTTTCCTGAAATTTGGAGAGAAGACAGCCAACAGCCCACAGATGTGCCTTTCAGTGGTTTGGTGAAAAAATATTACAGGGAGGCAAAGTTATGGCACTCCGAACTTCTCTTTTTTCCCCATAGGATAACATTATGGCGTTTGCTGCGCCTTTCAGGGCCTGTATCTCGGAAAAGGTGTGAGATACAGACTTTTCATTGGAAAAATGCTTAGCCCCCTAACAGGGGCTAAGTACAAAACTAGCCAAGACAGTCATAAATCATATGACTTTAAAAAATTTTTTCTATGTCGTACGGTTCCTGAGATATAACCTATTTAGTATTTCAAGTCCTCATTTTCTGCTCCGATACCCATGATTATGCATACATTCTTTGTACTCACTGTCTTTCTCTATGCAGCTTTTGGGGAAAACCAGCCTGCGCACTTACATTACTGTTACCGTTGCCCTTTATGCTTGCGGTTCTGTACCTGTTTCACTTACCGTTGATGTCTATGCCACCATGTGCGTTATCCTTTACGTTTTCATTTGCGCTTGTGTTTCTGTTATTTTTTGCCATTTGTGTCTACAGTACTGTTTCTCTTTCTGTTTCACGTTGCATCACCATGCCCATTGACATTTCCGTTTGCAGGCACCATGTTACTATGTGACAACACATCATGTGGCAGACCGTTCCCGTCTACGCCACTGTGTGCGCTACCCTTTCTGTTCTCATTCGCGCTTGCATTACCATGTGCGCCACTGTTAGCACTTCTGTTTGCATTGCTGTTCCTGTTACTATGCCACAAGACATCATGTAGGCGGGAAGCGTGGGGCCCAGAGGCGGCGCTCCTGCCGCTCATTACATTCACTATTTCTCGTTATCATTCTCAAAATGAAGGAAATTAGGGCCAAAAACTCCATTTAATGCATTAGTTAGAGGTTGTTCCACAGCGACAAAAGTGAGGAAATTCAGTGTTAGGGCTGAAAACCCCCTTGGACCCCGCCCACTCCCCAACCGGCATTGGGGTGCGCATTGGGATCGTCAGTCCTAACTCTCACCCCATTCTCCTATACTTCTGCTGCTTTACACATGTCATGGGATGAGAGTTAGGGCTGATGATCCCAAAGCGCACCTCAATGCTGGTTGGGGGGTGGGCGGGGGGTCCAAGGGGGGTTTTCAACCATAACACCGAATTTCCTCACTTTTGTAGCTGTGGAACAACCCTAACTAATGCATTAAACAGAGTTTTTTGCCTCTAATATATATATATATATATATGCCAAAAGAAGGGGGGGGAGAGAGAAAGAGAGAGAGAGACATACACACACCTTGGAAACTGTAACTTTTAGTGTACAGTAGGAGTTACAAACACAGACAATGATGGCAGAAAAAGACTAAGGGTTCATCATGTCTGCCCACAGATCCTGCTCTGCCCCGAAACCTGATGTCCATATGGGATTCAAAAGTCTTACCAGGATTGGGGTCTGATCAATCTCAAGTTTTTATCCCACCATGTAATGAATCTTTGTAATGTCACAATCTCTCCTTAAAACAGCATTTCATTTTTCTTGGTACTATACATGTTTTACTAGATTTATACTAGAATGGCAGTCTGAAAAATAGGGTGAGGTCCTTCAAGACTGTCTATGTTAATTAGAAATGTAATGTTTAAGATTACTGCCATCCAGATTCCAGAATTAGTTTATTGATTTTATGTTTGAAGATCTCTTTACTGTATTTGAACTATTCATCACATCCTGAGGGAGACTGTTTCACATACCAATCAACAGGTGAGTAAAAAATATTGTCTTACTGTCTTGACAATTTTGATCTACCTGTTGTGTTTATGACCAGGTTAAATGTCATTTTTAATTTCTATACCAAGGCTGTTCCATAGAATTGGGTCATCCATAAAGTCAAACATAAGAAGAAGGTAAACACACACATCCACGCACACACACACTTGAAACAGTATCTTTTAGTGCAAGTGTCACACATGAGTCACATTTTTCATCACATTTTGTAATACATCTCTGCAACTTCTCAACCTCTACTTGAAGCAGTAGTTAATTTTACCTGGGAAAATGTTTACCATTCCATTTTTATGTTTGCATGGGCAGATCCAGGCTGCCGTATTGCTATCACACAGAAGAGAGAAGGTACGATGGAAGCACTTGACCGGATTCCTTCCCTCTGTTCTTCCAGAGTGCTGTGGTCAGTGCTTTACTGTTGTTTCTCCACTGCCCCTCCTCTCTACTGCAGCAGTAGCTGCCCACCCTGCGGCCGCAATATTTGGATGCTACCCATCACTTTCATTCCCCCCCAATAAAATGAACCCTCCATGCCCAAGATGGCCACCATGAGTTCTGTTCTCATGTACAACTTCACTTCTGCAATTATGCATATGTGATTCCACTTCCACAGCAGCAGTGAAGTCATGCATACGCATGAAGCTTATGGCGGCCACCTTGGGCATGTCGGGTTCTTTTTTTCCAGTGACACAAAACTGCATTTTGTTCTTGGAGCCCCATGAGTGCTGCTAAACTAGTATAGCAGCCTTGTTGGCTCTGACCAGAGTTGGTTTTTAGAAACTATGTATTTCTGACTTACTTAGATTCTCTACTGCAATATGTGTTTTGCACAATCAACATTTTTTAATTTTGGGCAGGATAGGTGGAATATGTACTTGGGATATCAGATGAAAATCAATGTTGTGAAATTAGTCTCAGAAGTCAGATGAGTCCAGAAATCAAAAATGTAATGTCAGAAATAGAGATATTGCAGTGTTCAGACCAAAAAAGTGTTTCCAACCATAATGTGAACAATCACATTTGTAGACACAGCAGATAAACAAACAAGGAGGATAAATTCACAGATCAGGTGCCCCCGTGCACTGCTCAGATGAAGCTTCATCAGGGAGCCTTTTCTCTAAATTGTGTTTATTATTAGTGTTTTAATTACTGTAGATCCACAATAATGATGTCAGCCCAATGCTATTATTAAAAATCTGTCCTGGGGTCTCTCCTGGGTTGTAAATGCCATATTCAAATTGCAGATGAATCTATTTGGAGCAAGCCCATCTTTACAATAATGGACACCATAGTACTGCCCCAAACAGCTTAGCTTTATCAAGGTGGCCAGACACTCAATTCAGGATAAATCAAAGTCACCAAATGTAATAAGTAATTTACAAATTGGAGCTAGTTCCTCCAATGCAGAAAACAGTCCTGTGCACTTTGAGACTTTGTGCACAACCTTCATTCTCCCTCTTGTCACTTTGAAACTGTGCGTCTTCCAGAGGAAGAGGCAGAGCAAGGAAGGACTGGGGACTGTCTGCTGCATCCAAGGGACTATATACAGTAGAAGTTGACTTTTACTTATTAAATTAACCCTTGTTGGCTTTTCCTGAATTGATTGCCTAGTGTTTAGCTTTTTGGACTCCTTTAATTCTAGAAGCATTGGAATATACTGTATCAGTGGCATACCTAGCTTATCCCGCTTTTTATGGTGAGCTAGGGAAGGAAAGTGAATATTTTAAAATCTTTCAAAACATATTTCTTGCCTTGGAAAGGAAATAAAGTGGTTAACAAAACTGGTATGTTAAAGTTTTTTATTCTTTTTAATTCTTATTGCTGACTAGACATTTTTTTGCTCTTATGAACTCTGGCTTTAAGATGTTTCACTCATACCCGCCAGAACTTGCACTGAAGAGGCTTAATGGCTGGCTATCAGGGATCACTATAATTTATACCTGATGCTGGCAGAAGACATTAAACAAACAAAATCCGGACTTCCTGAGTGATTTATTTGTTATTCATAGTACTGAAAGGGTGAGAATTTAAACAACTATATGCAAGTTTACTGACATCCAGTACATGGAAAATAAGAAACATGAGAAGAGATTTATTAATTAGACTGTAACTTGAAAAGTGAGTGGCACATTAAAACATAAAAGACCACTTGGAAATGTTTAGGAGCATTGAGTTTGCCACATATTAATTGCTTTCTGGCCTTTACTCAAGCAATATAATAATAACAATATATAATCTTTCAAAACATATTTCCTGCCTTGGAGAAGAAATAAACTGATTGGTTAAATTGGTATCTTAAAGATTTTTTTTTTATTCTTATTGCTGAATAGCTTTTTTTTCTATTATAAACTGTGGCTTTTAGATGTAGCACTCATACCTGCCAAAACTTGTGCTGAAGAGGCTTAATGGCTGACTATCAGGGATCACTATAATTTATAATTGCTGTTGGCAGAAGTCACTGAACAAAAATATCCAGACTTCATGAGAGAGTTATTTATCATTCATAGTCCTAAATGGATGAGTAAATAAACACTGATAAGTTTGCCAAAGTGCAGTGCAGTAAAGGGAAACTAAGAAACACAAGAAGATACTTATTAATTAGACTGTAACTTGAAAAGTAAGTGGCACATTAAAACATGAAATTCCATTTGGAAAATTTTAGGAACTTTGAGTTTGCCACAGATGAATTACTTTTGGGCCTTTACTCATGCAATATATGTTTTTTTCTTGGCACTATATGACTCTTGATTCATTCCATGCTACTTAGGGCTCTTTATAAAGCAATGGAATCTTCAGGTCAAGAAGTGATATGGGTTTGATATTAAGTTTAAGGGCTTGGGAGAGGGTTTTTAGAAATGTTGATCTGTGAATTTGACTATTGCAGACATTTTTAAGGCTGCAGTGGGTGGAGCTCTGTAGATCTCCTGTGATCATAAAAGGAGATTTTTTCTACTAAACAGCACTTAGGAGTTGCATCACAGTCACCTTTGTGTCTGAAAAAAAAAACTCTGCACTGGCAATGGACTCTTCCAACAGCACTACTTTTATCCCATCAGTGCACATGTGCAGTAGTGCACATCCCCATTCTCTCCCTGCAATAGGGGCGCATCAAGATCTCCCCTGGTTGTCCTGGACCCCGAGATCAGTCAGTTGGGGTCCAGAGACATGAGGGCTGCAGTGGAAAAGCCATGAAAATATGTATTTAAAGAGCAACAGTGAGTGGTATAAAACTCAGTTTATACATAATAAGGACCCATTCATGAATATTAATGAATTATGCCTTCTGCTCACTGGTGCTCATTGGCGGTGATTATTAATATTCACGAGTGGGTCATTATTATGTATAAATGTAGTTTCATACCACTCATTGTCAATCTTCTAATACATATTTTTGTGGCTTTCCACTGCAACCCCAAGTTACCGGACTCCCACAGCAGACCTTCCCTCTCAGCCCCCCCACAAACATGACACTGACAAAGAGGGTGTCCAATCCCCCAGTGTCACTATCCTCTCTGTTGTTACCCTGAAACTATTACACCCTCCCTGTCAGCACCCATCCCCCACCCCCCAACGGCACAACACTGACACTGGGGGTGCCCAATTCCCCAGTGTCAAGACCTGAAATAAAGAAAATCTTCCTTCATACTTTTTTGTTGTTCTTCTTCTTCTATCTTTAATAAATCCTGTAAAAAGAAAAGCATCCATCGATGTCTTTTGTGACTGTTACTGTGCCCCAATCCAAACCTCCCACTCAGCACTCACCACTCCACATCCATCACAAGTCTTTACTTACCCACTAGGGGTCCAGCACCATAATCCTCTGTGGACTGCAGATGCATCTTCACTCTTCAAAGCCGGACCACAAACTGAGGAAACAGGTACGTGGTTCAATGTAAACATAACACTGACAATGGGGTTACCCAGTCCACCAGTGTTACTGTCTTTCTCTGTTATTGTCATCCTTGAAACTATTCCACCCTCTCTGTCAGCACCCACCCCCTCCCAACAAACATAACATTGGCACTGGAAGTGCCCAATCCCCCCGTGGCATGACTTGAAAGAAAACCTTCCCTCATAGTTTTTTTTTTTTTGTTGTTCTTTCTTTAATAAACTCTGTAAAAATAAAAAAATCCATTGATATCTGTTGTGGCTGTCACTGTCCCCCAACCCAACCCTCCCACTCAGTACCCCACTCCCACCCCAAGTCCTTACTTACCCACTGGTGGTCCAGCACCATAATCTTCTGTGGACCACAGACACATCTTCACTCTTCAAAGCTGGACCATGAACTGAGGAAACAAGTATGCGGTTCAATGAATTATAATGGGGTTTTGAATTTAGTTGCATAACTTGCCCATTTTGCATATTTTTGCTCCAGACTTTCAACGTACCTTCTTTGGGACCCCACTTCATGAACAATTGCACTGACATTAGGCAAATCTGTTCTGAAAGGTGATTTTGTGGTCCCTGCATGAAATTTCCTTTTGGGCAGAATTTGAAAATTTTCTCTGCTCTTGTTCATGAGGCAGGGTCATAAGAAGGCTATTTGGAGTTCAGCCCATGATTTGGGCTCCCCATATGTTCAGGAGCTGCTCCCTCCACCATGTGGACAAATTCTCGCAAGCCGGACCGGGCGCATTGCTGCCTGAATCAGCCAGGTACATTAAACTGCTGGTTACTCTCAGCTTCTCTTGGATAGCCCCTGATTGGTGAAATCTCCCTTCGCCTGCATGATGATTGGACAGCACCCTGTCTGAGCTCGGCAGTGATTAGCTGCTTGGACAACTCTGTTAATCTGGACTTGTTGCCTACAGCTGCCGACTTTTGGGAACCTGGCCTTTTTCTCCCGCCCACTTGCCCCAACCCTGGCTGCTATTACATACAGCTAGGCCTCACCCATCACTTCATTATTGGCTATCTGCTTTCTCCTTCCCCCCTCTTTCTCTTGCATCCCTTCCTATGACTGTTCCAGATCTAGCCGCCCCTTCCACAACTATGGCACAGTGTACAGTGTCAATCCTGCACCTTTTCAAACAAATGGCACATGCCTATGTTATTCTACTCTCCCTTTTGACCACCCACTCTGAGCCCTGCAGTAGAATGCACCTTGCAGTCTGTGACCTCAGCTATAGCCCACACTACACTGTTGGCTGCTCAACAGGAAATTTCTTTGTTAACAACAACATACCTTGGTCTCCATTCCACATGCAACCAATGCTGCTCAGCTGGCAAACACACAGCAAGCATGGAGACTGCTTTATCTCACTAGACATACTCCTGTTTAGTAAGTCAAATAAAAATATGATCCAACTATGCTGCAATAGAATGTGTACTAGGTGGACCTACAGACTGGTGTGAATGCACCTTTGGAGAGTAGTTCTCATGTTACTTATGCTATCGGGCAACATTATCCTTAATCCAGGTCCTAATGGGACAACCCCAAATAATGAGCACCCCAAATAGGGGTCCATTAGGCTTGCCACAATCAGTGTCCATAGTCTCCTACACAAAATGGATACCCTTAAAGTGTGGGTGTCTATGCACAACCTGGACATATTAACGATTGTGGAAACCTGGCTATTGCCCAAAATTCCGGACTCAGCAGTCGCCCTGCCAGATTATAAAATTTTCAGGCTTGATAGAACCTTAAAGGGGGGGGGACGGATGCGCAGTCTACTTAAAAAACTCCATCAGAGGGCTAGCCCTGCCACCTATGGATCTCAGTGGCCCTTCCCAAATATTAGCCATAAAAGTACTCCTGGGTGCACACAACAAAGGCCTCACCATTTTCTCGGTCTACATACCACCCAAGGACCTGTCTCCTGGCCTACACAGTCTCTTGGATTATCTGTGGGCACAAAAACAGCTTTCTGAGATGATTATAATGGGTGATTTTAACATAAATTGGCAGTCTCCAGCAAATGGGACTATAAAGAACTCCTTAGTTTCACTGCACTTCTCCCAACTTGTCAACCTGCCAACTAGAATAAATTACAAAACCAGGAAAGCATCACAGAAAACTGCTATCTGTCTCCTGGGGAGACAGTAGGAAATTTTGGTTGAATGTAAAAGACATAACTGGCAAAGAAGAAATGATATCTCCAACAATGTTAAGTCACAATGGCAATACCATCACTGACCCGGTCACTTTCGCCAATACTTTTAACACAGCTTTCACCAATTTATCCGATGTCCTCCATAAAGACTTCTTTGATGATGCTCTTTCTATGACAACTGGGCCCACTGATAACAAAAGTCCTGACCACCCACCACTATACTTCAAGCGGGTCTCCACAGCCCTGGTCAGAAAATTCCTAACTACAGTCTTGGGGAAATCTAGACATAGTGGGGACTCCCTCGACCTCAAACTCATCTCTCTCACCCTAGATGAAGTTCTCCTGCCTATTAACAAGATACGTAATCTATCTCTCTCTCTATCACAGTTCTCTGACATCTGGAAGACCGCACTGGTCATCCAAGTGCATAAAGCCAGTGACCATACTCTACCTTCTAACTACAGACCAATATCAATCCTCCCCCCATATCGAAAGTCCTGGAACATATAGTTGCAAACCAACTTGTTGACTACCTAGAGGAGTCCTCACTTCAATGCCTTCAACAGCATGGCTTCAGGAAAAATAAAAGCACGACCACAGCCCTGCTAGAATTTACTAGCTTCATACAAAAATCCTTCGACAAAAACAACCTCGTTGGAGCGGCCTTCATCGACCTTTTGAAGGCCTTTGATACTGTTAATCATTGACTCCTCCTTGATCAACTCATGAAAATTGGTCTCTCACCTGACACTCAAAAGTGGTTTGGGAGCTACCTGTCAGATAGGTCCCAATGTGTAAAGATAGCAAGCAGTGTCTCAAAACTACAAGCTGTCCAGTTAGGTGTTCCACAAGGATCAATTTTAGGCCCTCTCCTGTTTAGCATCTTCCTAAACAATTTACCAAATGCATGTCAGCAAAGGACACTCCTATATGCTGACAATGCTGTCATCTTTACTAACCACACTGATCCCTTTGTTCTGGAACACAACCTCCAGCTTGGCTTCCTTGAAATTGAAAAATGGTTCAATTTGCACAAACTTGTGCTCAACTATAAAAAAACTAAACTCTTACTATTCTCAGCCTCCCATCATAAGCATAAAGCATTTGCCTTGTCAGTCAAAAATAACCTTGGAGTTCCTCTTGAACAACTACAACATTTCAAATACCTTGGGGTTACCTTGGACAATCACCTCTCTTATGTACCACATATTGAGACTGTCACCAAAACAGTGAATGCAAAATTAGGTCTGTTATTCAGGCATCGAAAAAGTCTGACCCCTGTAGCACTTAAACTTGCTATCAACAGCTCAGTTCTATCCACTATAGATTATGGATTGGTTATCTATGGTGCTGCCTCTGTCACATCTCTAAAGAGGCTAAATACAACACTGAACAAAGCCTGTAGACTACTCACTTGTGCTGAGCCCCGCACCCACACTTGTGATCTCTATGCGCAAACAGGCTGGCTCAATCTACAAGGTAGAATCAAGTACTATTCATGTATACTCACAAAAAAGGTGCTACAAGGAACCCTGCCAACTGGCCTCTCCAGTCTTCTACCCAGATCCCTAAAGGCTCACCATACTTGGACCTCTGACTCAGACCTGTTACTCGTACCAAGGTTCAGAACCACCCAAGTGCCAACAATCCTTCCTGTACAAAGCCCCTATGTGGCTGAATTGTCTGGGCTGTGATCTTATTGATGTCCCTCATCCTACTCAGTTCAAATGTCTCCTACATCAGCATATTATGAATGAAAACACTTGTGATTGCCCCATATAATCACACTACCAGCACTCTGTGCCCAGAGAATGACTGGTTCTATGACAAGGCCTCTGGCTGCCTATTCTCCTCCCCCTCCTTGCCTGCACCTCCCCTGCCTGACAGTACTGCCCTCTCCTTAGCCACCACTTATACTGCATTCATTGGCTACTGACCTCCCCCTTCCCCAATGTCCTCTACTCACCCTTTCCCTTGTTCCACTACCCCATCCTGCCATCCTTTCCTTCCCTGTACCCCCTCGCTCCTTTCCTTCCACACGTCTTTTCTTGTCTCTCACTTGACAATTGCCACCTGGAGGCAACTTTCTCTCTCCCAGTAACTACTTGTCTCCTTCCCTAAACTCTGACTATGAACAACTTGTATTAATGACTTTTACTGTACATTGTAAATAATTGTTTTTTCCCTGTGTCATTTTACTACCCTTCCCTTAATGACGTGGAACCTTTGTAAATGAGCTGTTTCTGTGCTCAAAGGTATTGTAGTTCGAGAATGAATAAATAAATAAAATGAATAAATAAATTTGGACATTTGATGTAAAGATATTAAAAAGCAACAAAGTTATGAGCCTACATTACACTGAATTTTGTGAACTCAGGCTCATAACTTTAGTAATTAGCAATATTGCAATATTTTCCCCCCAAATTTACAGCATAAACATTTCTTTACAGCACCTCATTAATGTGACAACTGTCCTTTTTGAAATCCTGGATACAATGTGTTTTTACATCCAAAAAGGTTACTTCACAGTCACTGCATGAAATCAACTTTTGGGCAGGAGTTCAACATTTTCTGTGACCTTGTTCATGAGACAGGGTTGTAAGAAGGTTATGTTGAAAATCTGGCATACAGAAATATTAAAAAACAACAATGTAATGAGCCTACATTGAATTTTGTGAACACAAGCACATAACTTTGTTAATTTTCAATATCTTTACCCCAAATTTTCAACATAGCCATATCTTTACAGCACCTCATGAATGTCATAGCTGTCATTTATTACGCTCAGCTGCAGCCCTCGTAGCTTCAGCCAGAGTTTGTTTTTTTGGCAGTTTATTTACTCAAGATTCCCACATAAGATATAGCATCTTATTTTGAGGTGGCCTTGATTTTACTGATTTGTACAGCTGGAAAGATTTAGAGTTTAAGGGAACTGTTGAAAGTCGGATAGCATGTAAGTGACTCAGGTGGGTTTTGACCCATTGTCTCCAGTGCCTCCCAATACCCAAGCCTGTGATGTAGCCTGTACTATGCCCCACTGCCTTCTACATGAAAATAAACAGCACACAGTTATTATATCAATTTATTAACATTCCAGAGTCCGAGATGGGCAACCATGTACAACAAGACTGCATTTCCACTGATAGTCTCTGATCACACTATAGACCTCAAAAGTCAAGCTTGACAGGTCACTGATGTCATCAGAGTCCCAACATGGAAAGTCAGGCCATGTTGTACATATTATTATCCTCCCATTATGTTTGCTGAATAAGATTTACTAAGTAATTTATTTTTTAATTCATTAAACATTCCTCAACCTGAATAAATGTGCCAGTTCTACATAAAAACATAGAGGATGTCAGCAGAAAAGGACCTTTTGGCCCACCTAGTCTGTCCTAAAATCCCTACCTACTGTGCTAGTGCAGACCATACACAATCTCTGGCCTCCCTCCCCCAGTCCTATTACTACTGTCCCCCTGTGTCTATCCCATGCATGCTTGAAACCTGCTACTGTTTTAGTTCCCACCACCTCTGTTGGGCAGCTGTTCCATACATCCTCCACCCTTTCTATGAAGAAGTACTTCCTCACATCCCCTCTGAGCTCCCGTCAGAGCCTCATATCATGCCCTCTTGTCCAAGAGCCTCTTTTCTATATAAAATACCACCCTTCTGTACCTTATTTATACCTTTGAGGTACTTGAATATTTCTATCATGTCTCCCCTTTCCTGCTTTTCCTCTAGAGAGTGCAAATTCAGTTCCCTGAGTCTTTTATCATAGGACTTCTGATGCAGGCTATGAACCATTGTGGTTGCCCTTCACTGTACTGCTTCCACCTGCTCTATATCTTTCTGGAGATGGGGCCTCCAGTACTGGACACAGTACTACAGGTGGGGCCTCGCCATTGATGTATACAGAGGTAACACTACCTCCATCTTTCTGCTGGTGATACCCCTCCCTATGCACTGCAGCATTCTATTAATCTTTCCCACTGCCTTATCACACTGCTTAGCTACTTTCATGTCATTAGATATGATGACCCCAAAGTCCCTTTCCTGTTTTGTGGTTGTCATACTCCCCCTTTCCCCCAGTTTATATGTCACCCTTGGGTTTTTGTGCCCTATGTGCATAATTTTGCACATTTTAGGGTTGAAATCTAGTTGCCAAACCTTTGACCAGTCCTCCAGCTTTTTCAGATCATCTCTCTTCCCTCCCATCTGTTGCATACTTTTTGTCATCCATGAACAGGCATACCTTCCCTTCCAGACCCTCTGTGACATCACCAGTAAAGACATTGAAGAGGACTGGTAACAGTATTGACCCCTGTGGCACCCACTGGTTATTTTGCTATCTTCCAAGTCAACTGCATTTACCACCACCATCTGACTCCTGTCACTTAGCCAATTTCATACCCATTTTTATTACCTTTGGAACCACTCCCAGGCTGCCCAATTTGTTTACCAGCCTCCTGTGTGGAACAGTGGAGAAGGCCTTACTGAAATCCAGGTAGGCCACATCCACCGCTACCCCCGATCCACTTCCCTTGTTACCCAGTCAAAGAACTCTATCAGGTTTGTTTGGCAAGATCTCCCCCACTGTGAACCCATGCTGTCTCAGATCCTATAATCCACTGGTTTCAAGATATTCCCCAGTCCTTTATTTTATGAGTGTTTGTATAACTTTTCCCACCACCAAAGCCAGGCTTACTGGTCTGTAGTTTCCTGCCTCCTCCCTATTCCCATTTTCATGTAGTGGGACCACATCTGCCCTCCTCTAGTCCTCCGGGTCTTCCCCTGAATAAAGTGATAGGTTGAACAGGGCCGTCAGCTCTTCCTTAAGTTTCCTTACTATCCTGGGGTGAACCCTGTCTGGACCCATTGTCTTATTCACTTTCAGTTCCGCTAATTCCCTGAGAACTCTCTCCTCTGTAAAAGGGCTAGTGCCCACTTCCCTTCCTTTAATGCCCTTTTGCCTTTTCTATGGCCCGTTGCCTACGCCTTCCTTTGTAAATACTGAGCAAAAGTGCTTATTCAAGATGTCAGCTTTTTTCTGGTCCTCTTCACCACATTCACCTCCTTCCCATTTTAGTCTTACTACCCCAGCATTGTTCCTTGCCTCGTTCTTCCTCTTTTCGCTTATATACCTAAAGAATGTTTCATCCCCCTTTTCTACTGACTTGACAATGTTCTCCCCCATTTGTGCCTTTGTTCTCCTATCTGCTTTTCCTGCTGCCCTTCATTTCTCCTGATACCTCTCTCTACCTTCTTCCTTCTGTGTTGACGTGCACCTTTTGAAAGCTAGCTTCTTTAACTTTACCTTCTCTGCTACTTCCTTGAAGAAGCATAGTGGTCTCTTTCTTGTCTTACTCTTTTTAACCTGCCTGATATAGAAGTTTGTTGCTTTCTCAATGGCTTCTCTTATTTTTGCCCACTGTTCCATGTCCCTTCTAGAGCTTTCCTGAGGCATTCTCCTATTTTCTTGAATTCAGCCCTACTGAAGTCCAGGACACTCATTTTAGTGTGGTTTAATTCCGGCCTAGTTCTTATATTGAACCACACTGTATGATGATCACTTGTCCCTGTTGGACAGTATCAGGTCCAATATTTCCCCCTCACAAGTGGGTTCCTTAACAAGTTGCCTGAGGAATGCCCCCTGCAGGGATTTCTAGGATTTCATTGCTTCTAGCTTTTGCTGCAACTGGGAGGCTCCAAACTACATCCGGTATATTGAAGTCCCCTACCAGCAATACCCCCCTTTGTTAGCCATCCCTTGAATTTCTGCCATCATTTCCTTATACACCTCCTCCCCCCATGTTGGAGTTCTGTAGATCACATCTGTTCAAATAGCTGCCCCCTTTATTGTCTCCAGGGTTACCCACAGTACCTCTGTATCTCCCTGTCCCCAGTATTTCTGTGGCTTTTATGTTTTCCCTCACATAAAGAGCCACTCATCTGTAAATAAAAGACCCACTCTGCACCCACCTGCTAAAAGACCATCCTCCTGAGTCCCTTAAAATAGTACAGTGTGGTATTTATATTACATTTTAGTCTATTTTAATGGCCAATGTTGTGAAATGAGCCACACGCTATCAGTATTTTTGTCTGACTGTGTGCTTCCATAGAGTAACATGACAGCACTACGTTGGGCACAAACACTGCTAGAGTGATGATTGTCACATAATATGAGATGTTAAAATGGAATGAAATAAAATACAAACATACAAGTACAACAGAGCATTTTTGAGGGTTGAGGTGGGCATTTTTTTTTTGGAGGGGGGGTGGCAGCTCAGACCAGGTAGATTTTTTTTTAATTATTTATTTAAAAAATAGGACATTAAGTTTATTGAGTGGGGAAAGATGCACAAGGCAGTTTTGCTGGTTTCTGTTGTACCATAGCTCTGACATCAATTACTGTATGTGGTACAACATCACGATATCTCAGCTGTGGTACAATAACACTTTGGGAGTCATTGATTTCAATACATAACAGCATCCAATCACGTACTACAATTTCTTTTTTAAGGTACAAATATTTATCTGATAAGTTCTGTTCTTGGTGCAGAGCGCAAGAAGTTGCTTCAGCTAGCGTTGTGTAGAGGTTTGTTTGTTTTCTGCAGTTCTCAATTGAAGCCGAGCTTCCAGATAGTGGAATGTCTGTAGTTCACAGTGAAATGGAGCAATTTAAATGTTTCTTGTTGGCTCAGTGGCAGTGAGAGGTGCTGCCATGTCAGTAATCTGGGTTTTGGAGCAAACCCAGGGGACTCATCACAGGTGGTCAGGCTCAGAAGGGACTTTCTTTTTTTTATTACAGTGCTTTCTTTCACAGTGAAATGGGCCCCATGACCTCTGGCCATCATCACCCACACCCCCGGACCTGGTCTGGTGCACCACATGCTTCATCGTACAGGTCTGGTCACACCCCGATGAAGGTGCCTCTCATGTCTGGGAGCGCAGAGCATGGCCATCAGCTGCTGAGGTCACACCATTATTTTCCACTTTTTTCTAGCCCCCGGGAGCCAGACGTGCAATGGCATCCAAGCACGTCCATGCTGACGTCCGCTGTGCTCCCCCCCTTGCTTGGCATGCCAATGTAGTGTGGCTGGCCTCCACCAGTCACTGCTGCAGCATGATGCAACCTTCCCACCCTCCCCACAGGAAGGAGAGCAGTCATGGTACACTCAGTCCTTCCTCTCCCCTGCCAGCCCCTGGTGGCCTGGGTCCGTTCTCAAACCCAGGTCGCCAGTGTGACATAAGGTGTAGTGTCCAGTGCCTCAACCCTCAGCACCACCGGGCCAGCTTCAGAAGGAACTTTCAATGACAGCCATCCAGCAAGGAGAATGATGTACCACTAAATCAGGTGCTTCAGTGACCCCTGTAGTGGGCAGAGGAGTTTGCTGTATGCATGCAAGATGACATGAGAGCTATACAGCAGTGCTTTATGTATGATGGGTGGAGGGAAGACTTTAAAAAAATCGGAGAAATTCTCTTCCATTTGAATACATCATTGGTATACTTAGCCCC
The DNA here is from genome assembly GCA_016271365.2 of Neoceratodus forsteri. Lineage (NCBI taxonomy): Eukaryota > Metazoa > Chordata > Ceratodontiformes > Ceratodontidae > Neoceratodus > Neoceratodus forsteri. The sequence continues at coordinate 400,591,965 of CM057456.1, forward strand.
ACCAATTGGAGCTTGCTACCTGAACAGATCCTGCATCATTGCGTGGGGGATGAGAGAACAGACCTGGCTATGTAGGGTGGGTCAAGCCATTGGAGAACAGATGTGGCAGGCTTATACATATACATACATAATACATATGTACGTACATATATAATACATACGGTACATAATATGTAATGCATAATATATACATACATGCATAAATAAATACATACACACATGGGAAGAAGGAGCCCTTAGCTGTTCATCAAAACCATCCCCCTATATTCAGTGGTTATACCTATTTAGATTTCTTGAACCCATGAAAGAGTCCAATTCAGTTTGGAATCTTGTTATTGTTTCACAAGGCACTGTCATGTCAAGGAGACTCTTTCATGCTGCAACAACTGTCTGGGTTAAAAAGTTCCTCCCTCAATTATTCTATGAGAAATTCACCTATTATCTGTATTGTGTGTCCTCCAGTTCTCTTTTCTTCCCTTTTTAGTTTTAAATTCGCAGTGTCAGTGGCTCAGTAGGAAGAACACTCGCCTCTGAAGCCAGGAGATCAGAAGACTGTGGGTTCAGTTCCCACATCTGACACTTGGGTTAATATCCCAGTACTGACACTGTAGTGCAGCATGAGAGGGGTGCTGCACTTCTGAGGTGCCGTCTTTCAGATGAGACGTTAAACTGAGGTCCCATCTGCCTGGATTGGTGGTAGTTCAGGTGGATGTTAAAGATCCCATGGCACTTATTGAAAAAGAGTAGGGGAATTTTATTTATTAAAGTCAAATTAAATATCACAATACAAGATCATAAGTACAAATCATAATAAAAGGAAAGCAATAAACAAATACATAAATGTAAAAAGAAAAGGAAATAACATTAAAGTAGCAGGCACATCATTATCTGTCACCCACAATACATTTCTCCAAGTTCTACTTATAAATTCTGCTGTCTGCTTTGATTTTTCAGTAAAGTAAATATTTCTAATATCAGAAGATATTTTTTCAATTAATTCATCATGTAAGATCAATTTCTGTTGCAAAGTAAATAAACATCTAATGTTCCAAATATACCATTTTATAACTGAAAAAATGACATGTAACGTATCAAAGTCCCATTTTATCCAACGACTATCACAGACTCCATAAATCAAAACCTCATAGTTGACTAATTTCAATACAGGTACATTCCAGCAGTTTTCAATAGTCTCCCAAAACTTTGAAATATCAGAACAGGAGAAAAATAAATGTTCCATAGTCTCCAGTTTAGTAGTACAATGCAGTCTTGCACACATCCGATCCTCTTTCATTTTATGCTTTTGGTTCGCTTTCACATTTAATTTTTCATGGCAGCTTAACCATAGAATATCCTTAAACTTAATAGGCACTCTCTGACAAGTATTTAAACAAAGTACTGAAGACTGAAATGCAGGAGGACATAGGGAAAACATTACACTTTCTGAGAAATAAGTCTCCTGAATCGTATGATAAATCTTTTTTTTTTATTTAGCAAGAAGCATTAAAGGCGTAATCTGCCATTTATTTAATTTACCAGAAAGTTCCCTATAAAATGAAGGAGCAAATGTAACAGTTCGAAAAACTCTTTGAGTACTTGCAGCCCACCCTGGGAACCACATGGCCAATTTTCCTAAAAATAAATTAGACCATACTGAAGATATGCTTGTACATAATGGCCTAACATTAATAAATGAAAAATGAATACACATAAAGACTACAGGATTAACCATGTTCAATCCACCCTGTTTCAGAGGTAAATATAAAATACTTCTTTTTAATGGATTTAATCTACTACCTCATACTGAAGTAAAGAAAATACTTAACATTGTAGTTTCTCTTTCCTTCAGGAGTGGAAAAAACCACACAAACATAAAGAAAAACTGTCAACAAATAGGTTTTTACTAAATAAACACATTTCATCTTATTCTTAGTGAATTTATTCTAGTTTCCCACCATTTCTCTACCCTGTTGAAGCTGTGCATCCCAATTTAATAAATCTTGTCTCCCTAGATCAAAGTTTTGCCTAAGACATTAATAGGGCCCATAACAATAGGAATTCCTACAATATTATCCTCTAAGTCTCAATATAAACCATTTTTTTTACATTTGCTTTTTTGTTTGTTTAAATAAATCCCTGAAGCCTGACCAAAACTATCACAAACTTGTACTACAGTTTGAATGTCTTCAGGAGAATTCAATAAAAGGCATAAGTCATCTGCGTAGGCAATTGCAGTAATTGATAAAGGTACAGAAGAAATGGTCAAAGGAGAAAATAAATGTCTATCATTCAAAATTTGCAATAATGGATCAATACAAAACACAAACAATAAAGGACTTAGTGGACATCCTTGACATACCCCTTTATGTACTGGAATCATTGGACCTAAGAACCCATTTATTAATGGTCAGACAACTGCCTTATGATATACAAGCTGTAACCAGGAAATAAACCGCATAGATACACCATATTTTTCCAATATCAACCACAAAAAATCATGATCTCAGAATCAAAGGCTTGTTTTTGATCCAATGATACCAGTCATCCGGACACAAGTCCTAAGGTCCCTGATTCAAAAATTTCTCTTACTAAAAGTAATATATCAGTCACCCACCCACCTACCCAGAATTGCACAAAATTGCTGTGCTGAGACAACATACTGAGCTAAATGAGAAAGCCTAGTATTCAAGATTTTAGTCAGGATTTTAAAATCCACATTTAAAAGACAAATGAGCCTCCAATTCCCCAAACATTTCCTATCACCTTTTTAAAACAAAAATATAGTAATTCCAGTTGACATATCTGATGGAAAACCAGATACCTTAAGGAAATAATTAAAGACGTGTGCTAATTCCTCAGAAATAACAGAAATAATTAATTTATAAATTTCTACAAGGATTCCATCTATCCTTGGCACCTTACCCTTAGTAAAATAATTAACTGCAGCAATAATTTCAGTAGCAGAAATATCTTGTACTAGACAGTCCAATTCTTCCTGAGGAATGACTGGAATACAAATGGTCTGAAAAATGTAAAAACAAGTTGTTAAGTCAGTATGTTGTTTTAAGCACTGTTGTTGTAAAAACCTAGAAACTGTCCTCAAAATATCTGAAGGAGATATAACTGCATTATACTGTTCATCCAACACAGCTTCCATTCCTTTATTTTGTGTCCTCTGTTTACAAGTTAAAAAGGGACAGACAGAATCCAAATTTCCTTTAGTACCAAATTGTTATTGCATTTGTAAAGATTCTGTCTGTTTATCATGAAAAAGTTTCATTTCTGCTTATAATTTGGAAATTTGATCATCACAATTATGCTTTGTAGTCTGTGCTAAACTCATTAAATGTTGTAAATGTTTCCTACAATACTGTTATCTCATCCTCTTGTCATCTCTATTCTGTTTACTTAAAGAACATAACAAGACACCTAATAATAGTTTAACATTATCCCACAAAAGCATGGGGTTATCAAAAATAGAAAAAATTGTTTTCTGACCGCAAATAAGATATAAAATTTGGTGTTTTACTGATGTTATGTTCAGCAAAGTTGTATTAAACTTCCATAAACCAGGACCATTTTGAGGAATTACTTCACCAATAATCATTGCAAGTTCTTTGTGATCTGAATATTCCACTGATTCCATGGACATAAATGTAATGGGAGCACTCTTACTATTTATTTATTTGTTTATTGAATTTTGATAACCGGGTAGGCCCACTGGGCCTTGAAGGTCCCTTTTTCAGGGCGACCCGGGAGTTACAGGACAAAAACATGGTAAAACAGTTAGTACAGATTCAGCTTTGGCATTCTAACATGTATATATAGCAGTGATATATTACATAGCAGGTTACATTGATTGATTGAGGTGTACAATATAGGACAGCCTATGACTAAATTGTGTCACAGTTACCCTCTTAAAAAAGAAACAAATCTTAGGGGGAAAGACAACCGAGAGGGTTAGTGCTGCCAGCTCGGGTGGTGGTGACATAAGTGCTCTGGCCGGCGGGTAGAGTGGAGGAGTCAGGAAACATAGCATTGGCATTGACTCATAGCAAGCATATGAGCCTTGAGTCTAGTTCAGAAGCACATTAATGATGTGGCTTCCTGAACCTCCTGAGGAAGGTTGTTCCAGAGGGAAGGGGTGGCATGGGAAAAGGACCTGTCCCCTGCCTTGGTCCTTACCTTAGGGACCTCTAAGAGAGTTTGACCTGATGTCTGCAGGTTGCACATATTTTGCTTAGTAGTTATGAGCCCTGCAAGGCTTGGTGGGGGTGTGAAGCTAATTAGCTTATGTGCTAGGCAGAGCACTGGGTACCTGAGGTGGGCTTCGAAAGACGGCCAGCTGAGTAGTGCCAGTGAATCACAATGGTGTTTCCTAGAGTGGGACAGAGTGGTGAAATGGACCACCTTATTGTACAAGATCTGTAACTTACTGAACTCCAGCTTAGCCACTCCCTGCAATACTGGGGCTGCATAGGTGAGTGTTGGGAGAAAGACACATGAGGCAATGGCAGTCCTGGCTTCAGGGATCAGCTGATCCTTGCTCTGATAGAGTGTACCTAGTTTGCCATGGATAACTTTTGTGACTTGATCAACATGTTGCTTTAGAGTAAAACCTTGGTCCAAGGTAAGGCCAAGGTATTTTGTAGAGGCAACCACTTCAAGTTTGTTACCCACCCTGGAAGTAAGTTGAAGGAGTTGTGTCCTGTCTAGGCCAAGGGATCTGGGTCCGAACAACATAGCCTTAGTTTTGGTAGTATTAAAGACCATTTTATTCTCCATGAGCCAGTCCTCCATAATGAGAATGTCCTCTTGGAGGGATGGACCAAGGTCATCCAGGTTGTCAGAGGCTCTGTAAATCGCAGTGTCATCAGCGGACTGGATGACGTTACTGCTCCAGCAATGGTTGTGCAGCTCATTTACAAACAAGGAGTACAGGAGGGGACCGAGTATAGACCCTTGTGCTACCCCATCCTTGAGGGGCAGTGGATCCTTCCTTCCACTTGACCCTCTGTGTGCACCCAGTAAGGTAGCTTTCAAACCATCTGAGGGCATGAGTGTCCAGGCCTATGTAGCACAATTTTTGAAGTAGGAGTCGGTGGTCCACCAAGTCGAAGGCCTTGGAAAGGTCGATGAAAAATGCACCTGTATTAGACCCTGAGTCAAGTTTCCTAAGCACATCTGCTGAGAACTTAGTTAGGGCAGTGTCCATCCCATGTCTGGCTCTGAAACCATGTTGCACCGGGGAAAGAAGCAAATGTGCCTCTAAATACTCACGGAGTTGGGTGTATGCCAGTTTCTCCTGAATTTTTCCAAGGATGCAAAGCAAGGAGATTGGCCTGTAGTTGCCAATCGGTTCCACAGACCCACCTTTGTGAATAGGGACAACATGAGCCTGCATCCACAGCTCTGGGACAGACTCTTCTAATAGGGACCTGTTTATGAACCAGGTAAGAGGCCTTGCTAGTGCAGGGGCACTGTCCTTGAGTAGTCTAGCTTGGATGCCATTGGGCCCACCTGAACCTCTTGTTTTCAAGGACTTTAGGATGGAGAAGACTTCATTCACCTTAGCTAACCTCAGGTGAAACGATGGGTGGTCTAGGTTAGGATGTTCCAGTATGAGGGGCTTTTTTTTTGGTCACTGGGCACCCACCCTTGTAACCATCAAGGTTCATGAAATGGCTATTGAGGGCCTCAGCAATGAGTGTCCCATCATTCAGTAACTGCCCATTTGCCACTATAGGGCCTGGGGCTGTCTTTTTGTTTCCCTTTATCAGATCATTGATGTGGGACCAGAATAACTTAGGGTTGCCTAGGTTAGTTTTCTCGGGGTGATTGACGTATGCCTTTTTTGCTAGCTTAACAGCAGGTTTACTTTGGTTTTGAAAAGCTCTGTAATTTACAAGGTCAGCTAGGAGCATAGAGCTCTTGACCTTTTTCAGGCTTTGTCACGGTGGATCATCAGGGCCTTTAAGGAGGGAGTGATCCACTTATCACAGCTACCTTTTACATGATGGGTCTTCACTGGGGCAACTATATCAGTGGCCCACGTTGGGGATTTCAGGAAGAAGGTGACTGCCCCTTCCAGGGTAAGGAGGCATCGTAGTGGGCTCCAGTCAGTGTCATCTAGAAATTTATTGAATTGCTCAGGTGAGAATTTAGAGTAGTCCCTCGTAGTGAGTATTCCAGGTTGAAGCCTATCTGCCCTATTCTTCCAGACACAGAAGATGGGCAAATGACCGCTCAGAGCACTGGCCATGGTGCCTGCTAATTGAATGTTCTTTGGGATTGACACCAGGGCCCAGGCAATGGTTAAATGTCTTCCCGTTCTATAATTCATTCTGGTGGGTTGAGTGATAATCTGGGCAAGATTAGCCTCATGCAGCAGGCCATCAATAGAGGACTTAGCCTCTTGGGCCCAGTTAAGGTTAAAATCCTCCAGTAGGAGAAGTTCAGATGCAACCTCAGTGGCTAGGTCTTTTGTGGGTGTCTCCAGAGATTGGAGAGCATTAATAGGAGGGCTATATACACACCCTATGGTCAGGTGCTTGACACCGCCTAAGGTGAGTCATATGAAGATCAATTCTATTTCAGGAGATGTGCTGTGCAGCATGTTGACATGGGAGGAGATCAGGGTGTCCTTCACATAGATAAGTACCCTGCCCCCCCTTTTCAGTATTCTGTCTTTCCTGTAGTGGACATATCCTGCGGCAGATACTTCATGATTGGAGACATGGGGTTTTAGCCAGGTCTCCGAAACTGCTAGCATGTCTGGTTTATAAGAGGCAAGCCACGCTTGGACTCCATGTATCTTAAGCTGAAGACTACATATATTCATATGAGCTAGCCGCATCTCCTTTGATGATAGCCAGGTCTGGTCTTGTGAGGAGGAGATTGCAATATTAGTGATTCTGGGGCCCAGATTCTGTTGGATATCGCCCGCAAGTAGCATTAGAACTGTGAGCAGGAGACGGAGGGTAAGGGTAAGAGATGGGAGCCTCATTCTGCTGTGTATACTCCTGGTATGGATAAGAGACCTGTAGCAAGTCCCATTTCTTGTGAATTTGTAGGCAACTAGCAGGGAGATAGTGCACTCAGGGGATGGAGAGTAGTAGTGACTGGTTGGGTGTGCAGCAGGTCCATGAGGGCCTTGGGTGTTAGGGTCCAGTTGGCAGGTGAGCCAGTCCACCCAGAGTACAGATAGAATATAGGTGGCAGTGAGGAGGAGACCTCTATTTGGCCTGCAGGATCTCAGCTTGCCAGCCCATGTTGACCGCTGGCTGGGCATCCATTCATCAGGGTGCAGACATTGAGTTCTCATGCCTTTGACTGTCAATAACAGATTATGTCTTATGCAGCTTAGGACAGGCAAAGTGCAGTTGGAGAGGACAGAGTGCAATTCAGTACAATATTGGTTCAACACTCAAGTAATAATAGGATTACACAGAGTTAACTTCCTACCTATTGTTTTCCAATACAATATTGTTTCAGCATTCAAGTAATAATAGGATTACACAGGATTAACTTCCATCCTGTTATTATTCTAACATTAGTGGCCAGCAAAGGCAGACCACACTATGCCTAGGTTAACACTTGTCATTAGATTACGTTTGGGATATACTGTCGCATGCATTTAGTTAAACAGGCTAGTATCAGATCAGAGCAACAATAATTGTGAATAGGGTGGACTTCTCCTAGAGTAATGGCCCCAGCCCTCTCTATTGGTTATTTAGGAGTAGTGGGTGGGGCAACTGCCTATTTAATGGGAGGAGGGAATGGGGCGGATGGGTGGGAAATTTTAAAATTTTCAGCCTACTCCCCCAAAATTCAAGTCGGAAGCCCTGACTGGCACACAGTCCTTTGTTCAAGAAATTCAAGTCAGGAGCCCCAACTGGCAAAAAAGTCCTTGTATTTGTCCGATTTGAGCCCTGAGGAGCTCCGGTTTCAAACTTCTGTGCACAAAGCTGAAACTGCAGCTTTGTGCAGTTTCATCCTACTCCAGCTCCGGTGAGCTGATGTTGCAGCCTGAGTCCCACAGAATGGCCCTTGCTTTTATAGCCCAGCGGGGCTTGCAGCGCAGAGAGGACTTTGGTGCCCTTTTGGGGATTTGAAAACTTTTGAAACTTTCAGCCTACTCCCCCGAAATTCAAGTCAGGAGCACCGACTGGCACACAGTCCTTTGTTCAAGAAATTCAAGTTGGGAGCCCCGACTGGCAAAAAGTCCTTGTATTTGTCCGATTTGAGCCCCGACTGGTTTCAAACTGCTGTGCACAAAGCCGAAACTGCAGTTTTGTGCAGTTTCATCCTCCTCCAGCTCCGGTGAGCTGATGTCGCAACTAATAGAGAAAAAATCTATACGAGTAGCATGGGAACATCGATGAAAAGTCGGGTCTCTTGTATGAGTATGAGAAAAATAAGCATCACTTAGATTAGCAGTTTGTAAAGTATTATATAAAAAAAGAGAATCAGGAAAGATTTTATTTGTAAGAGTATTTTTACTCCTATCCTGTTTAGTAAGCCCACAGTTAAAATCACCCCCCCCTTATCACAGTTTGAGAAGAAAATAAATATGGTTTAATTAACTGAAATGTTTCAACCCTGGCTGCTTTGGACTGGGTGCATAAATATTAATCAAACGGTAATAAATATGCTCAAAAACAAAATCTAATAACAATACCCTGCCAGATAATACATCTAATAGTTTTGTTATCCTAATCTGCACTGTAAATAAAATCTCAAGCCCTGAGCATGTCTCTAAGCCCAAAGACCAATAAGAAGAACCCCTATACCATTCAGTTTGGGCTTGTGTCATTTGCACGAAAGTATGTAATCTGGTGTCTTGTAGCAAAAAAATATCTGTTTTTGAAAACAAAAGATGTGAGGAAACACTTCCCCTTTTCCTTTAATTTTTAATACTATTCACATTAACTGTGATAAATTTTAAAGAAGACCCCAGCAATAAATATCTCAAGGAGGTTTACGACCTGACTTTCCTACATTTACTCCTTTTTTCCTTGTTCTGCATTTTATTATAGGCTCCTGATTTGTACCCTCATCACCTTTTTTGCTGTAATCTGAATCAGAACATATATCCCTTTGATTCAGATCTTCAGAAGAACATTCAGACTCAGGACCAGAGACAGGTATTGACTTAAAAAGTGGTTGAAATCTGTTAGAAGTCCTCGTTTCCGAGATCTTGTGTACTTTTGGAGCAGGCTGCTGCCAAGTACGCCTCCTAATGACCCCTCAGTTTCCACTGAAGATGCAGATGTGATGATATGTGAAGGGATGGAGGGGGGGCATGTCTTATTTATCAACTGCAGTAGAATCTTTCAAAAGCACGGTCTGAATAATGGGAGGTAACTCCTCACCCACATTATCCGTCATACATGAAACATCTTCCATTTCCTCAAGAGGAGCAGTAGGTGTCTCATCCTGGATATTCTCCTGAGTTATATTTTGCTCAGAGGGTACTATAATAGGGTCAGACCTAGATCTGAGAATTGGAGAAGCACACTTTCTTTGTGCTGTTCCAACTAATAATCATTGTTCTTCACTGTCCCCAGACCCTGTTTGTCTATGAGCAGCTTTACTACATGTGCTATAAGTAAGTCCTGTTTCACTGCAAGGATTACAAATCAATTCATTTGTACATTGTCAGTTTAAATGACCCAGTTTCCCACACAAAGAACATTTTACTTTGTCACAGACATTACTAATATGCTCCATATCCCCACATTTATAACAACTCTTGGGCTGACCAGAGTAAAAAAGCACACCTCTACCCCCCCCCAAAAAAAAAGAGTTGGGTAGATGTTGTATCTCTCCTTCAAGTACCTGTAAAATAACTCAGACTCTCCATCCTCCTGTCCAGATATTTTCAGAGTCCAAAATTGCCTCAGGATAACCTAAGACTGTATACCTTTGCTTTAGCCAAAACATTAAATCAGTAACACTGACTCTTTCATTTTGAAAAAGAATAGTGATCATTTTCTGTGCTGGCTTTGATAATGGGATAACATCAATTGCTACCCATAGAGGAGTATCTTTAACAAGATTATATCGTGCTCAAAATTTATCCAAACCAACTTGAGATTTGAAACTAACATTGAATATTTTTTCACCAGACACATGAATAAGAGCATAAAGCTCAGTCGCAGAAAATTTTAAATTCTCTTCTAGTAACTTTCTCCCTACAAACACTCTATCTGGAAAAACATCAAAACCTCCTTTGTAAGTTAATCTAACTGCATTATGTCGCTTTGCAGGGAAGACTTTTTTCTTGAAAAATGAGGCGTACGACCTATAATTCTGGGCAGCCCCCCCAGTTCTTCTTTGTCTACCATCTTCATTTCTCTTATGTCCAGAATCTCCAGTATGTCTGGTAGAGTGATCCAAAGTCATATTCTCATTATCTCCAATGTTACCAGCAGTATGAACAGCAGGATTTGTATGTTCTTGCAAGGCAGTTTTAAAGCGCAATTGTGGATTTTGAGTCAATGCAAAGTCAGAAGGCAATGAATCAGTAAATATAGGATTTTGTCCCCCATCCGTACCTGAAGAGTGTATACTGGAAATTGAGCTTACTCCTGACCATAGACCCTCTCTAGGAAGGCGAACACCTGGAATCTTTACTGGAGCAAAGTCTGAAGTCCATTGATTGTTTGTAGGTGAACGAACCCATCCAGCCACTTGTAGGGAACTTTCTACCTTCCAAGTTTCATTTAAGTCAAAATCTGAATCTGCCCAAGAAACAGAATCTACAGACGATTTTTTGTGAGACTTTTCATTAGAAGCTGAAAATGAAAAGACCATTGTTTTACTCTGGTTAGAGGGAGAAGACTGAAAAACAACCAGGCGTTGTTGGGCCAATATCACCGAGCGGTCGTTAGGGACAGTCTCAGAGGAAGTATTTTGGGTTGGCTCTTGACAACTCCCGCCAGTCGTCATTTGCTTGCCTTATCAGAAACAGAAAAGTCCACATTTTTAATACGTTCATCTTGCAGTAGTAAAGGTTATTTTTTATCCATAGAAGAAATAGGCATTAAAACTGTAGTTTGAAGTGGCTTTACCTTTGTAGAAAACTGTGATATATTCTTCTCAGAAAGTACAAGTCCATCTGACAACTCCATAGAAGGATCATTCTGTTGCCCAGAAATATTATCATCTAAGAAAAGGCCTTCTGCATCATAAAAGGTTTCTGCTTCATATGACTCCAGTGGTGCAGGAGCCTGCAGCTCCCCAGTCTCCTCCATGACCTTCTCCTAGCACACGCAGGGTACTGACTGACTCACAGCCAGCCAGTCCCCCTACCTGAGAGCAGGGGAATTTCCCCTGTGTCCTGGCCAAATTGCCCTCTTTCACTGAGAATATCACCAACAGCTTAATCTGGTTCAAGGTCAGTTGGCATTCATCTGTATCCTCCCCCCCCCCCGGGTCGTGCCTGAAAATAGGCAGGACTTGTCTAGTGCACTTACCTGGTCAACAAAAACTAAATAAATAAATAAATTTAAACTTTCTATTAAGGAGGAATCTACTACAGCTTGTAAAACCAGGATTAGGTCCCTCTTCATCCTCCTGCTTTCCATGGTAACAGCTTCGGTTCCATCAGTCTTTCAACACATGTAAGTTCCTTCATTCCAAGCATAACCTTGTAGCTCTCCTATGATATTTTTCTATTGGTTGATACCTCCGCTGAGGTGTGGGCCCAGAACTAATTGCAATGCATGAGGTGTGGTCTCACAAGTGACCATTACAGAGGCAACACTGTGTTCTTACCACCACTAGCAAAATTTCTTCTTATTGCTCTTCACATCTGATTAGAGTTATGGACTGTATTGTCACACTGTGCTCTGTGTTTAAGTGTTAAACACCAAAACACCCAGTCCCTTTTCATGTTCTGATGATTTAATTTCTAAGTTAAGTAGTATTTTTCCTGCTTATTATTGTAACCAATGTGTGACATGGTACATTTCTCGATATTATGTTAATTTTTGATTCATAAACCAATTTAGCCAATTTGTCCAGTTCATTTTGTAATGATCGCCTATACGAAGTGTACTACACCAAGCATCCAGTCTTATTCTCATCTACAAATCTGGTGTGCCATCCTTCACAGTGGTTGTTTGCATCTCTTACATAGAAATTGAACAAGAGTGGGACCAAGACAGAATTCTGTGGTACACCACTAGAAACTGCCCCCCCTCATGAAGTAAAACCAATCACCTGTACCCTTTATTTTCTGTTGCTTGGTCATTCACTAACTCATCGTACTATCAAATTTGTGAGAAGCATGTTACTAAGTTTCTTAATAATACATTATGGGGGGTCATATTAAAAGCTTTACTTGTGTCCAAATGGACCACATCAATTGGTTTGTTGTCACCTAGAGACTAACTGACTGGCTCAAAGAAGCATGTTAAGTTAGTTAAGCAGTTCCTCACTCAACAAAATCCTTGCTGTGTGGAATCTAAAATGTTGTGTTGGAAACATACAAACATAGAAGATGATGGCAGATAAGGACTGCTTGGCCCACCCAGTCTACCCATTTTTCCCTACATACAGTATCATAGCATACTCTACTTGATCTCTGGCTCTCCCCCTTTCCACTAAGATCCACTTATGGCTATGCCATGCAGTCTTGAACCCCACCCCTGTTGTTGCCCCACCATCTCCACTGGAAGGCTGTTCCAGGAATCCACCACTCATTCACATCTCTCCTGAACCTACCCCCCTCCAGCTTCATAGCATGTTCCCTTGTTCTTGAGTACCTTTTTATTTCTGAAACATACTTCCCTCGTGTACCTTATTTTCCCCCATTAGGCATTAAAAGGTCTCTATCATATCCCTCCTCGCCCTCTTTTGTTCCACGGTGTACACAAGAGGTCCTTTAGACTCTCCTCATAGGGCTTTTGATGTAGACCCTGCACTATTTTAGTTGTCCTCCTCTTGACCACCTTAATTCTGTCTATGTCCTTCTGCTGTTATGGTCTCCAGAACTGGACAAAGTACTCTAAGTGGGATCTTAAAAGCTATCTATACAGAGGCAAAACCTTCTGCCTCTTTCTGCTGGTGATACCCTTCTTTATGCACCCCAGCATCCCTCTAGCCCTCCCAACTGCCCTGTTGTACTGCCTGGCCACCTTTAAGTCATCAGGTATGATTACACCCAGGTCTCTTTCCTGCTTGGTGGTCATTAATACCACTCCATCCATTCTGTACTCTTACCCTGGATTTCTGTGCCATTTGGCACTTTTTCGCATTTAAATCCAGCTGTCATACCCTTGACCACTCCTCAAGTTTTCTTAGGGCTGTGCTCATTCTTTCCACCCCCCCACTTCTCACCAATGTGTCCACCCTATTGAAAAATTTAGTATCATCTGCAAATGGCAAACCTTCCATTTCAGCTCCTCTGCAACGTCACTTATAAAGACATTAAAGAAGACTGATCCTAACACTGATCCCTGAGGCACCCTCTCTTCCTCAGAGTGAGCTCCATTTACCACCACTCTCTGTCAACTATCCTGAACCAATTTCTTTCCCAGTTAACCACCTTTGGACCCACTCCTAAGCTACCCATCCTGGTCACTAGCCGTCTTTGTGGAATGCTGTCAAAAGACTTGCTGAAATCTTGATAGGCCATGTCTGCCACTCCATGCTGATCTAATTTCTTGGTCACCAAGTGAAAAAGATCTCTCAGATTCATTTGGCATAACTTCCCACTCTCCATGAATCCATGATGACTCAGATCTTGTAACCCATTTGCTTCAGGATATTCCACAATCCTATCCTTTGGCATTGAGTCCATTAACTTTCCCACCACCAATGTCAGGCTGACTGGCATATCATTGCCAGCCTCCTCCTTGCTACCACTTCTGGGAAGTGGGACTATGTCTACCCTCCTCCAGTCCTCTGGAACCACTCCTGTTTCCAGTGAGCTGTTAAGTAGGACTGTCAGAGGTACGGCCAGTAGTGGCAGAAAGTCATTTGTTTCACTGTTGACCACATTTTCTCAAATTTTATAAATGAATAACATCAGACTGACTGGATAATAGTCATACATATCCCCTATGATGACATTTTATATATATATCAGAATTACAGCAGCATCCCACAGTACTGCAGCATTGTTCCTTCTGCTAATGACTGGTTCAAAATATGAGCTAAAGGCTTGGAAAGGGTGTCAGAGAGTATTTTAGAACCCTTGAGTGAAGATTAACAGCTTGCAAATCACAATGTCTAGCACTGCATGCCCTCTGGTACAATAGTGCATGTGCTATTCATGGCTGTAATCCAGTACTGTGTGCAAAAAGAGCCTGCTTGGTAGGGTCATTGTGGTTTTGTCTTCCCAACTTATGTCACCTTGTTTTAAGTATCCCATAAAAATGTGATTTCCCTTATTACTAGCTACTTTGATTTCTTGTCAGATTATGGTGTCTTTGCTTGCATCAGAGTCTGGGAGTCTGTAACAGACACCAAGTACTAAGCATTTTGATCCCTAAATTGTAATGTTTATCTAAATAGATCCAGCATAGTTCTGGTCATTATTATTGATGCTTGTAACTATAGTTGCCTTTTAGTAGTCACTTACATAAAAAAACACCACTCCATCTCTTTTGCCACACCCATCCCTCCTGAACAAGGTTGATACTAAGATTTGTAGGAGCTGAGAAAGAAATAGCCCATAATTAGCTCCACTGTTAGTAGTATCTCATTGCTCTATTCATTACAGGATCATCAAGTCTTTTTTTTATTTGTTTTCAGATTTACTTGTCATAATATGCAAAGGTAGAGAGCACTAGATATTTACCACTCTGCTGGTGAAGAAAAAGTTTTATTTTTGTTGTGCAAAAGTGTTTCCCTACTATTTGTAGTGGATGTCCTCAAGTCTCAGTTGCAGTAGGTTTAAACGTAATATTAAGGTCACTCAGCAGTGAGGGGTCATTCATTATTTTGTAAATTATCAAGAAGTCTCAGCTCAGTCTTCTCAATAATAGTGGCATTAATTCAAAGAACATAGTCTTTGTTCCTATGAGATACCCTGTAACTTGTATATTAATTTGGTAGCCCTGCACTGGACTCTGTCAAGTTGACTTTTTTGTCCCTCTTCATATGGGCATCAGAATGGGCTGGCATAGTTCAAGTGTGGATGAACATAGGCTCTATAAAGAGGTAGAATTATATTAGTTAACCGAAAAGTTATATTTGTTTTAATGACCAAAGAACTTGGTTTGCCCTAGCTATGACTTTGCTACATTTTTTGTGCATCAAAATTAGATGTTACCAACACTCCTAGATCTCTGTCACATGTGCTTTCAGCCAGTTCCACAGGGCTCAGTTTGTATGAATACATAGAATTACTGTTACCCATGTGCATCACCTTGTACTTGTCACTATTGAATTGCATTTCCCAGCATATGCCCCATTATTATATACTGTCTAAGTCATCCTGAAGGTATTATGATTGTGCTGTGGTTGCACATGGCCTGCCTATTTTGGAATCATCAGCTAAGTTAACAGCATTTAGGGTTTCTTGCTAGACTTGCCTTGCTTTCTTTTATTGCTTTCTTTTATTGCAGGTACACATAGTAGTTGTAGAATCAGATATTAGTGAAAAACAGCAGCAGGCCAGCCGGCTGGCACAGTGGCTGGATTTCTGCTTGCGATGCCAGAGACCAAAGTTTGGGAATGGACCCGGGTGCTGGAGGGACAGCCAGGGAGAAAGGGCTCAAGTGTCAGGTGACTCATCACCTTCTCTCAGGGGAAGGGCAGGGACGTGACCTGGCACTTGCTGGTAGAGGCTGCGGGTATGGCAATATGCTGGGTCCCAGTGACTAATGGGGCATGGTAAACATCGGTATATGCCTTGATGTTTGTGGCATGCCACACCCCCCGGGGGAGAAAATGAGAAAAGAGCCCCACAGCCAACTGGATGATGGTCACCAGCTTCCACTGCCGTGAGACCCCGAGCAGTCCACAGACCTCCTCAGCAGCACCCAGGCCAAGAATTGTGCTGGCTACCCTACCAGTGCTTTCCCCCTTGGAGGAGAGGGACCCACCCAGCAAAGGGTTACATCTGGGCTACCCGGGGGGCTGAAATGTGGGGTGATAGGTGCCTGCATCCGGGCAGTGTGGTAAGTGAGGGGCATGGCAAGGGCCTGAAGGAGAGGCTGGCCTGGAGCAGGGGAGAGCAAAAAAAAGCAAAAAAACAGCAGCATTTGTATCTGACTTCAGGGCAGCTCAGGGGATTTTTTGGAGGTTGTTGAGCAAACTTGCTCCCCTCCTCCCAGAAACAGGTAGCAACTGAGTCACAACTGAGGTACATATAACTGGATAATACTCCTTTCTCAGGGAATCATATGGAGCTCTAGTGTTCTGAGCACTGTTGACCTGATTGTTTCTTGAGAAGGCCGGTGTGTAATCCCACCCTCCCATCCCAAGGCTCAGTTCTCCTTTATTCCCATTTGTCCCCACATCATATCCTGTTACATCACAGGATATGAATCATAGCATGCCTGGTAACTAGGAAGAATATAAAGGGGCCAGGGGACTAGTGAGAATAAGCAGGGACCCCCAAAAATTAAGCAGAATCTATGGACAAGACTGATATACTAGCTAGAAGATAATATTATAGAACAGCAATAGAATACCTGTAGCAGAAGTCTAAATTTAAAGGACACTAGACATAAAATAACACAGTAGGTGACAGGGAGAGTGCAAGCAAGGAGATCTGCTATCATGTAAATGTGTACAGTACATTTCTGCAAGGAGATCTGTTTTAAAGTAGTTTCTATAGTAGTGTTCATTAGTAGTATATGACCCTGCTAGTTAGTTATTTACTCAACTGGATCAGAATAGCAAGCTTCTCAGACAGTAACTAGACCCCAGTGGAGATTTTTGTTTTTGAATCCATTGGAGAATGTGAGAGACCAGGAAAGTAGGAGGATTGGGGGGGAGGACTGGAAGAAAGAAGAAAGGAGGGAAGGAGTGGGTGGAGTGGGCAAGAAAAGGGGAGGGGTATGGGATAAACACAGAGGTGGGGCAGGAAATGGACCTAGCAGGATAGTGAGATGTAGTGGATGTGGAGCAGATGTGTGTATGGTCAAACTCTGGAGATTAGGAAGTTGTCCTATATGTGAGAGGGTGTCTCACCTGGAAAGGGAGATTTGGGAGTTGAGGAGGGTGGTGGATCACTTAATATTGGAAGTAGGGCATAGATGGAGAAGAGGTGGTGATCTGTCAGCTCAGGGGGAAAGTTTTGTAAGCTCCAATATGAGGAGGGATAGTGTGGAAATTGGGGAAGGTAGCAGACCAGTCAATGTGCAACACAGGAATGAACTAGAAGAGGGGAGTGGGTGGAGGGGGGAGGGTCTGGCCACTCAAGGGGTTCTTGGGGAGGTGGGTTTAAACAAGAGTTGGCAGGAAGTGGTCAGGAAGAGAGTGTCAGGAGGAAGGGAGGGATAGAGCCAAGGGGGCTGGTAATGTCAGCCTCGGTAGGGCAAGGGGGGAAAGGCAGCGGCGCTGCAGGTGGTGTTGTGGTGAGAAACAGGTATTTACCTCTACAAAAAAGAAAGGACACAGGGGAGCCTGTGGAGACAGGGAAGACTGATGTTGCAAGAGGGGGCAGGGGAGAGATGGAGAGGTAGGTCAGAAAGTAAGTAGGGCCCGTGAAAAAAGCAGCTGAAGATGTTAGGGCTGGGATTAGGAGTAATGAAGAGATGGAGAAGGCTGATGTTGCAAGTGGGGGGAGAAGACAGACAAAGAGGTAGGTCAGAGGGTAAGCAGGGCCCCTGAAAAAAATAGCTGAGGATGGAAGAGCTGGGATTAAGAGAAATGAGGAGTTAGGAGCAGGTTGAGCACAGACCCAGGGTAAGCATAGATGGTGGGAAAGAATTTGTAAGGTCTGGGGTTGCAGATCGTACCCCCAGAGGGGGAGTAGCACAGGTAGCAGGGGAGTAAACCTGGAAAGGGTACTTGGAGGGGGGAGAGGTGACGTTGACATGCAGGGAAAAGGTAGTGGGTAAAAGTAGGTACGGCATAGAGGAAGGGGAAAAGAGGGTCCTGGTTTTGGGTGGACTCCATCATTAGAGTAATCAGATGGGGGGAAACAAAGAGGGGCAAAAGGAGCTCTATACTAGTGGAATGTATGGCAGGGATGCTGGTGTTTAGGGTGGGGTACCTTTTGCACTCATTAGTAAGAAAGCTCAGAGGGGTGTCCCATGTTCTGGTACACACTGGCACTAATGATGTGGTGGAGAATAGTGTGAAAGAAGTGCAGGTCAGATATAGGGAACTGGCAAGGTTATGCCTAGATGAGAACTGCACTGTCACATTTTTAGAAATCTTGCCAGTATTGAAGGGTGCTCTGGAAAGAAAGCAGAAGATGTGGGAAATCAACAGCTGATTAAGGGAGTGATGTCCGGCTATGGAGTATGGGTTGGTGGGCAAATGGGGACTACATGGGAGAACAAAGAACTACTTTCTAGGGATGGACTACACTTAAGTAAGGAGGGGAAGGAGGTCCTTAAAAACAAGCTAGGGGATTATATATCTAGGTGGTGGGGTTTAAACTAGATGGGGGGAAGGGCTGGAGAGTACATGGCTCTTTAGTGAAATATGAGGGCATAGGCTCTTCCCCCAATCTGGAGGAGGACAGGAAGTGGAAGGCCAAACCTAGATGAATTGAGGACGGGAGCAAGGGGGTTGGTAAGATAGGGGGAAATTCTCTGAGGCATACCTCTCAACTGCTATGAATTCTGCATAGCGCTATGATTTTCACACTCAAATTTACCCTTGCTCCTCACAGGTTTACCAATGTTCCTCAAAATTTTAGAGCTATTTCTGGACACACAAACTATTAAATCAATGAAGTAAACTGATATAAACATTCCTTATCACTTATTATATGGGGTCCACTAGCTGTAAACATAATATTGTTTAAAATAAGAAATTGTTCCACATTCTGACCCTTTGCTATGATTTTTGAAGGCCAATGCCTTGATTTTTAATACTGAGAGGTTGAGCGGGATGCTCATAGTGGCTGCAAAGTTGTTATGATAAATGCACAGAGTCTGAAAAACAAGATGCTGGAGTTTCATGCATTGTTGGTGGAAGGGGTATGTGGCTGCAGTCACTGAGACTTGGGCCAACCAGTACCATGACTGGGACATTAAAATAACTGGGTACGCCATACTTCAAAAGAATAGGACAGTGGATAGGGGGTGGGGTTGCACTATTTGTTGGGGAAGGAATAGTGTGCAGCAGAGAGAAGGTGGGGGAGGATAATGTGGAGGTGGTATGGGCCACATTTCAGGATAGTAAAGAAAGGAGGGTTAATCTGGGGGTGGTCTACAAGCCACCCATGCAATCAGAGGACATGGACGGGAAACTAATGAACAATTTGAGAAAAAAACTGCAGGAGGGAGAGGGGTGGGAATGTGATACTAGAGGACTTTAACATGCCTGGGACAGACTGGAGCTCCATGGCATCCTCATCAGCAAAGGAGCAAAGAGTGTTCGATGCACTCCAGGGTGAATATCTGACTCAGCTTGTTGAAGAGCCAACTATGGAGGGAAGCATCTGGACCTGGTGCTTGCCGATAGGGAGCAGGTTAGGGATTTTGCAGTGGAAGCCCCCTTGGCCAGTAGTGACCACTCCAAGGTGTGTTTTTACCTTGGACATAGGGAAGGAGAGGAACCAATCTAAGACCATGGTTGTGGACTTCACAAGGGCAAACTTCGGGGAGATGGCAGATATCTTCAGGGAGCATATAAGTAAAATCAGACCTGGAATGGACACAGAGAGACAGTGGGAAATCCTGAAGATGGGCATACTGGATGCCATGAAAACCTGCACCAGGGCACAAAACAAGATGGCTAGAGCTAGGAAACCTTGCTGGTGGACAAGGTAGGTACAGGAGGAAGTGAGGAATAAGAAGTTGGCCTTTAGAAGGTACAAATGCTCCAGTAATGAGGCAGACCATGATGAGTATCATAGGATATCCAGGGAGGTTAGCAGAAGGGTAAGAAAAGCCAAGGCTGAAAAGCAGCTTAGATTAACAAGAGGGATCAAGGAGAGGGAGAAGGAATTATTTACATATGTTAGGGAACATAGGAAAGGTGGGAGACAGATAAGCAAGCTGAGAAAGGAGGGGGATGGGTAGGGGTAGAACAGGCTGAAGTATTAAATGATTATTTCAGCTTGGTCTTCACTAGGGAAGGGGATGGGCCATTGCCTCAAGGAGGGGGCAGAAAAGGGGACACAGGGAGGGACTCTCACAGATGGAGAGATCCAGGAAGGGAGCATGAGGGTGGCTCTCAAGTCCTTGAGGACAGATAAAGCTCCAGGGCCAGATGGCATCCACCCCAGGGTTCTGAAGGAACTGGCAGATGTCCTGATGGCTCCAACAGTGGAACTATTCAATTCCTCCCTCCAGTCAGGATGTGTCCCTCTAGGCTGGAGGTTGGCTCATGTTGTGCCCCTCCACAAGTGTGGATCTCAGGATGAACCGGGCACCTACAGACTGGTCAGCCTGACATCCATAGTGAGGAAAATGTTGGAGGCCATCTTAAAGGAATGGTTGGTGGACTTCCTGGAGGTAAATGGTTTTCAGGATGATAGCCAGCATGGGTTTGTCCAGGGAAATCATGTCAAACTGACTTGGTCAAATTTTTTGACTGGGTGACAAGATCCCTGGATGGAGGAAATCAGCTTGATATCCTGTACCTGGACTTCAACAAGGCATTCAATTCAGTCCTGTGTGGAAGGCTAATTTGGAAATTGAGGGAACTGGGGGTGGGAGGAGGGCACTACAGGATGACTTGGGGAGGCTAGAAAACTCAACACATGAGTGTCAGTTAGGGTTTAATGCACACAAATGTAGCGTTCTGCACCTGGGTGTTAGGAACCCTGGGTATTACTACAACTTGGGGTACAGCTGACTGTCATGAAGATGGAGAAGTATCTGGGGGTGATGACTGATGCTAAAGGGAAACACTCAGAGCATTGCAGAAGAGCAGCGGCTAAGGCAAACAAAATGCTTGGGTGTATAGCCAGAGGGATAATGTCCAGGAGAAAGGAGGTTATACTCCCCCTGTACACCTGACTAGTGAGGCTGCTTCTGGAATACTGTGTGCAGTTCTGGTGCCTCCACATAAAAAAGGATATCGCACTGCTGGAGAGAGTCCAGAGAAGGGTGATGAGGATGATTAGTGGTCTGGGGGGGGGTTGTCATATGAGGACAGACCTAGAGAGCTGAACATGTACTCTCTGGAGGATAGAAGGGATAGGGGGATATGATAGATACCTTCAAATACCTGAAGGGGTTCAACAGAAGGAACAAGGAGGTTCTGTTCAAGTTAAGGGAGGAGGGGACTATGAGAGGCCATAGTCTAAAGTTGGCTGGGGGCGGTACAGAGAGAGGCGAGGGGGCATTATTTCATGGAGAGGGTGGTGGCACCCTGGAATGTACTGCTAGATGACCTGGTAAAAATGGTAACTGTGGGAGGTTTCAAGAAGGGTTGGGATAGGCACGGGGCAAGGTGCAGGGTTCAAGTTCAAGTTCAAAGTTAAAATTTTATTTTGACACATGTATATAAAAACAATTTTGTTACACATGGAATTTAAAAACATACTAAAAAGTACATCCTAGCACCTTTTATCATTTTACATACATTCAATCAGAACATCTTTAAGAGCAGTACAGGACAAAGCTGAGCTAGGTGTAAGACATCCATAGTTGTATACATAAAATAAGACCTCTCAATCTTATAATTCATATTATTCTTTCTTCCTGTGATTTTTTTTCCTTCTCTACATAATAAAAAACATGTTGTGCAAACTTTGCTAATGCATATATTACTGTCTCCTGCCCTGACTTAAATATACTCATAGTTTTAGCCCATGAATCTGTCCCCTTTATATACTTATTTATAGGCCCTATCCATTTTATCCTAGGGGAATCAAAAACTGGGCATTCAATGATCACCTGCGGAATTTCCCATTTGCAATTTTCATTACAATAACATGAAACCACTAGTGCAACTCTCCCTATCCTATAGTTATCTTCTGGATTTATCTGTTCCATTTGCAGTCGACTAAGCGCTTTTCTCTGATTTCTATTTTCACAAAAAAACAAATATGTTTCTGTTGAGAATGCATTTTTAATATTTCTGTAAGTTGTTCCTTCACTACTTTCATGTATTTTCCCCAAGTCTCGTGCGGCAACAACATCCAAAAGTCTCTGTATAGCCTGATTCTTAAACAGATACCTGCCCTGATCCGGTTGTAAGATATAATTATATTCAAGTTCCAGTTTCTTTAAAATAGAGTTTAAAGTAGTCAGCCATGTCACTGAGCCCTGATATTTCTCTTCACTTCCCTCTATTAAGCAATATTGAGCAAGATTAGATGTTTCATTATTTATAATTCTATACCAAAAATGTATTGCTTTTTTTCCTATCCTCGTTTTAATAGAATGCACACCAGTTTCTGCACTTATTATTGCTGTATGTGTATACATAGATGCACCCAGTACTTGTTTAAGGAACTTGTTTTGCAATGATTCCAGTACATTTGTCTCCCCCAGTACTTCCCATATTTCTGATGCATACAGCATCTGTGCATTGATCTTTACTTCCAAATATCTGACTTGTGCAACATACGAATTTTGTGCAAACGTGTTAGCAAACCTTGCAATTCCCTGCACCATTCTTATATTTTTTTTCCCTTATTTTTTGTATTTGTGTTTTCCAGCTCAAATTCTTCAAGAACCATAACCCCAAATAACTAAAGGTATTTACTTCCTGTAATTGTTTATCACCTATTAGCCACTTCTGTACTTTTGTATTTGGGTTCAGATTTATATTTCCACATTCAAAAACCATAATCTTTGTCTTCTGTATATTAAGCTCCAATTCAATCTTCCTCAGTGAACTAACTACTGAGGTTAAGGCTTTTTTTATCCCCAGCCGTGTTTGAGACATAGTGATTGCGTCATTCGCATACAACATCATTTTTATAAGTAGCTGCAATTTTCTAGGTGGGAAAGTGTCAATTGTTTGCAGTTCTTCTCTCACAGTTTCAATATATATCTTAAAGAGAATTGGTGCCAGCAAGCAACCTTGTCTTACCCCATACTCAATCTCCAGAGGTTCTGTACATGCCTCATCTTTACTATATCTTATTACCACTACCCTGTCTTTATGTAATAATTTAATCATTTTAAGTAGTTTTTTATCTATACCCTTCTTATCCAAAATTTCCCACATAATCTCCCTATTAACACTATCGAACGCTGCTTTAATATCTATAAATGCCACATATAATTTTCTTCCATTTTTCTTTACATATTTATTTACTATATGAATAAGTGTAAAAATAGGGTCTAAAGTCGATCTTTGCTTTCTAAACTCAGCCTGAAAAAGAGATACAATATTATTTTCTTCTACCCAGTGTGTTATAGCCTTACCAACAAAAGTCTAGAGAAAATTTTAGAAGTTATACTTAACAAGGTGATTGGTCTATAATTACCCGGATCTTCTATAGGTCCCCTTTTATGTATGGGGACAATCATGCCCACAGCCCAACTAGCTGAGATTTTTTCCATTCTCACCATGTAATTAAACATTGGGGCTAATATTTCTACCCACCATACCATATCTGATTGATACATCTCAGCTTCTATTTCATCCAGGCCTGGGGCTTTATTATCCTTTTGGTCCTTAATTACTGCCACCACTTCTCTTATTGTAAACTAATCCCAACTTTTGTTTACCGGGGTGTTTCCTTCATTATCAGCATTATTTCTCATAAACTCTGCAGGATTCTCAACTGTCCTATATATTGTTCTAAAATGATTGACCCAAACCTCTGGGGTAATATAGGCCTCTATATTTTTTCTAAGATTACCCGCAACATATGCCACTAAGTTCCAAAAAGACTTTTCCACTATTGATGTCTGGAGAGCAGGCCACAAATCACTGGAATATTTTAGTTTTTTTGTATTTATTGTCATCCCATATTCATAAAAGCTACCCTATCTTGCAGTTCTTTTGTATTTTTCATTTTTTTCCCCTGCTTCACCATTCTGGCCTTTGCACTAACACAATCTCTATTGAATCATTTAGCCCTTCCATTTTCTTTCAGATAACTCGTGACAGTCCTACTTTCCTTACCTACTTTTAGTTTATCCAAAATCATTTTTTCACATATTCCAAAGCATTCTTCTTCCCCTAACATGGGGCTCAGGTTTTCCGTTACTTGTCCGTTCTGCTCTTCACCATTTTTCTCTTTTTCCTGAAAATATTTGATGCTTCTCCTTTTTTGTTGTAGGAGAGACTTTTCTTGCATCAACATTTGAACTTTCCCTTTAGTCTCTTCTGTCAATCTTATTCTCTTCCTATTACACACTTGCATATATTCATTTACCATGGACCTCTTTTCCATGTCCTCTGTTCTTAATTTCCCTGTCAGTGACGAATCTGTTCTTAGAGTGAGAAGGAAGTGATCACTATCCCATATTTCCAAAATTTTCATTTTGGATATGAAAAAAAAAGGAATATGCATCAACTATAAAATAGTCCAGAATACTGACTCCCTTAATTCCCATATGGGTACACTTTCCCTCTCTGTCTCCTGCAGCTCTACCATTCAACATCCTCATATTAGTCATTTTTAACACATTTAACAAAAGCTGTCCTTGTTTATTAATTTTTAAATCCAGAGACGTCCTTATAGGGATTCCTAAGGCGTCATCCAAATTCCAATTATTACATGGATCCTCAGTTTGTGTCCCAGCTCTTGCATTCAAGTCTCCACCCATTATAATAGTAGTTCCTGGGTATCTTACTTGTAAATTTAATAACACTTCTTGCAAGATTTCCATTCTGTTAGTCATTTCCTTTCAATTTGTCCTTAGGGACCAAATACACATTCAAGATTACACAAATGGCCATCCCATCCCAGGATAGTACAACACCCAAAATGTTATGTATTTCATTCTTTACTATACATTTTGCTTCTATCCCTAAATCAGTTTTTACAAGGGTACATATCCTCCTAGAAGGCCTCCCATATCTGGAAGTTTTTTTGTGCATTAATCCCCCAGGTCTGGTATCCCTCAACATAATGCCCCACCTGATTAGATATCCAGGTTTCCTGTAAAAGGATAACTGCAAACTTAGAAATAAAATTCCACCAACTCATATCCTTCATTTTGTCCCCCAATCCCGCTATGTTCCAGAAGATTACTTCAAGATCTTTACTCTGGGGTTAGGGGGGCAATCTTTTTTCCCTTTCCAGTCAATTAAGAGTCACTTCCGGTTTCAATGGGTAATACCTATTTCCCCTTGTAATATTCATGGATGGGGTGCCCAAATCTATTACAGAACAATCAGCAGATGTCAATATCAAACAATTATTAATCCTCAGGCCTCTGATTTTCCTTCCTCTAATCATCCTGTCCTTAGGCCCCAATTGTCCACTATCCTGAAATGAATACTCTTTTTGTATTGGCTCCCAATAATTTATTATTCTTTTCTGTATTTGGAGTTTCCTAGTTGGCCTATACTCTATATCTATCCTAGATGTCTCGGTCTCTTCTTCTAATAGGTTCTTATTAATCTCTTGTCTTTTTCTATCTACACAGATAGTTGTTTCTGCTTTTACCCCTATTTTTTGAAAATCATATTTAGCATCCAGATTCAACTGTCTAACTCCAATCTTCTGCGTCACCATACAGATCCAGCCCTTCTCCTTTCTGGTCAAATATCTATACACTGAGACAATATCATTCTACCTAAATTGGTTTCCCATTAGGCCCTTACATATGTTATACACTGCTATCTTGACTGTAGTCAGATTTTCATTCTTTGTCCTTGGGATTCCCCTAAAGAAGACCATTTGATTTATTAAACCCATTCTTATGTTTCTTCTTTTAAACTTCCATCTTTATCTTTTGCCATTTGTTTTTTAACTTTTCACTACCGGTACTCTTTCTCAGGCTGTTATATTCATTGCCATCTACAATCTGTTCCTTTAGAAGTCTATCCCTTCCTTTTCCTTCATACTTATTACTTTCTATAGTCACAGGCTCCCCTGCTTGATGGGAGACCATTGTTGAAATAAGCATTCCATACTCCCCTTCCAAATATACTCTCCTATTCTCCTCTCTATTTTCCCCCTCTTTTTCACATTGTTTTTAACTTCTTCTTGTCATGGGATTCACCAGCCATCCTTTCCTTTTCCTTTATTAGTTGATTATTTATTTTTACTTTCTGTTTTCGTACTTTTAATTATTGTACACACTGTTGCATTTCCTGCTCTTCTTTCCTACTTACTTCTTCTGTTATATCTTTTATAGTTCTTCCCTTAGTCTCACTTTTCTTTACCTCTTCCTTTTTTTCCTTTCTTCCTGCCCTTCCACATTGTCTTTAATCAACTTACTCTTTAATACTGCCAAAATCTCCAGAAGTAAGCTATTTCCATATGCTATTTCTATTTTAAGTTCTTCAATCACTTTGCCATTTTCTCCTCTTATGTCCTGTGATGAAATGTTATGTCCCTCTATTATTTTTCCATAGGTTTTCATCACTTTTTCTCTTACAAAATTTCCTAAATGAAGTGACAAAGGCTTTTGCTCATATTCTTTTCCTTTAGTCTCCGACAAGTGTATAAGAATAGGTGGACATTTAGATGGAGGATCTAACACAATTCTATTCATATATGGAGTAAGAAACTCATCAAACTGATTCAAAAAGGAGCTTAGCATGGTCTCAGGTTTGGTCCTCTCCACTAGTCCACTCCCTGTCTCCCTTATTTCAGTTTCCTCCAAGGAGATCTTACTCCCCTCCCTTAATTAGTTCTCTTGACACTTCTGAACTGCTATTTTTGCTTCAGCCTTTAATTATACCTTTAAATCTCCTTGAGCTAAAGTTTCTGTTTTCTCCTCTTCTTTTTCTAATTCCCTTTATCTGTTGTAGCAATAGGTGATCAGAAGATAGTGTCTGCATTTTAATTGGGGGAAGAGGTTAAAGGTACTAGACTTGAACTCTGAATTTTTATTACTTCCCTCTTCCCTACTAAGTCAATCTGATTTCCCAGGGCCAATAAATAACTAGCTATTTTTTTCTCCTTGATATTCCTACTATTCCTTTTCTTATTTTGTTCTTCTTGCTTTTTTATTTATGGGGCTGTTAGTTCTTATTTTTGTTATTTTTTTCCCTCTTTCACTTTTAAACTGTCTTGTCATCATTCTACTAGCACTTTTCAAATTTTACTCTCAAAATGGCCACAGAATACCACAGAGGTCAATTCAAATAACAAATATCCAACACTCTCACAGTTAGTAATCACACAACCATTTCCCTTTATAAATCCACCCTCCTTTGCAGTCACTTTTCAAAGTTGTTAACACTGCACAATTAAGTCCCACACGATATTTCATATGCAGTTCTTATTCTCCAATATGCTTTTCCACTCTCCTCCTTAGACCTTTAGATATAAGTCCTACTTCTTTTTTAAAATACTCCAGAAGTTTTTACTGATCACAAATTAAGTACAAGTTGACTTTAAATGTTTTTCCCAAGTAAAATTTGCACTCTTCTGGACCTTCTATCTTTATAGTCCTTCACAGGCCAATGTCCCAAACCTTGATTCCCACCAGCATAAGCTCCAGTCAGCCTCTTATGCCCCATAAGCCTTATGTGGTTCTTCACACCCACCCTGTATGTAGACCCAGAGTGGCACTGCAAATGGAAACAAAAAAAAAAATAGTGGAGATAAAAATTCCAACCACTATACACTTGTTTATTTTGCATGGAGGAGCTAACTCAAAAAACATTTCTTGTTGAATATTTTCCGCTTAATTAACAGGCCCCCCTCCATCTAAAACATTAGCTATATTAGCTACAAATGTCTACAAATATAACACAGAATTCTAATAAAGTGCAGCTTACTTGTCTAGGTGTTCCTATAATATTTCTTATTACCCCCAGCTGGGATCCTCAGCAAACCAAGTCACAGCTAGGCTATTTGGAGAAAGGAAGTAAACAGTACTCCAGTTTAAATTTTCAAGAACACTCCTTTTCAAATAAGTCGAGCGGCACCATTCAAATTAAAACAACTAACTTGAGCAGAGATGATCAATATAACTTATTCACAGAAAGCCACACCATTTAGATACATAGGCTAAAATGTATCTGAAAATCAGCCGAATTCCAGATGACACTCCTTACAACCTGCACAGTATCTAAATGTACTTTCAGGTTTGGCCTCTGACGTCAGATTACAGGTCTATGCTTAAATAAGGTACACTTGACACATGATCTCTACTTTGGCACCAATTATTTAAAATCAACCCCCTCTAAAAAAATACTAAAAATACTACAAATATTCATTAAATTGGATATCTTACACTCTTCACTCTGCACTTGCTTCTATTATAAATAAATTATATTGAAAATCACTTCCATGTGCTCCGTATGTTCCATATACTCCAGGGACCCCAAAAATACTTAAAAAAAAAAAATTTAACACGTCCCCAAACTTCCTTTTTTTCTGCAAAATCCAAGAGACTACACAGTTTTAGTCTGCTCCCAGTTTTTGTAGAAAGATGTCCTCTTGGTTGAGACACCCTCTCTCTCTTCTCTACCAAGTCCATCAGAAAAGCCTCTGCCCTGCTTTGTCCAGTCCCTAGGCTTCAGGCTTCAGACCTCAGGCTTCAGGACTTCAGGGCTTCAGGGCTTCGGGCTCTCTGGCTTCTCCATCTCACCTCTACCAACTCCACCAACAAAACATGTCTCAAGGTGGTCTGAAATGGACCTGAAACAGAGCAAAAAAATAATAGGAGAAGAGCTGCACACTGGAGACCACAGCAAACTTCACATATGTCAGAGACACATGGTAGGCAACAATGGCTTACCTTTTCTAAAATAAATACAAGCACTGTCTCCTAAGCTGCAGGGTCCCAGTCCTGTTTGTACTGTCCTTTTCCCGAAATGCTGAACTCAATTCTATATCCTGCTCTTAGGTTGTAAAAGGAAACTACAAATTCGCTTAAAATTCCACCAACAAATAATGTTATTCCTGAGGAAAACAAACTGAATGTAAGCAGAATGGGATGTTGTTTGCAGTGAGGTCCCCATTTGAGATGCCAAAAAGAATAAATGGTTTTGGGGTACCAGGTCGAGTCCCTCCAACTCTTTATATTTCTTTTTCATCTTTTATTCCTCCTTTTTAATTATTAATTATTAACTTAGCACCATTGATTAGCTGCTTTATCATTCTTGACATTAGTCTAAAAATAAAAATTAAGATTTTTATAGTCATTTCATTGAATTAGAAATGCTCTACTGAGCGTTTTAAATTTGAAAAAATATGCTAGTCTATTTGTTTTTATAAAGATTTTTTGTAGAGTCTGTTTAATGATTGTGATTAATAAGTGTCCACCCTTAGCTCATTGCTATTAATGTATTATGAGTATTTAAATGGGGTACCTTTCCTTCAGCCACTCTCCCTGAGGAAGACCTGCATTTTGAGTCGAAGCACTGGGGTAATGCTGCCTGTTGAATGTTTGTTGTGCTGGATGTTGTGCCTAGTTGCAATACGCACTGAATAAATTCAATTATTTTGCATGAAGATTCTGTGTGCTGCTCTCTCTCTCTCTCTCTCTCTCTCTGTGGATTTGGTATGTTTTGAGACAGGCCGTCTCTTTGAGCGAGCACCAACCCTGTTGCTCTTTGATCACACACTAACTTCTTGGAACTTATAGTTCAATATCCTCCTTGAACATTTTTGAAAGATTTCCCATTGAAAGACAAGGTCAAATGCCTTGCTAAAGTCCAGAAATACATCTCATGGTATACTTGTATCTAGGGAAGCACTTATATTTCCATAGAAGCAGAGTAAGTTAGTGGTACAGGATCTCCCTTTCTTAAAGCCGTGTTGAGTATTGTCTAAGTCCTGTATCTAGCTGTCAAAAAAGATGTTGTTCATTCTTTCTAATATTTTTTCTGGGACAGAAGTAAAGCTTATATGTCTATAATTTCCAACTAAATGTTTACTGCCCATCTTATGAACTGGTGTTATGTTTACAGTTTTCTGAAAAAGATGATATGCTTCCTGTAAGTAAGGAATCCTAAAAAAATATTGCACAGTGGTTTGCTAATATAGTTCAACATGCTATTTAAAGGGACACTGTCAACCTAGTTTTCATTATTTTATTTTTAGGTAAAAACCCACATTTTATGATTGCTTACTTCCTCTAAAATTCATTGATGGTGCTGGTTGTTTTATCTGCCTCCTAGCTTACTAGAACCAAAATGTATGGTAATGTATAGCTATGCCCAGCTTTGTTTTGCTTCAAATCACTGAACTACTCTTAGTGCACACTTCCTGAACATTAGAAACACCCTCTAACAGTGCAGCCACTCATGATACAACAGTCTCCTCTACTCATACTGCAAAATCAGTGGCTAGTATGTGTTGTGGGTGTTCCTGAGTCCAGGAAATATGCAGTGGGAGCTGGTCAAGAAATGTAAACAAACATGTTTTGGTGTGGTAACACTAGTATGGTGGGCAGTCAGTTTTTCACCTTTTAAAAGAAAACAGGAATCAGAATCAACTGCATCAACTGTCTCTGTAGAATGTGAGCAATCATAAAATGTATTTTTTAAACTAGGGAAACTTTGAGGCCCAAGGGGGTTGACAGTGTCCCTTTAACATACCGCCTGAAATGGTATCAGTTCTAGGGGAGGACTGTGTTTTTATTTGTGATATTTTTTCTATAACTAATTCCTGCCTTATCAGAGGAGTCATGAATTTGCATGTTACTGGAATGCATGGCTCTTTTATTTTGGGGGCATGCATAGAACTAAAGTAGTTATTAAAGAAATTAGCCATATCGGTAGGTTTTGCAATTACCCTATCATTTTCCTTTAGTGGGCCTACAGTGTACTCTGTTTTTTTTATAGAGAGTTTATGTAGCCATAGAATTGTTTTTGATTACATTTGTTGGCATTTTTGGCAACATTGGACTCCATCCTCATTGTAGCGTTCCATATGGCTGTTTTACATCTGCATTCAATTTCCTTGTAATTAGTCCAATTGCTTTCTATGCTTTTTTTTGTAATTTACATATGCCCTCATTTTTACATTCACCATGCATGCATAGCAAACATTTTAATAGGAGAGTGCCTTTTGACGGGTGTGACACTGTCAGTGCAATGCAGAGTGGTCTGCAGAGGGCTTGTCAGTGTCACACCAGTCATCAACTATGCTGGTCATGACAGTGTTCTGGCTTGCTGGATGGAAACTTCAAGTATTTCAAAGGAAAGAGCTAACCCAAACATAGGTCAGCTCTTTCCTTTGATCTACGCCTCCCAGCAAGCACAACTTATAGGTCATGATCAGTGTTGCTGCTATAACTCTATTCAACTTGAAGGATGAACGTACTTTATCTTCACCTTCGGTATTTAAAATTTACTAATTATGATGGCTGAAGCTCTGGTAAAAGATCAGCTCTAAAAAAAGAATATGAGGCTCCAGGAAAAAGGGAAAAAAGACAAAGATTAGAAGGACCTTAGCTTCTCTCCCACAGATTTCTCCAGTCCTGATAAACATGACAGACCAGCTTCCGTGCACAAATTCCTAACTGATGTAGCATCAGGGGGCACCAGGGAGTGAGGTAACAGTTGAGGCAGGTACCAGTGGTCCTTGCACTAATACAAGACAAACTGGGAGAAGTCTGCAAATGGACCCAATAGTAAAACCAAATATGGATGAGAAAGGCAGCACAAACTCTGATCTTTCAGGTACCTCTACTAGTGCTGTGTGAAACTGACATATTTTGCCAGTGAAAAAGTTCATGAAATTCATGCATTTCATGAAATATTTCACTGGGCATGTCAGTTTCACCTATGACATCTTTCCATCCCATGTCCTGAAATAGCTCCTGCCTAACCCTCCTCAGGTTACAGAGCCACTACCCCACTCCCTGGCTGAAAGAGGAGCAGTGTGTTCTGTCAGGAGAATAATGTGCATTTGGGGGGGTCTCCCATGTCTAACTTAAACCCCTGATGGACAGTACAAAATATCATCCTCATCGGCAGTCCACAGAGCTCAGTGTGTGACCTTGAGAAAGACATCCCAGCTCAGAGAACAAGTAGCCACAGGACTACTCCGACAATGAGATGTTGTGCTGTAAGTTTAGTGCTGCTGTCAAGTGATAGCTGCTCATTTAGAATGGCATCATTTCAAAAATTAAAATGTATACAATGTATTTCTGATGTTTCCATCTTTATTGTTATTTTTTCCTCAGCCTGTAATTAAGATTTCATAATTGATTTCAATGGCACAGTTCCAAATATAGCTTTCTTCTATTCTTATCTTACTCATTTTGATGTTCTGACCTTGAGAGCCATGTTTCACTCATTGTTATCAGTCATGTAAAAGAATAAGTTTAGAACACAGCCATACTAAAGAACTGCAAAAAAAAGCTGTATGTATAGTACATAGTTTCTGCACCTACAGGACAACAATAATGCTACCTGTATAGAGCAGCGTTCTTATTTTAAGCAAAAATATGTTGCAATAAAACATAAATTGTACAAAGCAGCAGAACGTGTTGAGCACCAAAATCACCAAATTAAATATTATACAAGCATCAGCATACATCAGCCTTCAAGTCCCAGTCTTCATAGTGAGTCCTTAAATATCCTCTAGTCAGAGTCGGGATAATGTCCTTTTACCAAGACTCCTGAATATGGAAGAAATTAAAAAAAAAACAAAGTCACAAATGGGTAGTAATGACACAGAACTGCATTACCTTGCTGTTAGGAATATTACCAAGGCTGGACGAATAATAGTAATAGTCTAATGCAATTCTGAATGACCAAACATTGGGTACTAAATAACATCAGCCTGAATTATTACAAACATTTGAAGCGCCATACCCTTTCAAATGTATTACAAGAGTATAGAAAGAACAAAAATTGACAGAGGGTGCAAATGAGCAGGTTCTCCAAACTGAGTATTACATGACAGCAGAGAAAAGCTCAAGTCCTGATGCCAAGCCATATAAAAAGTATTATAGCAACATATAGACAAAATCATAATAAAGGTCCCTTCTCCGAGATTCACAAGTAAATGAGGAAAGTAGATGACATACTAATGATAAATAGTTATATTGCAGTTTGTATTGCATGATCCGTAAATACATTGAAGAGGTTGTCTGAATAATGATAGTAGCTTGGTGTCGTTCTGAATTAGCTGATATCAATTTCAAGGCAGAACCATGTTGTAAGTGACTCAAGTACCTGACTCTCCAGCCCCTTTCAGATTTATTTGGCAGTTTAGCAGCATGGGAGCTCTTGTTCGATAGGGCTTTATTACATTTTTTTGGGGGGGTTCTAGACTTTTTTGTCGAGAATTCACCACCACTTCAGCCCACAAAATATCCACAGATGATGGGGAATAAAATTGGGAGGTGACGATGGAGGGGATGGGTCCTTTGTATTTAAGGACTGTTCTTGCTGGGATGCATTTGGAGTTGGAGAACTGGCACAATGAACACCAGATAGAAACCAGACTTATACTCTATCTATAAGACACATCAGTCTCAAATGTGGTCCCAATGAACACAAAGAAATAAATTTCACTTGCCTAAGTACAAATTTGAAATGAGCACATACAACTCTATTGCCATTTCTATAGATATGAGGATCACATTATTGACAGATTGGCATCATTACTGGGAGAAACCTTGGACCCTATCCCACTGTTTTTGAATACCTGATATCTCCCCCCACAAATTAAAGGTGATTGTTATTAAATACACCCTCATTTACACAGGTTAGAAGTCAATTGCAATTTAAACATGCTAAACTGCACCGTCAGGCCACATGTGAATTTGGTTAGAGAACCACAGGCACATCACCCTTGTTCCATAAATTTAGGCACCCACAATATGCTCGGATTTACCTGAGCATACTGTCTACTACTTAGATGTGGCTCTGGTGCAGTACCTGGTCCTGTGACCAGACTTGGATAGAATCATTCAATTTTAATTCAGTTTAATAAATGCCAAAAAGGCACAAGGATCATTCCCCATAAGGTTCGGCTATTAATGACTAGAATCTCTTTTACCACTGATCTCAGGTGGTTACGAGCTATTCAACATACTTTCCTTGCTCCCATCCTAATAGTAGCATGGTAACAGGTCTGGTGAACCTGTGTTCACTCTAATGTGAACAACATTAGGGCATATGAAAAAAGGATCTAAAGCTGCAGCATCTGAAATGACTTGTTAAAAATGTACTACTAACCACAGAGGGGTTACTAAACTGTTAGATGATGCATGCATCCAAGATATACAGTACACTATCATGACCCGGCATGATCTCCAATAAGCTTTCAGCAACTAATATACAGTGAAAGAGCCAAAACTATAAACTACCATTTTCTTTGTATGTGAACAAGGTGATATAATGCATGTGAAAGCTAAAATGTCAAGTGAAAATACAGGGATTAGGAACAAAGGAAACCAGAGAGTGCCAACATCTTTAAGTACTTAGCAAATGAGCATCAATGAAGAGAGGGATAGGGACATAGGTCTTACAACCTGTACCACATACCACCTTACAAAGGTGCATAAAACTTCCAAGAAAAGTTTAAATACCTGATGGAAAAAATCAGGTGAAAATCAAATTTAAACATTAACAGCAATACACATCAGACAAGGTTATATTTCGAGTCTGCTTGTTAGCTGGAATATCTTGCTTAACTTACATAGTTTCAAACAAAAAATGAACTGTTTGTTATGATTATAACTCTTTACAGTAGCTTCAAATATAAAATTCTGCTTTTTCATATACAGGCATGGTAACTGGAGAAGAGCTATATCCCTCTCCCTCTTTTTAAGTTTGTGCATGCACGGCAAACTTCTTGGGATAGTGACTTTTGAGGGGTGTGACACTGTCTGTGCAATGCAGAGTGCTCTGCAAGGGGCTCAACAGTATTACACCAATCATCATCCAGGCTGATCGTGCTGCTGTTTTGCATGAAGTGGTCTGCACTTGAAAAGAAAAAGCTGCAACAATCATGTGGTGGCTTTTTCTTTTCATCTGCAGGACACAACGCAACAAGCATCTGTTTGCTTCGCGATCAACCTGGCTAATGTCTCTGACCCCCTCATCATCCTACTGGTCCCTTCCTGGAAGGTGGGAGGCGCTTTCCTCCCCAGCCTCCTCCACTCCCCACTGACTCCTTTTGCTCTTCTCCCACCCGTGCGGAGTAGGCCACAGCCTAAACTCCGTATGGGCTGGGGCTATATAGTGCTCGAAGGCACTTTCACTTTAAGCACACTGGCACTAGTGGACCCCCCACCTGCCAATATCGGGGTGCTCAATCCCTGTGTCAGCATGTATCCCCCCTCCCCTTTTAATGTGGCACACTGTAAACTCACCCCAGTGTGCCAAAAAACTACCTCTGATGTTTCTGACACCAGGATGCCCACTCCCGGTGTCAGATGCACCCCCCACACCCTTATATTTTCAGCTGACCTCAGGGTGCCCAATCCCTAGATTGGCACTGATTCCTCCCCAGTACTCTGGCACACTGGAAGCCCACCCAGTGTGCCAAAATCCATGTTATTAAATATTTTACCTGTTAAAAAAAATAGTCCCAGGAAGTCATTTTTTTAAAAAACCTGAAAAAAAAGAAAACGGTCCCTCATCGTTCCCACCGGCACCCCTCCCCCAACCCGCACCTCCTCTTTGCACCCCACCTCCCCACATGCCCCTTACTGATACTTACCTCCGGAAGTCAGGAACAGCAATCTTCTGTGGACCGGGAACACATCTGCACCCTTCAAATGCCGACTGCA
The DNA here is from genome assembly GCA_016271365.2 of Neoceratodus forsteri. Classification (NCBI taxonomy): domain Eukaryota; kingdom Metazoa; phylum Chordata; order Ceratodontiformes; family Ceratodontidae; genus Neoceratodus; species Neoceratodus forsteri. Next base: position 400,627,847 of record CM057456.1, read on the forward strand.
AAATCATGGTAAGCCCTATAATGGCAATCAATGGGGGGTTTCAATTTATGTTGATATCTCCACCACTTTTTGAAGTTTTGGTCCCAAATTTTCAGCATGGGGTTCTTGGGATCCCACCTCATGAACACTGTCACTGTCATTTCATTTCTCGGTCACAAAAGGATATTTCATGGTTGCTATGTGGAATCACCTTTTGGGACTAATTAATGAAATGACAGTGCCACTGTTCATGGGGTGGAGTCCCAAAAAGCCCTTGTTGCAAATTTGGTGAAAAAACTCCCCAAAATGACTTTGTTATGCGTGTCCATTGTGCAGTTTCTACAGACGCCCATAACTTCACCAATTTTTAATATTTTCACTCCAAATTTCCAACATTGCCATTTTTTCATACCCCTCTTATGAACAGTACAGCTGTCATTTTTGCATCCTTCCTGAAATGTGTTTTTTTGTTGCACCTGTGGTGCAGAATAGCATGGTCACTGTGTGGAATCCACTTTTGTGACACACTAATAAAATCCCAGTGCCACTATTCATGAGGGGAGGTCCCAAAAAGGCCATGCAAAAAATTTGGTGAAAACATTCCAAACAATGACTGCGTTACGAGCATGCATTGTACAGTTTCTACGCACACTTGTAACTTTGCCACTTTTTCATATTTTCACTCCAGATTATCAACATTGCCATTTCTTCATACCTTCTCATGAATGGTATAGCTGTCATTTTTCACATCCTGTCCAAAATGTGTTTTCACCCCTGTGGCACTGAATGGTGCACTCACAGTGTGAAATCACCTTTTGGGATTGAGTAACGAAATCATACTGCCACTGTTCATGAGGTGGGGTCACAAAAAGCCCATTCTGAAAATTTGGAGCAAGAATACCAACAAATGCCTGGGACATTAGGGTTTTCAACCATGATGCCCATCCTGTACAGACTGACAGGCATCGGGGGTATGACCTGGAGTCATCAGCCATAATGCCCACCCCATTCCACCCCAACCCCCACCCTGCAGCCACTGACAGGCATCAAGGTGTGCCATGGGGTCTTCGGCACTAACGTTCACCCCATTCTCCTATACTGCACCCATCTCGGCTTATTTCCTTATGGAATGGAGTGAGCGTAGGGGTCGAAGACCTCAAGGCACACTGCAACACCGGTCAGTGTCTGCAGGGTGGGGTGAGGTGGAATGGCTTGAGTGTTATGGCCGATGACCCAAAGGCACACCCCCAACGCCTGTCCATCTCTGAAGGGTGGGGTTGGGGTTTGGCATTACTTCAATACTTCACTGCCACTCCTATTATGCATCTCTCAAACACTCTGCATTGACAAATGTTTGTTTTTCTAATGAAGTGAACCAGTGCTAGAAGAACATAAGAAATCTGTGTTGAGAGTCATGTCTTAAAATGCAAGGCAAAGGAATATACACAGAAAAATATGGGAGGTATGTACAACAGCAATACCAACAGCGAACTTTCGGCATTGACAAATGCTTTTTATAGATTGCTAAGGCAAAATGTAAAGTGATGGTGAATAAATACACCCTCCTTAAAACCTATTGAAAGCCAATCTCAATTTAAATGTGCTGAAATGCACTATTAACCCAAATATGAATTTACCTAACGAGGCATAGTCACATAAACATTGTCCCGATGGTTTATTTTGTTTTGTTTTTTTGAACAAGATGCTTGAATTAACCTGAGCGTGGTGTGTACTGGCTACTCCTAAGCCATCACTCTGATATACTCTCTGTCGCATGATCAGACTTAGACTTAGATTGAAACATATATAATTGTATTTAGAATTCATTGAGCATACAAAATAAAAATCGCAAAAGACTATTTCCCCATAGGATTCAGCGCATGAAAAACATCTTTTTAATGTTCCTGCTGACCATATGTGCTTATGATTCTGTGGAATTTGGGGCATATAATAAAATAAAGCTCTTAAAACTACAGTCTAAGGGACAAATATGTGCATATGGGGACATGATAATATATGAAATGTCTAAAATGGGCAAAATACAGGAATTTGGGACAAAGGAAAAAGGATCCTATTTGTATTCTTCATTGGGCACAAGTCTGACTAGAGGTCAGTAATGAAAAATAAAAGTCAGACATAGTGTTGTAGCGAAATTTGGTGAAATTCCGCCACTTACGGGTGAAATTCCATATTTCACCCATGAAATGTGGAATTTCGCTTGTATAATTTCACATTTTGCACCTGTGAAATTCATGGGTGAAATGCGTGAATTTTGTGAAACATTTTGAATGGTGAAATTTATGATTTCACCAGAATTTTGCTTGCGAAATTAAATTTTGCTGCAGCACTAACCTCTATACAGCCTACAACACCTATACCGATTTTACATGAAATAAAGATTATTCAGAGTTTTTAATCGGTAAATACATCATTTATGCTTCTTGTAAGAATGCTCTATTTATCAACAGAGTGTGCTATTTGTGAATGCTGGATGCCTGTCTTCGGGACAACCTCACCAGCGTGCTGGTCCACAGGGGTGTATGCGAACTAGCTGACACATGTGGGCATCCAATTCGATATCTGCCCTGGCAGTGGACCGGATTCCCAGCTCTGAGTGAGGCAGGAGAGTGTGGGACATGATGGGTCCTGGTAACTAAATAATCACTGGAAGAGTTCCCCAATGGTTGTTCCCAGCCCTCTGTACATGTCTAGGGGGGAGAGGGGGCTAGGCCAGCATGGCAGGGAAGGGGGTTGCTTGACCTACTGTAGTCGGTGGGTGTGTGTGTGACAAAGCGGGTGCACCGTGGTTATGGTAGGGTCCAATGTTGGGGATGTTATTAGAACTGAATGCTTCAGAAAGTCTGCTTATGGCAACACCTTATTGTCAGCACAGAGTGTCCACCCACAACATTTGAAGCATGTTGTGCCCTACAGTCAATGTGTTACATTCCATAGAAACTGTTCTACACCTTCAGCTTTTGATCTTTAAGTTGCAGAATTAAAACAACACATTTTGACCTGGGACTATGGCATACAAGTGGTGGATGAGGCACTACATAAGGCAAGATGATTGAACAAAGAAAGCCTATTACAACCACAAAACTAAAAAAAAAAAAAAAGGTTCCAAACTTGATATAATTGCTTTTGCAACAGAATACAGTCTTTTATCATCTTCTATATCCTCTGTTATCATAATGAGTACTTTGGCAAGGGAAGACACAATAAAAGAACTCTCAGAGTCATGCCCTCTCATATCATTACAGAAAGGACAAGAATCTGGGGATATGCCCACACATAGTGTGTTTGCTTCCACAGAACCTGTAGCCATGCTTAAACTGGCCTCCCCCTTGTCCAATGAGGAGCACTTCATGTGGTCGCTGCAGTGCCTCTAGATACTGCACTAAAGGGAATGTGTTCACTTCCTTCATTGAATCTAGGCAGGTATTTATTAAACAATTCATAAATTGTTCCACCTCTTACATGGTTTATGTTATCACTTATACTTGTCCCAAGACTTCTGGGGAATGCATCATACACTGCTTGAGATGTAGGATAACTGAACATATGGAATCCATCATCACTGCAGCTCCAAATACTCCTCTAGGTACACATTTTGCTACGTATCACTAGAGTAGTCTGCAGTACTTCGGATTCACTCAGATCAAACACATGCAGCATCCACAGTGTGGAGGCGACATAATTAAAACCCTTTTACAAAGGGAACTGTATTAAATGTCATATATTATAGGGGTGAAGTAATGCCTCTACAGTTAGAGTTGAATAGTGTGCTCAGTGTTAAACCCCTAACTTTGCACTTTATTAACTTTGGCAGTGTTTGTCAAAATAGCCCAAACAATTGCATTTTCCATTGACATACCATGTTGTAAAAACATGAAGAGTTTCATAATGGCACCTCTTGCAGTTTCATAGATCTGGATACTCCTTATTTTGTGAAAGTTTCCATTTTTCCCTATACTTAACATGGAGTTTTTTGCATTCTTTTGCTATTGTGTACAGGCTACATTTATTTTAGTTATTTATTTCTTTAGATTTTGTTTACCGGGTAAGTGTGCTATGCAGTGACCTGCCTATTTTCAGTCACAACCTGGGAAAGTACATTACTGGTGGAATTGCAGATAACAGTATAGATAAGTCGCAAAACAATTGGAATACATAGCAATAAGTGATTGCAGAGACAGTAACGAGATAGACACAAGATACGTTATAGCAGGCATTGCTAACTGAAGACTCTTTTAATGATAGGCAATGATTACATAATACAGTCTAACAACTGAACTCATATGGGGATGGCGATCGGAGGGTAGGGGTGCCATTAGGCACTAGGGAAGGACAACATTCATACCGGGATGGCAATCATAGGGTGGGGTGCCACTAGACATCTATTGAGATTTTTTTGTGATAAATACTCAATAAAAGGAGAGTTTAACTTAAAGTGTAGTGACATCAGTTTGTTTGGTCACTGCTAGAGATGTGCAAAATTGGAAAATTTCATTCTGTGAAATATTTAGGGAAATTTGCACATTTCGCGAGATATTTTGTGTGAGCGAAATGCAAAATTCCGCCAGCAAATTTGGAATTTCTCCCATGAAATTCGGCATTTCACTGGTGAAATTTTGTATTTCACCAGCAGAATTTCACATTTCACACCCGCAAAATATTATGCGAAATGCTAAAATTTTGTGAAATATTTTGCGTGGTGAAATTCTCGATTTGGCCAGAATTTTGCTGGTGAAATTAAATTTTGTTGCATCTTTAGTCACTGCTGCTTCTATGTTGCAAGTTAAACTCTCTTCTTATTGTGTATTTATGACAAATAAAACATTTGATACGTTTTACATGCCAGCATGGTTGCTACATACTAGTGATGTAGAGTGAAGCCTCGATCATTTTGCTTTTAGTTAATTTATTTTTTTGTTTACTGGGTAGGTGCACCAGACAGTACAATGCCTATTTTTAGGCACAACCCAGGAAAAATCCAGTACAAACATAAAACAAAAATAAAATAATTGAAAAAGTTAACAATAAGTACAATTGCACAAATATTAAACAGTAGCTAGCTAAACAACTTAGCAGTGCAAAACAACTAAGCACAACATAAATACAATGAATGTGGCAGATGGGCAGTTACATGAACAGTATTGTGCAGCATGTTCTGGAGCCCCTATCAGTGGAACATATGAATTTATGTATCTCTCTCCAGAAATGTAGATGTAATAGTGCCTAAAATTAGATGGAAGTGGGATTTTGCTTTCTAGTCTCTGCTATCCCCACCTTGAGTTTGAGCATTTCAGCTATGTGATATTAGTCTGATACCACTAGCCCAGACTGGATGCCCTGGGGTATGACACAAGGCCAGGTCTTACACATGGCACTGCCAACACACTACTGAGTCAGTGCCTCCCAGTGTTGATCAATCAATGCTAGGAGGAGTTATGGAGCAACAGGAGGAACTGTATTTGCTAAGTGGCAAAAAAGGGCATCAAATCATTTTGCTGTTTTTTAAGTAATAATGTTTTTCTGACAAAAAACATCAATACATCATTTTTTTTTATTTTATTTCAATCCTGAATTGAGATGGGTGGTTTTGAAGTTTATTAAAGTTCCTGCTCTCTTTGACTGCCAACCATAAAAAAATGTAAACATCTTGATAGGTTGTTGTGCAGTTTATCATCAGAATTGCATGCTCACTCCATCCTAACACATCCACAGTATGAATCTAATCTATACAGTCAAAAAGTAACCACATCCAAAAAAATAAAAAAAAAATACTAGTGGCAGCGATCATTTTTTTTCCTTTTTTCTCTCAATACTTTTTACCTCCCAGACCCCCTCCGACCAGGACCTCCTTTGGTCTCCACCAGTACCCATCCATGAAGATACTTCTGGCCTGTTTCTTCAGGACCCTGGAGACCAGCACCACACTACTGTGTTGCTGCCCACCTTCACCCAGATTACCCCACCCAGATAAGAGTCTGTCCTCTACTCCATGGCAGCATTGCTCATGCAATCCAGGCACCAAGGACAGAGGTCTCCCTGGGCCCTCCCAAAGGGAAGGAGGAAGGCAGGAGTCCGAGATGGACAAGACATCACCTGCACAATCTGTGGCCATTTTGCCCCTCCTAAGTCCCTCCCACTGAGAGTGTTCCTGCATCAGGTGCCAGCACACCTGTCATATCAATGCATATGCTCTTCCCCATCATGCATAGTCTGAAACCTCTCAACTGCACTGACACCTAGGTAACCCATATGGCAGTACTACAGTGACTTGCATTACTCAGTCCTCCTACTTTAGCTTCCCTCTGGCGATCCAGGATTAGGGCACAAACCCGAATCATCAGCATCACAAATAGTAACCCTGCCACTGTGTCGACAGGCCAACTGTGGTGTCCATTTTTATCAACTTGATTTAGTAGTTACAAATTAGTAATAAACACTGTTTTAAAAATACATGTGGGAATTAAAACTACAATAACAGTCTGAAATTCATTGTTTCTATAAACTGTTGAGATTTTTAGGAGACTTACAAATACTGAAAATTAGTAGTACATTTGCACCACATATTTATTCATCTCTCCTTATGAATGGGGAGGGCAGATATGATAGACCTAGAGTTCCTTCAAACCTTATGTTACTGTTTTTCTATATTACCATTCTGCTTTAATTCTAAGTGATTTAGAATTTTTTGCATAAAAATGATAGCTGGCTTCACTAGGACTCAACCCTGATAACACTCCACAAACATTCGAGTTTCAGGACATTCCATTCCTTATTAATAAAGACAGTTGATTCAAAATATGCTCTTTACTCCTTTGACTTTGTCCCTGATGTTTACAACTGCCCTGAAGTCATACGCCTCTGCTTGCAAAAGACTTATTTCCATAGCAACAGGCTTTGATGACATAATCAGAGAATTATAACATCAAGGCAGGAATAAACATATAGAATAACTAACTGCCACTCATTGAGAAGGAGCAGATTCTCAATGCCAAGTTAGTTTGGTGGCACTAGGGGTACCACAGTGAAACCTGAGTGCCTTCCTGATGTCATCGGACTAACAAGGCACTGAGAAATCTAGTGAGTTCTCAATGAAGGGAGGTTTTGTTATTTTTTATGTTTGCTGTGCAAGCACACACGGTGAACATTTTGTTTGGAGAGTGGCTTTAGAGGGGTGTGACACTGTCAGTCAAATGCAGAGTGGTCTGCAAGGGGCTTGTCAGTGTCACACCAATTATCAGCCAGACTGATCATGACAGTATTCTGGCTTGCTGGGTGGAAACTTTGTGTATTTCAGAGCAATGAGCTGACCCAATCAGATTGTCTCTTTCCTGTGATCTACACAACCCAGCAAGCACAGCTGATCTGCCATGATCAGCCTGCTGAGGAATTATACCCTGAAACAAAGAAAAACATCCATCGATGCCAGTTGCTGGCACTCCCATAACTGTCACCCCACCTGACTCTCCCTCTCAACTCTCACCACCCTACACTTTCCCCACAAACATTACACTAACAGTGGTGGTGCCCAATCCCTCAGTGTTGCCACTTGAAATAAAGAAAACTGTTCCTCATATTTTTTTATATATATTATACTGGTGCAGTCACACAAGTATAGTTAGTGTTCAGCAGTTACTGTACTTCTATATTAAACCTGAACATTTGCACTTTAATACATTCGCAAGTATTCAAGCAATTTGCATGAAATTTTGCATGCACCATCAATGACCACAGATTTTTTTATGTGGCAAGTTTTGTTTTGGTCAGATGTGTGGGTGCAGGAATATGGGAGGAGGGTTCAAAAATGTGAAATTCACCATTATTGTTAAAAAATGCTTGTCATGTCACTGCATGAAAATGATGTGGAATTTTGGTCTGACATTTTTAGAGTATATAGGTCTTGGGTCACAGTGATGGCTTTAGAAGGTTTGGTGAACAAAACATAAATCCATTCAAAAATTATTACATTTCAGAACTTCCCATTATTCCCTATAGGACTCAATAGATGTCCAAATCGACAAAGGATTCTTTATCACAAATGTGAAATCTTTTGCTGCAAATGCAGAACGCTTTGCCATACTGCCACCGTCTTGTTTTAAGTTAGCATGGCAAAAAACTTAAAAAACTCAAAAAATACCTGGACTTGGAATGTGGCAACAGTTGTCTTTATCTAATTAGGGACCACAGACCTCAATTTTGGGGTCAGTTTTTCAATCTTGTGCCTAGAAATGTTTTTTTTAAAGTGGCTAAATCCTTTGTCCCAAATCGTGAAAAACACATTTTGCGAAAAAGAAACCTTTTTTCACAATTTGTGGAAAATGACTCATCCTTTGCCGCAAATTGCAATAAAGGAAGCACAAAAAGGGATCCTATTTCACAATTTGAGAGAGAGGATTTTTAGACAGCATTTTCTTTGTCACTTCATAGTTAACTAACAGTTTGGGAATTTAGACTGAAATTTTCAGGGTACAAAGGGCTTTGCCCTCAGATGTGCCTTTTACTGATTTGGTGAAAAAAAAAAACTACTTTGCTCTGGAGTTCTGTAGGTTTAAATTTTGCTTCATTTCCCATAAGATAACATTGTAATGTGAGGTTTAGACAGTTGTTTGTTTGTCACTATGCTGTGAAGAAACAGTTTTCAATTTTGCTCTGAAATGTTCAGGGTATAAAACCTTATGCCACTGATGTGCCTTTTGCTTGTTTCATGAAAATATATTAATTTGGGGTCTACTTACCTAGGTTTCACATGTTGCTGTGTTTTCTTCAGGATAACATTGCAAAGTGAGGTGTTTTTTCGCACCGCACATTATGGGATGGGAGTGCAGGGCCCAGAGAGCTCTGTGCTCCCACAGGCAAATAAGGATACCACTACACTATCTCAAGAATTATGGATGAATGGGAGTACAGTGCCCAGAGGGTCCTGCACTCCCACATGCAAATATGGATAAAATTATAGATTGATTGGAGGGCAGGTCCCATGAACTGATTGGTGTGCAGGGCCCCAAGGGTGGCCCTGCACTTCCACAGGGAAATAAAGATACAATTATAGTCTCTCAAAAAATTATTGATTGAGAGGTGCACAGGGCCACATGGCTCCTGTGCTGCCACAAGCAAATAAGGCTATTGTTATACTATCTCAAAAAGTAAGGGAATTATTGGCAAAAATATTCATTAATGCATCCGTTAGGGTTCTGGCAACAAAAGTTTGGAAATATGGTGTTAGGATTTTCATCCCTAAGAACCCACCCCCACCCTGCATGCTGCAGCAGGTGGTGGTGGGGTGTGCCTTTGGGTTGTCAGCTCTAATACTCACCCCATTCTCCTATATTGTACCAATCTCAGCTTATTTACTGATGGAATGGGGTGAGCGCTAGGGCTGACAACCCCAAGCCATACATCCCCACGCTTGTTGCTGCATGCAGGAAGGAGGAGAGGTGTTAGGGTTGGAAACCCTAACACCACATTTCCAAACTTTTGTCGCTGGAATCCTAACTGATGCATTAGCAATGTGTTTTACCAAAGAAAATATATGTATATATATATATATATATATATAATCTTTATTTTTAATGTGCCTTTCAAATTTCAAATTTATATATATATCTAAATATATATATATATATATATATATATATATATATATATATATAGGCGTAGTCACACCATTATAGTTAGGGTTGAGTAGGCAGTTTAATGTGAAACCCCAAATTTTGCACATTAATAACTTTGCAACTTTTCAACGGATTTCCACAAAATTTGGAATGCGCCGTCCTGTGGGGTAGATCTCTTGATGTGTCAAAGGTGTATTTTGATCGGATTTGCAGTTTTCATGCAGCAAAGCACCACAAATGTGTTTTTCGCTTTTATTTGCCCATTTTGGCTCATTTTTGCCTATTGTATTGTGGTCACACCATTTAGAATTTTGGTCTGAAAGTTTCAAGGTAGATGGAGATTTCCCATAAGAATGATCCGGTGTTGGTTAGGTGAAAAAATATTAATCCATTCCAAAGTTATTTATTTATGAATTTATGGGTTCTGAGCATGCTCAGTTCAGTCTTTGGAATATATGTAAGTTTTCTGAAAGAGGATTTGGCTCACGATCAAGGATTTTATCACCTTGTGAATGGGGATTTATAAAATCCCAGTTCATGAGGAAAAATAAAATTTTCGTGACCCGCCATTTTTTTTTCCCCCACAAATAAAATGTTATAACTTGTCCCACGGATGTGTTGTGTGGCAATTGAAGTATGTTTTTTTTTTTCAGGGTGATGCCCTGTACAAACACATGGCTTTAGTATATTTCAGTTTTATAAAAAAAATAGCCATTTTTAATTTTAAAAATCCTTGTTTGTCTCTGGCTTCTCATCCTTGTTCGTGAGGTGATAAAATCCTTGTTCGCGAGCTGTCAAAATCCTTGATCATGATTTCCGGACCAGATGTCCCTATTTCGCAAACAAGGATTGGCTCATGAACAGGGATTTTATCAACTCACGAAAGGGGATAGGCTCACGAAAGAGGGTTTTGACAGCTCGCGAACGGGGAATTGTTTATTGAATCTCCTTTAGCGAGCTGTCAAAACCCCCTTTCTCAAGCTATCAAAATCCCTTTTTTTGAGCTGATCCTTGTTCGTGAGCTGTCAAAATCCTTGATTGTGATTTCCAGACCAGATGGCCCTATCTTGCAAACAAGGATTGGCTCACGAACAGGGATTTTGTCACCTCACGAAAGGGGATCAACTCGGGAAAGGGGATTTTGACAGCTTGGGAAAGGGGATTGGTTTTTTAAATCTTCTTCTGCCAGCTGTCAAAATCCCATTTTGCAAGCTGTCAAAATCCCTTTTCGTAAGCCAATCCCTTTTCGTGAGCTGTCAAAATCCTTGTTCGTGAGATCAGGACCAGAAGGCCAAAATCTCACAAATAAGAAATTCTCACAAACGGTGATATTGATGGCTCGCAAATGGGGATTCACCTTGAGAACAGGGATTTTGGCACTTCATGAACAAGGAATTTAAAAACTTTCCCAGTGTACTGCTAATAAACGGTTTGGTCTTTTGGTTTGAAATTTTCAGGGTACAAAGGGGGGTATCCCACAAATGTGAATGCTGCTGTTTAGGTGTAAAAACTTTCATTGGTTCCATAGCTACAGTATGCCATTACAAAGTTGAACTATTTCCCATAGGAAAACATTGCGGCACCCACAGCTCCTTTCAGTGCCTGTATCTCGGAAACAGTTTGAGATATGGATTTTTCTCTCAGGTCAGCTTAGATGCTTAGCTTTAGATGCACTAAGCATGCGTGGAGGTTTCAAAGTCATGATTACAATTACAGTGGAATTTTTTTCATAGCTGCTACAGTTACTGAGATATTAGCAAATTAGTGTTACAAGGGTTCCTTTTCAGTCCTATAGGGCTGCTGTGTGGCTCTGTACTTATATGTAAGTGGAAGAGCAGTGCCAGAGGGCCCATGCTCTCACATAAGTATATCATTATGTTAAAATAGGCACCATGAAGGGAGCGTGGAGCCCCATCAACACATACCAGTTTGCAGTTACATTATACTTTCTCAAAAAGTAAGGAAATTCATTGCAATAAACTTCATAAATGCATCAGTTAGGGTGGAAGTATGGAAATGAGATGTTAGGGTTGAGCCCTTATGCCTCCCACCCTTCCACCCCACCCCACCCCATCCTCCACACACCAACAGGCATTGGGGTGTGCCATGCGGTCATTAGGCGTAACTTTCACCCCATTCTCCTATATTATACCATGCCTGTCTGTTTATACATAGAATGGGGTGAGAGTTGGGCCCAACAACCCCATGGCACACCCCAAATGATGCCTGTTGGTGTTTGGAGGATGGGGGGTGGGGTGGTAGGGTGGGGGTTAGGGGCTCAGCCCTAACATCTCAATTCCATATTTTTATAACTTCAACCCCAAATGATGCATTAATGTAGTTTTTTGGGGGGCCACTAGACCACCAGGAATAACAAAAGACATATTAATAAAATACTCATTGGGTGGGCCACTAGACTACCAGGGATACAGGGATTGTCATGTACATTATCATGATGGGGGGCGGCCGCTAGACTACTAGGGATATTGAAAAATTATGTTTTTTTATTCAGATGGGCAGAACGAAGCCCCATGAGCAAAACCCACCCTTATATAACTTTCTAGGGCTTCCCTGGGCTACAAAAAACTATTTTGAAATCTGGCCATCTCATCCCTCGCTTTTTGTTCACTAGCGAGCAATTTCTTTGCTTGCAAGCCTGCAAATTCTTTGATCGTGGGATTCTTTGATAGTGATCATACATTACATGTGAGGGACAAGCTGGCCAGATAAAAAAATAAATTTTCTCAACTCAGAGGTGTCCTTGGAAGATAAATGAGGGTGGGTTTTACTCAGGAGGCTTTGTTCTGATGAACCATGGCAGTGGTTTACCGCAATTCTTTGAATTTTGTAAATTACACAAGTTTTTATTCTTTTGTCATGACCCTGCAAATTCTTTCATCGTGAGCATGCAAATTCTTTGATCGCGAGATTCTTTGATCATGATCGTGCATCGTAAGGGTAGGACAAGATGGCTGGATTAAAAAATCAATTTTCTTAGCCCAGGGGTGCCCTAGGAAGTCAAATAATGGTGGGTTTTACTCAGGGCACTTGTTCTGTAAAACCTTGGCAGTGGTTTATCGCAATTCTTTCAATTTTGTAAATTACAAAAGTTTTTATTCTTTGTTTGTGAGCCTGCAAATTCTTTGATCACGAGCCTGCAAATTCTTTGATCGTGAGATTCTTTGATCACCATCTTTGATCGTGAGGGCAGGAGAAGATCGCTAGATTTTTTCTAATGGTATAGATAGGGAAGTTTTCCCAAACTTTAAGATTGAATATCTCGGAAATGGTTGGTCTTTTTACTTGAAATTTGAAGGGTGTTTACGGCATGTCCTGTGCATGTAAATTTTTGCTGGAGATATTGTGTGGCATAGTTTACATTCTGCAGACAGCGTTTTGCTTGTGGTGGTGCCTTGAAATTGATAGGATACCTAGCCTTAGTGTCATGGAAGTAGTTTCCAATTGTTGTGTGTGTTAAATGTCAACAGGTGCCAGTCTGATGAATTAAAATTTCAAACTGTGGCATCTTATATCTCAGAGACGGTTTGGTCTTTTCACTTGAAATTTGGAGAGTGTTGATGGGATGTGCCGTAGATGTGAATTGCGGTGTTTATGTCTCAGACAATTTATTTTTGGGGGAAAGATTGCATGGTGCACTTAATGTTTTGAGGACAGTGTTTTCTATTGTTCTACTACATTCATATTTGTTTAGTGGCTGATTGTACTGTCACTGTACTTTTTAGTCATCAGCTGTGTAATGTGGCCCAACACTTACAAGTTGGTGGGAGCTTGGGTCTCGAAGGACCCTGCGCTTCCACCAACTTGCACAACTTTTTACTTTTTATTCTTTCTTAAAAAGTAAGGAAATTCTATGCAAAAACCTTAATTAATGCATCAGTTATGGTTATTCTACAGTGAAAAAAATGAGGAACTTCGACATTAGGGTTCCCACCCCTTGCACCCCATCCCCACCCTGCCCTCACCAACAAGCATTGGGCTGTGCATTGGAGTCATCAGCCATAACTCTCACCCCATTCTCCTACACTGCACCACCTCAGCTTGTTTACATATGGGATGGGGAGAGAGTTAGGGCCAATGTCCCCAATGCACAGCCTGATGCCTGTTGGTGAGGTCAGGGTGGGGGTGGGGTGCAGAGTGGGAACCCTAATGTCTAATTTCCTCTTTTTTGCTGTAGAATAACCCTAACTGATGCATTAACAAAGTTTTTGCATAGGCTATATATCTATACATACACATATATATATATATATATATATATATATATATATATATATACACAGTATATATATATATATATATATATATAGTAAACCCACCAGGATGAAGCCCAACTCTGCAGAATTATGCAGTAGAGTTACTGCAGCAAACAATGCAATTTCAATGGGGGTGCTAGTCCTTTTGTCATATAGGAAACCTGTGACACTGTCCTTCATCCTGGCAGGCTTCACTATTTATAAATATATATATATCGCTATAATAAGGGCACGGTTGCGCCCCTATATTTAGGGTTATGAAGGCACGTCTATGTTAAACTCCAACTTTTGCACATTAATAACTTTGGACCCATTCAATGGATTTGCATGACATTTGGTATGTGCTGTGGGGCCCGGTAGATCTCTTGATTTGCCAAATTTTTTTGGCACCAAAACACTGAAAAATGCACTTTTCGACAGTTTTGTGGGCAGTTTTTTGGATTTTGTCTGTGGTGCTGCACGGCCATTTTGTAGCATGTTGATCTGTAACTTGGCAAGTAGAAAGAGATCCTGGGTAAAAGAACATGCCACTTTTTGTTTGGTGAAAAAATATTAATCCATTCAAAAGTTATTAAAATTGTTAGCTCCCATTATAAGTCTATGGGAAAATTTATATGGTTATTTTGCGAAAGAAGAATGGGGTTTTGGCCATCTAGTCACTACTCAGGATCAAAGAATTTGCAAGCTCATAATCACAGAATCTTTGATCGCAAGGAATTCTTTGACACGATGGCTGCTATCTTGTTTTCATTTTGTGGTCGGAAAAAAATAAATATCTCAGCTCAGGGGTGACTTCTGAAGTAAAACTATTATGGGTTTTGCTCAGGAGGCTTCCCTCTATCAAGCCATGGCTGTGGGTTCTTGTAATTATGTCAAAAAATAGAGTTTTAAAGTTTTAAATTCTTTGATCACAGCTCACTAACAATCTCTGATCGTGAGCTTGCAAATTCTTTGATCGCGAGATTCTTTGACCGCGATCTTTGATCGCAAGGGAGGGATGAGATAGCCAGATTTGAAAATCAAATGTATCAGCCCAGGGGTGACTTATGAAGTCAAACTAAGATGGGTTTTGCTCAGGGGGCTTCGTTCTATCAAGTCATGCCTGTGGTTTAATGTAATTCTATGAAAAAATGGAGTTTTAGCATTTTTTAATTCTTTGATCACGAGCCTGCAACTTCTTTGGTCACGAACCTGCAAATTCTTTGATCACAAGATTCTTTGATAGTGATCTTCTTTCACAAGGGTGGGACTAGATGGCCAGATTTGGAGGGACCAGACAGCCCAATTTTCACAACTTTTAAAATTAAATATCATGGAAACGGTTTGGTCTTTTAACTTGAATTTTGAAGGGAGTTGAAGGGATGTCCTGTAGATGTGAATTATGGTGTGTAGGTGTTGGAAAATTAATTTTCTGTGGAGATATTGCATGACACAGTTTACATTTTGTGGATAGCATTCTGCATTATGCTAGTGGCTTGAAATTTATAGAGTAGCTAGCCTTACTGCCACAGAGGTAATTTTCAGTGGTTAGGTGTGTGAAATGTAAACTGATGTAGAATTATGCCACTCCAATGAATGAAAATGTGGATTGTTTTGCTTTTGTAACTTTTGAACCGTGTGGAAGATTTTTGTGAAATTTGGCATGTAGAAAGAGTCATCATAGATGTTGGATTGTGTCAATTTTTGTGTCAGTGGCAGCTACAGTTGCTGAGTTGTGGTGCATGTTCATTATAGTTAGTGTGAAAACATTTCTGTGTGTTGTGAAAAGGCATGATGAGCATATATTTGGTTGTGTAGGAAGATTTCATGATGAGGTATAGGAGAGCTCAAAATATATGGCAGATGTTTGTGGTTATGGAGTACTGGGCATGTGGGAAGGAGCGTGGAGTCTGAAGGCTGATGTGGACAAGTTGGTGGGAGCGTGGGGCCCTTCCCACCAATTTGTGCTCTCTGCAATACATATGAGATTTAGTACTTGTACTGTGATGTTAGGCAGAAATGGACAGTTGGCAGGGAGCTGGGCGAAGAGCCCATGCTCCCTGGCCACATGCTGCTACTGTCGTGTGATATTCAGTAGTGGCAGTGTGATGTTGGTGGGAGCATGGGTCTGGGGCGGGCCCCGCGCTACCATCAATATGTGCTCCCACCAATACATATGAGATTTAGCACTTGTACTGTGATGTTAGGCAGAAATGAACAATTTGGTTGGACCGTGGGGCTCGGAGGGCCCCGCGCTCACACCAGTATGTGTTCCTTGCAATATGTATAACAATCAGTAGTTGCAGTGTTATGTTAGGCAGACGTGGTCAAGTTGGTGGGAGCCTGGGGCCTGAAGGTTCCCATGCTCCCAGAAATCTGTGCTCCCACCAATACATATGATATTCAGTACTTGTACTGTGAAGTTTGGGAGAAATGGATGTTCTTTTGGGAGCATGGGGCTCATAGGGCCCCATGTTCCCAGCAGTTGTTGAAGAATGCATTTCAGTGACTTCAGATTGGGTTGTATGCATGGGTGCTGGGCTTTGGTGGTGTCCTTTGATGATTTTGCCAAATTTTATTTCAGTAGTGTATATATTTTTTGTGCAGAGAAGTACTAAAAATGCACTTTCTGCTATTTTTTTTACCACCTTCTGTGACACATAGCACAGCCACTGTGTGGTTGATTTGTCTGAAAATTGCCACTTAGAAAGCCAGTTGTTTACGGACATGTCAGTGTTTATTTGGTGAAAAAATGGTGTTCCATGTAGAGTTATAAGGGTTTGAAGTTCCCCCGTCGCGATCAAAGATTTTCTGCTATTTTCGCTCACTGTCTTCTGTGACACATAGCAGAGCCACTGTATGGTTGATTTGTCTGAAAGTTGTCAGCAGAAAGCCCTGTGTTTAAGGAACATGCCAGTTTTTGTTTGGTGACAAACCATTGTTCCATTACAGAGTTATATGGTTTAAATCCCCCCCGCAATCAAATAGTTTTTATCTTTGATCGCGATTTCACAGTCGATTCTCACGATCAAAGAATTTGTAAAGGTGCAAAAACTTTTAAATTAATTATCTCGGAAATGGTTTGGTCTTTTAACTTGAAATTTGGAGGGTGTTGAGGGGATGTCTTGTAGATGTGAACTGTTGTATTTAGGTGTCAGAAAATTCATTTGTTGTGGCAATATTGCATGATGCAGTTTACATTTTGCGCATAGCATTCTGCATTGTGGTAGTGGCTTGAAAATTATAGGGTAGCTAGTCTTACTGCCATGGAGGTAATTTTTAGTGGTTGTGTGTGTAAAATGTAAACAGGTTCAGAATTATTCCACTCTGACGAATGACAATTTGGTTCATTTTGCTTCAGTAACTTTTGAACCGTGTGGATGATTTGTGTGAAATTTGGTATGTAGAAAGAGCCATCATAGATCTTGGATTATTTCAATTTTTGTATCGGTGCCAGTTACAGTTTCTCAGTTGTAGCGCATGTTCATTATAGTTAGTGGGGAAATATGTCTGTGCATTGTGAAAGACTTGGTGAGCATATATTTGGTTGTGTAGGAAGATTTCATGATAAGGTATAGGAGAGCTAAAACTGTATAGCAGATGTATGTGGCTATGGAGTGCTGGGCAATGTGGGAGGGAGCATGGGGCTCAAAGGCAGAAGTGGACAAGTTGGTGGGAGCATGGAGCCTGAAGGGCCCTGCACTCCTGCCAATATGTGCTCCCACCAATTTGTATGATATTCAGTAGTTGCAGTACAATGTTAGGGAGAAGTGGACAAGTTGGTGGAAGCGTGGGACCTGAAGGGCCCTGTGCACCCAGCAATATGTGCTCCCTCCAATACATATGATATTTAGTACTTGTACTGTGAGTTTAGGCAGAAATGGACAAATTGGTCAGAGTGTGAGGCCTGAAGAGCCCTGTGCTCCCACCAATACACACTCCCAGCAATATGTATGATAATCAGTATTTGCAGTGTGATGTTCGGCAGATGTGGACTAGTTGGTGGGAGCATGGGACCTGAAGGGCCCAGTGCTCCTAGCAATCTATGCTCCCACCAATACATATGATATTCAGTACTTGTACTGTAATGTTAGGGAGAAATGGATGTTTTGGTGGGAGCATGGGGCCCAAAGGGCCCTGTGCTCTCAGCAGTTGTTGAAGAATGCATTTGAGTGACTTCAGATTGTTTTGTATGCATGGGTGTGGGGCTTTGGTGGTGTGCTTTGAAGATTTTATCAATTTCTATTTCACTATTCTTCTTTACTGTGGCATGTGAACATGATTACACATGGAATGGGGTGACATTTAGGCCTCACAACCCCAATGACACACCCCAGTGTCTGTCAATCTTGGTAGGATGGGGGTACATGAGGGGGGTAGGGGCAACCCTAAAGGTCTCATTTCCTGACTTTTTGTATTTTAACCCTAAATGATGCAGTAACACAGTTTGTTGCATAGAATATACATATATATATATATATATATATATATACACACTGCAATATATATATATATATATTCTGTGCAAACAAATTCATTAATGCATCAGTTAGGGTTATTCTACAGTGACAAAAGTGAGGAAATTTGACATTAGGGTTCCCACCCCGTGCACACCACCCCCACCCTGCCCCCACCAACAGGCATTGGGATGTGTGTATGGTCCATCGGCCCCAACTCTCACCCCATCTCATGTGTAAACAAGCTGAGGTTGTGCAGTGTAGGAGAATGGGGTGAGAGTTAGGGCTGATGACCCCAACACACACCCCGATGCCTGTTGGTGGTGGCAGGGTGGGGGTGGGATGCAAGGGGTGGGAACCCTAATGGTGAATTTCCTCACTTTTATCACTGTAGAATAACCCTAACTGATGCATTAACAAAGTTTTTTGCATAGAATTTCCTTACTTTTTAAGAAAGAATAGAAAAGTACAAAGTTGCGCAAGTTGGTGGGAGTGTGGGGCCTGGGGCCACACTACATACCTAATGACTAAAAAGTACATTGACAACAGCACAGCCAGTCACCAAACAAATGTTAATGTAGTAGAACAAAAGAAAACGCTGTCCACAAAACATTAACTGCGCCACGGAATCTCTCTACAAAAAAATATATTGTCTGACACGTAAACACCACAATTCACATCTACCAGACATGCCATCAACACTCTCCAAATTTCAAGAGAAAAGACCAAACCATGTCCAAGATATAACATGTCACAGTTTGAAATTTTTATTCATCAGAGTGGCACAGTTCCACACCTACTGACATTTAACACACACAATGACTGAAAACTACATCCATGACAGTAAGGCTAGGTATCATATCAATTTCAAAGCATCACTACAAACAAAACACTGTACTCAAAATGTAAACTGTGCCATGCCATATCTCTGCCAAAAGGTTTTTTCTGACATGTAAACACTGCAGTTTACATCCACATGACATGCCATAAACACCCTCCAAATTTCAAGTAAAAAAGACCAAACCATTTCTGAGATATTCAATGTTAAAGATTGGTAAAATTTCCCTATCTAGTCCATTATAAAAAATCTGGCCATCTTGTCCTTCCCTCGCAGTCAAAGTTGGTGATCAGAGAATCTCACGATCAAAGAATTTGCAGGCTCACGAGCAAAGAATTTGGAGGCTCATGAACAAAGAATAAAAAATGCTATCAATCAAACAATTCAAGGAATTACAGTAAACCACCACCATGGTTCAACAGAAGGAAGCCCCCTGAGCAAAACCCACCCTCATTTGACTTCCTAGGGCACCCCTGGGCTGAGAAAATAGATTTTTTAATCCAGCCATCTAGTCGTTCCCTCATGATGCACGATCGCGATCAAAGAATCTCATGATCCAAGAATTTGCAAGCTCGCGATCAAAGAATTTGTAGGCTCATGGACAAAGAATAAAAAATGCTATAAAAATGCTATAAATCAAAAAATTGAAGGAATTGCGGTAAACCACCACCACCATGGTTCATCAGAACGTAGCCCCCTGGGCAAAACCCACCCTCATTTGTCTTCCTAGGAAACTCCTGTGCTGAGAAATAACCATGTTTAATCCAGACATCTCATCCCTCCCTTACGATGCATGATCGCGATCAAAGAATCTCGCGATCAAAGAATTTGCAGGCTCATGATCAAAGAAATTGCACACTCATGACCAAAGAATAAAAAATGGTGAAACGTGATTTTTTCACCGATTTGAACTGAACCAATGGCATGCCTTGATAGAACAAAGCCCCCTTATCAAAACCCACCCTCATTTGTGTCCCTAGCCCACCCCCTGAGCTGAGATATTTGTGTATATAGGTCACGATGTAAGATCGTAATCAAAGAATCTTGCAATCAACTAATTTGCAGGCTCGCGATCAAAGATCCTTAGCGAGCCACGAACAAAGATTTTAAAAGCTTATAACTCTATTTTTTGACCAATATGGATGAAACCAAAGGCATGGCTCGATAAATCAGAGCACCCTGAGTTCAACCCATCTAAGTTTTACTTCAGGAGTGACCCCTAAGCCAAGATATTTGTGTTTTTCCAATCAGTAAACTATAAACAATATGGCGGACCTCGCGATCAAAGAATTTAGAAAATTCTCTGGGACAAAGATTCTTGAACCATGAGGCTGCAAATTCTTTGATCACCAGGTGGGACCAGATGGCTAGAACCCCATTCTTTGTTTGCAAAACATACATATAAATTGTCCCATTGACTTACAATGGGAACTTAAAACTGGCATAACTTTTGAACACCTTAATATTTTTTCACCAAATGAAAAGCGACATGTTCGGCCAACAAAGCTCTTTCAAACAAGCCATATCACAGAGTGGCATGCCACATGACGGCCACTCAGGGTCACATCCAAAATCCCAAAAGCAGCCTCCAAAAATGGATAATTTTGCATTTTTCAGCATTTTGCTGCACAAAGACTGTAAGCCAGACCAAATAAAAGTTGGCAAATCAAGAGATCTACCATGCCCCACAGTGCATATCAAATTTCAGACAAATCCATTGAACAGATCCAAAGTTATTAATGTGCAAAATTTTGAGTTTAACATAGAAGTGACATCTGAACCCTAACTATAGTGGCGTGACCATGCCACTATAATGTGTATATAGATAGATATATATATATATATATATATATATATATATATCTATATATATCCTGGAAAAAATAAAAAAATCCATCGATGTCTATTTCTACCACTGCCTTTATTGCCCACCCACCCAACCCTCCCACTCAGCATTCACCACACCACACACTCCCACAAACATAACAGAGACACTGGGGGTGCCCAATCCTGCAGTGTCACCACCTAAAATAAAGAAAACTGTCCCTCATAGTTTTTTTAAAACCCGTTAAAAATTAAAAATGTCCATCAATGTTGGTTGCTGCCATTACTGTCTGCACACCTGATTCTCCCACTGAACACCCACCACCCCAACCCCCCAAGTCCTTACTTATCCCCCAGGGGTTCAAAGCAGTAATTGTCTTTGGACCACAGACACCTCTTCACTCTTCAAAATAGGACTATGAACTGTATAAATCAGGTATGTGGTAGGGTTTTGATCTTAGTGGCATAATGTGGCAATTTTTTAATATTTTTGCCCAAAATTTCAAACATGCCTTTTTTGGGACCCACGTCATGGACAGTGGCAATGAAATCAGGTAAATCTGTCCCAAAAGGTGATTTTTGTGGTCTCTGCCCAAAATCACCTTTTGGGCAAGAGTTGAAAATGTTCTCTGCTCTTGTTCATGAGGTGGAGTCATAAGAAGGCTATGCTGAAACTTTTGCATACATATATTAAAAAACAACAAAGTGATGATCCTGCAGTATGCTGAAAGTTACAAATGCAGGCTCATAACTTTGGTAATTTTCAATATGTTGACCCCAATTTTTCAAGATAGCCATTTCTATACAGCACCTCATGAATGTGACAGCTGTTACTTTTCAAATCCTGGCCAAAATATGTTTTCACATTCAGAAGGGTGATTTCATGGTCGCTGAATGAAATCCCCTTTCAGGCAGGTGTTGAAAATGTCCTCTGTCCTTGTTCATGAGGTGGGATCATAAGAAGGCTATGTTGAAAATGTGGGGTAAAAATATTAAAAAACAACAAAGTTACAGTATGAGCCTACACTGAAATTTACAAACACAGGCTTGTAAGTGGTAATTTTCAACATTTTTACCCAATTTTTCAATGTAGCCATTTTTTCACAGCATCTCGTGAATGTGATGGCTGACATTTTTCAATTCCTTGCCAAAATGTGTTTTCACACTTGAGGTGTGAAATCACCTTTTGGGCAGGATTTGAAAATGTTTTCTGTTCTTGTTCATGTGGTGGGCTCATAAGAAGGCTATGTGGGGTCATAAGAAAGTTATGTTAAAAATGTGGGGTAGAAATATGAGAAAACAATGTTATGAGTCTAAATTGAAATGTTTCAATGCACGCTTGTAACTGTGGTAATTTTCAATATTGTGACCCCAACATTTCAGCATTGCCATTTTGTGACACCACCTCATGAATGTGACAGCTCTAATTCCTCAAATCCCACCCAAAATGTGTTTTAGCACTTGTAGCGCAAAATTACATTTCATACATTGTTTTATAAATGACACCTGTTATGCTCAGAAGGAGGGGTCATAAAAGGATCATGTTGAAAATCTGGGCCAAACATGTGAAAAAAAAACAACTAAGTTATAAGGAAATGAATTGTTCCAACATTTTCTCATAACTTCATTTTTTTTTTAAAGATTTTGGCCCCTAATGTACAACATATCCCTTTTGTTACTCCATCTCTTGGACATGGCAGGTGTCATTTTTCAAATCCCCTCCAAAACTTGCTTCCATAGTCGCACAACGAAATCACCTTTCAGATGGAATTTTAAAAATTCACCTGTCTTGATCATAACATCAGGTCATACAAAGACTGTTGAACATTTGGCGTCAAAATGTGGAAGCCCACTTAAAAGTAGATATTGCCTCTCAGCTTCCTTGTCCTGGGTAATTACAATCTAACAATGTGTCAAAGCAGGACACCACTGAAAATGAAGTATTGCATCTCACCTGCTCTATCCCTTGCAAATATATAGTAAAAATGTGTACAAGCAAGACCTGGTACAACAGCAATAACAGCAGCAAATATCTGGCATAACAAATGCTTATTTTAATCAGTCATTTGATAATAGTTGTTAACCATTTTGGTCTAATTCCTTTGCTTATGTATTTTTTATTTTGGGAATTAATTTATTACTGGTTGATATTATACTTTCTTTTAGGAGCTGCCATTTCTCCTCCATGGTTCTATTAGTGAAATGAGTGTCCCAGTCTATTCTGATCAAGTACTCATTTATCACTTGGACCCTAACTTTTCCATACTGATAAATTTGAATAGTGGTATGTTCAAAGGAATGCTCTGTCAGGATGTTAAAAAGAGTAGTGCCGTGGTCACTATTTACAATGGGTGCCATAATATTCACATTTTCAGTGATGATGTCTGGATTACTTAATCCTAGATTGAGAATCGTATCACTCCTAGTTTAAGTAGTGACATACTGGGTTAGAGCTAGCTGTTCTACTTGGTGGAGAAAGCTCCTACTTATAGTAGTAGTACTAACTTTCCCAGTTTATGCCCCCCAAGTTCAAATCACCTATTATAAGCATGTTAGATAATTCACATGCGCTCACTATGTCAGTTAACATGTGGGTGGTGTCATCACCTGAGGAATCAGATAGTCTGTAACTCACACCTATGATTAAATTTCTTGTGTTTTTGCCTGATATATTAACCCACACTGTTTCATTCTTGCAGTCAGTTTTTTTTTATGGCTGCAGTGGATGGAGTCTGCAGCCATCTTACAGTAGCTCTAAAAACAAGCTACCAAATTGACACAGTAGAATACTTCTGTTTTGGAGTTGTGGAACGATCATTCTGCAACTCCAAAACAGTCCACTCACCCCCTGCTCCACCCCCATGGGTGTACTATTTCCCCTTCCAGGTTCCTACCATGTGCAAGATGTCCACCAATGTTTACTGCAAATGTGCGAGTAGTTGTGCATGCATGACTGCACTGTAGTCATCTTGGGCATGGTGGACTGTTTCGCTTTGAGCTCAGCAAGCATGGCTACAGCCATGTGGGATCTGATCAGAACTTGTTTAATATGGAGTGCCAGTTCCTCTCCACAACTTTCATGTTGATCCCTATGGAAATGTTGAAAGTCAAGGATCTCGCTCCCCCAGGTTACATCCCCTGACCACCAAGTTTCAACGATTGCCACTAGATCAAGTTTCTCTTCACTAATTAATGCTGTTACGTGATCCATCTTGTTATTTAAGCATCTAGCATTTATCACTGCACATTTCCATTTGTTGACTTTTCCTTTTAGCCCATTATGTGGGGGCTGGTATGCTGTAGTGTTACTATGCACTTTACCCCCATATTCTGATTTAAATTAAGTTTATTTATTTGTTTGTTTGTTTGTTTTATTTATTTAAACTAGAAAATCTATGGGCCAAAGACCCGTTTTCATGCTTAACCAGTATACTCAAAAGCAATACATACATATGCATGAAATAAAACAAAATATGTAATTCACGGGGTTACATGATCCTGCATACTACACATAGTACATTCAAGTTAAACATTTACACTCACTTTAATTCAATAAATACCTTTTCAACTTCATCCTAAAAGTCAGAAACAAGTTGTTGAAACAGTCAAAGATGTTTTGTAAAGAATTAAAAAAGTATGTAAGTACATAGAGAAGTGATTTTTGACCAGCTGATGCCTTCATCCTCAGAATTTTTGTCAGATAACCTATTGGATAACCTGCAGTGTGGCACAGCTCTCAGACGTGGCTGCTGTCAGGCCCTACCATATCTCTCAACCTCCCTCTTCACAAGGCTTAAAATGATCAGGGACAAATGACCAAAATCAGGGACACATCTGAAAAATAGTAATATTAGTTCCAGAAGCTGTATACAACATGCTTCTTAGTGTGAATAGCATTTTCTTAATGAGAACTAGACTGTAACACCAATGGCTGGCATTATTTTGTGATTCAAATCCTTACTCTTCAGTGACAAAAATGCCAAATTTAGGAGGGACAGAAGAAACGTCCGAGGCTAAATCAGGGACATCCCTGAAAATCAGGGACAGTTGAGAGGTATGGGCCCTACAGCCCTCCAGCAAGCTTCCCACTGGTGCTTTGATCTGGCTGCCTACCCACCACCCTCCCACCTGCCCTATCTGGGCATTTACTTTTATAGCTACTTGTCATCATGCGATCTTGGGGCTGCTAAAAAAAACTAAGTGCTCACTTCCCCATAAGCAAGTTATACTGCTTGCCCTCTAGAGGGCTCCCAATTCCTATGTCTTCCATCTTTCTCTGTTCGTCAATTTCTTACTCTTGAACACTTTCCCTTGTCCACTCTTTCATCAGTTTTAGCACCATCTCAAATCAGTCAAGCTATATCTATTCTCTGTGTAGCACTACTCTCAGGCCAAGTTACTTTCTCTGAGCTCATATATAGTTTCTTTCTCAGCTGCAGACCTGCCCTAAACCTGCATTCACAATGTTAAATGCATATCTGATAATGTTTATACTAATGGCAGCAATGACAGGAATGTTTGCTGAGCACAAACCTCAACATTCCTCGTACTCCATGGACAGAATTGGACTCAGTGCATACGGCACTGTAACCTCCATACTCAGGTCAGGCAAAATAAACTCACCTACCTCATGGTACCTGCCAACATGTGAGAGAGCATCTCATAGTGGTATAACCTACTTTACATCCCTATCATTCCTATGTAACCTCTCTGTCACACAACAAATACCCAATGTGATGCCTACTCCGAGACTTAGGAATACAGTTAAATACAAGCAGCTGATGGAGCAATTGTGAAGATTGTTACTGCTACTATTACTAATATCTGGCAATGTACATACAAACCCTGGCCCCCCTGCAACAGTCGTATAGTCATATTAAGAAACAAAGGGTTCTCACACTTGCCTCCATTAATATCTGCAGTCTCTTGTCTAAACTCGACAATCTCAAGGTCTGGATTACCCAGCACAATCCAGACGTTCTCTCAGTAGTGGAGGCTGGGCTCTCACCCAAGATACTGGACACCTCAATCTCCTTACCAGGATAATTTGTCTTTAGGCAGGATAGACTATCTAAAAAAGGATAAGGAGGCTGTGCAATCTAGCTAAAGGATACACTTAAGGGTCTTACATTTCCTCTGTCACACACAAGGGACACCATTCAGATGCTAGCCATCAAAGTGCTGCTTGGAGCACATAACAATGCCCTTACTGTGGCTTCTGTCTATATTCCATGTAGACAACAGGTCTCAGGCTTAAACTCACTTATGGACTGCATTGACAAACTGCATCAGAACTCTGAAATTATTATGATGGGAGACTTCAATGTTAACTGACTCACCCATGGAAGCATGCACCTTCAAGGATTCCATCTCTGCTATCCACTTCACCCAGCTAGTCGAGTCCCCAACAAGACTGAATTACAAGACAGGGACAAGAACTTTGCTGGATTGTATTCTCACAAATTGCCCAGAATGTGTCCCAAATACAACTGTCCTCTTGGATGCTATTAGTGACCACTCACCCATAATGTGCCACTGGTCGAATAAATTTGTTAAGCCACTGGCCAAAACAGTCATAAGTAGGGTCCTCCTCCATGGTCACTTTGAACCACTAAAACAACTCCTACATATGCAAGCCTGGTCACCTATTGACTGTGCTACTGATGTCAATTCTGCGTTTGAGTACTTCATTACCCAATTCAGTGCTGCATGTGACACCCATGCTCCTTTCAAAAAATGGAAGATCGGGGGTGCCTACAATCCTTGGATTACACCAAGTCTAACTGACCTAATGAAAGATAGAGATAACCTATAGCAGCAGGCACAACTTACAAGCAGGCAAGTGGATGTACAAGTATACAAGAAAGCAAGGAGTGACTGCACCCGAACCATCCATACTGAAAAAGACATCACTATAGAGAAGCACTCACTAACACCTGGAATGATGTTAGGAAATTCTGGAATAACATCAATGATTTACAGGATGAGACCCCAAACTGGCCCCTCCAATCCTTGCTTAATATTGATGGTACACCAACACTTGACCTGAAGACCATCGCTAATACATTCAATAATGCATTTATGGACCTAAGCAGTGTACTCCCCCCGACTTCTTTAATGTCACTACGAACTCGGACAGCAAAGGAATAGCTGGCCAGCCCCATGCACACCCTCCATTCTATTTCAAAGCTGTTCCTAAAAGGAAGGCTAGAAAGTACAACCAGAAGATGCTTGGGAAGTCCAGATGTAGTGGGGACAAGCTTTATCTCAAACTCATTGTCCTTACCCTGGATGACATTCTGTCACCCTAACTAAGATAATGAATCTATCTCTAAGATTATCTCAATTCCCACAAGTATGGAACTCTGAATTGGTAACCCTGGTTCACAAAAGTGTTGATAGCGCACTACTTGTGAAATACTAGCCAATCTCCATCCCCCCATCTAAAACACTTGAGTGTATAGTGGCTTATTAACTGGTCAAATATTTAGAAAAATAGCAATTACAATGTCTACAACAACATGGGTTCAGAAAAGGGCACAGTACCACCATAGCTCTACTTGATCTCACTTGATCTCACTAGTTTCATCCACAGTTCTCTAGATCAAGGCCAAGTAGCTGGTGCAACCTTCATAGATCTATCAAAGGCATTTGATACTGTAAATCATAACCTGCTACTTGAGCAACTGTGCAGCACAGGGCTCTCAAAGGATACTACCAACCAGTTCAAAAGCTACCTAGTTAACCAAACACAACAAGTAAAGACTGCCAACGTCATATCTGATAGCCAAGTGGGCTGATCTGGTGTCCCACAAAAATCTATACTGGGTTCTCTTCTTTTCAGCATCTTCCTTAACAGGTTCCTTAGCTCAAGCCAAGATCAGATCCTGCTCTACATGGATGATGTTGCAATATTCACAAGTAACTCGGATCCCAAGCCCCTTGAAAATTAACTATAGTGCAGCTTTTCAACTGCTGAGGATAGATTTAATAGGCACAAGTTCATACTAAACTGCACAAAAACAAAGTAATGCTCTTCCATACCTCCCACAACAATCATAGATCCCACCCACTGACCATCCAAAACAGTTCTGGCACTCCACTTAAACAAACTCATCATTTCAAATACCTTGGGATCACCATTAACAGCACCTTATCCTTTGCACAACACATAGAAAATATTGCCAATGCCGTCAACATTTGAATAGGGCTGCTCCACAGACATAAGCAAAGCCTTACTGCAGAAGCACATAGACTAGCAATTCACAGCTTTGTCATCGCTGTCATTGATTATGGGCTGATGGTTTATGGCTCTGCCACTGATACGTCTCTCCGTTGTATTAATATGGTTCTTAACAAAGCATGCAGGCTCCTCATAGTGGCAGCACAACTCAAGCACACATGTAACCTCTATGCCCAGACAAGCTGGCTTCAGTTAAAGGATAGAATTAAGTACCAAACTGGATTGTTAGCAAAAAAAGTTTGTCTAGTGCTCACCCCCCCCCCGGGGTTCAGATGATTCTAAGCCCTTTCTGTAACTCCCAAAGAATGCGAGGCTCAGATAACCAGCTCATTGTCCCACACTGCCGCACAACTCAAGGACAATGGTTGCTCACCGATAAAGCCCAATTATGTCTTAACTTGCTTCACATTGTTGTCTCTTCGGTTACTAAGCTGGGTCCTTTCAAATATGAAATATGTCAATACCTCATGGCAAACAGCAGTTGTGATTGCATCCACTAATTCATCCAAATTATCCACATTTACCTGCCTCTATTTTTGACTATGCTATTTTTCTCAGCAGTATCAGAGCTGCCTGAATCAGGAACTCACACCTCACTTCCCTTACACTTGACTTACTTACCCCTTTCCCCTCTCCCCTGCCTTACCACTCCCCTTACTCCTCCTCCACTTTCCTCTGTCATCCCCATTCTCCATAATGATTCCCTTGTACTCTACACCTTTTATCTAATCCTTCCCCCTCACTTACTGGTAAATTATTGACAAAGCCTATGAGGCTGCTACACATCTATGTCCTAAGTTTCTGTGGTATTCTTTACAACACAATTATTCCCTCCACCTCACCCCACATATTTCCAACTTTTCTCGCTCTCTCATATCCCTCTCTCCCTACCTAACCTCACTCTTGCCTATCTGCCTGTGCTTAACAGTGCCTCCTTGGCTGCCAAACACTGTATGTCATTAATCTTTATATTAGTATCTACATTGTAAGTTACTGCCCGGCATACACTGTACAATACCTGTTACCTTGTCTGCTTGTTCCTGTTCATTTCCTTGTAAAAACTGTTTATTTTTGTGACCTGTTGATGTGGAACCTATGTAAAAGAGCTTCTAGCTCGAAGGTGTTAATCCAAGAATGAAATAAATAAATAAACAAATAAATAAATAAATAAATAATAGAGACATAACTAGAATGTCTACTATATACTGAAGTTAGGATGGAATGGACTTTATTCAGTGAATAAGTGCATTTGTGATTTGTTGTGCAAGAACAGTGGCACCAACCTTGATGATATGGAGGTCATCTTTTGCAAATAATCTAGCACGGTTAAAGAACAATCCCCATGTATCAACAAACTGCAGTCTTAGTGTCCTGTACCAGTTGGATAACCTAATAATAATAATCCTGTTATTTCTTTTTCTTGCAGATCAAGGATACTGGGAGAAGTCCTGATATGACAACACCACAAATTTATTTTTCTGGTCCATATGCATGTTTGTAAGGTCATGACAAATATCTTTCTCAGGAGAATATTCCACATGTATGCAAATAGTGTCCACTAACATACTGGTAAGCATCCACCATGGAGATTTGTTCATGGTATAAAGCCAGTTCTGTGGTGCTATGCCATGCACAGACCTCCATGCTACCAGTGCAACTGATGTACTCATCTCTCATCTGCCTACCCTATAAATTTAGGTCAACCTCTTGAATAATTATAAAATTCTGGCATCTGCTGAACCACTACCTTAGTGATCAAATGGCTACTACAAACTACATTTTGGCAACTAGACTATATATGGAATCCAGTGTAACATCATTCATTCTGTCTAACCTCAATGGTATTAAGCTGTTGGAAACCATGACTGAGGAAGAAAATATGGAATTCTTGTAAACAAATGAGTTATGAGACTGCAGACAGCAGGGGGTCTGTAGCAGGGAGATGTTACCAAAGTAGCCCAATCAACTTCCTTAAATAGGTCACAATGGCAGTAACCAGCAGTGAAGTAGTAGAGCTGTTGTACTACAGCTATAGCATGGCCTTGGTTTTGTTCCAGTCAGAAGGCTAATAAAAAAGCTATGCAAACTAAGGGTAGGGAACAAACTTATTAGGGGATAGGGAACTAGCAGGAGGTACAGCATAGAGCGTAGTAATCAATGGGGCACATTCAGAGCCCAGGGGAGTCTGAAGTGGGGTACTACAGGGATCAGTTCTGGGACCGATACTCTTCCATGTCTTCATTTGTGATATACAGCAGTAGAGGGTATCAATAATAAGGTGTGTCTCTTTTCTGATGACTAAGATCTGCAGCACAGAAGTCACTGATGAGGGAGATAGGGAAGTGAATAAAGGAGTGGAACATTTTGAATCATTGTCCAAATTATGGCAACTAAACTTCAGTGTAAAAAAGTGCTAAGTGATGCATATTGGTTGAAAATATCCACAATTGTACTACTGGATGAGAGGAGTATGGATGGTGCAGACAACTAAGGAGAGAGACCTGTGAATCATCATTAAAGATAGTCTTATGTTCACCCCACAGTGCAACTAAACATATAGAAAAGCAAAAAGGATGTTGGGCTGAATAGGAAGGGGATTTGAGAGTAGGAGGAAGGTGACAATACTGCTCTCTTGCAAATCTCTGGTATCACTACACCAGGAGTACTGTGTGCAGTTCTGGAGTCCATGGCTCAAGAAAGACCAGGACTGCATAGAGACTATACAAAGATGGTCAAGAAGATGACCCAGGGGCAGCAGAGGAGGTTGTATGAGATTGGTTGGTAGACCTTAGCCTCTACACACAAGAGACCAGTGGGGGAGGGAGATATGATTGAGACACACAAGTTTTTGCTAGGAATCAACAGGGTGCATTGTATTTACTGGCTTATGAGGAGCAAGTGAACAGTAACTACAGGGCATGGGTGGAGAGCAATGGGGGGAGAATGCAGTATGGAAGTGAGGGAGGTCTTCTTCACAGAGCTGGTGGTGGACAAATGAAACACACTTCCTACAGAGGTGACTGAATCCAAGACTGAGACATGGTTTAAACTTGGGTGGGACAGATGTAGGGGAACAGTGGGACCCATAGGCCGAAGAGGAGAAGGGATATCTGGGGAAAGAGTGACAATCAGCAATGAAAGGCTATCAGATCTCTAAATCCGGTCTGGCATTAGGGTGTGCATTGAGCTAGGCAGGAAAATGGACAGAGTTGTTGGACCCCTGTATCTTTCTCTGCTGACGCATTCTATGTTCCTGTGTAATTCCACTCCTTAAACCAGATAAAAAGTTTTATTTTGAAAAAGTCTGTCTCATGATTTCACTTGTCACTGTTTACTTAGTACTCTTCTACCATAATGTTGCTGTATATTATTGTCTGCATGTTAGTGTTTACTTTTATATAATCATTTGTAAAATGTAAACTATAATTGCTACTCTTCAAACCCATGTATTTTGTTGTGTTTTGATTTCACTGTACTGTTTGTCTGTCCTCCTTGTAAATTAACACTGTTCAATGGAGCTTTTTCCTGGTGAAACAAATAAGTACAAAAATACTTGTGCAAACCTTGCAATCTACTCTGAGCATGGCTCAGGTAGTTGTGAAAAAACTTATATCACTAAATGGTCTTTATGACAATCCCTTGTGAGTAAGAATTGTGCCACAGAGTATTTCTAAAAGACAAATTAAATGTGTATGCAATTGTCCATGATAACAAAAAATAATATGTATGTGGGAGGAGGGGTACAAATATATGACAAATTAGCTGTGATGAGTAATCTGTTCAGGAACCTTCTTGTAAACTAGGTCTTGCATATAAATGAGGTATCACAGTGTGAAAAGTGACAAAAAAGTTCAGAAATTCACAAAGGTCACATTACATAGAAACACAGAAGTTGACGGCAGATAAGTACCGCAAGGCCCATCCAGTCTGCCCATTTCTTTTCTACCTTATAAATGTGCCATCGGCCTTTGCTCTGTCAGTGGCCTATCTATTCATACTCATTTGTATTGCTCCCTTATGCCTATCCCATGCCTGTTTGAAGCCCTGCACTGTATTCACAGCCACCACTTCTTGAGGTAAGCCATTCCATGCAGCCACCACCCTTTCTGTGAAAAAGAATTTCTTCACATTCCCCCTTAATCGGACCCCCTCTAATCTCATGCTGTGTCCTCTTGTCCTGCTATTTTTCTTATATTTAAACATGTTAGACTCTTTCACCTTGTTAATGCCCTTAAGGTCTTTGAATGCCTCAATCATATCACCTCTCTCCTCCTTTGCTCAAGGGTATACATATTGAGCTCTGTTAATCTGTCCTCATATGTCTTCTGATGCAGTCCCTGCACCATTTTGCTGCCCTTCTCTGGACTGCCTCAATTTGTTAATGTCCTTGTGAAGGTGGCCTCCAATACTGCATGCAGTACTCCAGATGGGGCCTAACTAGTGTCTTGTAAAGAGGGATTACTCCTCTTACGACTTGTGATACCCCTACTAATACATCCTAACACCCCTAGCCTTACCTACTGCTTTAGAGGTCTGTTGGATGATTTCAGGTCATCAGTGATGATGATGCCCAAGTCTCTTTCTTTCTTTGTGACTGCTAGCAACTCCTCCCAGCCTATAGGTGGCTTCAGGGTTTCTCTTCCCTATGTGCATGATCTTGCACTTCTTTGCATTAATCCCAGTTGCCACTCTTCTGACCATTTTGCTAGTTTATCCAGATCTCTTCTCATTCTGCTCACCCCATCTGGATCATCTACTCTGTTGCAGATCTTGGTGTCATCTGCAAACAGACAAGCTTTACCTCTAGTCCATCTGCAAGGTCACTAATGAAGATGTTGAAGAGGACTGGCCCCAGGACTGATCCCTGAGGTACCCACTTGTGACTTGCATCTCTTCTGACTGTATACCATTTACCACCACTCTCTGTTTTCTGCCCGTCAACCAGTTTGACACCCAGTTGACAAACTTCTGACCCACCCGAGCCTACCCAGCTTATTTATCAATCTTCTATGTGGAACAGTGCCTGCACAAATTAACAGCGGATGTTGTTTTATATAATGAAGTATGAAGATTTACCTTAACTGTGTGAAGAAGTTACAGAGCCACATTGTCACATTGAAGAAGTCATGTAGCCTTGTGGCCAGAGAACAAACTTGGGAACACACTGACACCCAAGTTCAAATCTCCTCACTGCAACTAATACTCTTTGTGACTCTTAACACATTATTTAACCTTTCAATAATGTGGTCCACTATACAGTACCATTACACGAGGTCCCTGCACCCTAATTGATACCCTCAGAGGTACAGCATAGACAGCTAATGCTTAGGTATAGGTTATACTAATAATTAGGGCTAAGGGCATCTACTGTATAAGAGTAGATGTCAGGACATAAATACATATTGTTGTAATCCACTTTGCTTGCTAATGCACACGTATTTTACCATGTATTTTCTGTCTATTTCTTACTTGTCAGATGCCAAGACACCTGTCCTTGAAGTAATTATAATATGTAAGACAACATTGCCATCTTTTGGTAATGTGCACTGATACACTTGATTATGTAAGACTCTGTATAAGAACTTCTTTGTTCTAAAACTGATGACTTTACAGAATTATATAATGTTATCTTGGACCGTGGAGCCACCTCTAATTTAGCCAATAGGGTCCATCTCTGTAACTAGAAATGTTTCTATCTTTTGGTAACCATAGTAACTATCATAGGTATATAATGATATGCACAGGCTTTACACCTCGGAGACCCGAGAGACCCCAAGAGACTACAGAGAAACCTCGAGGTGTAGGGAACGCTTAGCATTGGCTCCTGGTTCGTATTGGTAAGAACTACTTAGGGCAACTGTGATGTATCCCTTTGGTAGTAATAAACTTGTTTATTACTCTAATGTAACGTGTTTATGATTACTTGCATTCCCAATATTGTCAAGAACCTGAAAGTGGGGTTTAGACCTCTTGACAAATTGGCGACCGTGTGCAGGCGATATTTGCTGTTTGTAAGTTTTCACTTGTTGCTTAAACTTTTCCCTTCCCCACGGGGACAGTAGGTGTACATTCCCATATCACCTCTCCCATTTAAAACTGAGTTTGTAGTTACTTGCAAAGTCTGGCTGACTTTTTGGGTGTGGTCGATGCCGTCTCGACCCACTCCATAGCAGCTTTGAATTGCAAGCCTACAACTAATACAGTAGCCCGGCTGTGTTTAAAGTACTCGTGCTGTGGATTGATATGCAGCATGCTGTCTTTTTCACAGTTTGAATTTTCGTTCCCTCCCACATAATGGCCACAGTATCAGATATCTGCGCAGAACTGAGACTCGATGTCTCGAACTTCCTTGCCTCCCATGGAGGATGGGCTGACTTCGCATGGGACACAAGTCAATCCGATAATCCTGTACTGGGGATTTCAACCCAGTACGCAGAGACGCAACAATCAACCAATAAGCGCCACGCTAAAGCGTTGGTGGTCGCCGCTCTCTACGCTGCTTTGGAAGCCTCCAAAGTGAGGTTTTGAACCCTTGATCTGCAGATTACGTCTCTTAAGCAAGAGATGGGTTTGCAGGAAACAGAATGTATTAGACTGCAGCAGAACTTGGAGTCCGAACTCCAAACTCTGCGGAATGAAAAGGATTCACTATTGCATCATTCAGCCCAGGCTGGTGAACAAGAATTATGTATGTTGAAACAGGATTGTGAAAGTTTGAGACAGGATAAGAGTCAGGTTGTGCAACTGAATGATTTGCTGAGTGCTGTGAATGCTCAGTTGAGTGACGAAATGGGTGAGCTGCAGGATGAGATCAACCAGGTACGTAATGACTTAGAGGTAGCTTACAGGAACAATCGCGAATTGAGCACAGCGTATCGAGTTTTGCAGAAGCAAAAGCAAGATGAGGTTGATATGGATGTTGCAAGTGTGAATCATGATGAATGTAGAACTAAGATGGTGACACTGCGCCATCAGCGAGAGGTTCTGGCTGGACATGTTAAGGCAATGGAAGGGGTAGCCCCTGCCTTTCATTCGTCATCAGAAGGGGAGTTATCTGATGATGACATTTCACAGTATAACGGCCAGTCACACCCCTACTATGGCCCAGACTCCCCACCCAGCCATCCACAGCATGGCAGGTCCCCGCCCCCAACTCCCCAGGTCACACATCGATGACGCTGTGACGCTCATCATGGGAGATGCCAATATGGTGGCTCCCATGATGGGGGGGCAGGCTTAAGCCTGGTCCCGACGGTGCCTCCGGTAGACGTTATTAATGTGGAAGACAGGCAAGAGATAGAAACCATGATCGATAGAGAATTGGGCAATGTCCCCCTTCCTGAGAGAAGCATGAAAGCTATTAAAAGCCAGATTAGGCAGCTTTTTCAGGAAGCCAGCAATCAGGAAGGTATTGTCCACACTGTGGCCAAAGCTGCTGCTTGCGCAGCCCTGGATGGTGCACGAGACACTCTACCTTTGCCCGATCGACCACCTACTAATCCCCTACAAATGGCCTACTCTGTTCAGCAAATCGCTGACAGTATTGGTCGGATGAGCGCGTCCGACAACCTCAGCTGTCACTTGGAAAAGGTGCATTCTAAATGCAAGATGCTCAGCCTCGCTGCAGAATATCAGGTCCAAATACTACGCCAGACCATCGATCCTGGTTTGTGGGCCAAACTCCCTGAATCTGTTCGCCAGGATGGGAACGCCACCTTTGACAAGGTTGCAGCTGAGCTCATTTCTGCTCACAGTCCAGGTGTAGTAGGAGTGATGCTTGCATACTCTGTGAAGCAGAATGCAAAAGAAAGTCCAGCGACTTACCACCAGAGACTCTGGATGGCCTACCGAGCAGGAAAACACCTGGCACAAGAAGCTGCAGATGTAGATCTTATTGAATATAAGACCTTGTTCCTTAGGAACATGATTCCAGCAGTACGAGAAAAGGTAGAGCCAACCACCTACCCAAACACGGACAGGTTTGCCGATATTCTTCAGAAAACTGAGAGGGTGTACCAACTGTATATCCGTGATTTGGGCTCCAGTTCCAAGAAGGTAGTTGCCGTGGAACCCGCTTCGGGGACCATGACACACTACACAGTGGAAGGGCAGGCTCAACGCCAACAGGCTCAGCATTCGCCAGCCCCTCCAGCCGGTAACCAACACCCCCAACAGGCTCAACAACAACCGCACCAACAGCAATGGGGTGGGAACTGGAATTGGCACAAGAACAGGAAGCATAAGGGTAGAAGTAAACCACAACAGAGAACGTGTCCCTCATATAGGGAGATAGCTGAAGAAAATCAGAAATTTAGAGAGCTCCTGGGACAAGTGCACTCTGTGGTGGATGCTATTCCCGCTCAGACCCTTGCGGCGGTACAACCAGCAGCCCAGTCCACAACCGTCCATGGAGACACTGGGGGTACAGGCCCTCAGGCCCATACAGGACTGAACCCAGAAGCTCCTCCCTATATAGCATCAGTACAGCATGGTGAAGTTATTCATGCAAGTCAGGCCCAACCTTTGCATGCTTCCGGCAATACGGATTGACAACTACAGGCCCCAGTCCGTATTGTAAACAAGCTGGTCTTGGATACAAACGGAAGGCCCTGCACCGAGGCCGAGGTCGGGGGCCGCCAACTGGTAGTCTTACTAAATACAGGTGCAGCTGTATCTGTGCTACATGACGAACACCTGGACACGTCCCCTTGGTCTACCAGACGGAAGACCGATATGTCAGGAGTCGAAGGTACTAGGCTGCCTGCATACCGTTCTCTACCCTTACCGGTGGAGTTAGGCCACTTAAAGGCCTCACACACTTTCCAACTAATGGTACTGCCTGATCATCCTAGTATCATAGGGATCGACTTCCTTGCGCCACACGGCTGTGTGGTGGACTTGGCTAACATGCTATTGATACAGATTCAGGGTCAATATCATACCATTTTGATTCCTGACTCGCATGTTGTGGCAACGATATCAGCCAATGACAAAGAGTATGACGTCATAGATTTGTTCAAGAATCACAAACTTTTCCCAAAACTCCTACCTATTCTGCAATGACTTTTAGAAGCATTTTCAGTTAGCAAGCATGACTGTGGTAGAATGCATACTGTCATTGAAGTGCTAGGCCCAGCACATGAGAGGCAAAGGCAATATCCTTTCCCAACTGAGGCCTTGCCTTCCGTTAGAGAAATGATTAAGTCACT
This sequence comes from Neoceratodus forsteri, assembly GCA_016271365.2. Lineage (NCBI taxonomy): Eukaryota > Metazoa > Chordata > Ceratodontiformes > Ceratodontidae > Neoceratodus > Neoceratodus forsteri. The sequence continues at coordinate 400,665,276 of CM057456.1, forward strand.
CCTTAAGCAAGGAGTAATCAGAACTTGTGTTTCCACTGCTAACTCCCCAGTGTGGCCGGTGAAGAAACCCACAGGCACCTGGAGACTTACTGTTGACTACAGGAAACTGAATCAGGTCACTCCCAGTTGTTCCCCAACTGTCGCATCGGCACCAGATGTGCTCCGACTTTTAACCCCTAACCAGAAATGGTTCAGTGCCCTGGATATTTCCAATGGTTTTTGGTCACTGCCATTGGCCCTTAAGAGTCAATATAAATTTGCCTTCACCTTCGAAGGAAGACAGTACATGTGGAAATGCTTGCCACAGGGATTCCATAACAGTCCATCCCTCTTCCATCTCCATATGATGGATGCCCTCAAGAGTTTCTCTACCCCCCAATGTCTCTTACAGTATGTGGATGACCTGTTGTTTGCCACAGCTATACAGGAACAACATCTGGATCTCTTGGATGAACTATTGACTCTCATTCAGACAGCAGGCTTGAAATGTAACCCAGCAAAAGCACAGTTGTGTCAGAAAGAAGTACTCTTTCTGGGTCTAAAAATAACTGATCAAGGTCGAAGCCCTACCTGGAAGAAGGTACAGGGATTGCAAGACTTGCCATTACCTACCAGTGTGGCAACTCTTCAAAGGTTTCTAGGTATGGTAAACTATTCGAGAGATTTCATTTGTGATTTTGCTCAGAAAGCTGCTCCTCTGTATTACTCAAAAAGGATGTATCATGGACTTGGGGCCCCATTCACACCCAGGCTGTGATATCACTAAAGCAGGCCTTGGCCTCTGCTCCAGCACTGGTTAACCCCAATCCAGCACTACCATTCCATCTGGAGTGTGCCACCTCTGACATTGCCATGTCAGCAGTGCTGGCCCAGAAGGTACACGGCACCTTGAGACCCATTGCATATGCCTCACAGCTCTTGAGCCCAGTGGAACAGAAGTATGGCCTTTGTGAAAGGAACCTTCTGGCCACCTACTGGGCTGTCAAGCACTTCCTGTATATCTTTGGGTACTCACCACTGATCATTAACACTAACCATACACCAACGACCTTTTTGCTCTCAGACAGAGTGAAGGATGGATCAGTCTCCAACACCAGGCTGACACACAGGTCACTTCTTCTCCAGGACAGGGACATACAGGTCCACCCGACTAAAGTTCCATCTATTCTAGCTCATGGTCTCCTTTTTCAAGGAGAACCCCATGACTGTACACTACAGTCACCTGATCTTCCAGATCCAGGTCCTTTCTTCCCTGCCACACCACAAATACTTGAGAGTACCTCTTTGTGCCATATTTTTACTGATGGCTCAGCATCCTACTATCAGGGAGAACAGATTGCAGGGATGGGTATTTTGGTGATCTACCCTTATGGGAACACCGTTAAGATATCTAAACGCTGTAGTGTAGCTTCATCACAATATGCAGAGATGGCAGCAGTGGCCTGCGCCCTTGAATTTATCCAACATGGAACCCAGGATACCATCATTTTTACAGACTCTAAGACTCATCCACATCAGCAATAATATTACCAAAGCCAACGAAGCTGTTCTTGACCTGATTAATGATGGAGATATGAATAACGCATTAACTAACACCTGGTTAGAAATTACTTTTAAAGGTTTTGTTATTATACAAGCATTTTTGATTTTCACTTTGATAATTATGCTTTGCTGCCTATGTCGTACACTATGCCAACACTGTGAGCAGCTTGAGTTCCTTTACAAGGCTCGCGCATCGTGATTGTAAACGACCACTGCTCCTGTCCTTTCCCTAGACGTTTTCCTGTGTTGCTCTTGGAGGCAACAATGGGGGGAATTGTTACACGAGGTCCCTGCACCCTAATTGATACCCTCAGAGGTACAGCGTAGACAGCTAATGCTTAGGTATAGGTTATACTAATACTTAGGGCTAAGGGCATCTACAGTATAAGAGTAGATGTCAGGACATAAATGCATATTGTTGTAATCCACTTTGCTTGCTAATGCACACATATTTTACCATGTATTTTCTGTCTATTTCTTACTTGTCAGATGCCAAGACACCTGTCCATGAAGTAATTATAATATGTAAGACAACATTGCCATCTTTTGGTAATGTGCACTGCTACACTTAGTTATGTAAGACTCTGTATAAGAACTTCTTTGTTCTAAAACTGATGACTTTGCAGAATTATATAATGTTATCTTGGACCATGGAGCCACCTCTAATTTAACCAATAGGGCTCATCTCTGTAACTAGAAATGTTTCTATCTTTTGGTAACCATAGTAACTATCATAGGTATATAATGATATGCACAGGCTTTACACCTTGAAGACCTGAGAGACCCCAAGAGACTACAGAGAAACCTCGAGGTGTAGGGAATGCTTAGCATTGGCTCCCGGTTCGTATTGGTAAGAACTACTTAGGGCAACTGTGATTTATCCCTTTGGTAGTAATAAACTTGTTTATTACTCTAATGCAATGTGTTTGTGATTACTTGCATTTCCAATATTGTCAAGAACCTGAAAGTGAGGTTTAGACCTCTTGACAGTACTTTAAAAATGGCTAAAAGCAGGGCTGCAGTGAACATGAGATATTGAATTATAACTGGGCTCTCCTTTTAAATAACTTGTAGGAATGAACAAAATGTCTAAATTCATCCAACACTGTCTTAAATTATCTTAGAGAACAGCTACTTATTTAAGGGTAAAAAACTTCAATTAGCTTGGAGTGATCTTCAAAAGGTTCTCAGGTGGTATCACACCCATTCTATATGTTTTATGTACAGTTCTGCCATCTCTTATGGTCATAAAAGTGCCTTCTTAAGTTCTTTAGCTGAGAAAATTGCGAAGCGAAGTTGAGCAGTTTTGGCACACACAAGACTTGAGAAGACACTCCTACAATCATAAGAGATGACAGAACCGTGCATTTAAACATTATTTTATAAAATGAGTTGAGAATCAAAGAACTTAAATTGAGTAAAATCAGTGAGGTTACTGTGCATAACTAGAGCATAATGCACAGTTATCCTGATCCTAAAATTAACTGGATTTGTTAGTAGCCACATCACACAGTGAGTAAATCAGTTCCCCTACAGCCAGAACTGATCTTCCATCACAAACATGACTGCTACCTTTACACAGTAAAAACTTTAAATTGGGCCCTAAAATAAAAGTACCTTATATAAAAAACAAAACAAATTAATTAAATGTTCTTTCCCTGATTGTCATACTCTCCTTCCACACATAAACACATTAGAAACATTAAGCATTCCTCATCATAGTTTCATTACAAGTGTTTTTTTTTTTTTTGCTGGCAATGAAAATCCTCCTATATTTGACTGTTTATCAGGGAAATCTCTTCTGCTTGCCCTGACAGAGATATTAATTGCGTCTCTGGCTCCACAAGAGGCCTTTGTTTTGTGCATGTGTGTATGTGTGTGTGCTCGTGCATGCATGTACAGTATGTTGGGAGAGGAACATCCTGCCAGTGGAACTGAGCAAAATTTTGAATCCCTGTGTGCCATGGTAAACATTTCATATGTTGAATGCGGAGAAAGGCAAGAAAAAAAAACTGGATGAAGAAAGTAGGCAATAGTACTTTGTAAACAAAGAGAAAGGTGGGAAAACAGTTAAATAAGCAGAAGCAGACCCAAACTGCTTAGATACATTCCTTAAATATATAAAAGCACATACATTTGAATCATATATGGGTGTATTCAGGTGGAATCTATAAATCAGCCCCCAACCCCCACCCAAAAATAAAGCAACCTGACCTGGCAGATTCAAAGTTTTGAACACATTTCTATTAAAATTAGCACTTGTATTGATTTGAAATGCAAGGCAACTTACAAAATGGCAGAGAAGAATGGCACAATCTTATTGGTTATTTATAGTGCAATATAGGACTACAATGCACTACAAATAACTAGTCCCAATAAAACAGCCAGAGCACAGAATCTGATGGCTCATTGATTCATTTTTAGGCATTCTATTTAGACTATAATGCTAGTTTGAAGTTGCCATTTATTTTCTCTCGGTAAAAATTGAGTGAAGGTCCACCCCAGATACTGTTCATGGATTTCAATCATCTTTCTGTCGGTAGCAGAGGGAAAAATAGGTGTCACAAAAGCTGTCTAAATTAGTATTCTCAGTTTGGATTCCTCACATTTTATATTTTTTCTCCTATTCTCCCTTGCTTTTCTGTTATGCATTTCCCAGGTGTGACTCACAATCTGATGGCTCTATGTGCCATACAGCGGTTCATTTCAAACCTGACTGACTTCACAGCACAAGTCGGTCTTGGCTGTCTAAGCTGCATACCACAGAACAAACTGATCAGTTTTTGCCCTTTCATGCACTAATTTAAATTTTCAGTAAGCAAGGGCGTGTGGGCGACTGAGTGAAATTATGCATATGGTAAGGAGGTCACTGCTAAACGAACCTCTCGCCACAAACTGTCAGTGAATTTAAATTTACTCCTCTTTGTTTTTTCAAATGTGCTCACACATGAGTGAATGGGCTGCTGAGAGAGCGATTCTAAAACAAAAACTGAACAGTGGTAAACAGTTTTTCTCTGCAGACCAGTCCCGTTTCCCTTTTGTGCAATAATTTAATTCTTAAAGTGAGAGTGAGACAGTATGAGAAACAGGCTGTATTCTTTTCGTGAACACTCTATGTTACTCACAGAAGAAAACACACTATCAGATGTTACCAGGATCAGAAACCATCCTTGGGAAACAATGAAAAGACTACTACTTCAACTATCACATTTTTAAATTTTAAATAAACAATGTGGGGGGGGGGGCAGGGGAACTACACAGCTACAACTATGGAGGCTCCATAAGGTCAAAAGCCCAAAAAGCAAAGCAGTAAATAAAAGGAGGAGGGAGTACTTTGGGGTAAAATCACAAATAAATTATAACTTTTTTCATCCTAAAATATTTGTTTTAATAATGAAACCTACTTTTAAATAAGTTCCAGTTTTTTTTAAAAGTAGAACTTTTTTACATGATCTATGTAAGTAATAAGACATAATGGGGTGTGCATTATGGTGTGATGACCGCACTCCTAGGGGTGACCAGCATTCGGCCTTTTGGCATCATGCCTAACTACACTCCTGGAGTGCGATTTTCACACCAGAATGCACACCACATCATGTCTTATTACTTACATAGATCATGTAAAAAGTTCTGCTTTTAAAAAAAACTGGAACTTGAATTTAAAATCAGAATATCATAATTTGTGGAAAATCAGAGAAACCCCTGTGTAGGAAATGGACATTGCCAACTGCACATAGAACCTCAAAACTCTGAAAGTGTTTACATGACAGACCCTCTTGTGGTTATAAGAGTGTCTGGAATATTTAGAAATAAGCAATCTTGATTGGCTAAAAATGATGTAATGATATATAATTTTAAAATAATCTGTTTTACTCACATTTGGGCCTATGCACTAATATATGGAAACAGAATGCTTAAGTGCTGTATTGGCACACTCAGCTACTCACTGCGCAGACATGAAGAGTTAAGTGCAATGAACAAACACTCATGCAGGGTGGGTGTATGCAGAGGCATGGTTAACTGGCACATGCAGGACTGCCCAGAGCAGGCAGCAGGTGGGTCTCCAGAACCTGGCCACGCCCCTTGATGCTGCCATACATGGGCATCCTCTCTGGCCTGTGCAGAAACACAGACATGATTAGCGCTATGCAGGATGTCTAAAATACACTGATGGTGGGAGAACAGATGCATCTGTGGCACCCTGGCTGCCAACGGTGCCCAGTGGGACAGATCATAGAGATGGGAGAAGTCCAGAAAATCTGCTTTGTGAATTAATTCATGAATTTTGTGCAATTCATGAAGAGGAATTCACAGTATTTGAGGAGTGTGAATTGCATGAATTCTGCTGCAAAGTGCAAAGTTTCATCCTTGGATTTTGTGTTTTGTGATAAAGTTGCTCAATTCATAGTGAAATTCATGGTAAAATTTGTGCAAGTCACTTGAAGCAAAATTCAGCAGGTAAGTGGAGGCTTCGTGAGGCTCCACAAAGTGTGAATACTGGCCGCTTCACAGTAACTTCATTGGCAAATTTTTACTCCACCAAATCTCTGACTGATCTTTGTTGCCCTCTGAAGTGTAGACCAGGCCAGACACACAGCCAAGGCCATTTTTGGTCCACACATTTCACCAGTGGACAGGTGGCCACCATGGCCACTGACATTCAGGTGCACTATGCCATCCTGTATGGGGCAGAGTTGCTAAAGGTGCCAGCAGAGACCAAGGCAAAGCTGTGGCTCAACATACAAGCAGTTGTCAATATGGCTGGGTCTGAGGCATGCACACTAGCTGCCATAAAACATAAGTGAAATGATGTGCACTCCAATGTCAAGCAGAAGCTGGCGTCTGTCACATGCTAATAGACCAGCATGGGTGGAGTGACACCCACATGAGGGTACAGCCTGACACCTGTAGAGAGGATGGTGGTGTACACCCTCGCTGATATGTACCTGCATGGGGTGGAGGAGGAGGAGGGCAAGGACATCCTGCCAGGTATGTAAGGCAATGCAAGAGAGAGACACCACAGACATGCTAACCACCCTGTGTTGCATCCTACAAACCCAGGGATTAGGGGCAAACTCAGTTAGGAGAATGCAACCCTTACAGAAGATATGACAGGAGACAGGAAGGGACTACTTGCAGCAGAAGATGTTGCAAATATGTGTCACCCTTGGTGTTATGCTGTACACCCCTCGACATACACAGCAGTGGCATGGCATGTAATATCAGTCTTTTCTCTCACCCTCAAGTAGAGCAGAGGTGTCCATGTGCATGCCAGAGTAAGGGTATGCATTGGAGGCCACACCCCACCTGGACACAGTGGAGGAAGCCCAGGTGGATAAGAAGAGGATGGACACTGCCACCAACAGCCCACAGCCAACCACCTCCTGCATAGATGTCCTGATGCAGTCCTAATCCAGGAAGCCACATAGGGATGTCCCACATGCTACAGATGACACATGTTGCAGGGAACATTGAATGGCCTCTCAGCACCACCATCCACACACAGAACACAGATGGCCTTCACTGCGTTGTTGGTGAGCAAAAATCAGGGGGAACAAGGGGGAACACACAACCCCACCCAGACAATGGGGACAGGGGATCATTAAGCCATAAAACATGCAATATGGGGAGGGCAGCCTCCTGGGATATACTGCATACAGTATACATGCTACCCTGTTGGACAGCAGCTGGATCATGATCACCTCCAGGCAGAGAGGAATAACATGGAGGTACTAAAGAAGCTGACAGTGCAAATGAGGTGGATGTGTAGGAGAATAGAAAGGATAGGGAACCTGCTGGAGGGCTGACAGAGCACATAGTGTCAGGTATGGGCACAATCACCATGACAGTCACCAAGGCAGCCCCAGTATCCCCAATGCACCACACGCCCATCACCCCTGAGTCTCTGAGAATATAGAGAACAGTCAGCTGCAAATGGATCCCATCACACAGCCTGACAAGCGGCCCAGTAGAGGTGGCAAGACAACAGCTAAGACACGTCACCTAGGCACATGCTTCACTACATGATTGGACTGCAGCAGGAAAGGAAAAAGTGATGCAGTCATCAAAAAGTATCTGAATTACAGTGCAACATAAGCACCTACAGGACACATCTACCATATGTAATTCTCCCACCACATGTACCAGCAGTACTATGCACCAACTCACCCACCTCCATTACCACAGCATATAAATCCATGGCCACATATATCACCAGGCCCACCTTTCACCCCAGCTGGACAGAATGGCACTCAGGGTTTGTCAACATCACTGTGCCACACCATCATGCTAACACCAAATGACTGAGTGACCCCTCCATGAATCCATGGCAAGTCGCATAGCCTGACAGGAACTCGCACCCATCTCCTGGTGTGCCCCCTCCTTTGTTGCTTGGTGGGACACACCGCTGTACATCCTGTGGCATAGGTAGCTGATGTCACACAGCCATGTTGTGCAATATGGCACATGAGGTGAACACTGCACATGCCTTCCAGGGGTAAGCATCATTGTGCTGTTGGTCAGATCCAGGGACCAGAACCGCATCCTCAGATACTCTGTTGTCCACTCGACCACCAACCATGTCTTCCTGTGGACCTTGTTGTATCTCTCCTTCTCTGTGCTGTGTGTCTCCAAGAAGGGTGTCATCAGATAAGGCCATAGTGGATGCCTGCTGTCATCTATGCAATGGAAGAACAATGGCATTAGTACATAACAGGGTCTCTACATACGCATCACGGTACTTGTGTGGTCTGTCTATACTTACATAACAAGCATCCTTCCTTTACACTGTGTACACCGAATAGGGCACCAAGCCTTGAGCTTGCAAAGATGTAGGTAACATGATAGGATCTAAAATATTTGGCACATGTTAGTGACGATACACAATGCATCAAAAACTATCTGGCAGTTTATACTGTGGTATCCCTTGTTGTTCTGGTAGGCTTCTTCGTCTGCAGTCAAGGAGAGCATCACTCCATGCATGCATTCTATGGCCCCAGTACATTAGGCATGCCATGCAAAGCACAGAATGCCTCCTTGGTGGCCCATATGTCAGTCTCTGTTGTAGGGAATGATATGTCATCCTGCGCATGCAGGCTAGGGTGGTGATGATCTATTTTATTTTTATTTATTTGGTTTTTGGTAACTGGGTAAGTACACTAGACAGCAATGTGCCTATTTTCAGGTATGACCCCGGAGATTACATTTGACAAGAACAGATAATGATCCCCAGAACAGAATATGATTCACAAGGCACAAAATCAAGAGTTGGATACCGTTACATGAATGTACGGCAATAGCAATAACAGCACAATTCAAAATGCTTCACTAGTGGAAGATAACATTTCACAAGAGCAAATAGTGATTTTCAAGACACAACATAAGAGTAGATTGCAATTTATAGCCATAGTAGCACAATACAAAACACCTCCATAGTAGAAGGTTAAAGGTTTACAACATGGTTTATAGCAACAGTAACATAATTTGAACAAGTGGGAACCGTAGATTTATAGGTGGCTGAAATTAAAGAAGCAGTTGTTCAGCAGCTGTACTGGGAGACTTAAGGACTTTAAGAAAGGGAGTTGCCCTCAGTAAGGACAATGTGGTGCATAAGGTTGGGGACAGAAGTGCCAACTTGTCAAGGGGGGGTGAGGTGACTGAGCAAAGTATCCTCAGGGTATAATGACTCAGAAATAGATTGTGAGGGCAGCTGGTTGGGGAATTGAGGGGTCACTGGATTTGGAAATAGTTGCATGTCATGGATTGGAATAGTTGAGCTTTGATGGCTGATTTGATGATTGGGTGGAGGTGGAGCTATAAACTGTGGGAAGAAGACAGTTCCAAAGCCTAGGTGCAAAAGAAGAGAAGGCGTGTTCACCCATTTTAGTAGCGCACCTAGGAGTGGCAAGTAGGGTGTGATCATGAGATTGGCAGGAATAGGTAGCACTTGTGCTATGAAGGTGTGGGATGGAAAGCACAGGAGAGTGGGACTGTAGTTGCTTATGTATAAAGCATCCTTGATTATAGGATCAGGATGCCAAGGGGGATGGCCACCCTAAGGAGCTGTAGAGTGTCAGCGGTGGGTGAGGCATGGGGGTGAGAGGCAAAGTGGTAAATATTGTTATAAGTGATTTCCCACTTTCGCAAGGATCCTGAGGGGACATTGGAGATGAGTAGAGACCCATATTGTAGGCAGGAGAGGAGTAGACCCTAGGCAATGGTCCGCCAGGCAGGGTGTGTGAGAAGATGCTTAAGGTGATAGACCATCCCAGTATGAGTGTTGGCAGCTTTACATTGATTTGTGACGTGGAGGTGGAACTCTAGACAGGGGTCTAGGGTGATGCATAGGTACTTGAAATCTTCTACTCTGGGGTGAGGGGAATCATTACTGTATCTGTTATCTAGAGGGAGAGTGCAGAAACCTCAACAACTATGGGAGCCAAATAGCATCACTTGGGATTTAACAGTATTGAGAACCAGGTTGTTTTCCATAAGCCATTTTTGTATGAGTCTGAAATCCATATTTAACTGGAAGTTTATGTGCTGGGTGCTTTGAGCTTTATGATAGAGCGTTATCATCAGCATACATAACATTTGTGGGGGAGGTAGTGACAGTGGGGAGATGATTTATGAAAATTCAAAAAAGGAGTGGGCCAAGGATGGACTCCTGGGGTACACCACAGGTGACGGGCAATTTATGAGAGAAGGCTGTGCCAGACTTGATGAACTGACTGCGCTCAGCCAGGAAGTTAGCAAACCATGAGGTGGCATGGGGGGGAGATGAGCCTTGGGCAGTTAATTTCTGAGTGAGAAGGGAGTGGTGAATGAGATTGAATGCCTTGGATAGGTCTATAAAAATGGCCCCAGTGAGCAGGCCCCAATCCATGGTAGTTTTGACGATGTTGGAGAACTTGATGAGGGCGGTTAATGTACTATGGCCCTTGTGGAAACCATGTTGGGAGGGAGTGAAGAGGATGTGAGAGTCAAGATAGCCTGTAAGTTGGAAGGCAACTATTTGCTGTAGGAGCTTGCCCAAGAGGGGCAGAAAGGCAAGGACGATATTGAGATAAGTTATTAGAGACCCTTTTTTTGGAACAGGGACTATCTTCACTATTTTCCTGAGTGTTGGAACTATACCAGTGATTAGGAATAGATTGCAGATGTGGGTAATGGGGATGATGAGATACTGGGCCCCAAGTTTTAGAATCTTGGTCTCAATCCTGTCTAGGCCAGGGGCAGTATTCAGTGGTAGGGATTTCAGGAGATGCAGGACCTCACTTCTTGAGACAACTTTAAGGTAGAAATGGGGTGGGTTGTGGGGGTGAGTGTCCTAGGTGGGGGAGGCTAGATGGAAGAGGCAGAGAGATCAGTAAAGTGGGCATCAAGAGCATTGGCTCATGTGAGGGGGTTGTTGCAGTGGGCATCATTAATGATCATATGATTTGCTGAGGATAGAGAAGGAGCACCCAGTAGCCCTTTCAAGTGACCCCACTCTTCTAGGACTGCCAGCAGAGGCAGTGAGCTTAGCTTTGCTGAAGGAGCTTTTTACATTCCGGGTGTCTCTTTTGCAGCGATTCCACAGAGAATGGTAGTTCTGCCAGTCCTGGGGATCAGATGATGCCTTGTAGGCATGCCAGAGACAATCTCTTATACTGTATGTATAAAGCATCCTATAACTCAATGCCCCCCTACTTTCACCACCCTAGACAGTTCACCCCTCCAAACTGAAAATTATTTCAAATACCTTGGGGTCTGGCTGGATTGTAGCCTTGACTTCTCTGACCACATTGACTACATTTGCTCCAAGCTCCACCCAAAACCCAGTGCCCTTTACCAACACAAAGAATGTCTACTCATCGAAACTTAGTCAACAAGACTATTCTTCCCATATTTGACTATGCTGATATTGTCTATGCCTCTGCTCCTGCAACCTCATTAGGTATACTCGACACCTTACTCAATTCATTCTGCCATTTTGCCACCTCCACCCCCCCTCACTTACCACTGTACCCACTACTCCTCCTCTTTCTCCCTTACTCCTCTAAATACCAGGCACCAGACACACTGCCTCACACTCATTGGCAAATTCTGGTTCGGGTCTCTCCCCCTACCTCAAATCCTGTCTCTCCCCAGTTAGCTTCTCCTTGTATTCCCTTTGCTCTAGGGATACCTGAATGTTCTCCCTTCCACACCATCACTCTTTCTCAGGTCAGGTGGCTTTCTCTTACTGATTCCCTCACCTCTGGAACCAACTCCCTTGAGACACCCATCACACTGCTTTCTTTTCTATCCTTAAATCCCTCCTCTGTGCCATTCCAGCTGCTCAATGTACTTGCTCCCCCTCTCCTTCCCCCCTTTTTACTGCTCCCTATCTCCAGCCCTGCAGGCCCAGCTCCTTGTCTGCCAAGTGTTACCCCATCCTCTTACTTCTAACATTACTACTGTCCTACTACTACTCACATTCTGTCCTTCATTTGCCTGCATTAGAGTTAATCTTCTTTTACCCACTTTGCTCCATACATAATCTGTACATTCATACTTCTATTATAAAAGTAATGTTGTACTCATGTAAGTAACGTTATTGTAATTACTGAAAAACCATGTTGCTATGTATATACATGGATACACTTGTATTTATTTTGCCTTGTGAATTTCATGTAATCCAACTGTTTTTGTCTGTAATGTTCCATTTGTGTTTCTAACTCCTTTATTTATCTATTCCCCCGGGTCGAACTTGGAAATGAGCCAAGGCTCAGTGTGCCTTTCCCAGTTATCAGCTTTTAAATAAATAAATCTATTTCCTTGTAAAGGGAGAGGATGTTGCTGGGGGTGGTACAGCCCCTATACCTTCTCCTGGTGATTGGAAAAGCCTGTCTTGTGGAGATGTGTGACTGGAAGATTTCCAGAGCAGTGTTTACACTGAAGGTAGTTATTCTGAGGGACCGGTCGATGAGCTGCAGCTCAGCTCTGAGCATAGTGGAGTCAAGGCTGGTGAGGTTTCTAAAAGTGAGGACTTTGTGAGGAATTTTTAGGGAGTGGGCTTTCCAGATGCAGTGGGGGGGGGAGAGTGATCACTGATGGAGTTGGGTAAGATGCCTGACTCCTTGATCAAGTCAAGACATTTGGTGAGCATCCAATCTAACAGAGTGGAGGATGTGATTCTTAGGGAGGTTCACATTGGATCTGAAATAATCTGGGAGAGGCAGGCCCTGCTGCTAAGCAGTTCACAGGAGCTCTGCTTTGCGTTAAGCTAGTCAAGACTGAGATCACCCATAACAATAGTGTCATGTTGGCTACACAGGGTATGATGGAGTTGATGAGGGCAGTGAGTCCTGTGGTGCCACCTTTTCGTGGATTATATACACATTTCATGTGTAGTTGTTCTGCATGGCCAATGGAAAGCATTGCACGTAGACATTAACAGGCTGAGGCATTGCTGGTGGGATGAGGTACCATCATCAGGTTGAGGTGGGACCTGAAGTAGATCAGGAGACTGCCTCCATGCTTGGTGGAGGGGTGGTCAAACCGGAGAAAGGAGTAATGAAGGGGGTTGCAAAGAGGATCGGGATGGAGAGTTTGAGCCAAGTTTTCAGAAATCTTGAGTATGTCAGGGGAGTAGTGTGCTGTCCAGGCTTCAAGGTCAGTCTTGCTTGCTATGAGGCTGCAAATATTCAGGTGACCAGTTTTAATACATTTGTGGCCATCCCATGGTGGGAGAGACAGGGAACCTAGGTTTGTCTCCATGTCACCAGCTAGGGAGAGGTACAGAAAGCAAGTCCACAGGGTGTTGTGTTTTTTGGAGATACAGTATACCAGGTGTGGGCACACGGGGGGGGAGGTCTTTTTGTTTGGGGGCATCTGTAGCAACTTCAACTTGAAGTATAATAGCACGGAACAGAGTGACGTTTGCTGAGATGCAGCCAGTAAGTCTGAGAAGTAGAAGTCTTTGTGGCTGGAGGGGGGATGCCTAGGGTATGTGAGAAGTGGTGTTAAAGAGTCTATCAGAGCAAGAGTAGAGATGGGAGAAGTAGCCACAATTCGCCCCGCGAAGCAATTCATGGAGTAATGTGAAATCTGCAAAGTAATCCGCAATGCAAATTGAAGAACTTCGCTTCATAATGAGGAATGTGAAGTCCATTGATAACAATGACTTTGTGTTACTCTGCCTTCCCTCAACCACTACTGCACCAATTTTAATGCGAAGTAAATAGAAATCAATGCACTTTGCATCACTTTGCCTTGTTATTGAGCTCCAAGGAGAATTTTGCAGTGATTCATGGGATTGCAGGTCACATGGGCTCTAGATTGTTCTGCTCAGCCTCAGTTCTGTGTAGTGTGTGTGTAGTGGTAGATGAAGAGTTTCCTCTCAGAGCTCTGCCATTCAAATCCTCTAAAAGCTGTTAAAAAAGCCTTTTTGAGCCATTTTTTTTTGCTCAAAATTCAGTACATCAATTGTAGGAAACCTTCCTGTGCTCATATCATTGAGTGTTTATTGTTTGCATGTGGATTTTGAATGTTAATTTAAAACATTCAGTCTGTGTACTGACAGACGCTTGACGTGTGCTTTGGGGACGGGTGTATCTGTGGTGGAGGTAGGTTAAAACTGGGAGAAAAAGGCAGTTTTTCTGTTATGGTTATATTTTTCTTGTATAAATGTGTTAATGTACACACAGAAATATTTTCGGTAATTCTTGACATTTTTTTTCTGTTTGTGGTGCATAATTTCAGTTTGTTTAAAGATTTGGTTATATTACTGAAGTTTTCAATTTGCTACTCATTACTTGTAGTGTGTGTGTGAGTGTGTGTGCTACATGTGCCATCAAATCAGACACATTTTACTGTGCCACAGAGCAATTGCAGCAGCGTAAACCTGCTATCTACCACACCTGGATGATTTTGTACTGCTTTGTGGTATCTTTGTTTTGGACTGTTGCTGCAGTGCACTGCACCCCCCTCCCCCAACCAGCAAAATGTATTCTTTTCCAGGTTGGATTGTGACTTGTGAGCACTGGTTAAGGTGTTGTGACTTTGTGTCTGCATCTCCTCTTGATTGTGCAGTGCAATCTTAATCTGTCTGTGCTTTTGCATCTGTTAATGCCCAATCTCCATCTACAAGCCATAACTCTTGTTTTTTTTGGCTTCACATCCACCAGCCCAGACTGAAATTTCAGAAATCTAAATTTGTTTAGAATTTTCTTGGTGATCCCCCAAAATGCCTGCAAAGAAACGTGCAAGCAAAGCTGTTTATGGCCATGGCACTGCTGCCAGTGGCAAAATTGTCCATGGGGGCATGGTAGTATGCAGAAGTGCATAGCTGATTTCAGTAAAGGGATTTCTTCATCAATGTTTTTTTGCAGCTCAATCTGTAGCTTCTCTCCTAGTTGGAGGAGATGATGTTGTCCCAGCTGGTGGTGTTAGTGCAGTTTCTGCTGGCATGAGTATTGCTGCCTCAAGTTCCACTTCTGACCAGTTGACCATTTCAAAAAATATAGTTGAGTCTAAAGCGGTGACTGACAGTGTAGATGATGTCATACTCCCCATAAACATCCCTGTGGTAGCTGAACATGTTTCTGATCCTGGCAATGACAACTCACAATGTCACATTTCTTCCAGTGCTGTTGAGGTCATGCAGTTGCCATCCAATGATTTAAAGTGTGGCACAAAAATATCGGGTGATGATGTTGATGATGCTGTGGTTGGAATATGTTCTCCACATGACAGCATCCAAGCTGAAAATGTGGATGCAGATGATGTTGATGAATATGATAATGATGTCAGTGACCCATGTTGGGAACCGGAGAAAAAGAAAGTCAAAGTGACTGTGTCTCGGTCTGTTAGTGTTTAATCCCCCACTTCCTCAAAAAAGTTGTGATTTAGCAGTTCCTGCTGATGATAATGTTGATGACCCAGTAATAATCAAAGGTAGCCATGGTGGTCAGTTGGAGTCCAAGTGTGTCCAGCCTGCAAAATTATGTAGCACACCCCCCATTTAAGGGGTTAAAACAAACGGAGTCCAATAAGTAGCATCAGGGACATGTTAAAAGTAGGGAACCACAATCCCTTGTTTGGGATTTTTTTGTCCAAGATGCAAATGATGAGTCATTTGCAATCTGCCAGCTTTGCCATGAGTGTGTGAGTCGAGGTAAAAAGGGGAGTCATCTGGTCATAGGGGGCCAGCATACACATCTTAAGAACAGGCACATGGCACTGTGGACCCCGCACCAGATGGCAGCTAATGCCATAGTGGGGCATTTACCCTTGTCATCAACCTTACTGAGCATGTATCCCCTTCCATGAGTGTAAGACCAGGTAGGAATGTCTGCAGTAGCAATTAAATAACACCAGAGGATTACTAAAGGCATGATGTGGGGGAGGATTATGATTTAGAAATCTTGTCAAGTGGTGGTCAGAGTAGCAGTGGTGGTGGTCAATGCAGTATGCCTAGTGCAAGTGGTACATCAACCCCTGTACGTAAAACGAAGAAAATAACTTCATTTGTGGACTTGTCACCTGTACATCCCTCTTCATCACATGTCCACACCCCATCCCCGGGCATTTGCAGAGCAGAGCCATTTGTCACACCCCATGCAAAACATGTAAGTCAGCCCATGTTGGAGAGTGTTTTTGCCCATGACCTCCTGCCTGCCTGCCTGAAGCATGTGATCTACACTGTGTAAGCCATGTGATGTGTGTGAGCTGCCTGTGAATTCTCACTCCGCCTTAAAACAGAATAAGGCAGAGTGCACAATGCAAAGTCATAATTACAATGTGAAGTGGTGAAGTGAGGGTTTAAAATGGGCACTCCACTTAGTGCTATACTAACGCAAAGTGGCCACTTCGCAACCACTTTACAGGTGGAATTTCACTTGACTGCATCTCTAAGTAAGAGGTGGAAGGATTCCAAGCACCAGAGTGGACATTAGTGTTTTCCTAGCAGAAAGGGTGGGCATGGCTAGGAAAGAGGATGGAGGTTTGATGACTGGGACGGTGTTTCTGGACCTGACCAAGGCATTCAGCTTCATAGAGCATGATTTGACATGTACCAAGCTGAATGATCTGGGGTTTTCTGTGGTTGCTGTTTCTTTGATAGGGAACTATTTATCAGATTGATCACAGTATGTTAATATTGGGCCAGCAGTTTCTGATACATCATTGTTTAATTATGTTGTCCATCAGGGGGTCCATTTTGGGATCCTTACTGGTTTCCCTTTTTGTTAATGAACTTCCTCAGTTTTGTAAAATCTGTGAAACCTTTTTTTATGTGAATGATTTGGTTCACTTTTTTCAGTCTAGTTCCCGCCCAGAGTTAATGGTTGGCTCGAAATATGATTTTGAGGGTGTTTGGCAATGGCTTACTGATAATTCAATGATACTAAATAAAAAAAAAATCTATGATGTTTGGAACCCCCCGCCCCCATGCTTAGGGATGGTCCAAGTTTATCTTTACAGGATCCACAAGGTCTTACGATTGAGAAAGTGTAGCAGTTCAAATACCTAGGGGTCCTATTGGACCCTGGGTTGACTTTTTCATTACAGGTTCATTCTATTGAACATACCATAAACCAAAAGTTGGGACTGCTTTATAAGTTTAAAACTTATTTTTCCCTTGAAGTAAGAAAATCAGTTGCTGTTGGGTCGTTGTTACCGCACTTCGACTATGTTTTCAATATTTATCTTAATCTAGGTGTAAAGGACCTGCATACCCTGAAGGTTGCTTATAATGGTATCTGTCGTTTTGTTTTATTTGCACCATTATAAACCCACCATTGTGACTTATACTCTCAGCTCGGTGGTTGTCTCAGATTTCTAGAATAGAATATTTTTTTCAGTTGTGTCATATTTAAATGTATTTTTCAAGTCATTGTTTCCATTGTCCAACCTTGTAAAGTCCCGGACTATACTTCTTAGTTTATGTTCCTCTAATGGCATTTTGTTGGACACTGTGTTAACCAAACTTAAAACTGGGTCTTGCGCTTTCTCCATTGCTGCCCCTCTGTATTAGAATATTCTACCCATTGCTGCACATCAGGCAACTTCTGTATCAGGTTTCAAAGCAAAAGTGAAGCAATATTTTTATTTATTTTTATTTATTTATTTCAATCTAGGATTACAATACCTTTGAGCCGAGGCTCTTTTACAAAGGTTCCACGTCAGCGTGTGCAACAGTCATCATTTTTAGTTACAAACATATAGTCACTGACTTACAGACATGTAATAACCAGTACAAAGACTTGAGCTATGAGCAAGACAAGGGAGGGGAGCGGTGGGGGAGAAGTGAGGGTAGGAGATCGAGGGGTAGGAGGTGCAGGGGTAGGAGGAGTATGGGAGGTGGTCAAGGGCAGGGGCAGGAGTGGAGATATGGGGGGGGAGGTGGATGAGGATGGGAGACAGTGCAGCCAGCGGTCCTTATCGAGGGAATATGACAGGTAAGGTGCTAGGGGTGCAAACACTGATTGTAACTTCCTGTAAACTGTATTTACTGGTGAAATTCTTATGTAATTGTTCTTTGTAATAATAGTTTATTATGTAATGTCTGTTTGTATGTGTTGTCTCCAGATTGGGCCTGAAAAAGGACCTACGGTCCAGAGTCCTTACCTGGTTAACAAATGATTAAAAAAAAAAGTGTTGAGAGTGGGTTGGGAAGTGTGTATGCCAATCTGATTGTTTGATTGTGGCTTGATCTGGTTCCCTAGGTGTTAAAGTGATTTGTCACAGAGAGTGGATCCTGAAAGGAGTTAGATAAGAGGAGGAGGGTCCTGAGCAGTCAGGAATTGCAGCTAAGCTGACAAGCTAAGAGTAAGTACAGTGCTGCCTAGCCAGAGGCGGAGTTCGGAGAATGTTTTAAAGGAAGTTGGTAACAGTGTTGCAATACCACATGTAACCACAGGGGGCCCAAAGGCTAACATAAGCTTTGGCGACAAGTTTACTCTAGCTGGCTGGGTGGCCTAGTGGATGGTGCTGCTGATTAAGGAGAGCTAGACACCAGGGTCCCAATTTCAGACCCCACAATGGAGTTGTACCAGGCATCCAGAGCTAGGTAGCAGGGACAAAAGGGCTAAAAGTTGAGTGCAGAGTGTTACACAGTAGGTCTTACGTAACTCAGGTTTAGATGCTTAAATTGTTATTTAGCAAGGAGATACTCAGTGGCGAACTCTAGAGGTTCTGCATAATAAACTTCTCATGTGGATTTGGGGTGATAAGAAAATGGTGCACTGGTCACATGACAGGGTCACATGGGGGAGCTAAGACCTATAAGGGAAATGGCCACCCAGGGTGGGAACGGAGGTGGGTGGGGCCACTGCTTTAGCGGCAGTGGGGCCAAACAATCCTGTGGAGCTCAAGCTGCTCCAATCCTCATACTTGGCTGTCAGGCTAGGGAAGGTGAGTGCAGCTGTGGGGAGTCAGCAACTAAACAAATCATTTCAGTGGAGAGCCTGTTGAGACAAGACAAAGGAGAGGATTAAAAGGTCAGGTATTTACAATGGCAGGGTCAGAGCAGAAACAGAATGGGGATGTAGGGAGGTGGGGGGATGGGTAATGGCAACCAAAGCCACATTCAGCTGCTTCCTGAGACCCACCAAACAGCAGAGAAACTCCTCAATGCAGTATACAGTTTCAGGCGCAGTTGCCAACTGAAAGCGCATTGCCCTGCACACAATACATTCCCTGTACACAATACATCTTAAAGTACCCAGCATAGCACAGCACATTCCCTGTACCCAAACAGACCTAGGCTGCTAGAGACTATCAGTCTCTGTCATCTGACATAAAGTAGGTTGGATAGAAAGTATAAATATTTTTACAGTCCTGTGGAGCTCCATCTGCTCCGATACTCATACCTGGCTGGGGAAGGTGAAGAGCTGCACTGGCAGCCATGGGGAGTCATCAAGTGAATGAAGCCCTTCAGGGGAGAGCCTGGCTGGGGAAGGTAAAGAACTGCACAGACAGCTGTGGGGAATCGTCAATGGAATGAAGCATTTCAGGGTAGATCCTGGCTGGGGAAGGTGAAGAGATGAACTGGCAACTGTGGGGAATAGGCAACTGTTGCAGTACCCTGCTCAAGAAAGACTGGTTGACAGCCATGACATCCCCTGCCACCCTCTGTAATGACTCAATTGCATAGTAGCCAGTGTACACAGCACCTTTGTCTCCATGGATATCGCCCATGACTGTCACGTACTCGGAGTCACATGGGGCCAGACCATGTCACACAGCCCCGTGATTGTGGCATGGACCAGATGAAAGCGCTCGACACAGTATGTGTCCCACAGGGTGATGTGTCCAACAATGGACAAAATACACATGGACATGGTCTTGTTCTCACTTCCTGCTCATGCTCCCTCTCCCTATCCAGCTGGAGGAGATTCATTAATAGTCCTGGGAACATTCTCTGTACAATTGAGTTGTGACCTTTTCTGGCAGTGCAGAGTCTAGCTGATCACACCAATGTCTATGGTCCCCCACCTCTATGGCATACAGGGTTTCCACATGGCTGTTCCCTTATTATCTGGTAACCTTTAAAGGGGCATCTACCCAGCACACCTGGTAGGTGATATGCCATGCACGAGCATTGCTGAGGCATACCTGGACAGCTACTGCCATGGCAGAGATGTCAGTGACAGCAGGCTCTGTTGAGAGAGTGGGTGTGTACCCACGGAAACTCTGGAGGATGTCAAAGTTCTGCTACCAACAGACAATGGAAGCAGGGCCAATATGTGAGGCGAAGGAGCCACTGGAGTTATGTACACAACAGGTGAGGGGCATGGGGGTATGTATTTCATATTTGCTGTTTACTGTGTAACTGATCATGTTCCATTTGTTGTATTTCCACAAGACTACTGTGGGAGGCCAGACCTTATTATTCTGGAGTACCTTGTCCAACCTGGTGGCCCAGTGGCTCAGGTGGCTGTCCAACATGCATGATGGGACTTGAATGTCCCTTACAGACTATCCTGGTGGGTGGGCACACAAGATGCCTACTATAAAGATGACACTGGGGACTAGTGGTCTCTGCCCAAGCCATCCAAGATACATGAAGTGGGGGAGAGACTGGTAAGGACCTGTGTACTCATTGAGTGTAGAAGCCACAATGCAGTTGCATCCTGCTCATGACTATCCCCTGTGTTCCTCTCATTACAGGGATCTCTAGGTATTCTGCAATGCTTGGTGCTGGTCGAGAGAGACTATACTGAGATGACACCCTTGGGGTCAAGACAGAACTCCCAGGAGGAGGATATGGATTAAAGGGCTGCTGGTGCCCTCAGACCAGCTATGTGGCCACCAATGTTTCTCCTGTGGCTACTGATGTTTACTTTTTTGTATAGTGTGTACATGTATCCTGTATAGTAATGGGTTGGTTGACATGCTTTAATAATTGTCTTTGACATTATTAAACATTTATTTATGACATGCACCCCATGTCTATGTCATTATTCCAGTCAGTGGGTGCATACCACTGAGTGCCACTACATTGGCAATAGTTCTGGGTGACAGTGGGGCAGGTACTGTTTTGGCCAGGTGGTAGTGGGGAATGTGAGGCCTGTCATGTGCATGCTGTGCCTTTGCAGTGCTTGAAGTGGCATGTCTATCTGTGTCTGGGAAGGGGAACTGGGTCCCATGTCCCTTTCACATCACAGGTTTGTATGTGTGGGTGTTGTTTTCATGGCTGTCCTGCACTGTCTTGTCTGACTATGCAGTACCGCGTGTGGCCATACATGGAGCTACAAGTCTTCGATAATGGAGGTCCATTACGGCCCTGTCCATACCCCTTACAGTCCCTGTGGTAAGTCATCCACACTATTGTGCCCTGCACATTGAACCTGCATGCAGACAGCTTATGACAGTCCTCCACCTGGCATAGTGCTGCACCCTTGGTCTCACACACCTGGGTGATGTACTGAGCTTCATGCATGCATGTTTTTGTGATGCTGCACATGCTATTACGTGGCCCCACCCCTGACCACGTGTAGTGCTGCCACCACACAGCTACACACGGCCTGCATTTGCACACCTTCAAGCAACTTACATGCATGCTACGTGGCCATGGCATCCATGTGTATGGGATGTATGAACATACACACACCCATTATGGCCATGCATCAGCAGCTTCGCAATAGTGCATAGGCTCCATGAATAGTAAATGTAAAACTGGAGAACTGATTCATCCCTTAAACTTACAAAGAACTGTACAAAAAAATCTTCTCATGTGAAGAACAAAAGTGTACAAAAAATATTCTCAAGCTCTACCACCTGTATGAGCTCCCTTTGTACTGCACCACTGAGACACTCTAAATTTACTGTAACTGCATTGAATGATTGTAAGATAAAACATGTTTGTAAATGTTAAAACTGACCAATCCCTTTTAGTCTTTGTGTCTTACTGTTTGCTTCACAGATGAACATATGAAGAGGCCAGCAGAATAAGGCCATTAGGTCTATCTAGTCTGCTCATAATGCAGGTTCCTCAGCTTAAGCTTCTGACCCTGCCACCCTCCCAGTCAACCATTCCTCTCCGTCCACCCCTACCTTGACCCTTATTTTCCCCTTAACTCTGTCCCAGCCTCTCTTGAAACTACCCACTGTCTCCAACAAAACCACCTCTTCTGGATGGTCATTCTGAACTTCCACCACCCTCTCTGTGAAGAAGGGCCTCTTAGCTTCCCTTCTAAACCTCCACCCACTTCAGATTGAGACCAATCCCCCTCCTGTTTTGGTTTCCACTACGCTTGAAGAGACCCTTCTTATCCACCCTATTTAATCATTTTAAATACTTGAAGGTCTCAATCTTGTCCCCTCATTCTATCTTCTCTTCCAAGGAGCAGGTGTTCAACGCCTCCAATCTCTCCTCATATGTCCTACCCTGCTGGCCCATTATCATCTTCATTGCTCTCCTTTGGACTGCATCTAACAGGTTAATGTCTTTTTGAAAGTATGGGCGTCAGTACTGTACACTGTACTTCAGATAAGGCCTCACTAAGGACCTGTATAATGGCAGAATTTCCCCCTCTTGCCTGCTGCTGATCTCTCTGGCAATACAGCTCAACATTTTATTTGCCTTTACTGCTGCTTTCCTACTATGTGTGAAGTGCTTCAGGTCACTAGTGATCATCACTCCCAGATCCATCTCCTCTTCTGATACAGATACACAGATCCCTCAGAGGCTGTACTCAGTCCTCAGGTTTTTGGTTCCAATGTGCATTTCTTTGAATTGAAGCCAAGCTTCCAAATCCCTTACCACCTCTCTATTTTTTTCAGATCCTCCTTTAGGTTTTATAACACTTCTACTGTATCCACCCTCACACAGAGCTTGGTGTCATCCCCATATAGGCAATTTTACCCCTTAATGCCATCCCCAATATTGTTGATTAAGGCATTGAACAACACTGGTCTAAGCACCAAGCCCTGGGGGACCCCACTGGTGACCTCCCTTGTACTAGATATCTCACTCCCCCACCACCAGACTCTGGGTCCTTCCCCTCAGCCAGTTTTCCACCCATCTGATCAACTTCTACTCAACCCAGATACCTGCCAATTTTCTGATCTGCCTATTGTGGGCTACTGAGTCAAAGGTCCTGTTGAAGTCCAGGTAAAGGATGTCCACCACTTGGCATCTGTCTACAGTTTTAATGACCCAGTCAAAGAAGTCGATCAGATTTGTTTGACAGGATCTCCTTCCCATAAACCCATGCTGCCTCTCATCTTGGATACCATGTTCATTTAGATAATCTACCAACCTTTCCTTAAGTATGGACTCAATGAGCTTGCACATGACTGAGGTCAGACTGACCAATTTATAATTCCTTGGGCCATCCTTCGGACCACTCTTAGGAGGGACACTACATGTGCCATTCTCCATTCCAGCATTACCATGCCTAATTTCAGTGAACTACTGAAAAGACTGGATCTGCAAGCTCCTATGCTAGTTCACTCAGCACCCTTGGGTGTATGATGTCTAGACCAGGGGATTTGTCTACCCTCAATGCTAGCAGCCCTGTCCTCACCCTATTCAACTCTATTAAACCATATATTTCTCCCACCTCCCCAACTCCTCTTCTTCCCCCTTGTGGCATTGGTCCATCTCTCTCTGTCATTGGTGAAGACAGAAATACCTTGTTTAGTACCTCTACTTTGCCCACATTCTTGTTTACCCTTCAGCTGGGTCTTAGGTTAGTTTACCCATACCCTTTCCTGAGAGTAGATATCCCATATTTTGTGTTCCTGTTCTCATGAATCTAGTTAAAAAAGGCCTTTTACCCCTGCTTAATTCCCTCCGCTAACTGCAGTTCCTTCTGAGTTTTAGTCAGCCAGACCACCTTATCTGCTATGTGAGCCATCTTCAAGTAATCCTCCTTGTCTTCTTCCCTCTTGGTCCACCTGCATGTCTTGTAAGCTGACCTCCTACTGCTTGATCAACCTCAGTACTAAACCATATGGGTGCTTTGTCCCTCAAGTTTTTTCCTTTGAGCTTAACACACTTCTCTATGGCACCCGTTATTCTCTCCTTAAAGATGAACCACCTTTGGTCCACCCTAATAACCATATGGATGCATGCCAGGTTGACTCCTTAGCAGGTTTCTCATCTTTCTGAAGCCTGTCTTTCTAAAATTCAGAATTTAGTCTTAGTGGGGGCCTTTTCCCTGCCCATGTTAAACCAGAACTACACCTCGTGATAATCACTCCCACCAAAGAGCACCTCGACCGTTATACTCGGGACATGGTCCCTGTTCTTCAGCACCAGATCAAGGACTGCCTCCTCCCTGCTAGGTTCTGTCATGTTCTGAATCAGGAACCCACTCTGCAGCACATCAAATACCACCTTACTTCTGGTGCAGATCATGGCTAGTACCCACCAATCCACCTTGGGCAGGTTGAAGTCTCCCACTATTACCACCTTTCCCTTCTTTGCATCAGCCAATATTTGACAGTTCAATTCCATATCTCTTACCTCCACCTGTTTGTGTGGCCTATAAACCACCCCCAACCTCACCTTCCTCCCTCTGTTAGACTATAAATGAATCCACATTGCTTCTACCCTCCCTCCTCTGACTCCTTTCTTGTACATGTTATACCCCACCAATGTTAACTGCCACCTCTCCCCTTTTCCTACCTCCATTTCCCTCCAATATAAATTATAGCCAGGAATGGAGAGGTCCTATTCATGGTTAGGTGTGAGCCATGTCTCTGTGACTGATGTGATGTCCACTACCCTTTCTGTCAACAGTGTCTGCAAGTCATTCATCTTGTTTCCAAGACTTTGTGCATTCAGGGACACCACCTTCCACCTAGGGTCTGAGCCTCCTTCCTTTCCCTCCAATCTACCTTTCTCATTTCTCCCTGTTGCTTGTGTCCCCCACACCCCCACTAATCCTTTTGCTCCCCCTCCACTCCCCCCTCCAGTCCCAATCCACTGGTATGTGGGAGTGGTCTGCTGACCTCCTCCTCATGGAGTCTCAGGGCCTGCAGGGCCTCCCCCCCCCCAGTAGATTAAATTAAGTTTTTGGTTTATATACCCCTCTAGGTTGTCCCTGAGGACTCTTGAGCCCCCACTACAGAGGTGCAGTCTCTGGTGCAAAAAATGTTTTATTTGTTCAGGTCCCTCCTCAGCCCCCAATACAGTCGTACCCTTCCTCCTTTCACCATTCCCTTAGCCAGTCATTGAACTCCTCTCTGCTTTTTTTTTCCCTGTCTGTGAGGTCTCTCGGTATTGCAACACCTCTGAGAATGCTAGTAATCTTGCAACCTCTCTGCAGGTCCTCCCTATCACCATGAATCTTTTCTGCATCAGCCCACCTCCTCCCCGACTTGGTCATTGAGACCTAGGTGTATAACTACAATTGGTTTCCTCAACACCCTCACCAACTCTCCAATTTTAGGGCACACCATCTCTGCTGTCAACCCTGGCATGCAAACCACTGAGCATGGGTGATCCTCACTACCCCCCTTCCCCTGCCTGCTGACCTCACTCCCCTGGGCATCCCCATCTGTCTTTCTCTCCCTGCTCCTCTTACTCTCCACTCCACTCCATTCTTCCCAGCTCCCATATGAAATGCCTTACTTCTGATCTTAGATGTTCCAGGCTCCTGCACCCTGGACAGCCCCCTAAAACCCTCACTGTGACCAGAATACTGAAGACCCACAACCATTACAGCACATCACCCTCTTTCCACTGTCCTGATGTCCATACATGCTCCTATTCCCCCACATCCTCCCAATGCTTGTACCACTAACCCTCTAGATAGGCAACTCCATATGTAATCCAGTTGGGGATGCCTACAACAGTCTTCAAATCTCCTCAGTACTCCTACTCCCTAACTCTTCCTTGCTTCTCAACACAAATGTAAGTTGAGTCTAGATAAGTAACAGCTGCACTCCTTTCACTCTGATACCCATGTGGGCTAGCACCAGATAGTAGCTGTCTGCCCACTGTAGGGCTCCCCTAATCTGCTATATATTTGCAAGCTGATCCTAGATAAGGATTAACTGCAATCTCCTACCAACAGCCTACAATGTATTTCCTGCCCTCCCTATAGGTTTACTTACTCTACACCAATCAGCATAACCTGCAGCCTGCAGTCCTGCCTGCAGATGCTCTACCAATGCCGCAAATGCTGCTTATTTAGGTACCACACTCCTGCTAAGTGGCACTCATGCTTTGGGGTTGCCTGGAACTCTGGGTAATTTAAAGGGACTACAGGCACCCTATTAGCATCCTGCAGGCTGCAACCATGTTCATTCAAGTCCAAAAACACACTGTAGGTAACGGCCACTAACTCTTATCTGGTTGATCTGCCAGTCCCAGCTCCACCAGATGGCTACTCCATTTTCCAACTGCAAAATGGAGCAGAATCGGGACTATGTTTCTTTTAATTAAAAGACTACAGCTGCATTACTGGCATCTTGCAGCCACATGATACAGTGTATCTTTCAATGGCACCTGTACCAGTACAGTCTTGGCCATCTTTCAGCCCTCCCACTTAAGGTTTCCTCTTTCCTCTTTCCTCCTCACATCCACACTCACAACTCAGCACAGCATTATTCATTTTTGGTTTTTAAATTCAAGTCCAAAAACACACGGAAGGTAACAACCCCCAACACTTATCTGGTTGATGTGCCTGTTCCAGCAGCTCCACCTGACCACTCCTCCAATCTCCTGCTGCAAAAAGATAAAAAAAATAACCTAAGACCCAGCTGAAAACATTGCAACACTGAGTTAGTGTGTTTTTTCCCAGTTAACAAGTTTTAGTTATTACTGCTATTACGACAGTTTTCTCATACATGTCAGTAGCTCAGCCCAGCTGAAGTTTTTGTTATATAATATGGTGGCTGAGATTTTAGCATGATTTGGACATAACACAGATGTCATTTCAGTATCACCAAACCAAATAGTGTAATTATTAAGCTATATTGTACTGAAAAATATGGCATGATAAGTATTTTTATTGTTCAGTAGAAATATAAATGGGAGAACATCCCCAGTTATTTAAGCAATATGCTATGACAGGGTGTGGGTTATGTTAGGATTTACCATGCCTGGTGCATTGTTTGGTTATGAGGCCACAGGCCAAATGAACAAAACACACCGGGCATGGTAAATCCTAACATAACCCACACCCTTTTGTGGTATATTGCAATTATACACTGCCTCTTTTTTATAAGAAAAAATAAATGGGAATTTTAGTTTTTTTGCCATTTTACATGAGTGGTGTTGTACATGTTGTTATGCGTCAAAAAGTAGTTCCCTACTGCTGGATATTTCTGTTTCAGCCCCAACCCCCACCCCCACCAGCCTCTCACACACAAGTCACAGAAATGGTTATTTATTCTTTTTTTTTTTATGAGAGTGTAGATAAAGAAAATGTATGTTGGCTGAGGTGATCTGGTGGCAGTGCACGGTGTGCAAATAGGGAGAGGCAGTGTGACTATCAGTGCTATGTAATGCTTTGAGGGTGAGGGCTGGCACTAACAAATATACTGTGCTGCTTTTTGTTTTTATTCCCAGCCCCAATGGTTTTCCCGGAGGCATGAAACATTTGCCCGTGCACTTGGTAGGTGAGTTTTCTGCATGTTTTTCAGCTCCTTTTACATTGTAGGAACCGTTACGGTTTTGTGAATATCCACTGCCATTATGGAGCACTAGCTCTGTTCATGCACAGTGTGTGCATGCCTGGAAGCCACCATGCTTCCTGAAGTGTCATTCTCTGGTCCTCTTCAGATTCTGGGCAGGGAAACAAAATTAGGTGTTTTTTTTCCTTAGTTGGCATTTGTATCTGAAAAATGAAGAGGCAGGAAGGTGCCAATTGGTAACTGCTGTACTTCTGCAGTCTGGGGCCATGCTGTATATACTTCTAGGGCTTCTGGCTGCCTGCTTTGGGACTGTAGGATGAAGACTTCAGGAGAGGGAGGACTAGGACGGAGTTCTGGTAAGATTTGAGGAGGGGGGAGGGGTAGAGAAGATTACTTTTACATTGGAATAAAAATACAGAAGAAGGGGTAGTTTTTCAGTATGTGTGTGGTCAGCTGGGTCGAGAGGAATGGTCAGTATTGTGAAGGAGCATCTTGTTGTCTGTCACAGTCTTTGGTAGTCATGGCTTTCTTAAAGTTGCAGTGAACTCAGGGGCAGTTCTTGATGCAGCTGACAGGCGACTGGCACCTCTTCCCATTGATATAGCAGAGGATTTACCACAGGTAAAAGGTACCAGTCAGCCAATCATAATGCAGCATTTCTTGTACCCATTGTATAATTATAGATCTTCCCTTGTTCTCTTACAGCTGATGCTGAAATCTTGCTTCCGTGTTGTGAGCAGCAGAAAATGTAGATGCTCACAGTAATTCTTTAAGCTGGAGCTCTCACTAAGGTGGCTCAGTGGTGTGGATGGATAAAGCATTGAGTGCCTTACCTCCTGCAATACTGGTGATGAGAATTCAGGAACAAGAACAGG
Source organism: Neoceratodus forsteri (assembly GCA_016271365.2). Taxonomy (NCBI): domain Eukaryota; kingdom Metazoa; phylum Chordata; order Ceratodontiformes; family Ceratodontidae; genus Neoceratodus; species Neoceratodus forsteri. Next base: position 400,693,754 of record CM057456.1, read on the forward strand.
TTCCTGGTGGTTGGCAAGGTAGGAGAGGATTGAGCATTCCAGGGACTGCTCTCCTCTCCCACGGAGAGGATGCCAGTCATCTTGGCCTCTGAATGCTACACGGTGGAGGCCTGGTGGTAGTGGTGGTAGCCAGTGGCTCAACAGGTGGGGCTGTGGATCTGCAGGATATGTGCACCTCCACGCATGCATACAGAGGTGATGCCAGAGCAGGAGTTTGGGATGAAAAACATGGAAAAGGGGACCAAGGGCTATATGATGCCCTGCACCTCTTCCATGACCCACATCATCATTCAGATGCCTGGACCACCTGGATTTGTACTCTGAGGGAAGGACAGTCCTCTCCCCTCTGGCCCTGCTATGGGGGAAATTTGCAGGGGACTCACTTCGGGTAGGTACAGAGGAGATGGCTTAGCAGCTGAGGGGAGGTATGAACAGGAGTCAAACATTCACTTGAGAGGTAAAAAGCTATATAGAAGAAAAACTGGAGCTCTCACATTTAGATTGCAAACTGTCTTCCTACTGTTAATGTTCCTATGCCATTAAAAATGACTGACACCATTTGACAGTTTAGTTAGGGTATTGATTAATAACTGAACACATCAGATTCCTCTTTTTGGTTGTCTGAGGGAAACAAAATAAGCTAGAAAGGTTTCATTCACAAAGGTTTGACATACAGTACATGATTGGAGAAGCTATTTAATAATAGGATACTAAGGTTTCAAAATTGGAATTCTTCCCTGGAAAAAAAAAAGTGTCTTTCTGAATGTGTATTTTGCATTTTAGAAAAGGATTCTCATTTTGCTCAAATATTTTATTTTGAAAAGTAAGTTCCACATTTCTGCTTCTATTTTAATTTCATGATCATTGGGGGGCCAATATTAAAACAAATAAAAAATTGCACTTTACATGCTATTTTCAAACACTGTGCCTATATATGCTTGGGGAAAAAAATGCACCTGACATTTTGTTAGTGCTGTCACACAACTACAGTGGAGCTGGAAATAATGGAAGTAATCTGTGAAGAGCCATTATCCTGCTATGACACTACTTGAATGCTTACGGGCTTACTTTGAAAAGAGATCCAAAGTGTAAACACTGAGAAAATCTGGAGCCTGGTGTCAAACCTGATCTACAAGGGATACACATTGAGGTATCTTGCACAAAATGCCAGTCCCCTCTGGCAGAAATTGCAAGACATATGGTGATATGATGCACTGCAGACTGTTTTGCAGTAGAAGTTCAAGAGAGCATTGATGGTGCTACAGATTGAAAAGAGCAGGGTGAAATTTGTGACCTTCACTTTTTGCTATTTTAAGTTAACGCACAAAATAGTTTACCCTTTGGCTGCTTTATCAACAAGCTTCTATGACCCCACTCTCCAACCTCCTTGTCTGAACTGCTTCAGACTCCCAGCTGCTGTTATTCTGTGAGGTCATCAGACAAGTCCTTCTTGCTTGAACAAAAGTGCAGTACAATAATGGGTGAAGTAGCATTCTTCCATCATGCCCTCAAAACACTGGAACTCTGTCTCACTCAGAATAAGAAGCTTAATCACCCACAAGTGCTTTAGCACTGAATTCATAAAACACATGCTGTTGGTTGATGACTGTTCCTGAAATTGATCTGTGCTCTCATCATTGTAGTTGATCATTCTGTACTAACATGTATTCCCATATACAGTACTATTTACTTTGTTATGATATGTACATGCTCAGGTCATGCTTGAAAATAGGCATTCACATGCCAACTATGGCAAGGGATTGGCCACTCAGCTCCCAGTGCAGCACATACACCTTGTACTGTGCTACACAGTTGGTTCTATGTGATAATGGTGCCTACAAAATGGCAATGACCAAAAATCGTAACTGCACATCATTGAAAACAAAAACAGCGATGAGCAGTACAGCACCTCAAAAAAACATAGAGCAGCGCTTACGTTCTCTGTGGGGGGGCAATCTAAAGATACTTCTTATGTGTGGGGCAACACCCCCTGCACCCCCAATTATATTAAAATCATCACCGGGTAGGGATGAAAGGGGGATGGGGCAACCTGCTGGAGCGGGGGGGGGTCAAAGCTGGGATGGTGGGGAAGGGAAATTCAGGAAGAAAAAAAAGACACACATTAAAAAAACACACAAAAAACAAAAAATTGCCCCCAGCCAGTTCCAAACCCAGGTCCGCCACACACACAGGGCAGTGACTGTACCCACTACACCAGATGACCAGCATGGAACTGGCCTGATGAACAAATCCCTTTACAGTCTACCAAATAAGTACTCCCTATGCAAGGAAAGGGCTGTACTTGCTATGTGCTATTAAGAGCACATAGTGAACTTCACATTCGCTGTTTTTACATCACCCAAATTGAGTCACTAAACTTGACTCGCTATATTCACGGGATACCAAAAAGTTCCATAAACCTTATTTCAGATACAAATGGCAGACAGAAGGGCAAACAGTGCTAGATCCCAGAGGAGGACCCACAGGAGCACAACTGTTTCATGCCTGCTACTCCAGGTACTTTGTCAAGGTTGTATGTACCCCTACTGCCCACTCCTTAAATAGTAGTCTTTTATAAGACACATTATACTTTTGGAGTGCAAAATTGACCACCAAACTACAAGTGCAAATTTCAAAACTAGAATATGGACATCAATTTTAATGCAAAATATTAACAAAAAATTACATCTTCAGAATAAGAATTATCTGAATAAATATTATATTAAAATAATTCATCTTTTGTACTTAATCAAACTGGGGCCCATTTTTCTGCCTGGTACCTACAGGGAAAAAAAGGATGAACATTATAAATATCTCATGGTAACTGTGCCAGTTCAGTTTAGTCATTTAGTCCTGGCCAATTTAGCGTCCCCAAATGAAAAATCCAGTGCACCTCTTGCAAGGTGAGTCTTTTTTATGTGTCTTCCCCTCTGGGACCCATAGTGACCTTCTCTATCCCCACAAAGATGGTGGTGGTGGTGGTCCGGGGGGGGTGATCTTTATTTCCCATGCCTGCAATATGAATTCATGAATTGCCAGGGCTGATTTATTATTACCTACCTCTACTGACATATGTTCACCCACCCTGTCTTTCAATCTTCTCTTACTGCAGTTGACATAAAATGCCCCACACTGACAACTGGCCAAATACACCACATTGGTGGTATCACAATTTATAAAATCCTTTATGTGTACCACACCACCTGTGATTATTATGTCTCTTCTAAAAAACAACATGTATTATGAATCAGCTGATCTCCCTTCTGAGCCAATACATTCATTTTCCTTTAGAATTAATTATATTTTTTCTTTTAGCCATACAGAATGGTGACAACAATTCCAACTGCATGAATTTTGTTACCACCTTTTTATCAGATGCCAAATTAGTAGATGGTATTATCTGGGGTAGATGTGAGATTTTTAAGGCAGAGTCCAGATTGAGGGACTGCACCCATGCGTTCCATAGGTTTGTGTACAGCAGGGCAAGAACACTGAAAGATGCATTAGTACATAGTGTACAACCCTGTGAGCATAAAAATAATTTTGGGTTACCACCTTTACCTTCTGACACAAAAAAAGTGTGACAGGTGCAAGTATTGCCCTGCAACAATTAATGTCAAATCTTTTTTGAACTCCAAAACAGATGGTGTGACACATAAAGGATTTCATAAATTGTGATACCACCAGTGCGGTGTATTTGGCCAGTTGTCAGTGTGGGACATCTTATGTTGGCTGCACTAAGAGAAGACTGAAAACAGGGTGAGTGAGCATATGTGGTAAACTGAGGCAGATAAAAATAAATCAGCCCTGGCAGTGCATGCTGGAGACCTGGATAAAAACGACCAAAACACCCCAACCTTTGTGAGTATAGGCTGCTGTTTCTGACAGAAGAGAACTTCGGTTTCAGAGCAAGAAACAGAAGTCTAGAACTACAGATGTTTTACTAATTAATCACTTCTATGTCAGCAGGAGTTAGTACCTGTTTGGATTAAGCAAACAGATACTTTATTAGAAGAAGGGGGTCTCATTTAAGTAAAAAAAAATAGAAGAAAGTCACTGTGTGTTTCTCTGAGGAAGGGGTCTGTATCAGCTTGATTTACTGAGTCAGAGCAGAGGGTGAATCTAGTTGGGGCTGTGGCTTAGCAGCTTAGGTGTACAAAAGCAGCAATCTCCAATTACAGCTTCCTGCTGTTTCTGACAGAAGAGAACTTTGGTTTCAGAGCGCAACAAACAGAAGTCTAGAACTACAGATTTTTTACTAATTGCCCTCCTTCCCACCCCTCCACCCTCCAACCTAAAGCCAGTTCTACTTTTATAGCCACTGGATTTGACTGACAACAGGAACTTCCTGTTTGGCAGTAGGAAGGGAAGGATCACTGAGAGACATTAGTTTCATCAACCTTGAAGGAACCTAAAAAATAACTCTTTCACCCCCCAGCTGCTGGAGGTCTGAATCCAAGCATGGAAGGAGGAGACTACTGAAGACTACAGGAAGTTCCTGTCCCAGAACAGGAAGGGCCAGAGTTGTAAGGGCACATAGGCAGTAGGAAAGTAAGTGTAAAAATACCTAGAGGGAGGAGACAGTACGCATACAAAGCAACAGGAGAGGGGACACAAAATAAGTCAAGATGGGAGTGGTGCAGTGCAATGGCTGTGGGGCAGCAGTGTTCTGGGAGACATTCTGGAGGCTGTGATGCTGCCCTGTTTGCATGCATCTCTCTGGTCTGAGGGAGGAGGTTGCCCATCTCCAGGCTGACCTAGCTAGGATTCGTGAAACCTCTTCCCCACCCAGGGACCACCAGGGCCACCACCATTACCTCAGAGGTTGCCAAGAAAGAGGAGCTGTTGGGCCAAAGTGGGCTCAGGGATGGAGAGAGTTGTGGAACAGATGTGTATCCTTCCAGTTGTACCTCTCCACAATTCTTATGCTGTTCTGGCAAAGAGTGGTTCCTCTATGGAGGCACCTGCAGTGGAAACCAAGGAGGTTGCTGGGAACCTCCACAAAGGAGACCCACAGGAGGGTGGCACAACATCCCACAGGGGAAAGAAACAACTCCTGGTGGGGGACTCGATTATTAAGGGGGTTGAAGTGGGAGAGGAAGGGGATAGGGAGGTAAGGTGCCTGCCTGGTGCCACAGCTCGGAGGGACAGGAAGCGAATCCTCAGGATCGCAGGAGCTGCTGCATGAGGGAGGGAGCTGGATGTCATTGTCCACCTAGGGACAAATGACCTGGATGTGAATGGGATCAGAGCAGTGCAAAAAGGAGTTTGTGAAGTTGGGGAGGGGCCTTAGACAAGTAGCATGTACAGTAACCTTCTCGGAGGTGCTGCCTGTCTATGGCAAGGATGATGCTAGGGAATTCCACACCATGGAATTCAATGAATGGTTGAACAACTGGTGTGGAGCTCAGGGATTTGGCTTCATTGGGGACTGGGGAGCCACCTGGAGGGATGCTGGCTTATACTGGCATGATACATAGATACATAGATACATAGACAGTGTCGGCAGATGAGGGCCTATGGCCCACTCAGTCTGCCCATTTGAGCTTGTACGTTCAGTTTATGTTTTCCTAGAAGTCTGTTGCCCCTTACCCCTGACCTCCAGAATTCCTTTATGTCTATCCCATGCATTCTTAAATCCTGTGATTGTTTCAGCCCCCACCACTTCCTCTGGCAGGGTGTTCCACTTGTCCACCACCCATTCTGTGAAGAAATTCTTCCTCACATTTCCTCTGAATCGTCCTCCCTCCAACTTCATCCCATGCCCTCTAGTCCTGGAACATCTTTTTCACTTAAAAATAGTGTATTCCTGCACCCTGTTCCTCCCTGTAAGATACTTGTATGTCTCTATCATATCCCCTCTCTCCCTCCTCTCCTCTAGGGAGTACATGTTCAGTTCCTTCAACCTGTCCTCATAGGACTTGTGATGCAATCCATGCACCATCTTTGTTGCCCTCCTCTGAACCTTACTTACCCTGTCTACGTCCTTACGTAGGTAAGGTCTCCAGAACTGTACACTGTACTCGGGTGGGGCCTCACTGATGTCTTGTATAGTGGAATTATGACCTCCCTTTTCCTGCTGGTGATGCCCTGCCATATGCATCCCAGCATTCTATTTGGCTTTACCTGCTGCCTTGTCACACTGGTTTCCCTACCTTGAGGTCATCAGAGATGATAACCCCAAGGTCCCTTTCCTGCTTGGTGCATGCTATATCCTCACCCCCAACTGATATATTGTGCCAGGCTTTTGTGCTCCATATGCATTATCTTGCACTTCTTTGCATTGAATTGCAACTGCCAAACCTCTGACCATTCTTCAAGTTTCTGCAGGTCCCTTCTCATTCTGTCTACACCCTCTGGTGTGTCTACTCTGTTACAGAGCTCTGTGTCATCAGTGAACAGTGAAATTCTGCCTTCTAGGTCCTGCGCAATGTCACTGATGAAGATGTTGAATAGGACCAGTCCCAGCACTGATCTCTGTGGTACCCCACTGGTCATTCTTCCCTCTGTGGAGTGACAGCCATTTACCACCACCCTCTGTGTCCTGCTGCCCAGCCAGTTACCTACCCACCACACTACTGTCCTGCCCACACCCATATTCCCCAGTTTGTGTAATAGTCTTCTATGTGGCACAGTGTCAAAGGCCTTGCTGAAGTCCAGATAGGCCACATCTACTGCCCTCCCCTGATCCACCTCCCTAGTCACCCAGTCAAAAAATTCAATGAGGTTGGTCTGACATGACCTCCCCCTGGTGAAACCATGCGGCCTTGGGTCCTGTAGTCCATTGACAACCAGATGTTCCACCAATCTCTCCTTCAGTAGTGCTTCCATGATCTTCCCACTACTGAGGTGAGGTTGACTGGTCTGTAGTTCCCCGCTTCCTCTTTGTTCCCACTTTTGTATAAGGGGATTACATCTGCTATCCTCCAGTCTTTGGGAACATCCCCTGTTTCCAGTGATTGGCTAAACAGGATAGCCAGAGGTTCAGCCACCACCTCTCTTGGTTCTTTAAGGACCCTGGGGTGCACACCATCTGGCCCCATTGCTTTATCAACTCTTATTACTTCCAGTTCCTTCAGGACCCTTTCTCGTGTAAAGGGACTTGTGTCCATTTCTGCACCATTCTCACCCCTTGTACTCCCTTCAGAACCATTACCCTCCTCTTCCTCAGTAAAGACTGAGCAGAAATACCTGTTCAATATGTCAGCTTTACTGTTGTCATCCTCCACGTGGCCCCCATCCTCCCCCTTCAGTCTCACTATCCCTCCCTTTGCCTTTCTTTTTTCACTTATGTACCTGCAAAAGGTTTTGTCCCCTCTACCCACTGATTTTGAAATGTGTTCTTCTGTCTGAGCTTTGGCTTCCCTTACTGACCTCCCTGCCTCCCTTTGCTTCTCCTGGTACTTCTCCCTATCCCCTTCTGCCTGTGTCTTTTTGTATTGCCTGAATGCAATCATTTTGGCTTTCACTTTCTTTGCTATCTCTTTGGAAAACCATAATGGTCTCCTCTTCCTTTTCCTCTTGCTAACCTGCTTAATGCATAATTCTGTTGCTCTTGTAATCCCCATTTTAAATACTGCCCAATGTTCCACAACCCCTGATTCCTGCCCCATTCCCCTTAATGCCTCTTTCAAGTATCCCCCCATTTTCCCAAAGTCTGCCCCCCTAAAATCCAGGATACATGTTTTTGTGTGATTTGGTTCTGCTCTTTCTGTGATTTCAAACCACGATGACTGGTGGTCACTGTTCCCCAGGTGCTCACCCACTGTTACCCCCATCACACTGTCCCTGTTTGTGAGCACAAGGTCCAGTATTGCCTTCTGCCGAGTTGGTTCCATGACCAGTTGTTTGAGGAAGGCACCCTGAAGGAGTCCAGGATAAATCTGTTCTAGTTGATGCTGCTGCTGGGATGCTCCAGTCCACGTCTGGAATATTGAAGTCTCCAACCAGTACTACCTCACCCTTGTCTGCCATCCTTTGGATGGCTAGCATCAGCTCCCTATCTGTTTCTTCCTCCTGGGCTGGTGGTCTATAGACCACACCTGTGTGGATGGCTGGCCCCATTTTTCTTTCCAGCTTAACCCACAGTATCTCTCCCCCATTTTGTTCCTCCTGGATCTCTGTGGCCCTTATGTCATTTTTCACATATAGTGCCACTCCTCCTCCCTTCCAGCCTGCCCTGTCTCTTCTGAATATGTTGTAGCCAGGTATGGCCATCTCCCAGTTGTGGTTATCATTACACCAGGTTTCAGTGATGGCCACAATGTCCAGGTCTGACTGCACCATGACAGCCTCCAGATCTTCCATCTTGTTGCTAAGGCTCCTGGCATTTGCACACATGGCTTTCCATGATTTGACCTCCCTAGACTGCTTTGCTGTTCTACTCCAGCCCCTTCCTTGGTTGTCCTTTATCCCTGGTTCTCGTTGTTGTCTGCCCTTCTGCTGAATTTTGCCCCTTTTCTGCCTATCCACCTCGTGGGTGCTAATCTCCATCTTTTGCACACTGCTTTGTAGAGATAGTCACTCCTCTGGTTCACTGGTTCCACTGCTTGCTGTGGGGGGTGAGCATCTCTCTGGGGGGAAGCCAGGATCCTAAGTGAGAGGTTTAAATGCTTCATTGGCAAGCATTTAAACTAGCCAAGGGGGGAGGCACTGAAAAGGAGAAGGGAAATTCCAGCCTCCTCCCACAAAACACAGTAGTTAGAGAGGTAAACATCAAGGTAGAGAAGTCAGTAGGGAGCAGGACAGGGATAAATGCAGAAAAAGGTGGTAAGGACAGGGATGGGGCTAAAAGGGGTAAGGCCATAAAAAATAAATGGAAGGTGATGAGTACCAGTGCCCACAGTCTGTGCAACAAGCTCACTGAACTAGGGGCCTTTATAGAAGAGGGATGCCCAGATATTGTGGCAGTCACTGAAACGTGATACACAGAGAACCATGACTGGGATGTCAACATACCAGGATACACAGTCTACAGGAGGGACAGGGTGGGTAAAAGAGGAGGGGGAGTAGCTCTTTATATAAGGGAAGGGAGTAAAGCAACAGAACTAAAGAGTAAACAGGAAGTTGATGAGTCACTATGGGTCACCCTGGAGACAGAAAATAGCACCACAATCCACATGGGGGTTGTGTACAGACCCCCATCTCAGGGGGAGGAAATGGACAAGAAAATGATAGAAGGCATCCTTAAAATGGCAGAAAAAAGGGAGATATTGTTGATGGGGGACCTGAATATGCCAGATGTTAACTAGAGTACCTTTGCTGCAGGCACATCCAAGAGCAGGGTCATTCTTGATGCCCTGCAGGGGGCATGCCTCAGACAGCTAGTGTTAGAACCCACTCTGGAGGGAGCAATCTTAGACCTGGTACTCTCAAATGGGGAAGGAGAAAGGATCTCAGATTTAGAAGTGGGTAGCCATCTGGGAACAAGTGACCACCAAACAGTGTGGTTCACAATAAACACAGCCATGAAGTCAAGCCATACCAAAACAAGAGTATTGGGCTTTAGGAAGGCTGACTTTGGGAAAATTAGAGAATGCCTCATAAAAGCACTAGCAAAAGGGCAAGAAGGAGGGGTGGAGGAACAATGGGGAATAATCAAAACAGCCATCACAGAGGCAACAAGCCTTTGTGTGAAGCAAATCAACAAAACAAAATGAAGGAAAAAACCACTATGGTTCTCAAAAGAGGTGACAGGGATGGTTAAGGAGAAAAGGATAGCATTCAGGAAATATAAGGAAACACAGAAGGCGCAGGACAGAGAACTTTAACAGTTAAAGCAGAAGGAGGCAGGGAAGGCAGTCAGAATAGCAAAGGCACAAACTGAGGAAAAGATAGCCATCTCTGTTAAGAAGGGGGATAAAACCTTTTATAGGTACATTAGGGAGCAAAGAAAGACCAAGGGAGGGATACAGAGACTTAATAAAGGGGAGGGAATGTGGGTAGAGGGTGACAGTGAAAAAGCAGGGATACTAAGTGAATATTTCTGCTCAGTATTCACAATGGAAGAGGAGTGGGAGGTAATGAAACCAAACATTGGAGAAACTCTGAATGGGGGTTCGATACCAGTCCATTCACAGAAGAAAGGGTTTTGAAAGACCTCTTGAAACTGAGGGTGGACAAAGCAATGGAGCCTGATGGGATTCACCCAAGAATTCTAAAAGAACTAAGGGTAGAACTAGTAACACCACTGACTACTCTCTTTAACAAATCATGGGAGGATGGGGTGGTACCTGAGGACTGGAGGAGGGCAAATGTGATTCCACTTCACAAAAGTGGGAGCAGGGCAGAGGCAGGAAACTACAGACCAGTTAGTTTGATTTCAGTGGTAGGAAAATGATGGAATCACTTCTGAAGGAAAGAATTGTTGAGTACCTAGAGGCCAGTGGGGCACAGGACCCAAGGCAGCATGGTTTCACAGCAGGAAGGTCATGTCAGATGAACCTAATAGATTTCTTTGACTGGATGACCAAAGTAGTAGACCAGGGAGGGGCTGTGGATATGGCCTACCTAGATTTTAGCAAGGCATTTGACACAGTCTCACACAAAAGATTAATATACAAGTTAGCCAGCCTTGGAGTGGGTCCCAAGGTGGTAGCCTGGGATAAAAAACTGGCTGGACAACAGGACACAAAGTGTAATAGTAAACTGAGTCCACAGTGAAGAAAGGAGGGTAACTAGCGGGATACCGCAGGGTTTGGTACTGGGACAGGTCCTCTTTAATGTCTTTATAAGTGACATTGGAGACCACCTGGAAGGAAAGATATGTCTCTTTGCAGATGACACAAGTATCTGCAACAGGGTTAATACACAAGGTGTGGTGGAAAGAATGAAAAGGGACTTGGCAAGGTTGGAGGAATGGTCAACTATGTGGCAGCTCAGATTCAGTGCAAGGAAGTGCAAGGTAATGCATCTGGGAAACAAAAAACCCAGGGGAAGAGTACACAATGGTGGGTGAGTTAATAACAACAACAAAAATTGAAAGAGACCTAGGACTAATTATATCAGATGACCTAAAGGTGGGCAAGCAACGTGAGAAGGCAGTACAGAGGGCTGGGGGATACTGGGATGCATAGGGAGAGGCATCAACAGTAGAAAACAGGAATTTGTTCTCCCTCTGTACAGACAGTTAGTGAGACCCCATCTGGAGTACTGTGTGCAATTCTGGAGACCTAATCTCTGCAAAGACATAGACAGAATGGAGGCTTTTCAGAGGAGGGCAACCAAAATGGTGCAGGGTCTGCACCAGAAGACATACGAGGAGAGACTAAAGCAGCTTAATATGTATACCCTTGAGGAAAGGAGGGAAGGGGGGACATGATAGAAACTTTCAAGTACCTCAAGGGAATTAACAAAGTACAAGAGGGTAGTATCTTTCAGAAGAAGAGATGTGCAAGAACATGGGGGAACAATTTGAAGATAGAGGGGGGACGGCTCAGAGGTAATGTTAGAAAGAATTTTTTCACAGAGAGGATTGTGGATGCATGGAACAGCCTTCCTGAGGAGGTTGTGGAGTCAGTAACAGTGGGTGAATTCAAGAATGCATGGGACAGGCATAAGGCAATTCTAGTGGGGGGTAGGAGGAAGTAAGCTGTTGATTAACTAGAATCTGCAGCTTATCCATCAGGTAGAGAAATGGGCAGACTAGGTGGGCCAAGCAGTCCTTATCTGCCATCAAATTCTATGTTTCTATGTTTCTAAAGTTAATATTGGTACCAGAGAGGGAGACATACAAAAAAGACTTGCCTTGAGGGAGGTGTACTGGATTTTTCATTTAGAGGCTCTTAATTGGCCTGGAGAAACTAAACTGGCACAATTTGTTGTAGTTAAACATTTTATTGACTTTTTATAGAAATAGAAAGAAAATACTTTACAGGCATGAGTATACGGATACAATTGTCTACATTGTATGACATCACATAATCAATTGCCAAGTATTAGAAATTCAATACAGTATACACATACACCGTATGGTCTATTACTGTGTGGCAAATGGTAGGGGCTAATATGTAGGGTATTTATAGTCACTGTGTTCACAATTCCATGACTTATAAGTAAGATTCAAAAATACAACTAACATCTTATGTAATCTGTGTATAGAACTAACAAGCAACACTAGCTTCTAAGATAGTTTGACTGTAAGTATTTGGAGATAATAAAGTAATAAAACAGCTGCTTAAAAGAAGAGAAGTATTTACAGCTTAGTGTACTATTGATAAATAGATCAGAGCAGAGACTATTTGTGTCAGCATGGAACTCGCTTAGGATTAATACACCATACATTCCCAGGGGTCACATGAGGGGAAAGGAGAGAGAGAGGGAAGTCACTTTGTGGTTCGGCACCAGGCAGAAAAACAGACCACAGTGTGATTAAGTACAAAAGATGAATTATTTAAATATAATATTTATTCAGATTATGTTTATTCTAAAGATGAAATTTATAGTTAATATTTTGTATTTATCAATTTAGAAAACTGATGTTCACATTCTAGTTTTGATACTTGCACTTGTAGTTTGGTGGTCACTTTTGCACGTCAGAGTATAATGTGTCTTTGAAAGTCTGCTATTTAAGGAATGGGCAGTAGGGGGCTACACAACCTTGACAATGCGCTGAGAGTAGCAGGTGTGAAATGTTGGGCTCCTGTGGGTCTTCCTGTGGGCTCTAGCACTCTTTTTACTTGTATCTGCATTTGTATCTTAAATAGAGTGTATGGGACCTTTTAGCACAGTACAAGGTGAATACTTTTATTGGGAACTGAGTGTCAAATCCCTTCCCACAGTAGACCGACAATGGATGTTAAGCACCATTGCTGAGCCAGTGGCCTTTCACAGCCAAATCGTTTGTCTAGCTCACTTATTTGGTCAAAAACTATATATATATATATATATATATATATTACATGGGGGAGGTGTATAACAAGAAAATTGTGCATAAACCTGAGGTGTGAGATGCTACATAAATTCTGGGATTTAAAAAAGCATCCCACACTGATGGTATGTGTCAAATGCAAATTTTATACACCTCCCCATGTTTTGAGTTATATAATTGCTGAGTATTGTTTTCTTGCCTTGAAAACACTACCCAGCAACTATAGAAAACAGTATTGCCAGTGGTTTTGGTAGCACTAGTTCAATAGTGCAGTTGGGCTGAAATGAAGTTTGAACTTTTCTTTTTTTTTCTTTTTGCAATTGCAAACAAGCAAAACAGAATGCCCAAACTCTTCTGGCAGGTAAAATCACAGATTTTGTAAAACTTTCCTCATTTACTGTGATTGTGAGGTGCCATTTGAAGTGTGTGCATGTGAGGGATGCATGGAATGAGTGAATCTGTCATGTGAGTGCCATTATAACCAGCTGTTTATGAATGTGAATTATAGCCATGTTTCCCTATGGGAGAAAACTACTCCCAGTCATTATAAAACAACTAAATAAATGACTACAGCTTCATGGTATTTTTACATTTTACAAAGATTTAATGTGCTTTTTGCAAAACAATATTTTGGAAAGAGTGACTTCTCAACTGGAACGTGCACAGTTTTGAAACAAAAAAAAAAATAAGAGTCAAAAATGAAAATTAGGACCTGTACAGCCTCGCTTACTCTATAAATAGGAAATAAATAACGGCTTACAATAAAATAACACATTTGTCTCCTCTAGTGAGTACAGTGATGAAGCAACAACTTAATCAACAGAAACAATAGAAAATCACTCAACATTTTGTTGCATAGTAACTTCTTTAGGGAATTAAGTATGTTCTTTTTTCTAAATAAAGATAAAAATGTAAAACATGTGTTCAATTTGGTTAAAATTCTTAAGCAGAAAATGGGAATACTGCAGTTCTGAATGAATGGATGAGTACATAGCATCCCCAAGGCTCACCATCTGATTCATTTCAGAATACTCAGTTTCAAAGGGTAGTACCTGGCAAGCAATACAGATACCCCCAAAAAAAAGACATCAATATATATAAATGCCCCAGCATTAGCTTGCTGATTATAATTAGTCTACAACAGAGGCTTCTGTTTTCTCCCAATATGTAAAGGGTCTAATATTAAATTTCAATTTCTCTGTGACAATCCCAAGTTTTGCATAGTGCTGAAAATGTTATTATGTTATAATCATAATACATATTATATTACCAGAGCAAAATACATACAGGATCTTTTGTTCAGATTTTTTTTTACTGTATTGTCCATTCTTAGTTGAATTTATCATATGACAGTTTACTTAGCATAATAATTGATTGCTTCTCCTTTCTTTTCTATGTTTTGCTGTCAACATTAGAAAAGACTCATCTCCACTTCTTTTCTTTTCAGTTCCACAGGAGCCAGAGATATGCAGGCTCACCTCTTAAAATGTAACAATGCAAACATATTGAGGTTGACCATTTTTGATTGATCTTTTATAAAAGGTTGGATTTCTGACACAAGAACATGCAAAACTGTGCATTTTAAGTACAAAAAGTGTGCATTTTTCTTTCGCCCAATAGGCCAATTTTTGTGCATGTTTCTTATACCTGCTTATTTTTATCATGAAGTTCTATATAAAATACAGTATGTGTTTACATACTGCAAAATGTAAAAATGCAAATACTGTGTACTTAATCTTAGTGTGTCTTTCAAAAAACTGTACATTTTTAAGACAATGCTGTATGCAAAAATAAGCATTTATAATATGATACAAAAGCATCACCACATTGTAATGGTAAAATGTTAGCCTTGTACAAAAGTGAAATTGGCAACCTTGTGCAATTTCATTAGGGAAAAACCACATTTCACCAAGCTTTAAGAATGAGTGGAAAACATCATCTGGATAGAGTGGATGTTAACTGTGAAACCTTATCACAAACTGAGTTAAAGTAATTCAATTGAGCAAGCTTATTTGCAAGAGGGTCCTGGATAGAACAGCGGACTATATAATACAAACAGAGTAATCAGGAGGAAGTACGACCAAGGAAATTTGTCACAAGTTACACTATAAATACAATTACGGTATTAGGAAATAGTAAAAAACACAAAGAATGAAGTACAATGTAGTGGGGTGAAATCAAGGGTACACATAGATAAAAAACCAAAAAATAAGTGGGTCTCTAAACTGTACATTTCCTGATTATTATGGATGCTTCCATGGCCCTAAAAGTCACTTCAACACACACACACATATATATAGTATATATGTGTATATGTATATATATATATTTTTTTTTTTACAAAAGTATGTAGTAGTACATCTCCCTACTTGCTAAAAAAGTGCAATTTGGTGGTGGTGTGGTGCTACAACTTGCAACAATGTAATGAATTTGAGAAGAAAACATTTATAATAAGTACTCTGTTTCCTCATTACTATTGCAATATTTGATTATTTTATATTTGCTGAATTAATATCTAACTAGCAGACCAATACCTAAATTGTCAGCTTCATATAATTTCCATTTTGACTTTGGGCAAAATAAAATAAAAATAACATACTGACTGTAGATCCCATCAGTATGGCATAGGGAAGGGGCTTATAAGTGTGTTTTATGCAGTTTGCTATTTGAATTTTATTAAGTCCTAAATGAACAAGAATACCTCTTTTCAGCGTAAATATTCCCTCCCCCATCACACACACACACATCAGCCAAATATTCTTCTCCCCAATCACACCTTGCAAAATGAAAAACAAATTAATGCCCAGTGCATTATGGGGTCATAGCTTGACATTGATGAAATAGAGGCAGTCCAGAGAAGAGCAACAAATATGGTACATGGACTGCACCAGATGCCCTACAAGGAAAGACTTAAGGATCTTAATATCTATTCACTGGCGGAAAGAAGGGAGATGGGAGCTATGATAGAGACTTTCAAGTACCTTAGATGAATATACAGAGTGCAGGCAGAAAGCATATTTCAGAGAAAACTCTGCACAAGAACAAGGGGGCATGATATAAGGCTGAAGGGTGGAAGGCTCAGGGGTAATGTTAGGAAGTACTTTTTCATGGAGCGGGTAGTCGAAACATGAAACAGCCTTCCGGCAGAAGTGGTGGGTGCAAAAACAACACGGGGGTTCAAGAGTGCATGGGATAGATATAAGGGCACCCTGAAGATTTGCAGAGCAGGAGAGCCACATATTAAATTGGATCTGAGGCTGCAGCAGGGAGTCGGGAAATTGGCAGACTAGGTGGGCCAAGCGGACCTTATCTGCCAAGAGATTTTAAGTTTCTGTTTCTTTAGCCGGTAAAACTCTAAATAGCTATGGTGTAGCTAAGGCAGGAAATACCCCTGTTTAGTAGCTGCAGGAAAAACAAAAAAAAACTATGCAGTTTGTAGCACAGTACACAAATTCATATAATGAAATTCATACAACTGGTGAATCTTACTACGTGCATTACCACACTATGCAAGTACTACACACTTTGTGGAAAATTGTACTATGCAAATTGTCACACTTTATGTCAAATATTTGCTGCAAAGTGTGAATTGTGACAATTCATCTATTAAAATTTGCAGGAAGTGTGGCACATTGCATAGTGCATAGTTCAAATTGCTATGTATAGCACGTGGCAGACAAATTTGCCACAGTTTGCCCTTGAATTTTAAATTCACAACACTTCTAGTGGCTAGCGGAATAATATAAACTGGTACAGTATATATTTTCACAGCATGCTTTAAATACTAACTGGTACAGTATACATTTTCACAGCATGCTTTAAATCACTATGTTACTTTATTATCCTAAAAATGCTGCGTAGAACAAATGCAATGAAGGTATTGAAAGGGTGGTGGTGTCAACTAGTTTACTTAACCTTTCCTCTACCAACTATTCTAATATCTAATCTTTGCAACCTAAGCAATTCAGTACTGAAAAAAAAGCTGTCTGTGCAAATGCTTAAAGTAAATCTATTTGTCTTTTGTTTCTACAGGAATTCAAAACAAAGTTAATAAGATCAAATGGGATCAATATAAAAGCTAGTGGAGATCCTTATTTCTTTGAAGCTAGTAAAGGTAAGGCAGTAATCCTTCTAAACAATGGAGGCTTTTAATTCAGGGGTTTAAAACACTGAAAGGCATTGTGAAGTGGGATTTGCAATGTTTTGGTTTTAATTCAGAATGTATCAGCAGGTGCAGTAATGGGAGGTGAACTGTTCTTAATACACTGCAGTCAGAAATATAATAGCCATCGAGGATGCAATGGACTGGTTTCTGAATTGTGCTTGATGACACACTTACATTTTAAACATTTTAATCTGCTTTCATCAGGATGGTTTCACGGTGGGCACCCATTCTGTCAGTTATCGTCCTGCTTAACATCCATGCATGTCCCTGTGCTGAACAGGTTTTGCTGCCAAATATCAATTTGTACAACTCATAGTGTATGATTGTGTAAGTTTAGTTGGCTACTAGTTTAACAATGGAAAAACGATTTCTGTCTCTGATGTGAATCCTTGTATAAATAAAGCTTTAACAGAAAAATAAACTTTCTTCTTTATGTGTGACTCCCACACCTATTCTTCATAAACCCTTGCTACATACATTATACCGGCATACACAATACAATAACTACAATAACTACAGGTAAAGCTGGGGTTGAGCTACATTTTAAAGGAATTCTTTGGATAACTCCAATTCACAAAAGTGGGCTTATCCTGTTTTCTCTGGAAAGTGATGGAGCAGACTGCCAGCTCCACCCAGGGGAACCTAAGCCACTCTTCATTGTCTCAGTGCGGGCACACTTTCCAGCTTTTATTTAACATAGAAACATAGAAACATAGAAGTTGATGACAGATAAGGACTGCAAGGCCCATCCAGTCTGCCCATTTTTTCTACCTTATCAAAGTGCCATAGGCCTTTACTCTATCAATGGCCTATCTATTCATACTCATCTGTATTGCTCCTTTATGCCTATTCCATGCCTGTTTGAAGCCCTGCACTGTATTCATATCCACCACTTCCTGAGGTAGGCCATTCCATGCATTCACCACCCTTTCTGTGAATAAAACTTCCTCACATTATCCCTTAATCGGTCTCTCTCATCTCATGCTGTGTCCTCTTGTCCTACAATTTTTCTGATATTGAAACATGTTAGTCTCTTTCACCTTGTTAGTGCCCATAAGATGTTTGAATGTTTTGATCATATCACCTCTTTCCCTCCTTTGCTCTAGGGTATACATATTGAGCTCCGTTAATCTGTCCTCGTATGTTTTCTGATGCAGTCCCTGCACCATTTTGGTTGCCCTTCTCTGGAATGCCTCCATTTTGTTAATTTCCTTCTGCAGGTGTGACCTCCAGTACCGCACACAGTACTCCAGTTGGGACCTAACTATTATCTTGTAAAGAGGGATTATTACCTCCCTCTTACGACTTGTGATACCCCTACTAATACACCCTAACATCCCCCTAGCCTTACCTACTGCTTTAGTGGTCTGCTTGGATGATTTCAGGTCATCTGTGATGATGATGCCCAAGTCTCTTTCTTCCCTTGTGATTGCCAACAACTCCCCTCCCAACCTATAGGTAGCTTCAGGGTTTCTCTTCCCTATGAGCATAATCTTCCACTTCTTTGCGTTAAACCCCAGTTGCCACTCTTCCGACCATTTTGCCAGTTTAAGACACAGCCGAAGGATTGGTTTAAAAAATAATAAAGATTTGGAGCTGGCAGGGCATCCAAAATGTGGCTTTAATGGGCATAAACAGAGGTACTCTGAATGCTCCACCACTGCAGCCTGACCCCTATAGGGCCCCTATGTACTAGCAGGGGCATGATATGGCTGTGACCAGTCTGCAGGTGGTAGCTTTGTGTCCTTTATTTGCCTGAGAACTAGATTAAAGGAAACAAAATAAATTACAAAAAATACCCTCCTCTACATTGTATAGGGGCTGCAAGGGCTGCTGGGGACTATAGTTTGCAGTGTATAGCTGGAAACTATAGCGGGGGAATCCTAGCAACATTGTAGTGCTGTGGTTTTTAAGTGTTTACAACTTTGGCCTACAGGATTAGCAGGACTGCATTGAAGACTCATATTGTGAGGTTTTTAAATTTATTTTGACATATTTTTAGCAGATTTAGTTTCAAACCCCTTGAGACCTCAGTACCAGAACTTCTAGGTTGCATAGTGTAAACAGGCTAACCCCTCTGAACATTGGCCAGTACTAGCAGTGGCAGGTACAGCTGTGGCTGGTTTGCAGGTGGTAGCTGTTTGAGGTTTTATTTGCCTGTCAGCTACATTAAAAGAAACCCCAAAAAAATACACTCTTCTACATTGTATTGGGACTACAAGGCCTGTTGGTGGCTGTAATTTACAGTGTGTAGATGGAAACTATTGTGGGGGGATGCTAGCATCATTGTAGTGCTGCATTTTTTGAATTGTTTGCAACCTTGATCTACGGGCTTAGCAGAACTACACTGAAGACTCACATTGTGAGTTTTTAAAGTGATTTTTGTGTCATTTTTAGCAGACTTAGTTTCAACCCCCCCCCCCCATGAGTCTGGGACCAGCACTTCCAGGTCACACAGCGTAAATAATCTGTCTCCTGTGAACAGGGATGAGCAGGGACGTGATGCATGGCAGAGGCGAGCAGTGTCTGCTGTGTCAGCCAGGACAGCAGAGATGATGGGCACCTGCCATTTTGTTTAATGAAAGAGAAGTACCAGACATGGGGGAAAACTTAACACAATGTATAAATTGTAAAATGGGGGAAATGGGGGTTGAAGCTTCGGAATATGCTTGTATTAAATGTAAGCAGATTGAGGATTTGATAGAGGAAAATAAGGAGCTCAGCAAGAACTTGGATCTCCATGCTAAAATGTGTAAATTAGAACAATTTATTAAAAATACGAGAATTGAATTACAAGAGAGTGAAAAAGAGGCTGCTGAGCTACATCAGTCTCCAGAACAAGCCTCTAGATCAACACTGGGAGGCAAGAGAACACATAGAGCAGGAGGTAGCCCTGACAATGAAGTAGCAGCATGAAATGATGATTGGTGCTTGGTACAGAGAGGCATACAATGAAGAAGAAGGCAGGAAATAGTCCCCACTTCAATGCAAAATAGGTTTTCTAATTTGGAGTCAGCTAATGAAGCTGAGGCAACAAATAGCAACTTGTTGGAAACTCCAAATCAAAACCCATTAGATCAACAGGGGTCAGCTGAGAAAAAGAAATAAGTTAGAAAAAGCTAGGAATACACAAGTACTCCAGGTTTATGGGAAAAAATGAGGCAAACACTCCCGAGTCCCCACAGTAGAGAAATTGTGGTTTTGGGGGACTTTATTATCAAATTTATGGACAAGCTAATATTTAAGGGCAGAAAAGATACAATCATGATTAGTAGCCTGGCTGGTGCTAAAATAAGTGATATCAAAGTCAACTTGGATGGCCTACTAAGGGGTACAAATGCTACAAAAGTAGTTCAACATGCAGGAGTACATGACGTATGGAGGAGGAATACACTAGATATTCAATGGTGTTTTGATGCAGTGGGAGCCTCTTTGCACCAGAAGGGATGTAAACTGGTAATCTCCAAAATACTCCCAGTCCTGAGAGCTGGCAGGAGGAAAATCCAGACATCAAACAACTTAATGACTGGTTGAGACATTCGAGTGAAAAAGAGGGGCATATCTTTTTAAGACATTGGGCTAGATTTGTCAGAGACACCAAACTGTTTGGTAAAGACGGACTCCACTTAAATAGAAATGGTACTAGGATACCTGGTAAGAGAATAAACAGAACCACTGAGGCCTGTTTAAACTGAGAAGGACGGGGAGGGAAGAGAATCACCTGTTGCTAATAAGTTGCCTACAAGCAACCTGAAGATAAATAAGGTTAAGATGGCTGGTGACTGGAAAGCTTTGCTCACAAATGCAAGAAACCTCATAAAAATTAAAAAAAAGGATGAACTAGAATACATTTTGGCCAGAGATAAGATACAAATAAGCGCAATCACTGAAACTTGGTGGTCAGATGATGATTGCTAGGATAAGCATTTACTGGGGTACACACTATTTAGTAAGTAACACAAAACTAAAAGAAGAGGTGGCGGTATAGCAGTGTATGTGCAAGTTAATATTTAGGCAGAACTGATGTCCCTGGATATGGATATCGATTCAGAACATGTTTGGATAAAGTTCATTCCAAACACTGGGAAAAAATTATACTACAGTTAGTGTATAGGCCACCCTCAAAATCAGGAGAACTAAACTAAGCATTGCTGGACATGTTAAGCAAACTTAGTATGGAAGATAGAATAATACTCTTCAGAGACTTTAATATGCCTAGTGTCAAATTG
This sequence comes from Neoceratodus forsteri, assembly GCA_016271365.2. Classification (NCBI taxonomy): domain Eukaryota; kingdom Metazoa; phylum Chordata; order Ceratodontiformes; family Ceratodontidae; genus Neoceratodus; species Neoceratodus forsteri. Next base: position 400,715,016 of record CM057456.1, read on the forward strand.
GAGCTTTAGAGAAGGCAGGACAGGCTTGGAAAATTATTTTTTAAATACCATCAACAAGTTAAAGTTGGAGCAATATGTATCCTCACCAACAAAGGATGAACACACACTCGGCCTGGTGTTAAGCAAGCTAGATGATCAGATATGAAATTGCAGGACAAGCAAGCCTTTAGTGGATAGTGACCATAATATAATAACTTTCATTATTTCTGGTAAGAATTATAAGATGAAAGGTGCGCCAGGATCCTATGCTTTAATAAGGCTAAATATGATAAGATCAGAAACATTAAAAAATGGGATTGCAAGGGTCAGTTTAAAAACAGTAGTTTAAACGAAATGTAGGAAGTGTTTTGGTTGCAGCTTAATGAACTTATCCTAAAATATGTGCTTGAATATGTGAAATATGACCAGAAGAGTAGAATACCTGGTTGGCTTAACAAGAAAGTAAGAAGGAAAATTAAGACCTGTAAGAAAGCATATAAAAAGGTAACAAAATTACACACAAGTGAACTAAGAGGGCAAAAAAAATGACACACAAGTGAAACTTGGGATGTATATAAACAAGCATTTGTCAATGCCGAATGTTGGCTTGCTGGTATTGGCATTGGTAGTGCAGGAGTTAGAGAGATGCATAACAGGAATGGCAGTGAAGTATTGAACTGATGCCAACCCACCCCCATGCTGCAGAGACTGACAGGCATTGGGGTGTCCCTTTGGGTGTTGGCCATAGTGCTCATGCCATTTCACCTCTCCTTATCCTGCAGACACCGACAAGTGTCGCGGTGTGCATTTGGGTCTTCCGATGTTATAAGGGTGCATGGGGAATACCCAACGCATGCTTGGAACACTGCCATTTTATGGGTGTTCAGCACCAAATTTTCAACACAGGCATTTTAGCACCTCTGCTCATGTACAGTGTCACTGTTATTTCCTCAAAGTGTCCCAAGAAGTGATTTTGCACAGTGACCATGCTATTCTGCACCGGCTGTGCGAAAACACATTTTGGCCATGATATGTGAAATGACAGCTGTACTGTTCATCAAGAGGTGTGGAAAAATGGCAATGGTGAAAATCTAGAGTGAAAATATCACAAATAACACGACGGTGCGGCGTGTGTGCAATCTGTAATGTCGCTTGTAACACAGTCATTTTATGGATTGTCACCAAATTTTCAGCATAGGCATTTTAGGACCTCTGCTCATGAACTGTGTCACTGTCATTTTCATAATCTGGCCCAAACACTGATTTCCCACAGTGACTGCTATTATTAAGCTGGAAGTCTTGGAAACATTTCCCGGCAGGATGTGGAAAAAGACAACTGTACTGTTCACAGGGAGGCATACAAAAATGGCAATGCTGAAAATCCTGCATTAAAATATTGTGAATGTGAGAAGTTACGAGCCTGCATAGCAACTGCACAATGCATGCTTGTAAAACAGGCATTTGTTGAATTTTTTTCACCAAATTTAGAACTTAGGCTTTTTGAGAGGCTACCTCACGAACATTGACACTGTAATTTCGTTAATGGGTCCTGAAAGGTGATTTCACGCAGTGACCGCAAAATCACCTCTCGAGGCTGATTAACACCATGTCAGTGATATAATTCATGAGTAGGGGCCCCAAAAACCCCATGTTGAAAATTTGGTGCCATAATTCCAACAAATGCTCGAGAAATGCAGCAAAGTTGGAAAAACCCTATTCATTCCATTATGCAGCTTACTGGCATTTCCTCAGCTCACGGTCGGCTTTGAAGAGTGCAGATGTGTTCCCGGTCCAATGAAGATCATCTGGAGGTAATTATGGGGTGAGGGCGTGAGGGGGTGAGGGGGGGTGTGGGGAGTCAGGGTGAGCAGTGGGTGGGTGCAGGTGGGGGCAGGAGACTATGAGGGACAGTTTTTTTTTTAAAGGGTAGAAAAAAAAACTAACATCATTGGACAGTTTTTCCTTTTCAGGGAACTTGGCACGCTGGGGTGGGCTCTCAGCATGCCACCTAACTGTTTTGGGGGGGTTGCTGCAGCCAACGGGGGATTGGGCACCCTCATCGTCAGGACAATGAGGAGGTAAACATATACCGATGGGGATTGGGCACCCCCGTCGGCAAACAATGACAGCGGGAGGGGGAGGCAAGAGCTGAGGGGGATTGGGCACCCCCCTCAGCATATAAGAAATGCAAGGGGGAAGATTTATGCCAAAGGGGATTGGGCTTCCCTGTTGGCACACAATGAAAGCGAGGGGGGAGGCAAGAACCGAGGGGGATTGGGCACCCCCCTCTGCATATAGGAAATGTGGGGGCTGCTGTATGCTGACGGGAGTGGGCTCCCGTTGGAAATTCCCAGCGCCACAGAAAGTTGGCTAGATTAAGAATTCTGTCAGGGCCACATGTCATCAACATGCTGCTAATGTGGCAGTACGCAGGAAGGGTCTGCTGCGTCTGATGAGCTTTGCTCGGATTGAAGCAGACCTTTCCTTAGATGTGCTCACCATATTAGCATGCATGGTGTGGCGCTGGCATGCAGGCTGATTGGGGAATGAGGGACGCACCTACTGATGCGTGCCCTGCATTCGCCCTACAGCGGCCACGCCTCCAATTCTGCACTCTCCCAAGATGTTGACTTGTGCGCAAGCGCAGCAAGCCAACATAAAAAGAGCTAGGGAAAACAAAACAAGTGTAAGAAAGGCCAAAAGGGAGTTTGAGCTGCACTTGGCATACAAGGTGAAGGATAATTATAAATCCTTTTACTATTACAGAAGTTCCAAAAGGAATACTGTATCTCAAGTGGGGCCTTTAATTGATGTGAATGAGACATTAATAAAGGGGGAAAACAAATGGTGGATCTGTTCAACAATTATTTTAGTACTGTTTTTAGAACAAAAGTAAACTGTGTTAACCCTAGGCAGCAAGTAACAGATTGTCCAAAAATACTGATTAGGGAAGATGATATAATAATAAGATAAGTCAGATAAATCCAAAATAAATCATCTGGCTTGGATGGTTTACATCAGAGAATACTCAAGGAACTGGCCGATGAACTAGCAGGACCAGTGACAAATATTTTCTAATCATTCTTATAAAATGGGCTGAAAAAAATCCATCATCCTGATTGGCCACTACATCATCTGAGCTGCGTCCTTATCAGATGATATAGTAGCCAACCAGCAGAACCCTCCAGTCCCCAGCCCCACAACACCACAGAATCAGCAACTGTGCCAGCTGAAAACAGAAAGACAGCCTGGCACAGCTCACAGCGCGACATCCCGTCCCCATGACCCAGCTCCGGTCTCCATGCTCCTCCTCCTTCACAGTGCACAAAGCAACCTCTATATAAAAAAATAACAGCAAAACATTTTTTGAAAGTTTTTCTCACATTTCTCATAGACAATCTTACATCTCCACAAAATGATCCCTGAAGTCATCAGCCGGCGCGTGCGGGCACAACGCGATTTAAAACAAATCCCTGATGTAAATAAAAATTTACTCCCCACTGACACATAAAAACATTCCATTTCATACCATTTTGTGCACATGACACCTCTTTCACATAACCTTGAAACATGACGCTAAGCCCCCAACCGGCAGGCACTTTCCCCATACTGCAAACCCTGTTTTTCTCCCCAAGTCCTGCTTCAGTCTTAGTGAGCGTGTCCCTTAATGACCGCCATACTGAGCACTTTCCTTCTTCCTGTTTTAAAATATAATGTGCTTTGTGATAGTGTGGCTTTGGAGATTCTATAGTTTTTTTTTTAAACTGTAGTTAGGACAGCGTACTGCTGGTGGGACTATCCTGGACATCGGACACTGCAAACAGATCAAATTGCAGACTGCAGTTTAAAACAATGGGAGCAAGACCTGTGCATCTACAGAGAAAAACTGGCACTGAGAAAATAATTACAGATGGAAAAAAGTTAATTTACTTTTCTTTTTGGGCATGGGTGGGGGGGAGACTTGGCTTTACTGAATGCTGTGGATCTTTTTGCTCTACTACATACCAAGCCAAATAAAATGTATTGTATAGCACATTACATAGAGGGACTACTTTATCCCTCCAACTAAATAAAAAGGTTTCTTACTTTTTTTAAATTTCAACAGCTTTTTTCTCTTTTTAATTCTTAGTCTCTGCGTGGGGTTCATTTTATAAGTGCAGTAACACACTCCGAGGTGAGGGTTATCACCTGATAAGAGCACACCAAGGGGGTCTGCTCTGTGAATGGCCAGGGGTGGGGCAAAGTGATGTGAAGTACATTGATTTCTATGCACTTTGCATTAAAAGTGCTGCAGAAGTGGTTGGAGGAAGGCAGAGTAATGCAAAGTCATTGTTATCAATGGACTTTGTGTTCCTCATTATGATGCAAAGTACTCCACTTCGCAAGTGGATTACTTCACGGAGTCCACATTACTCCAATAATTGGTTCACGGAGTGAATTTTGGCACTTCACCCACCTCTAGTCCTGAGTTCCTGTTCCCCTAATGCAACCTTTCCTATTTTTGTGTTACAGTTACTGATTCCCTTGTTGTTGTTGCTTAGAGAGTTGCTATTATTCTGTGCTATTGACTTTAGTGTAACCAGCCTCTCCCTTCCTCCAGCTCAAGGCAGGTTACTAGAGAACACTTGAAGTGTTAAGCCTTACCCTGAGAGATGTTCTCTAGTGAGTCTCTGCTTAGAGCCAGGATGTCAGGAGTTGGTGCTCTGAGTTTATTGGCTCAGCCAGAAGCTGTAAACATGGGCATGATTATTCAAGGTCCTACTCTCCCCCCTTTATACTATTAGAAGGGGAGACAAGCTGAGTGCATGAAGGTGTTTGATGCAGTGTTACACACTAAGGTAATACTTAGCAGGATAGCAGAGTGGATATCACATTGTCTGACTGATATATAATAAATTGTAAGAGCAAATAGGTCTGTTTCTAGTCCAGGACAGGCAACTAGTGGAGTACCACATGAGTTAATATTGGGAGCAATACACTTCATCATCTTCATAAAAGACATGAAACCATAAAACTGTATAATTTGTGTTAAAGAGCTAGTGTACTGCCTAAAACTAATATTAGTTTTTAAAAGCAGTCGACCGTTACCTTTTATATGTGAGGTATTTTTTTATTTTCCCTTTGCTCGTTCAGAAGATTTTTTTCCTTGATGTTAGTAGGTGTGATGTGTGGGACATCACTCTGCTTGGCAGCTAACATATTGTATTTAGCTTTATTTACCCTTCCCCACTACATCATTTGCATTGTGTCCTCACTGACTGTGACATCACTGCTGTTTAGGAACAGTCACTCAGTAGCTGCCAATTTAGTCAACTGTGATGCCACTATCAGTGACATCACAATGCCGATAACATATTGGGGGGATACAGATAGATAATGTCAGCTGCCTGGCTGAGAGCTGTTCCACACATCCTGCACAATAGTATCACATAAAAGACTTTCTTTTTTTATAATTCAAATTTTATTTGCAAATTTTCCACATTAAGAGGCAGTTAACATGACAGTAAGACAAGAATACAGCAACTTATTACGTTAAGACTGCCCCCCTCCCCTCCCCCCATACAGCAGTTACATATCAGTATGTCACTTAAGTACAAAGCTATTATACAGGGGTATACAGGGCTAGTTACTCTGGAACACTACTGAATCTGAGCAGCTAGAATTAGGGAGTGAAGGGGATCCCATATTTGAGTATAAACAGATAATCTGTTGTGAAGGCTGGCAATCGCCTTTTCCTATGCAGGTTAGCAAGGATTTCATTCACCCATTCCTGTAATGTTGGAGTAAGCTTGTCTTTCCAATGACGTAAAATAAGCTTCTTGACAGATAGAGCTATTATAGAAATATGAAACCTTCTCACTTTGACTCTAATAGAGGACATGTCCCCGAGGAGACAGACGTCAGGCGTGAAGTGCTCCTGTAAACCCAGTATAGGATCTAGGGAAGCTTTGATAGAGTCCCACAACTGGGTGATTTTGGGACAGGACCAAAATACGTGAAGGAGAGTTCCTTCCCCCTGAGAACATCTAGCACATATGTTTGAGTCCAACAGACCCCACTTCTTTAACTTAACCGGAGTATAGTACATATTATGCAGAATATGATATTGCATAAGGCGCAACCTATCTTGGGAGACAAATTTATGGCAGGACCTCCACAAAGCTTGCCAATTAGGTAAATATTGAGGAAATAAGGAGCTCCAGAACCTTGTTGGTCCACAAGAGTCCCCATATCTTTTGTGAAACAAAACCTGATATAATTTGGATACACTGCCCGAGGACCCAAGTAGAGAAGAAATTTCAGGTATCAGGGCCCCAACCGTCTGATTGGGAGGGGTATTACCGATCACTATTGTGAGTAGGTGTCTTATCTGTACTGCTTTAAAATGTGAGAATACCAGGATGCTACATTTTTGAATAAGATCACCTATGGATAGCCATTGCCCCTCCTCATCCACAAAAGAAAGTGCTATCCCATCACCCAATTGGGGCAACCAAGTGTGGGGAATCTGCTGCTTGTTCATAGTGAAAGATGGGGAGTTCCAGATAGATTGAGCCAGATCTAACTGAAGAGTGTAACGCAAGAAAGAGCAAGGTTGCCCATATACACTTAAAGAAGTGGTAACAATGGGACATTTCTTGGCAACATGCACTTGAGACACTTTTACATAGAACAAAGTTAGGGGATCCAGATTCATGGACCGAATTAAGTCCAACTCTATTCTAAGTCATGTCGGCTGCACCTTTTCAGGACCTGGACATACCCATTTCAGACATTTTGCCAGATGGCTAGCCCAATAATATATGGCCAAATGGGGAATCCACAGGCCCCCCTCAGATTTTGGAGCAGCCAGCTTATAGTAAGCCAGTCGGGGGTAATTGTCAGACCAGATAAACTTGGTAAAAATACCATGCAATTTCTTAAACCAGGCTAACGGGATGAAAGTACTGAGGAGAGATAAAAGGTAGAAAATTCTTGTGAAGATGTTCGTCTTGATTTTGTTAATTCGGCCCCAAAGCGAGATAGGGAGCTTAGACCATCTGTCGAGATCCTGCATTATAAGCTGGGAAAGGGGCTCTAGATTTTCCCTGAACCATATCGAGGGGTTACGAGTCAGTTTAATGCCCAGGTATTTCAATGACCTGGGGGACCAACATAAAACTAAGGGGACGATATCAGTCTTAAATATTTTGTGATTTAAAGGGAAAAAGGAAGATTTGTTAGCATTAAGTTTATAGTTGGATAAGGTGCTAAATTTAGCAATTTCACCCAACAAAACCGGGACGGAAGATACCAGATGGGATAAGCACACAAGGAGATCTTCCGCATATACAGTGATCTTGACCTCATGACACCCCACCCAGATGCCTTGTATTCCTGTATTATTGAGAATATTTTGAATGAGAGGTTCGAGATACAAGTTAAATAAAAGGGGAGAAAGGGGACAACTCTGTCTGGTACCACAGTGTAGTGAAAAGGACTTAGAAAATGCACCATTTCCCATAATTCTTGCTGTAGGTGTTTTGTATAATGCAACGATCCAGGATATAAAGACAGGAGGAAACTGGAAGGCCTCAAGAACTTGGAACAGAAACTTTCAATTCACACAATCAAATGCCTTCTCGACATCCAGGGAGACCAGTCCAGTGGGAAACACAGCATCCCTGGAGACCGAGAAGACATGAGAAAGGGTACCAAATGGTCAGATGATGAACGTCCCTTCATGAATCCAACCTGCGCAGTTCCTATTAAATCAGGAAGGACTACAGTTAATCTGTCGGCCAATATCATCAAAAGGATTTTAATATCTTGATTTAAGAGAGATACGGGCCTGTAGCTTTGAACTAACTCAGGATCCTTGTCTGGTTTAGGGAGAAGAACAATCAGGGCTTCGAACAGGTAAGGGTTCGCCTCTACCCCAGATAAAATGTACTGAAATAGGCGATAAAGTACTGGCAATAAGAGGTCACGAAAAACTTTGTAAAATAAAGAAGAGAACCCATCTGGTCCTGGGACCTTGTCTAAGGATAGCCCTCTAATAACCTCGGAGATTTCCTCTTGGGATATAGGAGAAGCCAGAAAACCCTTGTGTTGCTCCGATAGAGAGGGCAGATGGGAATCTCTTAAGTACTCCTCAAGAATCCCAGGATAAGGAGGACTCTCCATGTCCCTGTACAATTTTTCATAATATAAAGCAAACTCCTGCACTATCTCAGTAGGGGATACTCTCAGAGACCCATCTGCCATTGCCCGAATTGGTGGGATAAATCTTGTGGATTCCTGTTATTTTAAGCGCAATGTAAGCAGGAGCCCTGCTTTCTCTCCCTGATCCGTATAACTGGCTTTGGTTCGGATTATAGCTAGCTCACCTTTTCCCTTAGCAGCTCTAGATATCTATCTTTGGCCACCATGAGTCTCTTCTTGTCCTCATTAGAGAAACTATCGGAGAGATTCATTTCAAGGGACCAAATTTGGGATAATAGAGATAGCAGCTCTTCCTCCTGTACCCTTTTCCTTTTAGCCGCTATACTGATAAGAACCCCCCTCATGTATGCTTTAAAAGCCCACCATAGAATATCCGGCTTTGCACTGTCTAATGGGTTAGATGAGAAAAATAACTCAATTTGCTCTCTTATAAGCTTACAATACTTGGCATCCTTAAGAAGCTGCTCATTGAGCTTCCATCTGGTCTCCCTTTTAGGTGAATTAAGGAATGTCAGGTTGCATACCACAAGGGAGTGGTCAGAAATGGGACCAGGTTGGATCAAGGCAAACTTGACCCCGGGCAAGAGACCCTGAGAGATAAATACATAGTCAATGCGATACTGCGAGCCGTGCACCATTGAAGTGAAAGTGAACTTGGAATCAGGATGCAACATGTGCCAGACATCACAGAGCCCGCATTGATCTACCAGATCTTTAAGTGCCCTCTGCCCTGGGGACATCCCTCTCAGTCCACTACCTGACCTATCCAGGTCAGAGTCTATAACCTGATTGAAGTCACCCCCCATAATAATCCTGATGGGAAGCATTGGAAGCATAATAGTTATCAGCCTCATAAAAAACCCCGGGTCGTCAATGTTGGGTCCATATATACTGCTGAGTAGGAGTGGTACTGAACAAAGAGTGCCTTTGACTAAGACAAATCTGCCCCCTGGATCCTTGATAACCTGCATAGAAAAAAAGGGAATGTTTCTATTAATAATTAGCATAACCCCACAACTTTTAGTGGAGCCCTGAACTTCATAGACCTGACCCACCTGTTGTCTCCTTAATTGTAAAGCTGCAGATTCTAGTAAATGGGATTCCTGCAAAAATGTTATCTGAGACGGCAATAAACTTAAATGTTTAAGCACCTGATATTGCTTGGATTTTTTTCTGATCTCATTAACATTCCAGGTAGCAAAAGTCACATCGTTAGCCATCTAACTGAAATTAATGAGCTTAATATCCTAAGCCCTGTATAAAAATATTGAGAAACATTCAACCAGATTCCAATGATTACTGCTGTATGGTCCTCCTTCCCCCCACCCCCATCCCCTCCACAATTATCCCTTCCCCCTCCCTGTATATTAGGACAAAGGACCATGTACAATAACAACAAAGGAAATTATCAAATTCCATTAAATACTGCTGTGTCCTCCTCGTACCCCTCATCCCCAAAACAAACTGTTCCTCTCTATCTCCCATAATACTCCCTCCATGATGAACGAAAAGTATCCAATCCTTTAAGCATGAACTTCCCACCCCTCCCATCCACCCCAACTGTCACAAACAGCACTCAGCAAAGTACACACCCCTTCCTCCCCCAGCCTCCTGAAAAGCCCCTCGGCCCCAAACAAAGTACAACAACCCTTCCCCTAACCAACAAACTTAAAGTCGAACCGAAAGCTCTACTACCTAAACAGTTCTTGGTAGCTTAAAAGAAAGCTGGCTTATAGCATAAGTCTGTGAGTGTGCTGCTATAATTAACTGGGTACCTGTGGCCTGTAGAGAGACCCTGATGCACACAGATCTCAGGTAACTAACTTAAAAATAAGGTTATTGACCTCAGTCCACGCCAGCATCAAGTCAAATAATACAATAAAGGTAAACATCAATTAGCCAGACATTAAAGTAGTGAGCCATATGAGCGAGACTTAGCCCCGGTTAGCAGGATTCATATAACGTGCTAAATGAACACAGGTGCCCCGAGATCATAGGAAAATAATGAGAGAATTAGGGCTCTTTCACTTCAGCATCTTACCATACAAGAACTAACTAGCATGGTAGAGGGTATGTTTATTACCCCAGATTTTGGGTCATCACCTAACACTGAGCTAATAATCCTATGCGCAGAGCTCCCTCTTGTGGCCACAGAATGAAATTCAAATGCCCAGCACTCCTCCTGGATTAATCTACCCCCAGAACTAAATTGTGAGCCTGAGTGATATTATTTTACCATCCCTTTTATACTGACAAATAGTGTTCCTAAAAAGACCAAATCACAGAACACCTTCCCCAATTGAGCAAACTATACATTCAGAACAAATCCAATATGCAAGCTGCAGTACAATGTTTGAGTTCAAAGCAAAAGAGTCTCATATCGAGTTAAGACAGCGAGATAACAGCTCTGCTTCTCCCAACAATGAGATCCTTCGGATTCCATCCACGCTGGTTATCTTATTCAGCATTCTACATGAAAGGCAGACCCATCTTGACAGCGCAGATCTCCCCTTCATCATAGACAGAGGGCTCCTCATGGATCACGAAACAGGTCAGGTAGAGCAAGCTTGAGGCCAGAAAGAGCTGTATCAGGATCTTCATATGCTGACCAAGATCCGTTCACTAAAACTTGCAGCTTAGCTGGGTACCCCATCCTAAACTTGAGCCCAGCAGCAATAATCTTTGTCACAATAGGATGGAATGCAGTACGCTTCTGTCGAACAGATCCCGGCAGATTCTGTGCTTTTCTTAGCTTTGAGTTTTCCCAATGGACCTCTTGTAGGTCTCTCACTTTAGACAGAAAATGTTGCCTTTCAAAAAAATTGAGAAATCAGCATATAATAGGGTGAGGAGTGGCCACTGAAGGAGGTTTTGGTCATAGGGATCTATGTGCCCTCTCAATAATATATGCAGAGCCGAAGGGAGAGGGACCAGCCACTCGTTCTACCAACTTCTGTACAAAAATGATAGCATTCTGGCCCTCTTTACCTTCAGGTAGCCCCAGTATTACAACATTATTCCTGCGGCTGTGGCCCTTGAGGTCCTCCAGCTTTGTTTCAACTCGAGAGAGCCTCTGCCGTACTGCTGCTAGCCCAGGGTCTACCCTTTCCAGATGCTTCTCCAGTGACACAATGTGAGCCATATTATCCGAGGTTATTGTAGTGACCTCGTCCAGCTTTTTAGACAGGGCTTTAAGCTCAGTTGCCATTTCTTTGACTTCCTCAAGGAAGGGCTTGAATTCTTCGAGGAACCTGTTCAGGGTTAAAGGCTCTTAATCCGATACTTGGCTAGGATGGTCAGGCCTGTCTGATCCACTCGAGGCCCTAGATTTCTTCGGGCCTTCTCGGGGGTAACTGGTGGAGTGTGTTTTTGTGGGGCTTTTTTCATGTAAGCCTCCATGAATGCTCAAATTCGCGACTCTGAATCCTGAGGTGATTAGAAGGCAGACTCAGAGGATACCAAGGGGCTTTAGGTGGTTTAGCAGACCGAAAAAGACAATTTTATAATCGGGAGGCTGGAGCTATGCGGAGGAGCTTCTATTCAGCACTCTGCATCACGTGGTCTCACATAAAAAGACTTTCTAATGAGCAAACAGAAAAAGAAAACTACTTCAGAAATAAAAAGTTACAACTGACTACTTCTTAAAATTTGTATTATGTTCCTGTCTGCCTGTTTTGGCTCTATTAGCTTTTAAGTTTGCTGATGATGCTGAATTAGTTGATATAAGAAACACAATACAGCAACAAAAGATGCTATAGGATGACTTAAGAACCCTAAAGAACTGGGAAAAAGAAAATGGTATGAGATTTAGTGCTGAGAAATGTTCTGTGATACACTTCTGGAGGAAAAAAATCACTGTGCAGCAATGAACTTTATGGTTAAAAACAGCAGAAGAAGAAAGAGATCTAGGTGACATTATAAACAAAGTCTTGAACTTTCATAGTCAGGTTGAACATACACGCAAATGTATAATGATAATAGCACATAAAAAAAATTGGCAAGAAGCAATGATGTCTTGCTCCTATTGTAAAGGTCTCTTGTTGAACCTAACATGAAGTATTGTGCCCAGTTGTGGAACCCATATCAGAGAGAGGATATTAATAAACTGGAGAAAACGCAGCACAGGTCCAGTAACATTATAGCTGTTACTAAAGATATGGACTATGGGGTCAGATTGGATCACTTGAAATTATTTGCCCTGGAACATAGAGGGATGAGAGGGGATATGATATTGGTTTACAAATCTATGAGGAATGTTCATTAAAATCAAATCTTAAATTAGAAGTAAGATCCCTAACAAAAATAGATACAAGAAGTCATGCTTTACAAATAAAATTGCAAACACATAAATCATCAAAGCAAGCAGGATCTTTTACCCAAATGGTGGTATACTTTTGGAATAAATTACCACCTGAAGTAGTATTAGCTGATGCTATAGGATTGTTTCAATTAATATTAGATATCTTTATGAATTCCCAGGCATCAATGGTTATAATTCCTGTTAAATGGCTGAAGGACAAATGGATCTTGGTCCACTTCCTCCAGTAAAGTCCATGTGTTCATGTGTTCATGAGGGAGCTGGGTGACTGACCAGAGAGATATTCCAGACTCTGTGGCTGCAGTTGAGCCAAGGGAAACTGCAGGCTCATGGATGGTAGCAGGATCCCAGGCTTTGGATGTCATTGTTCTGTTTTGGTGAGGTCTTCGTAAGCTCAGGACCCAGCTGGGATCATGGAGCTGAAGAAGAACCCTCACAAATACCAGCAGTTAGGTGGAGTACCCAATCAGTAGTCTGGCCTTGGGAGAAAGGGAAGATTGAGACTGAGAGTCAAGTGGCCAACAGTGAGTAGCAGAGGGCCACCTCACAAGGTTGGTCACTGGGATCCTTGTGGGTCAACTCTCATCAACAGTACACAAGACATAGCTAAAATCACCCAGAAATTTGGTATTCCAGTATCTTTACAATTCAGGGTTCTTCAATTAAAGCATTTGCTTATCACTGTGTTGGGTAATACCCCCCTTGCCCTCCGGCTTTTGCACTGATTCCTGAACTTTCCTCCTTATTGGGTTCTTCTGGTGTCATTTCTAAAATATATCAAGTTTTGTTTCATCGACGGTATGGGGGCTCCTATGGTCCGACTAGATTTTGGGGTTCTCTTTTTCCTCAATACACCCTCAATTGGCCAGTTTTATGGAAGTTCTGTCACAAATATGGGTCTCAAGACAGATTGCGCCTTATACAGTATCACATTTTACACAACTTGTATTATACTCCAGCCAAATTGGCGAGATGGGGTCTCCTCAAATGAGATGTATGTACCAGATGCTCCCAGGGAGAAGGAACACTTCTCCACATATTCTGGACGTGCCCCAAAATAATCTCACTGTGGGATTCAATTAAAAACAACCTGGACCCCTTACTGGGCTTGCAGGAGTGTTTTACTCCAGATATTTGCCTTTTGGGTGATCTGTCCTCCATCAAGGTTAAAGTTTGGAGATTTCATATCTCCATGATTGCACTATCGGGTAAGAAACTTATATTAAGGCATTGGAAAGATAGGGTTAGCCCGACATATCAGGAATGGCTTAATGAAATCCTAGCTAACCTTCGTACAGAGAAAGCTATAGCTAGTCTCCAAAACCAGTTACCTAGTTACAAACGTATCTGGGATCCCCTTCACACCTTAATCATGGTTGTACGGATATAGGTGCTGTTGGTTGTTAGTTATTCCTACTGGTATATGGCTATTGCTACAGAATTTAAGTCACAATGTGGTATTACACTGCTGTATGGGGGGTGGGAGGGATGGGGGCAGCTTATGTAAGCACTGTGAACAGGTTGTATTTGTTACAATTGCTGCGCCTATATTGTGAAAATGTGTAATAAAGTTTGAATACAAAAAACAGTGCACAAGACAGAGAGTAGATATGTAAGTGCACCTTCATTTAAGTGTTCTTGTGGAGAAATAGCATAGGCAGTTAATTAACTTATAACCCTGGGGAAGTGAAAATGGATGAAGACAGGCATACGGAGCCTGTTCTTTGGGCAACTAAGACAATCACTCTGATGCTGGAAGGCAGACACGCATGGCTGGGCTAAATATTATGTATTTAGGAGAAGATCATAATGCTGATGTACTGAATCTCTTTGATTCCACCTCTTGGCATTGAAGACACATGCTAGCACTGCTGCTCCCCATGGTAGTGTTCACTCTGCTTCGGAGATTGTCATTGCACAAATGTTGCACAGATATAAAAGGCAATCATTCTGAAAGGATCTTGATTGGGTAAGACAATATCTGAATCATCAGATTACTTTTTTCCCACACACCTTAGCTACTGACAAGGCATCCTAGCCAACTCTCTATATAGAGTAGGCACAACTAGGGGAGACATTAATTGCAGTCTCTGTGGTATTCTCTTATAGTACTGAACATAGCTACTGCTTATATAGCTGTAGCAGATGTGGGGCACTCATCTCCAGAATGGCGCTCTGGAGGAGAGGGCAATGCCCCATTTGCAGGTTGATATCTGAGCTCAGAACTCAGTTGGAGGCAGCAAGGGTAGAGATATCCAAGCTGTGTGTCCATCTCGGCTGGACCTTACCCTAGAACTCACCTCCCCCACACTTCCACTTTCACAGAGGCCCACTGGCACATGGGGATGGAGAGTGGTTCAGAGGCAGAGGGCTCTGTGCAACAAAACCAGCCAGAAAGGGGCTTCCCTAGTCAAACCCATACTGATTGCAAACTTCTTTGCTCCCCTAGGTGGGAACCGGAAACCTGATTCCACTGGGAAAGACTTGCAGTCGATCAGTGGGGTAAGGCAGGACAACTCAATGGCTCCAATGTGTCAAAAACTCAGGAAATTCCTGGGTGTTGGGGATTCTATGACCCAGGGACAGGAAAAGATGGTGAGGGATGGGTCATCTAGGCTGGGCACAGCTAGGTGCCTTCCAGATGACTCAGCCAGCAGGATTTTAAGTCATATAGGGAGGTTGGTGGAGAATTAGCAGGAGGGGTGAATATGCTGGAGCACCTTGGCACCAACGATCTGGCCAGCCAGTCAGTGGAGGAATTGAAGCAGAGTTTCCAGAAGCTGGGGGACAGATTGGCAGCGTGCTCAGCCTCCTGGGCCTTTTCTGATGTCCTCCCTGTTTGGAGCAAAGGGGAAAGGGAAGACTGCTGTGAGAGGCTGGCCACCCAATTCAGGGAGGGCCATATCCTCAGCTACAGACAAGCCCCGGTGACCAGATTCGATAATCATGACCTCTGTTTTGCCCGGGATGAGACATAACTAGTTAGAGACCATACAATCATTTATCTAGGTCAAAAAGAGGCTCAGCACCATAGATGCAGATGTATCATCAGAGGCACAAGACAGGTACAACTAAGTATCATTTGCAAAGCAGTGAACACCCATATTGTATTGCCATATGATTGCCCCTAGTGGCAGCATATGCATGGAGAATAAGATGGGGTGAGGACTGAGCCTTGAGGAACACCGCAGGGCAACACAGATAGTTCTGAGGTAAATTTCCCCAGAGCCACCTGCTGCATCCTCTTGGTCAGGTAGGAATCAAACTAGTGCAGAACTGCACCAGTCATGCCCACAGCAGTAGAGACCCTTACAGCAGAGGGCAGGAAACCTGGAGTGAAATAATATGCAGTGTAGCATTGTGGGCATAAATACTGTATGTCTAATGGTGACTGAAGAAGTCAATATTGAGGATGTTTGCCTGATGGTGAACTGAATAACATGAGGATATTGCTGCTCTGAAGCTGTGTAGCAAGAGTGTGGCAATAAATATGCATCTCACTTGATTCCACTCTTAGAGTGGACACTTGTCTATATATGGTCTTCTGTTTGTGGTACCCCATAGAATGAGTTGTGTTGCCCTTGTCCCCATTCCCTTGACCCATGGTGGCAAAAAAGTAAAGGTAGAGGTGCAATGTTTCATGGCATAAGGACAGGTGCCCATCTGATGAGAAGTCAGCCCTACATGAGGGGTGCATTGGCTCTTGAACCATGACTGGGATGTAAACATACCAGGATACACTATCTACAGGAGGGACAGGGAGGGTAAAAAAGGAGGAAGAGTAACTCTCTACACAAGAGAAGGAATCAAAGCAATAGAACAGAACAAAAGGGTAAACAGGGGGGAGGAGAAGAAGCACTGTGGGTCAATTTGGAGGCAGGCAATGGCACCACAACCCGCACAGGGATTGTATACAGACCCCCCTCTCAGGGGGAGGAAATGGACAAGGAAATGATAGAAAGTATACTTAGAATGGCAGATAAAGGGGAGATATTGCTGATGGGTGATCTGAATATGCCAGATGTTAACTGGAGTGCAGTTGCAGCAGCCACTTCTAACAGTGGGGATATTCTAGATGCCTTACAGGGGGCATGCCTTAGACAACTAGTATTGGAACCCACTCGAGAGGGAGCAATATTAGACCTGGTCCTCTCAAATGGAGATGGAGAGAGGATCACAGATGTAGAAGTGGGTAGCCATCTGGGAACTAGTGACCATCGAACAGTATGGTTCACAATAAACACAGCAATAGAGTCAAGCCATACAAAGGCAAAAGTACTGGACTTCTGGAGGGCTGACTTTGCCAAAATGGGTGAGTGCCTAAGGAATGCACTAGCAAATGGGCAGGAAGGAGGGGTGGAAGAACAATGGGGAATAATAAATACTGCCATCACAGAGGTAACAAGCCTTTGTGTGAAGCAAATAGACAAAACAAAATGATGTAAGAAACCACTATGGTTCTCAAAGGAGGTGGCAGTGAAGGTTCAAGAGAAAAAGAAAGCATTCAGAAAGTACAAGGAATCACAGAAGGAGCAGGACAGAGAATTGTATCAGTTAAAGCAAAAGGAAGCTGGGAAGGCAGTCAGAACAGCAAAGGCCCAAACTGAGGAAAAGATAGTCAACTCAGTTAAGAAGGGGGATAAAACCTTTTTAGGTACATCAGGGAGTGAAGGAAGACAAAGGGAGGGATAGTGAGGCTTAATAAAGGGGAGGGGGTGGGCAGAGGGTGACTGTGAAAAGGCAGAGATACTAAACAAATATTTTTGCTCAGCATTTACAAATGAAGAGGGGGAGGTGCCTAAAACAAACAATAGAAACACTCTGGATACAGAAGTTGATACCAGCCCATTTACAGAAGAAAGGGTTCTGAAGGAACTCTTAAAACTGAAGGTGGACAGAGCAATGGGGCCTGATGGGATTCGTCCCAGAATTCTAAAAGAACTATGGGTAGAACTAGTGACACCACTGACTACCCTCTTTAACAAATCATGGGAGGATGGGGTAGAACCTGAGGACTGGAGGAGGGCCGATGTGATTCCCCTTCACAAAAGTGGGAACAGGGCAGAAGCTGGAAACTACTGACCAGTTAGTTTAACCTCAGTGATAGGGAAAATGATGGAATTATTTCTAAAGGAAAGAATTGTCAAGTACCTAGAGACCAGAGGGGCACAGGACCCAAGGCAGCATGGATTCACAGCAGGAAGGTCATGCCAGATGAATCTAATAGATTTCTTTGACTGGGTGACCAAAGTAGTAGATCAGGGAGGGGCTGTGGACATGGCCTACCTAGACTTTAGCAAGGCATTTGACTCAGTCCCACACAAAAGATTAATATACAAGTTAGCCAGCTGGGGAGTGGGTCCCAAGATGATAGCTTGGGTAAAGAATTGGCTGAAGAATAGGACACAGAGGGTAATAGTAAATGAAGTCCACTGTGAAGAAAGGGGGGTTACTAGTGGGGTGCTGCAGAGTTCAGTATTAGGACCGGTCCTCTTCAATGTCTTTGTAAGTGACATTGCAGAGGGACTGGAAGGAAAAGTATGTCTCTTTGCAGATGACACAAAGATCTGCAACAGAGTTGATGCACAAGGTGGGGTGGAAAGGATGAGAAGGAATTACATAGATACATAGATATAGACAGTGTCAGCAGATAAGGGCCTATGGCCCACCCAGTCTGCCCATTTGAGCTTGTAAGTTCAGTTTGTTTTCCTAGAAGTCTGTTGCCCTTACCCCTGACCTCTAGAATTCCTTTATGTCTATCCCATGCATTCTTAAACCTATGATTGTTTCAGCCCTCACCACTTCCTCTGGCAGGGTGTTCCACTTGTCCACCACCCGCTCTGTGAAGAAATTCTTCTCATGTTTCCTCTGAATCGTCCTCCTCCAACTTCATCCCATGCCCTCTAGTCCTGGAACATCTTTTCGCTTAAAAATAGTGTTTTCCTGCACCCTGTTCCTCCCTGTAAGATACTTGTATGTCTCTATCATATCCCCCTCTCCTCCTCTCCTCCAGGGAGTACATGTTCAGTTCCTTCAACCTGTCTTCATAGGACTTGTGATGCAATCCATGCACCATCTTTGTTGCCCTCCTCTGAACCTTCTCTACCCTGTCTATGTCCTTACGAGGTATGGTCTCCAGAACTGTACACTGTACTCCAGGTGGGGCCTCACTAGTGTCTTGTATAGCGGAATTATGACCTCCTTTTCCTGCTGGTGATGCCCCTGCCTATACATCCCAGCATCCTATTTGCTTTACCTGCTGCCTTGTCACACTGTTTCCCTACCTTGAGGTCATCAGAGATGACAACCCCAAGATCCCTTTCCTGCTTGGTGCATGCTATATCCTCACCCCCAACTGATATATTGTGCCAGGGTTTTTGTGCCCCATATGCATTATCTTGCACTTCTTTGCATTGAATTTGAACTGCCAAACCCTGACCATTCTTCAAGTTTCTGCAGGTCGCTTCTCATTCTGTCTACACCCTCTGGTGTGTCTACTCTGTTACAGAGCTTTGTGTCATCAGCTAACAGTGAAATTCTGCCTTCTAGATCCTGGCAATGTCACTGATGAAATGTTGAATAGGACCGTCCCAGCACTGATCCCTGTGGTACCCCACTGGTCACTCTTCCCTCTGTGGAGTGACAGCCATTTACCACCACCCTCTGTGTCCTGCCACCCAGCCAGTTACCTACCCACCACACTACTGTCCTGCCCACACCCATATTCCCCAGTTTGTGTAATAGTCTTCTATGTGGCACAGTGTCAAAGGCCTTGCTGAAGTCCAGATAGGCCATGTCCACTGCCCTCCCCTGATCCACCTCCCTAGTCACCCAGTCAAAAAATTCAACGAGGTTGGTCTGACATGACCTCCACCTGGTGAAACCATGCTGCCTTGGGTCCTGTAGTCCATTGACAACCAGATGTTCCACCAATCCTTGGCAAGGTTAGAGGAATGGTTAAATGTATGGCAGCTTAGCTTTAATGCTAAGAAGTGCAAGGTAATGCACCTGGGAAACAAAAACCCAGGGGAAGAGTACACAATGGGGGGTGAGATTCTAACAACAACAAAAATGGAAAGGGACCTGGGGGTAGTCATATCAGATGACTTAAAGGTGGGCAAGCAATGAGAGGGCAGTAAGGAGGGTTGGGGGATACTGGGATGCATAGGAGAGGCATCACCAGTAGAAAACAGGAAGTTGTTATCCTCTGTACAGACAGCTTGGTGAGACCCCATCTAGAGTACTGTGTGCAGTTCTGGAGACCCAGTCTCTGCAAGGACATAGACAAGATGGAAACTGTCCAGAAGAGGGCAACTAAAATGGTGCAGGGTCTGCACTGGAAGACATATGAGGAGAGACTAAAGGAGCTTAATATGTATACCCTTGAGGAAAGGAGGGAGAGGGGTGACATGATAGAAACTTTCAGGTACCTCAAGGGAATCAACAAAGTCCAAGAGGGTAGCATCTTTCAAAAAAAGAGGTGTGCAAGAACAAGGGGGCGCAATTTGAAGATAAAGGGGGGACGGCTCAGAGGTAATGTAAGGAAGTATTTTTTCACAGAGAGGGTTGTGGTTGCATGGAACAGCCTTCCGGAGGAGGTTGTGGAGTCAAAAACAGTGATTGAATTCAAGCATGCATGGGACAGCCATAAGGCAATTCTAGGGGTTGGGGGTAGAAACTAGTAGGCTGCTGGTTAACTAGGATCTGCAGCTTATCCATTAGGTAGGGAAATGGGCAGACTGGATAGGCCAAGCGGTCCTTATCTGCTGTCAAATTCTATGTTTCTATGATTCAAATTCTATGTATCTGTTCCACTGCTGTTGTCTGGGGAATAATATATTTTCCATGGGGAAGCACTCTGGTAGCATAACAATCAAAAGGAACCCCATAGGTGGAAGCACGGTGCCACATCCAAACTCCAAATACATCCTATAACCATGTTCCATTCATCCAAAATGACCTTAAGACCCAGTCATCCTGGATTAACTGAACTAGATATGTGTACCCTAGAGCAAAGGAGGGAGGTGATATGATTGAAACATTCAAACACCTTAAGGGCATTAACAAGGTGAAAGAGTCTAACATGTTTCAATATAAGAAAAATAGCAGGACAAGAGGACACAGCATGAGATTAGAGGGAGGTCAATTAAGGGGGAATGTGAGGAAGTTCTTTTTCACAGAAAGGATGGTGGATGCATGAAACGGCCTACCTCAGGATGTAGTAGATATGAATACAGTGCAGATCTACAGACAGGCATGGGATAGGCATAAGGGAGCAATACAGATGAGTATGAATAGCTAGGCCATTGACAGAGCAAAGACCTATGGTACATTCATAAGGTAGAAAAAGAAATGGGCAGACTGGATGGGCCTTGCGGTCCTTATCTGCCATCAACTTCTGTGTTTCTGTGTTCTGTTTTTCTGTGAAATCTACTTGAATGCATCACATGCCTTGTTTCTGGGGTGGTTACAAACTGGAATAGCCACTGGGATATCTAGGATGATTTTGTGAAACAACTACAGATGATGTGACTGTGACTTTGTATACTGGTACACACCTCCCCCACAGACTTTTGATCCCATAATGAAGCATAGGAAACTGCTGGAATGGTGCAAGGGAGAGGACCTTTATATACTGAAAAAAATTTGGGGCCATGTTATAACCAAAGTGACCATCTGAGAATAGTACTTTTCTGGACCATTTACAATTCAGCTCAGAAAAGCCTCAGCGTTTTGGTGAAGTTCCATGTGAATGTACATCCCTAAAAAGTGCTCCAACAGGGATGACAAAAAGGAACAATATCACATTGATTTTAGTGATTCCTGACAGTCAAAACTCTTGGCCAAGTGGCCCCAATTAGCCATCTAAATTTGTATAACAGCATCACTCCTTCCTGGTCCTGAAGGAAAGACTACCTAGGAGGCGAAAAAACTGTTACTCTTGATCCCTCAGCACCATCTCTGCTCCCAACCTAGCCTGCTGCCTTGGGACAAGACTGGGTGCCAAATGTGCCTTCACCTTATGAGACCTGTCTTATGGGGGACTACATATGAACATATGAAAAACTGCAGATTTCCTCTAGTGCTACCTGATGCCCTCTGAGGAGGATGACTATCTATTCTGGATTAGCCAGGTCAAATCGATGATACAGAAGTAGAAGTGCTCAGATGATGACAGTGCAAAACAGTGGTAAAGAGGCTCCAAGACATTGTTTTTGGCTACTTTTAGGCCCATACACACTGGCCAATCAAATGCTACAGTGCGTGACTACCTGGCAATTATGCAGAGCATGCATGGATCCACTGAGAGTGTAGCTGACCTCCGTTTCCACCTAATGGTGTCCACCGAGAGCAAGGGAGGTAAATAAACTGTTGCAGTATTTGACATGCATAGAAATTATACTATGATGTGCTTTACAGATTGCAGTGATCACTCCTGACAAACATTGAAAAACTCAGTTTTATTAAGTATTGAGAGAAGCCTTCCATTCAGTACAATTACTGATCTCACTTTTTCTGTGGAAGCACAGGGTTAGTCTCCAAACTAACTGACAGCTGCTAAAAGGAGCATGAGTGGAGGATTAATAAAAGGCAATGATAGGCTTTCTCAGAGCACCCACAGGCAGAGTCAAATCTAGACTTTTTTCAAGTGGGTAGCAGTAGCATTTCCCCATAAAATGTAAAATGTTCCTTTTAAAGTTTAGATTGGATTAAAACACTACATTTTGGTGGTGTCAAAGGAAGGGGAGGCTTCCTTACTATATGGCTGGATCTGCTAGTGCGCATAGGGGAAATGCTAACCCCCCAACCCTAAGCCCTTTATGAAGAACCTCAAGAGATACCAGGAATTCTGGGAGCAGCTTAAGAAGTGACCAAGCAAGTGAAAGCTTTGAATATGGCTCAGGAATAGTGACTGGAACCTTCTTCCCTGCTGCCTAAAAGAGGGCATACCCAAACGCTTTTTCTTCTGCCCCATGGGTTGGATCACAGCTTTAGGAAATGATATTTTGCTACCAATATAGGGAGGATGCACACCTCCTCTGGAGATGTGTTAACCTGACAAACTCCCAGCTGGTTCAAAGGAAAAGGGACTGTTTAACAAGGAAGGAAATGACACCAGCATCCATGGTGGAAGTGAACTGGGCACTGGTGTCACTTACCAGAAGAGGGACAGATAGACTGACAAACAGAGAAATTACACCAGTGCCAAAGGAGGGTGTGACCTGGGCACTAGTGTCATTGACCAGAAGAGGACAGAAAGTCTGATAAGTGGGGAAATAACACCTGTGTCCACAGAGGGAGTGAACTGGAACTCCAACAGTGATAGACTCCATCAGTTGAACTCACCCTACCTTTCCTTTCAGTGGGGAGTACGCTGCTGCTGTTGGGACCACTGGTGTGTACAGGTCATATATCCATAACTATGGGGGAATACCCACATAAGGCCTTTTTAGGACTGCAGTAGGTGGAGCCTTGCAGACCTCTTTCTATGAGAAAAGGACTCTGTGCATTTCTTCCAACCAATCAATGGTGCTGGAGTTGTACCACAGTCGCCCCCACATCTGTGAAGCACTCCCTTCGTAGTTTGGATTGGAAGTAGCACTGCATTATGTTTAGTGTCTGCGGTCATGACAGAACATGGAACACTCTATCACGTCCAAGAAAGCCACCAAACTGTATTGCACATGCATGACTACTAGCACATGCGCAGTACAGTGGTCAGCCATCTTGGACACAGCAGAGTGTGCCATGTTCTGCCATGTTTGTCGATTGTTTTTTAATTATCGATATCTTCCCCACCCGATCCTTTCTCTCAGCAACACCCCCCCCCAGAACATAAGAGTGACACTGGGGTGGCCTATCCCAGTGTCAAATTTAGGACTCCTCAACATTTTGGTAATTATCAATACCCCCACTTGACACTCCCTCTCAGTACCCACCCCCAGAAACATAAGAGTGACACTGGGTGTGCCCAGTCCTCCAGTGTTGTGCTCAGGATTCCTTGGTGTTTCATTTATTTTTTTTTTTTTTTTAGTTACCCCCCACCTGTCCCTTCCTCTCAGCTCCCACCATCCCACCCCCCAGAAACATAAAAGTGACACTGGGGGTACCCAATGCCCCAGTGTTGTGATCGGGAGTCCTTGTTCCTTTTTTTCTTCTTAAACCTGAAAAAGATAACCATCCATTGATGTCTTTGTGGCTGTTAGTGACCCCCACCCAACCCTCCCACTCAGCACCCAACACCCCACCCCCCAAGCCCTTACTTACCCACTGGGAGTCCAGTACCTTAATCTTCTGTGGACCGCAGACACGTTTTCACTTTTCAAAGCCGGATGGTGAACTGAGGAAACAGGTATGCATTTCAATGTATTTCAATGGGGTTTTGAACTTAGCACCATAACTTGCCATTTTTGCATATTTTTGCTTCAAATTTTCAAAATGCCTCCTTTGGGACCCCACTTAATGAACAATTGCACTGTCATTAGGCAGATTTGTCCTGAAAGGTGATTTTGTGGTCCCTGCGCAAAATCATCTTTCGGGCAGGAGTTGGAACATTTTCTCTGTCCTTGTTCATGAGGCGAGGTCATAGCAAGGCTATATTGAAAATTTGGTATAAAAATATTTAAAAAGCTAGAAACAAAGTTATGAGCCTACATTGAATTTTTAGAATACAGGCTCAAAACTTTGGTAATTTTTAAAATTTTTACCACAAATTTAAAACATAGCCATATCTTTACAGCACCTCACAAGTGTGACAGCTGTCATTTTTCAAATCCTGGTCAAAATGTTTTTTTTCACACCCTGAAAGCTGATTTTGTAGTCCCTGCAGGAAATCACCTTTTGGACAAGAGTTAAATATTTTCTCTGCCCTTGCTCATGAGGTAGGATCATAAGAAGGCTAATTTATAAATTTGGCGTAAAAATATTAAAAAACAACAGAGTTATGAGTCTACATTGAATTTTGCAAAGGCAGGCTTGTAACTTTCATAATATGCAATATTTTTACTCCAAAGTTTTGACATAGCCGTTTCTTTAGAGCACCTCATGAATGTGAAAGCTGTCAATTTTCAACACCTGCCCAACATTTGTTTTTGTGACCTGAAAGTTGATTTTGCAATCTCTGCACAAAATCATCTTTAAGCCTGGAGCTGAATATTTTTTTTTTGCCCATCTTCATGAGGCAGGGTTATTTTATTAATCTTTTTTTTTTTTTAGTCTTTGGTAACCGGGTAAGGTCCAGTAGGCACAAGTTCCTGTTTTCAGGGGTGACCTGGGAGCACTGGGCGGTTAAGTGACTTGCTTAGAGTCACACAGTATGCAAGCAGAGGTTGTGAGAATCAAACTCAGGTATGGTCTACTGGATGTATCAAACTCGTTCACACCTCTTTCCTCTAACCTTTATGCTATACTGCCAGCCATTCCTCTAACCTCTAGGCTATACTGCCTATATAAAAAGGCTATGTTGAAAATTTGGTATAAAAATATGCAGGCTCATAACTTATGTAATTTTCAATATTTGTACCTCAAATTCCTCAGCTGCAACCCTAAGAGCTCTGGTCAGAGTTTGTTTAATGTGCAGTGGCTCACATGTCACCATATGTTGCCATTCCTTCTATAGGACCTTTCTGGAGGCATCTACAACTGTACACACAATGTAACCCTTGGAAGGACTCACTATGTGGGCTTTGGGCAATTCCAGTTACCATTACAACAGATATAGAGTGGCACATATTACATTTCTTGAGACCCTGGTGGGAGTTACTATAAAGATAAAAAGTATGCCATGGGAGCACATGAGTTTCAGCTAAAAGGGTCAGTATACCACACAATGAAAAGAGCAGCATAGTTCACACAGAGAGTGGTGGATTTCTGTAATAGTCTTCCACAGGAGGTGGTGGGCAGCATAGATATGACTGCCTTTAAAAAGAACTTAGACACTTTCTGCATATCACATGCTCCATTTGGCTATCCCCTTTGAGTTAAGGGTGAGCTGTACATAGACTATGATCTCATTTGACTCAAATACTACTATGAATGCTATGAAAAAGATTAAGACTCTGGCTTTAATTTTCACATGCTTAAATCTTGGACAAGGCATCTGTATTGATTGGGACAAATGCCGCCATGATTAGATGATTGCACAGATGTACAGAGAGATGGCTGGTGACCAGAACAACAAGACTGTACCCATCCATGCTATGTTGCAAACTGTCTATTCGAAGAAAAGATCAAAGTATCATAAATATAATGTAGTTAAAATATTGAACACATCTGGGCTAACCACTAAGGGTGAGCACAATAATAGCGACTGCCACACAAGGGCGATCGGACAGGAAACAGTGACTACGAGTGGCTGACATCCCCAGTATCCAGTGCACCTCAGAGTAGTAATCCTAGAGATAGAGGGGATAGGGAAGTGGGACCCCTGCATGTGATCATGTGCCCTAATTATACTCATGCATATGTGCAGCTGTAGAAGGAAGTCAATCCACTTACAGATGGAAAAGGAGGTGTGAGAATGTCTGTTGAGTACATCAGGAGTCAGAAGGTGATGCCCCTCATTCCTTACAGTGGCTTCCTATATCACCAAGATAAAGAAGTGGAAAAGAAGGTAAAAAAAGTAATAAAGATGCTTAGGGTTGCGGTCATCATTTATGCATAGTGCTATTGTTTGGATGCGCTGTTATTTGCGTCGCTCTTAAAACGTTGCCGTTTGGACATTAGCTCTTATTGCATCTTTGTTTTGACACAAGGTGGGCAGCAGGATATTGTTTACTATAGGTGTTGTGCATGAAAGTGAGTCGGGTACGTGCGATTTGTGCATGCCTAGCCCGCATTGTTATGCACTGCAGACATGCGCATGATGTGCATATGCACAACTGTGCAGCCTTACAGGGTGGCTGTCTGCAGTCCGGCCCCCAGCACACGATTGTGGGGGCAGATTGAGAGACACAGGAAGGCGTGCAATTGGGTGCCCATCCCTGGGCCTTGTAGTGGATTCCCTGCTCTGCATGAGCGGGAAGATTCTGGAAGGTGCAGTACATGACTTATTGTATAGTACAGGTGAGTTCCCAAATGGCTGCCCCATCCCTCTCTTCCTGACCAGAGGGCTAGAGTGGCATTGCCACAGTATATATATTTCTGCCGTGGCCAGCAGGTGTCATCTGTGGGGTGTATAGAGAGGATGTGGCAGGGTGCCTGCTACCATATCCTATGCCCCCTTCACTTGGCACTCTGCAATGTCATTAACAGTGTAGAGTGCAACCACACCCCCAGACATGCCCTGGACTAGGCACATGCGTAACTTTGAGAACAGCCACTGGATCACTAGCGGAAAGGGTGCACATCTTTTTCATGAATGGGCATGGTGGTCCATGGGACTCCTGGTCATTGGCATTCCTACTTAAGGTTGCCTACATGCCTCAGATCCGTGGCACATAGGCAGTCCATAACTTAGTATATAGCGGTAAGTGAGTGTAAACACATTAAAAGTAGCTCCATTAAACTGGTGAGGGTTATAAAAGACATTTCTAAGTTTGTTTTTATGGCAAGGGTGGTAAAAACATGAATGAGATGCTGAAAGAGGGGGTCTGTGCCGAAAGAGTAGTGGGATTTAAGAATTGGGTGGACTAGACATATGAAGATGGCAGAGGTGGGTGGGGAGGAGAGCATGAGTGAAGGGGGAGTCAGAGTGAGTGACTGCTAAGATATTCACAACATACCAAAGACAGGTTTGGGCAGACTAGATGAGTCAGAGGACATTTTTCTGCCATCGTTATCTGTTTCTATGAAGAGGAAAGGGACAGAATACTTAAAAGTGCCCCCTCCCAGAGCTAAGTACTGGGCAGAAAAGACAGCATGGTATATCACTGATGTGCAAGGTCAAGTGGCCATGACTAAGCCCCCAGTAAACAAATGTTTCCTGTAGGAGTAATGGTGCATCAAAGTGTCTTACTTGTGATTGTGGTGTCAGCCATGAAAATCACTGCATGGATCAAAAGCAGAACTATCAAAGGCCTTCATGAGCAGCTGAGGAAGACGTTACCATATATGCTACTGAAACTGTTTAGACACCTTTCCCCAACAATGTGCCTTTAGAGTAGATGGGAGTTGTTTGATTTTGGCTCATCTTCTATACCTGCTAGATAGAAGAAATGCACAGAAAGAGGACTGGCTGACATGCCCAAAGTGTTTTCTTTCTGTGAGTGAACTGTTGGCTGTAGAAAAAAAGAGCTCTAGATGTGTTTTAGTGACAACCAACCCTTCTGTTAGAGGCATTTGAGAGTGGCTCAGATAGAGGTAGAAGATGCAAGATGTTATTTTAAGGAACTATTGAGTGCTAGAAGCATCAAAGAGTCGCACAGCCCCAAAACCTCATTGATCATAGAGTGCTAAAAAAAGAATGGCACAGTGATGATGTGTACTGATTATCAGACACTTAACTGCAGTATTGTCCTTGATCAGTATACCATGCCCAGAGCAGAAAATACATTAGTTACCTCACTGAAGTAACTAGTTCTCTCTTCTAGATCTGAAGAGTGCCTACTAGTTCATAATGGCAGAGGAAGACAAGGAAAATATCTTATTTTTCTGTCACCTGGCATTTTGCCAGTCAAGAGGATGCTGCAAAATATTTCTGGTGCCCCTGCTATTTTTCCGAGACTCATGGGGAAGGTAGTTAGAGCAATGAATCTTATGGAGGGGATGACTTACTTGGATGACCTCATAGTGCTTTATGGGGCCCTGGAGGAACAAGAGGTTTGATTAATGAAGATCCAACAACTTCTCAAACAATGGCCCCTATGCACATAGAGGCAGGAATTATGCACCTGAGGCACGCATCCTGCCCATGCAGCTATGCACCTGCGGACAGGTGTGCACCAGTGGCATTCACCACTGCCAGCCACCTGTCCATGGCCCCGCCCCCCCAGTGCAGAGGTCCACACAGGGTGGGCACAGGAGGAGTCACGGATCCAGCCAGGCATCCAATCGGATGCCTGGCATGGGTCCAACAGTGGATCCCTTACGCAGCTGGGTGCACATAGGCAGTGCACCCCATGGATATCCGAGGGCTGGCAGCTGTGGTGGGTGGTAGGAGGGCAATGCCACTAGCCCTCTGATAGCACCACAGCGGTGCAGTGGGACAGGGGGGCTTGTTGGGTGGCAAGGGGGAACAGTACCACTGGTATCAGGAAGGAGAGATTAACATGTGGTGCCATTGGAGGGGGGCAGCAGTCTTGAGCCAGTGCCCCTGTGAGGGGTATGGGTTTTGTGGGGGGTGCACCACACTCACTGCTGTGTGCTGGGGTGGGTGGGTGGCATTGGGCAGCAGTGTGCTGTGGCCCCTGGAGTGTTGTTGGGCTGCCTGCCCTGTTCTGCTGTGTATCCCGGGGTGTGCATGAGGCACATAGGAGGTTTATGGCAGGATTCTTCCTGGCAGACCCTGCACCCCCCTATGCACACCCATGGCCAGCACTACGCAACTTCGTGCATGGCACGTAGTGCCAGCCTGCCCCTCACCCACCCCTGATGCATTGCTCTTCTCGTGGCCAAGGGATCGGGCACGTATGTGCTGCACACCTCCCATGGTGCATCCTGCTTGGGCGCACAATGGGTGCAGAGTGGCTATGTGCCCCAGATGCATGGTGCATAGCCACTCTACCCCTTCTTGTATAGAGGCCAATGTGGATTTAAGCTGTCCCTCTGCAAGTGACAGTTCTGCCAAATGTCCATGAAATACTAGGGATGCATCATATCTATAAATGGAATAAGCAACAACCCAGCCCAGGTCAAAGCCCATGTTACCTGGCCTCAACCTCATGACTTGAAGTCTTGAGTCATTTCTCTGATTCTGTAGCTGCTATTGAATGATAGTAAAATATGTCTCCTCTCTCATGAAACCCATACACAACCTCACTCAAGGATACCTAGCCACTCAGAAAAAGGTGATTGCCCTAAGAAATGCAGATCTACCATAAAGTACCCTATTACCTCTGAGTCTATTGGTGACAGTTGAACTGAGAAGTGCAAGTAGGCATTCCATTATATTATTCAACACCTGACTCAAGCACCTGTCCTGACCTTTGTAGATCTGATCACCCCCTCAGTCCTGCAAAAAATACCAACCTGGAAGGCTTGGGTACTGTGCTGTACCAGGGAAAATGAGACTAGGATGTGATCTGTTCCTTTTGCCAGTGGGAGCCAGATGACTCAGAATAACACTAGCCATTGTATGTTGTCAAGTTTCTGGTATTGAAGTGGACTGTAGTGGGTTACTTGTATGGGGCAAGGTTTCTTATGAGGATACAAAGTAATACCCTTACCTATGTACTCATCACCATCATGCCGGATGCTACATGGCATTACTGGTTGTCAGTGTCAGCCCTCTCACCTACAATTTTAGACTGCAACACAGGCCTGGACTCAACAATATTGATGCAGACACTTTGTTCAGATGTCAACACCCACCACCCATAACTAAGGAACCTTTGAGTCAGGAGTCAAGACCATATATCAAGTTGTGTGTGCATGAGGAGTCAATCACCAAGCAATTCCAGTCATGATGTGGACTTCTTGGAATTATCACTAAAAGTTGTGCCAGAGGTGTATGCTTGTTTTGCCACTCAGGATAACACCTTCCTTCCTCACCCAAGTCCCAAAGACATTAGGGGAACTCAGAGAAATGACATCACCATGAGGTACCTCATTCCAGCCTTGGAAAAGTGATTGGCAAGACTCATGCTCATTCTTCTTATCCAGAATCACTCTTACTTCATTAAGTATGGAACAAGCTAAAGCTAAAAAATGAAAACTGGAGAACATAACTCAGGGTCCTACATTATATCTCTGTAAACACAATACACTCCCGATTAACTGAACCCCAGTTAACCAGAAATCCATCATTCAAACTGCGATTATGTCACCAGAATTTCAGTAGCACAGACCAGAGCTGTCACTGAACAATGCTTACACAATAATGGAGTGTGTAATATATTCAAGTCATGTACTATAATTCGTGAAATTCATGAAATAAAATGCTTAGCATACCTTATGTTTCCTCAGAGAACTGAACATGGCAGGGTCACTGTACTGGCTTGTGTGAACGTCAATGGGTCACATAAACTTCCCCTGTTTCTAATAGGCAAAGTGCATGAGCCAAGGTGTTTTAGGCATTGTAACATGGCAGTATTGCCTATGATTTATGGCTACCAGAAAAATGCATGGATGGCCCGCTTTTTTTGAAATGATACAAAAGAGAATTTTGTACCAAGCCTCAAGAGGTACCTGATGTCATTAAATCTCCCCTGAATGCCATTCTCCTCCTTGACAATTCCCCCGCTCACCCTGACATGCCTGTAATCCAGGCTAGGGATGGAAGCATTAGATGCCTGTTCTTGCTCCTGAACATAACCTCGAAAATTGAGCCCTGTGATCGGGGAATTCTAGAAATTTTCAATAGACTTTACTGAAAGAGGTTGCTTCAGGCAGTGCCCTCAGACAGAAATGATGAAATGAGCCTCCAAGAGATCATTCAGTCTCTCTCTTAAGGATGTTGTTTATATGGGTGGGGAGTCTTGGGAACTCAAGGAAGGTCATGCACATCTTTCTGATGATGTGATCGTAGACGCTGTGCGACATCAACCTGGACCCACTGACAGCACTGACCGCAGAGAAGAGGAGAATTTGGATGACTCAGATGATTCGAATGAACTTGCACCCATCCCAACAAATGCCAAAGCAGTGGAAAGCTTTCACAGGTGTTTATTTTGTCTGAAAAACGAACCCAACTGTGACCCTGTGCAGCTCATGATGTTGTGAGGACTTCGCTCAAATGCTTCAAAAAAGAGAGTACAAAGCCAGCAGCAGTCAACCATGAAGCAGTATTTCTCCCCACTGAAAAAGTAAAAAAAGTAAAAAAGCACCAAGCACAATCCCTGCTCCAAAAAATTAAGCACTACTTCACTGCACTCTGAATGAAAGTAAGCACAAGCGTAAAAAAAAAAAATATGAAAAAGTTAAAAGTTATAGCACTCCCTGACAGCAATCCAAAGTATGCACAAGCACAAGTCCCCCAAAAATAGTGAAAAAGTCCAGTGCGTCAATCACTTTATATAGTGGATGCCAGCAGCTTCGTTTCTACACGGGTGATGCATGGAATCCGACAATCTCGATTAAACAAACTCCCATTTATGCAAACCAGAAATGTATCGCCGGTGCAGTTCAGATAAACAGGATTCTACTGTAGCTAGTTACGTGTTCTCAGTACAGAGGCATGGCCATGCAGGTACTCCACAAGGCCACAGAACATCTGGGACAAAACACTGGACTTACTGTTAGTGTGTACGAGATTTTATTTGTCATGCCTGGCATTTGGTATTGAAAGGGAATTAAAAAGCTTCTCCAGGTGCATTCTGAGAAAGACACTCCCCAAGCCTGCACCCACTAAACATCATTATTAATGGACCCATGGACCTCATGTGCATGGACATTTTGTTATCGATGCTGGACAAAAAAGGATTGCAGTCATCTTGGTGGTTATTGACTACTACATTAGATATGCTGAAGCTTTTTCCACCAATGATCAAAAAGCCACCACCATTGCAAAGGTGCTCAGAGAAAACTTTTGTGTTTACTATTGGTTTCGCAAATGTATACACTCCTCTCTGTTCCAAGTCTTCTCTACCCACACCTGAAATTGCAGCTGATGGCTGTCCCTGTTCCTTTACTCTCTACCTACTACCCCCATCTCCTCCTGATCTCTTGATGACCCCTTCTGCTATCCCCGCTACCATGGCACCATGAATCAGTCCTTCTCTAAACCTATAGATAACTGTCTCTGCCTCCTCCTGCTTATTGCATCTTGCACTTTATTTCTACCTCTTTGATACCCTCTGGGTGGCAGTCTCATCCTCATCCTTTGATAAGTTGCACAGGTATTGTATAAATCGCTTATTTGATTGTAGCTTAGTGTTTGTTACTTATTCCTTCTACCACCCTTCCCCCTCAAGGCACATCATGAAACAAGCTGTCATCAGCTCAGTATGTCTTTCCTGGTCAAACTTTTGAACTAAATAAAAAAATACATACATACATAAATGAATAAATAGTTTGCATGCATCAAGGATGGGACTTTGTGATCTGAGTGATGAGCTATTAGCATGCATAGGTATGAAGAATTCTTAGGCAAACTGGGCTATCCATAATGATATCTAAAACTTGAGATACTTGACTGAATGTTTCTCAATATAGTGGGAACTTTGAACACCAAAAATATATCTTAATGGAGGCATCAGGTGAAGATTCCAGTGGGTGCTAATAATGCAGGCAAACTGAAACAACTGGGTATTGCCCTTAGTTCTGCATTTTGGAAGGGAAGCTAGACTGCCAGTGGAATTTTAATTCTTTGACTCAGCAGATGGTGTTCTTCCTGAGACATACCTGCATTCCATTCAGCACCTATAAGTTCAATTAGAGGCAGCATACCAGATGCCACAGGAGGCTGTTGGCTAGGCCGGCCTATCCACCAAATAAAGATATGACAGCTGAGTCCATGAGCAAGACTTTCAGCTAAGAAACCATATGCCCAATTCTTAAAGCTCCTGGCATGGTGCAAGGAGCTTGTGCCACAAAGCATGGTGCAAAGTGTCACATGTACCAAAAGATGAGCCAGGTGGACTTCACAAAGGCAGCCTGTGTCAATCACATGCTGTATGAATCAAAGGGTGCTTGCACTGTCCATGCCCCACAAAATGGGCTGCAGCATGGCATTAGGGAACATGTGGCAGATGTAAGTGGTCACGTCCCTTAAATCAGGATTCTCAAAACCCTCCCAGAAGGGAAAATTCTAAGTCTCAGACCAGCCAGGGCTGTCTTCATGGGTACTTAGAATATTACCCTCTGGGAAGGTTTGACCATTAGCGCCACTATCGGAGTCTTCCCTTACGATGTGCCATGTCCTCCAAGCCTCAGTGTGCCTATATCTTAAAATGGTAATACATTCTTTCTTTGGTGGTCTAGCAGTCCCCCTTCCCCCACCAGCCCCGATATGCCCGTATATTAAAATGTTAAAAAAATCATTCCTTGGTAATGTAGCACCTTCCACAGCCCTGATATGCCTGAGAATTAAAATGTTAATAACAATCATTCCCTGCTGAACTAGTAGTCCCCCCACCCCAGCCCCAATATGCCTGTATATGAAAATGTTAACTACAATCATTCCCTGGTGATTCAGCAGCCCCCACAAGCCCTGATCTGCCTGAATATTAAAATGTTAATAATGCTGGCTCTGTGGCACCAAGCAAAGGGGGTTTGCTTGGCACACTGGTGGCCTGAGTTCATGCCCCAAGCCCAGGTATCAGAAGCAGAGACTGGAAGGGAGGGATATCTGAGTGTCCATTGGACACTTCCCTCCCAGGGGGTTGGGATGGGCCTAGGAACCTGGAGATGGATTGGGTGACATGCAAGGCAGCATGAAGCCTACACATGCCCCTGCACTTCCCTGCCTCAGGTCTCCACTTAGTTCAAGCCCTATCAGGGTGGATGTGGGAGGGTAGAACAATCAGAGAAAAATGGCAACCCAAGCCGGCTGGATGACTGCTGCCCCACCTCCCCACCACAAAGCCAGAACAGCCCCTGACCTGCACTCTCACTACCTGGAGTATATGCAAGGAAGTGCCTCCAAGCACTTCGATCTCCCCTCCCAGTTGTTCCAATGGGTAAGGTGGCCCCCCGTCAAAGGGATATGTTGGGTCAGTCAGGTGGCAGGGACAGTGGACAGCAGAACAGGAGAGCGGTGGGATGGAATGGCCACCTGAAGGAAACATAGAAGCATAGAATTTGATGGCAGATAAGGACTGCTTCACCCACCTACTCTGCCCATTTTGCTACCTAATGGATAATTTGCAGATCCTAATTAATCAACAGCCTACTTCCTCCTATCCCCCACTAGAATTGCCCAATGTCTGTCCCATGCATTCTTGAATTCCCCCACTATTTTTGACTCCACGCCGTCCTCAGAAAGGCTGTTCCATGCATCTACAACCCTCTCCATGAAAAAATACTTCCTCACATTACCTCTGAGCCATCTCCCCTCTATCCTCAAATTGTTCCCCCTTGTTCTTGCACATCTCTTTTTCTGAAAGATGCTACCCTCTTGGATTTTGTTGATTCCCTTGAGGTACTTGAAAGTTTCTATCATGTCCCCCCTCTTCCTCCTTTTATTGAGGGTATACATATTAAACTCCTTTAGTCTCTCTTCATATGTCTTCTGGTGCAGACCCTGCACCATTTTGGTTGCCCTCCTCCGAACAGCCTCCACCCTGTCTATGTCTTTGAGGAGATGGGGTCTCCAGAACTGCATGCAGTACTCCAGATGGGGTCTCACCAGCTGTCTGTACAGAGGGATAACAACTTCTTGTTTTCTACTGGTGTTGCCTTTCCCTGTGCATCCCAGTATCCCCCAGCCCTCCTTACTGCCTTCTCACATTGCTTGCCCACCTTTAGATCATCTTATATAACTACCCCCAGGTCCCTTTCCATTTTTGTTGTTGTCAGTATCTCACCCCCCATTGTGTACTCTTCCTCTGGGTTTTTGTTTCCCAGGTGGATTACTTTGCACTTCTTTGCATTGAACCTAAGCTGCAATACATTTGACCATTCCTCCAACCTTGTCAAGTCGCTTCTCATCCTTTCCACACCACCTTGTG
This sequence comes from Neoceratodus forsteri, assembly GCA_016271365.2. NCBI lineage: Eukaryota > Metazoa > Chordata > Ceratodontiformes > Ceratodontidae > Neoceratodus > Neoceratodus forsteri. Next base: position 400,750,224 of record CM057456.1, read on the forward strand.
TATCAACCTTGTTGCAGATCTTTGTGTCATCTACAAAGAGACATACTTTTCCTTCCAGTCCCTCTGTGATGTCAGTTATAAAGACATTAAAAAGGACTGGGCCCAGTACTGAACCCTGCGGTACCCTCACTAGTAACCCCTCTTTTTATCACTGTGGACTCCGTTTACTATTACCCTCTGCGTCCTGTTGCCCAGCCAATGTTTTACCCAGGCTACCACCCTGGGACCCACTCCAAGGCTGGCTACTTTGTTTATTAATCTTTTATGTGGGACTATGTCAAATGTCTTGCTAAAGTCTAGGTGTAGGAGGCTGGGTGGTAGGGGATGAAAAGAGCATGCAAAAAAAAAAAATGTTAATAACAATCATTCCCTGGTGGTCTAGCAGTTCCCCTCCAGCCTGGAAATGCCCATATATTACATTGTTAATACAATCTTTTCCTGGTTGTCTAGTGGACCCCCACCCCAGCAGGTAGTGCTGACCACCCTGCTCCCCCTCCAGCCTGAACCCTGAGCTGGTGACCGGCACAGTCCTCCTCTCACAACCATGGCCGGCTGCTGACTGAACTGTCACTGAGGGAGTACTGTACACAGTACGCACTCATCGACTGACATCTCACTCTGAGCTGGTGATCAATAAGATTTAAAATGGGACTCATCTCCCTTCCTTCTCCCGTGAAGTAGCTTGCAGTTGCCATGGCAGGCAGGGATTTATGCAATAAGATTTAAACTCATGCTTTATTGCAGAGTGATGAGCTGTGTACCTCTGTCTCTTCCAAGCCCCTTTTTATGGCTGCATGGGCAGACCTCTGCAGACTTATGAGTACAATTCTTTGTAGGAGCACTGTGGAAACATGTGACCATATCACTACTTGGTGTTCTTCCACAGTGCTTTGGAACAGGGGCTTCTCATTGTGTTTATGCGGCCCTTCCCCTACACCAGCTACATAAACACATCCACTTCATGGGGTACTATGTTTTATTCTGCAACTGCGGAAGTGACAGCCGCTGTGCTTAAGATGGCCACCGATTCAAACTGCACATGTGCAAGTATTGTGCATGTGCAGTTCTGTCATCACCGCCATCTTGAGCACAGCGGACTCTGGTGCGGTGAGCATTTGTAAAAGCTTTGAGCAGCCCTATCAGCTCTGACCAGAGTTTTTTTTTTTGCTAGAGACATTTTTACCTGACTGCCAGTGATGCTTGGTGGCAGTGTACCAACCATCTGCTTCATCCTCCCTTGCGGGGATCACAGGGCACAGCAGGGGGGTATTTTTTTTCCCACGGTTATGGAATTAGCTATGGGAAGCCCTAACCCCTCCCAGAGGGTATCAGCATGAAGGATCAAGGTTCAGGCAATAAGCCATGTGCAGACACAGCTTCCACCAAGTACCTAACAGTTCCCTCCCCTCCCGACACCATCCACTGATCGGATTGGTGCCCAACCCCCCCCACGAGAATAGAGTTGCCTAACAGCAGTTCAATCCATCTCCTTCCTCCCCCACATGACCCCCAACAACCCAGGCTCATTCCAGAATCTGTGTCACCGGCGCAGCATGAGGTGTGGCATCCAGCGCCTCAACCCTCAGTGCCACTGGACCGGCGGTTCTGACCAGAGCCTTTTAGTTTTTGTGTCTTCTCAGTCACAAGCTTGGTCTCTTGCAAAAATGTGATGATGGTATGCTGCTTTCTCAGGAAGGACAAAACCTGCTTTATCTTTATGGGAGGACTGAGCACACTCCTCAAACGTGTGAGTGACAGAGCTTTTCCTCTTAAACATTTGTGCTGGCATTCATTATCAAATGGCAAGAAAGGGAGTCAATAAAATGAAGACAGCTGTGTGGACAGTTGGGTGGGCTTTTCCAGGCTGGATCAGCTCAGTCAGCATCCAATCAAATCCAAACAGAGTTCCAAGTACAGAATGACCCTGCCCTGCATTCTCCATTCCCCAAGCCCCCTTGTCACTCTTCTTGCCCCATGTTATGCTACTCCAAATTGAAAAACTTTTAAATAAATTCATACTCATGTGAATCCAATCAAGTGGGCTCTGTGTTGTTATTAGATGGGATTGGGGCTGAATTCTGGGGTTCCTCCTGGCTGGAGGATCTAATTGTAGAGAGGGTGATACTGGGTATGATTGCCACCCAAGATTTCAGCTCTGTTAGTGCTTGTGCTGGTACAGGTGGATCATGAGGGGGATTTCCAGTGTTCTCCAGGGGTGTGGTCTGCAATGTCTGGGCCAAAGTGGCAAAACTGTTAATGGAGTGAAGGATCTCAAGCCCATCTGGGGATCCAGATAAAGATGGAATCCCTCTGCGTTAGCTGAGGGTCATTTGCGTGTGGGTCCCTGTCCTCCTTTCCATCTGACAGCTAGGTCTGGAGTGCCATCCTGGTGGGCTCCATTTCATGGACATCATCTTCAATGCTCTGTTGTTGATGAAAGAATTTCTGCAGTCCTTGGTCAAGCCAAGTTTTAAGTAGAAAGACCTGAGCCGATTCGTGGGTCTCAAAGATCCTGTTAGTGCCATTTACTGTGACACACAGTTGGGAGGGATACCTGAGGGATGATGTGAGGCCCAAGCTGTGCAGGGCTTTCTTTGCTGTTGTGAAGACCCGTCCTTTTTTTCAGAGCTTGCTGGAATAGCCTGGGATAATTACTATGCAGTTTGCTTGTCAGGTCAGCAGTCCCCGCTCTCTTGTTAAGCGCAGAATGGCCTCTTTATCTGTAAATCATCAGAACCTGGCCAGTATTGGCCATGGCTTTTCACCTAGCTTTGGCATCAAAGTCAGGTTGCAGTGGACCCTGTCTATTTCCACTAGTCTTTCTCCAGAAATGTTCAGAAGGACAGTGATGACATGTTAAAAAGAGACAGACTCTAGCTCCTCCACCCATTCAGGGAACCCACCAAACCAGAGATTGTTTCTGCTGTACTCAGGATTTATGAGGTGGGTCCACAGCAGTAGTATCGTCTGTGGTTTTTCTTGAAGTTGTGATGTGAGACATACCTGGTGTTCTTCTGTGCCAGCTGTTTTCCTCTCCACTGCTCCTACTCAAACCCCCGAAAAATGTGTGACATGATGCTGTGTTTTTGTGACTATGTTGGTCATAACCTTCATCTGCAGCATGCTATATGAAAACATTTGTTCTAGTTCAGCTAAGTTTGGTGTCTGGGCTGCCTCCATCGGTGCTGCCATTCTTGCGGCCTATTCACGGTTGTGTGCGGGAAACTGGTCATGGTTTCAGCTTTACTATTCAGACAGTTAACCATTACTGGACTGAGAGATAACTGCAGATTAACCCACAGAATTGTTGCCTGGGTATTTCAGGAACTCATATGACTGATTAAAAGTTGCAGCTGAGATGGATTATAACAGATTAAAACAGGGGTAGCAGGAGCTTAGTGCATAGGCAATCCATTTGACTCAATGGTCAGGTCATGCACCCTGTATGTGTAGGTTTTCACCCAGATGCTAAAGGAACTTTGGCACTGCAAAATGGATTCCAGTGGGAAGGACAAGATTTAGGGGAAACAGTCGCTTAAGATATGGCTGCCCTGATCCTCTCTTTTGAGTACAAGACCCATAGGAAGTAATGTTGGAATTGAGCCCTGAGAGGAAAAGTAAAAAATCTCATGAATCCTTTTGAGGTGAAAGCATATGAAGCCCTGTAGGGGCACTGACTGAGCACTGGGGGGGGGGTGCTTAGTAGTCACTGGGGTGTATATCCATTAGTCACTGTGTGTATGCCCCATAGTTTTGGGTGCATATGCACCAAAGTATAAAAGTGTGGTAGAAATGAAGAATAGTAGTATGGGAGGACAGAGCATAGCCGTATATGAAGAATAACAGAATGAGGGGTTGAGCCCTATGGAGAGATCTAACCAACCACCTGGGCAAGCTGGCAGACTGCTAATAGGAACGTATGCAGCACATTGAAACTGCAAAAGAATAAAGGCCCCAAATCAAGAAGGTGGCCAACAATTCAAAAAGCAGAGTACAGATATCAATGAGAGGGATGATGAGAGAGCGCACAGAAAGATAAGAACTAGAAGCAAAAGAAGAGAAACAGAAGCAAGAAAGACAGGCAGACTGGAGCAGTACCAAAGACAGCCAGTAGGTGATGGCAGCACAGAATGCAGGTAGCAAGCTACTGGCTGGAATGGAATAGCAGGAGCCAAGGCAGGAGCCTGGGGCTGATGTAGATGCAGCCTACCACCCAAGCAGTCAACACAGAGTGTAGATAGAAGTCAACATGGATGCACAGGTGGTAAAAAGAGCCATGGAACTGGAGATGAGGGAGATGTGACACACCAGGGTTCCAGCACTGGGGTACAAAACTCTGAGTGACCAAAGGAAGCAGGTGGCAGACTAAGGAAACCAAAGAATGGTGCAGGGTGAGGGCAGAGCCTGCCCACCTGAAGTAAGAAAGGCAGCATGGAAGCAGCAGTGCTTAGTGGGAGCAGCAAAGAAAAATGAGCTGCAAGTGAAAAGATAAGCCAGAGGCAAGACTATAGGGGGAAGAAACAGGCATTATTTGCAGCCACCAATCGCTGTAGAGTGCCAGACCTCCAGGGTGGCCTAACTTGACTTACAGCTTGAGCTATCAATCTGAGATGCAGACTCCCCAGTGAACAGCAGGGTCTGTTCTGAACCAAGTTTTGTCTGTGTGTATCAGATGAACTGACTAGGAGCTGACTGCTTCTGAGAGAGACGGTTTGTGCTGCATCATTGACACAGACTGCAAATCTGCCAAAGAAAAGAAGTGAGAAGCAGAACCCCTGTTTAAAAAGAGAGGTTAACACATGCTAAGTGTCACAAGCACTTTAAATAAGGCTCAAAGGAGGGGAGCAAGGCATGAGCCACCCACTGTCCTACCAAACCCCAGACATAGCCTGTCCAAATTGTTTATATAAGGTTGGGCAATATCTTTCAATACTGCAGATAAACATGTCCCAAAATGACACGTTTACTTGGACAAAAACTTGATTAAGTCTCTTTGGCCTCAACATTCTGGGTCCCTTGTTTTTCACTGGGGAAGGGGGGCATCTGTTTATGTAAACTTTATTTTATTTGCAGTTTTGTTTCAGTGTGCTCCCCGCAGTGAGACATTTTTTATTGCCAGTTTCATGTTGTTAACCCAGTAAAGCTGTTTTAAAAAAAATAAAAGTAGGGGAAATGGGGGGCTCTGGGGACAGTTCCAGGAGTGTAGTCAAAAGCCTGACTTAGCTACAGGAGAAGAAAAAGGAAAACACTCTTCCTGTGTCAGATTAATCCTATAAAAGACATATAAGCTCTGTTTACCCTGGCCATTTCTACACAGCTGTAGATGGTTTTGAGAGACACACCGGTGTACATTAGTATGTGTAAACTGTGCAGAGATCAAACCGGTGTGGCTCCTCTGCTCCTCTCCCAGACAGAAGCGCTGGCCCAATATAGGTGGTTTCAAATGCTGTATAAATGGTGGCTACTTTTTACCTTACTGCCAGAGGGTAATTTAGCATCACAACACACACAGAACTCCTTGCAGGATGGGTCCCACAATACAGTTTGCAAGACACCGGTGTGAAACCATTGTGGAGATCGATGATCTTAAATGGAGTACACCAATGACTTCATAAACTACCAGGTGTGACCCACACTGGTGTGTAACAACTTGGTCAGTGTAGACAGGGCTAAAGAACCACAATAAAGGTGTAAATATGCACCGTACAGTACAGTATACTGTAGAAATGCACTGGAGCCCATGCTGCTTCATTGTTAGCATCTTTCTTCTTTAGAAACAGAATTGCAGCACTGGAGTGGTTTAATATTTTGGTCATGCCTTCTTTCACTATATAATCAGCAGGTACTGACTTTCAAAGAACTGCACGGTTTGGCTTTGACCAATAGTGGAGGGCAAACATTCATTCCACAATTAATTTGCTCTCCAACTCATTGGTCTAATGGCTACAGATCTCCACTCTGGAAAAGTTCTGGTGTTTTGCTTAACATATAGAGATGGTTGAACATGTAATTAAAGATATCACTGATTTTATATTTCTCCTGCACGCTATATTAATGCTAAGCCAGTTCTTTGTGCTTTTTGTGTAGCAAACAATGCTCATCCCTCCTTTGTAAAGCACCACCTAACCACACTCATTCCCATAATAAAAAAAATTCACAAATCTTCTCATCTTTAGACACGTTCATTGCCTCCTCCAATATTCAGTTATCTGGGGAGGCAGGGCAGCAATGCATAATGGAAACACATTTGAACAGACTAGCTGTCCTGGTAAACTCTTTCTATGGGAAGGCAAAGCTGGGATGCTTGACTGGATTTGAGTAGGGTTTGTAAAGTACAAGGGCATCCTTTGGAATTACTTTAAATGCCTTACAAAAGCACTGCCCAATCACAGTTCTTCCTATTAGTGGAGCTTACCAGGACAGCTTGTCAATTCCAATGTGTTGTGAACGTTCACTGATGTCCTCCCCCCAGTGTTACCAGGCATGGGTAAAGTGGCCATACATGATGGTGCATATTGGTGTGTCAGAGAAGATGTCTTAATTTATTTAAGGGGTTAATAAGATGGGGAAGTGGAAGGCTTCTCATATGGAGGGGAGGGGTTGGGTGAGTTACTTGTCAAACAGGGAATGTACGGAACTGGCTTTGCACCCTGGTGGCATGGACTATAAAAGTTTACAAAATCACTGCTACTACCCACAAGGGGACGTAAATGATTGAGGACACACATGGAAAGGTGCCTAAAAAAAGTAAGATAAGGCTTCTTGGAGGTGGGTAGAAGGTGGTATTGGGCCAAGGAAAGCCTCAAAAGCCATGAAATTAACATTTCACAAACAAACCCCACATTTTGTGGATCTGGGCCAATGTAAACTCTGGGAAGGTCACCTAGCCCCAGTTGATTATGGTGGCACTAAGTGTCGTGTTCCATCATGTCTAAAGATATCTGGTTACTGCTACCATGATGCCCCCAGTCACAACTTGTTGTAATAATTACTGTCACTGTTTTAAATGCTAAAAATTTGCATCATCATCTGCATTGTTTTTAAAAAGTCAGCAGGTGGGTCATGTGATGGCAGTTTGAGAAGAAGCAGCTTTTCTCTGAGGCTCCACTCCCCACCCACAGGCATTACACTCTAAATCACTAATTTGAGTTGAGTTGCTGATTCTGAGAAAAGGAACGCCTGTATAACATTCTAAAAGAGCTGCACACTCACTTTGGAATGGAAGTTTATATGAAAAAGGCTTCTCCGAGACACTCGCCGCCTCCTACGCCAGAGAAGGACAAGGCCGCTAAGCGTGCCAAACAGTCCTCCAGCTTTTCAAAATCCTCCTCCGCTACAACAATGCTCTCGGAAGAAAGATTTTTTGAAATTATGCAGCCATTACAAGCTGCCGTAACCACGATAACTGATGACCTGCAAGTAATTAAATCCTCGATGGCAACGCTGACAACCCGAGTCGGGGACTCCGAAGCAAGAATCGTCTTATTAGAAAAGAAGCAAGGGAAGTCAGACCAGGAGAATGTGTCTCTGTCACACAGGCTCAAAAAGCTGGAAGACAAATTAGAGGATTTAGAGGGGCACAGCAATGTGCAATAACCTTCTTGTAATTGGTATTCCGAAACGGGAGGAAGGCAATTCCTTTTCTGCAACAGTTGTGTGTGAAAATTATGGGGCCCTCACTCAATGGAGGGGATTATATCATAGACAGGGCTCATTATGCCCTGCACCCCATGCCGCCTGCAAGCTCACCCCCTAGACCTCTCATCTTCAAGTTATTAAACTTTCTTGATAAGCAGCATATTTTAAATAAAGCATGAGAGATTCAGGAGGCGTCCTGGGAGGGTCGGAAGAGCCACATCAAGCAAGGTCTACCACATTCCATGCGAATGAGGAGACAGGAGCTGCACCCCCACAGTTTCTAAGTTGGTGGCAGCTGGTAAGCGTTTTCGAGTTAAATACCCGGCGATCCTGTTAGTTAAACACAAAGATCAGTGGCTGTCTTTTGACAGTCCTGATCAGGCAGTGCAAGAACTAAAACTCTTGTTCCCCGATTTGTATAAGCAATGGAGAGGAATTGGCTCTGGAGTTTGTGTCAAGAAAGTATGGCGAGACAAGAAGATTATGATTGACTGTTTGGTGAGCAATCTCCTTATTTACAGTACCTGCCCTTTATTCTAAATTCGGCTGGTGTGACTTGACATATTGGCTTAATCCAGAATAGAACCCTAGTCTTTGCTGCTCTAATGGCAGGGAAGGGGACTGGGCTTGTGTGAATTATTCTACGGTGATCTCAGTGAGTCTTATGATATATGGGGAATAAGAGCAATGTATATGTTTCAGGAATATCAACTCGGCAACCCATATGTGTTGAGTTTTGCTAACGGAGGTCTCGATTTGTCATTTGGCAACTGACTCTGAGTGCATCTAATATAGACTCATGCTGGATCGGGAGACACTCATTTTTCTTCGAGCAAGGGAAAGCTCAGGCAGTAAATCACTCTTCCACAACTGGAACAGGGATAAAACTCTTTTAACACACAAGTTATTACAACATTTGAATGTTGGACAGTGATCTGGACTGGTCACCACAAGCTCGAGGGACTAATGTTTGTTAATTTGGTTCTCTGATTGCATACTGTAGCATATTGGGGTTTATCCCCATTGTATGTAATTACCACATGTACTGGTTATTTCTGGGAATTTGAGTTAGTACTTTGACTGGTTGCCTCAATGCAATGTGGATCATAGGTTATTTAATGGGGATCGTTAATTTGATGGAACGTGGATCTGTGGGTGCCTGCCTTTTAATCATATTTTATCATATCCTAAATGAAGGAGTTTTTGTTTGTTTTTCCCTGGTATAGATTACAGTCCAAATATGGAATAGGGGGAAGCTTTAAGTTGCTGCCAGTGTGAATGATTGCAACGAAGTCTGGTCAGTTAACTGGGTTTGCCTAACACTATCCATTATTTATTAGTTCATCTTTAATTTCAGGTACTTCATTCACATGTGGCTTAAAGTAGTAGTATCGGTCCCCATAGATTTATTTATTTATTTATTTGCTTTTGGTAACCGGGTAAGTGCACTAGGCATAAGGATGCCTATTTTCAGGCATGACCCAGGAGAACACAGTTTACACATACATAATTGTATATGTGACGCAGCACATGAAAAGCAGTACAGTACAGAGTCAAATCAAAACTTCAGGTATGGGGAGACAAATTTTGCAACAAACACGAGTAGGTTTAAACGGTATGATGCAGTTACAGAACAGTAGGACAAGTAATACAATGTAAGAACACAGGCATTAGATACCAAATTAGTGTTATGGCACTGTGTTATTTCATTATAATTCTGTATATAAGCCATTTAGTTCCAGTGTTTAGAATAAGTATTAACATAGATCAAGATAGAAATCTGTTTCAAGTTAGAAAATAGCGCCAATAATAATTGTTATTACTGTTTTCAGGAACAGTGACTCTGCTGTTGGGGTCTGGTGGGTGGGGGGGGCACAAGGGGGATGGATTGTCTTTATCAGACTTGCGCTAAAACATCGCGTGGCAGTGTATAGATAGTAGTGCAGTTAGAACTGGGGTTAGTGGTTTAAGATGTGGGATAGTTGTTTAAGGGGTCTTTTTTCTTGGGGGAATGGGGAGGTTTTAAGGGTTAGAGTTTATACTTCATTAGTGACACTGTTTTTTACTGTTAGTGGGTGGGATGCCAAACAATGCCATGCTTTGCTATTATATACCTGTAGGTTTTTTTTTGCAGGGATTGAGTCTACTCTCCAGGAATGTAGTTTTCTTTGAGTCTGGGTAGTCAATATATTTTTATGAGCTGGAATATTAAGAGGGCCAAAAATAGGTGCAAAAGGCAAGTAATATTGAAACATCTATCACATCTTTGGGTGGGGATAGCTTGCCTGCAAGAAACCCACCTGTGGCGGGAGGATAGTTCCCCTTTTTAAGAGGCAATGGGTGGGACAAGCTTTCAGATCTGGAGTATCTACTAGAAGAGGTGGGGTAGCAATTTTAGTGGCAAAAACAGTCCCATTTAGACTAAGCCAAGAGATTTGGGACCCAGAAGGGCACTACATTTTGCTCCATGGTGTGTTAGAATCCCAGCCAGTTCTGCTTGGTGCAATCTATGGCCCAAATATGGATTCTCCCTCTTTCTTTGTACAACTGCTGAATCTTATGGTCATTAATCTCCCTAAGCTAATGATACTGGGCAGTGATTGAATATTGTCTCCCAAACAGAATTGGATAGATCAGATCGTAAGAGGGGTGGTTTATCCCTAGCCCAAAGGGCATTGAAAGACCTTCTTAAGGGAGCCGGGCTATTAGATGTGTGAAGAGTTTTGAACCCTACAGAGGGGCAATATACTTTTTACTCACCTCCCCATCGTACTTACTCCCGAATAGATTATTCTCATAAGTTCTTTTGCTTTACCTGGTGTATTAGATGCGGGTATTCATGTTAGAGTCCTGTCTGACCATGCATCCACTAGCATCACTTATCTGTTAGGGCCAGGAATCAAACAAGATTTTCAGTGGCTACTGAATAATCAATTGCTCCATGGTACAGCTTCCTTGACCCACATCAAAGAGTTCATCATATTTTTCTTTGAGACTAATAGGGGATCAGTAGATAAATATGATTTGATGTGGGCAGCTGTAAAATGCACCCTAATGGGAGAAGGTATTCAAATGGCGACAACCAAATCTTGCCAACACAAGGCACAAGCTCTTCTTAGTTCTATTAAAAGCCTGGAACAGAATCTTACCCGGCACTCCCTGGCAGAAGATTGGGCCAGACTGTACCAGTTACAAGCGCAGTATACAGGCCTGATTATGCAAAAATTTGAGTTGTCTCTTCATCAAACTAAACTCAGGTATTTGGATTCAGGAGAAAGAGCAGGTAAACTTCTCGCACTCCGAATTAGGCAAGCAGAAATGTCTCAATTTATTCCCGGGATTTGTCTGGCGCAAGATAGTCAGGTTTGTACTGATCAAAGGGAGATAGCGGAGAGCTTTGGGAAATATTTCAAAGAACTTTACGCTGTGGATCCTCTCTTATTCTCATCTAGGAATAACATTGACCACTATCTTAATCTCATAACACTTCCTAGGATATCCAGTGCTGAGGCAACTTTATTGGGTGCAAGAATTTCCACTACAGAAATACAGCTGGTCATAGAACAGTTGCCTATGGGCAAGTCACCGGGTCCTGACAGTCTCTCAAATAATCTATATAAGGCCTGCCAATCCATATTACTTCCCATGTTAAGTGAAGTTTTTAATTTTTGGTATGACAAGAGTTTATCAGACTCTAGTTTTCTGGAGGCACTGATAACCTTAATACCGAAGCAAGGGAAGGATCCACTAAATCTTGGAAATTATCGCCCAATATCCCTGCTCAATTACGATATTAAAATCTTAGCCAAGATAATGGCCAACAGGATCTCTAGGGTAATGGGCACCCTCATAGGTTATGAGCAGTTTGGGTTCATGGTGGGGAGGTCATCTGGGGCTCACATGCAAAAACTATTACATTTGATTTCTGTGTCCAGGGACTCCAACATTCTGATGGCGTTGATATCCCTGGATGCGGAAAAAGCATTTGATAGAGTCTCCTTGGACTTTCTTTTTGCCACTTCAACCCAATTTGGAATGCCTGTTGAATTCCTTAAATGGGTGCAGTTGTTATATACCTTTCCATCAGCTAGAGTCAGGTGCAATGGCATACTCTCCGCTCCATTTCAACTCTGTCGTGGTACCAGGCAGGGATGCTCATTGTCCCCTTTATGTTTTAATTTTTATTTGGAACCCCTGATCCATAGACTACTAGCCAATCAAGCAATAACAGGTATTCAGGTTGGAAACACAAGGTATGCACTCTCTGCCTATGCGGATGATATACTACTTCATGTAGAGAATCCTCAACTCATTATACCTGCTTTATTCTCAGAGATTGAAGATTTCTCCAAAGTATCATTCTACAAATTGAATCACTCCAAAACCAAAGTCTTTCCATTAACTAGCAGACAAACCCAGGTGGATTTGGCACCATATTGCTTATCATGGGAAACAAAATCCCAAACATATCTGGGTATTAGAGTGTCAAAGGATATAGTTACAATGGTTAAGGAAAACCTCTCTAATCTACTTAAAACTTTAAACTTGGATATGGAAAGATGGCAGTCACTTCCTCTGTCCCTGTGGGGGAGACTCAGCATTATAAAATGAATGTATTACCACAGATTTTATACCCAGTGGAGATGCTGGGTTGTTTTTTGCCCAAAGCTTGGTTCTCCAAGCTTCATAAAATGCTCAATGGTGTTATATGGAAAGCAAAAGGAGTCCGCAGGGCTTACTTCAAGCTCATGGCCCCCAAGCTCCAGGGTGGCTTAGTGGCCCCCTCTTTTTTCTTATATTATAGTGCTGATCACATCAGTAAGTTGGCTTTCTGGGTCAAAAACAATGGGCCTACTACATATTCAGAATACTTCCCCCTGTGGTTGAATATTGAGAAGCACCTAGTATCGAAAACCCATTGTTCATTAAATGCTCTCCTGTATGTCACCCCTACTCTCATACCCAAACCTCTTAAGAGTACTCCTATTAGATGAGCTCTTAAGGCTCTTCATCAGCTCCAAAATCACCTGGGAATGAATTGGCATCAGATGCTTGAACAGCCTATTACCTGTAACCCTCATTTTAAAATTGAAAATAAACCCATATCTACTACCTTTTGGCCCCATTACATAGTTATAAGGTCTATGATTTCTGTTTAAATAGGAAACCAGTTTCATTTGCCCACTTTCAAACATGCAATAAGGTGCCAGATACATACAACTTTAAGTATGCGCAGGTAAGAAAGACTCTTACTTCCTTTCTTGGGAATATTTCTGGGACAGATCATCTTGTTGATGAACTGTTTAAAATTTTACAGGTAGGTAATTAACCCCACTCTGTCTCCAACATTTATAAGAATCTCCAAGAACTAACATCCTAATTTGTCAACTGGGATTTGTTATTACTGGACTCAGGAACTAGGAATTTCTGCTGACACTGTGACATGGAGACGACTCTGGCAGGCTACTTACAAATTTATTAAGCAAGATAGACTTCGATTGGTTCAATTTAATATCATGAATAACTTATATTTTACACCGATAAAGCTTTTTAAAATTGGTAAACTTTGCTCATCGGATTGTGGACAATGCAAAAAAGACATTGGGTCCCTTTATCACATGTTATGGACTTGCCCTAAGGTGCAGCATTTTTGGCAATCCATTAGAGGAATATTGGATCCTCTGTTGGGTTTAGACAACTTGTTAACCCCTGAATCCTGTTTACTAAATGCTTTTCCTTCTGGAACACCCAGGATTAGAAAGGCTCATTTGGCTCTAATCGCTGCAACTGTCAAGTTGGTTATCATGAGGCACTGGGCAGAGGATACTCTTCCCCCTGTAATTGAACGGTATAGGGAGGTATTACTTGCTTTGCAGTTGGAAAGACACATTGCAGCCATGCAGGACAGGATAAAAGCCTTTCAGACTACCCGGGGAACTCTAGAGACTTTGCTTGCCTTATGGAAACCTTAATAGGCCTTTTTACCCTATTATATGATAGACGGTTTGGGACTAAATTTAGTTGGGCTGTGTTTGGCATAGGGGAGGAGGGTGGGTAGGGGTGGTGGAGGGAGGTATTGATGTGAGGAGGTTTACTTTCTCTTACTGTTTATTTTATTTATGTATGGTTTAATACAGTCTTCGTGGTTTGTTCTACATTTTGAAGCTGTGTTGTGGACTGTGGAAAACTCAATAAAGCATACTTAATTAAAATAAAAGTCAGCAGGTGGTATTGTGCAAAAACAGAGTTGCACGTGAGTATGCCTTCCAATTCTCACTAGGCTGCAAGCTCTAGTACTCCTCTGTCATATAGCAAGATGACAGGAAAGTGCAAAGTGATGGTTTGGGCTGTTCAGTCAAGATATTGATTGGCTTGCGGGATCTCAATGCTGGGCACCACTTTACATGCCATCATGAATTTAATTACACTTAGAGGTATAGAACAAATGATGGAAGACGACAAGGAATTCTTTAAACTTCAAACCTAAAATTAAGCTGTTCCTTTTTTCCAAAGTATAGATGTTTAAATAAGCCAGAGCATTCACTGGATACCCAGACAGTCATATGTTTGAAACAGATGTTATTGTTCATAGAGCAAATCCCTGGACATTTGACACATTTTGGCCCTCAACCATGATGAAGGAGGGGCAAGCCAGAGTTCTTTTTACATTTACACTGTATCTAACTGAATGCCTAAGCTACAGAGGCAGAGGGGGCATCTTTAAGCAGTCTTAACAGTTGTCAAACAAGCTATTTGTCCACACATACTTTCCACTCCATCAGTAGAGGTTTATTTTATTACAGAGTATTCTCCCTGGTTGCTTACAGGCATGGGGCAGATCAGCAAAGCCTCAGAAACCCATTTCCATGTTCTGGACCCCAGAGAGGGACCTCAGTTAATTCACACACACTTCATGATTGGTTTAGCTTCTCCCTGCTTGGAGGCAGCATAGGTACCCAATGGGACTCTTTTTACAATTTGCATGCTATGATTTAGAAAAGACAGCTGATACACCTGGTAGTTCTGACTCAGATCCTTTCATCATGTCCTACCCTCAACCTCAATTTACTGATCAGGCAAACTGTCTTGGAAATCCTTGGGTATTAAGAATATATATCATTTTTTTAAACTAGTAAATTTTATTAAGATAAGCAGACAAGGGCATAACAAACATAGATGTTGATGGCAGAAAGACTTGCAGTCTATCCGGTCTGCCCCTGAATTGCTAATATGATTATTATTATAATTGTTAGTATAATAGTCTCTGTCAGTGGAGCTCTTCACATGTGTGACCCCCACTAGCATTTGTCTACACTAGAAACACAAAATTACACATATCACTGTGCTGCACAGTATCATGACAAGTATATACATATCACCACAGAAGAATTTTAACTGGATTTACTTTAAGCAGAAGTTTCTGGTGCCATATGGTTTCTCACACAATCTGCAAAGGCTGAAAGCAGAAGATGCAGACACATGTTTCATCCTTCTCGGCACACATTTGTGCCTCATCTGTAACTCAGACCAGAGGAAGGAGGAACCACCTCTATGTGGGACAGGGCGCATCTGGAAATGAGCTGTTACTAGCACAGTATGTCTTTCCTGGTAAAGCATTTGAAATAAATAAATATAAATAAAAAAAATTGGGGTTGGGCCAATGTCCTTCCTGCACTAATCCCTCACTGCTTTTGTGCTGAGGTTCTTTGTCTTTTAGATTGATTTCCTGTTATGAGCACTTCCTAAGGCACACTGAAGAGTCCCGAGAAGAACTAAACACGTCTGTGTCTTTTATTTTCAGTCTTTACAGATTATGTGAGAGGCCATTTGACAACAGTCATTCCTGCTTAAAGCGGAACCAGTCTAAATTCTATCATGGCGATTTGCTTATACTTCCCATGATGCTGTGCAGTACTGGATATGTGTGAATTTGTATTTCTTTGAAACGTGGCTTTATTTCCAATGCCCTTCCTGTGTTATATTTTCCTCAGTGCTTTTAAACTGTGTTTCTTTGTCTTTTACTTGGACACCAGATTGCTGGAGGATTTCTCCTTTATTCCCTTCCACTCTGTCAAACTATCCTCATAAGGCACCAAACTCCACCCCCTATGGTTCAGAATGAGATCTGCACTGGCCCTTTGTAGCTTCTTCAACTTTGAGCAACTGATGAGGACTCCAGAGAAGGGTCCTCAGTAGTTAATTCACAATCTATCCCTTTTTGGTACCTTATTTTCACAGTGGTCTCTCAGCATTTCTACCATAGCTCTGGATGCACTCTGCTAACTTCTCTCATCTTAGGCTTTAGACTCACTTGACTATATGATCCACTGCTCTGACAGGGTTAAAAGACAGTCCTATGCTTGCTTCAGGCCTCTTCCACCTTACCTCAGTGATTGTAGGCAATGGCACACCAGGAACTCACTGTGCTGG
The DNA here is from genome assembly GCA_016271365.2 of Neoceratodus forsteri. Classification (NCBI taxonomy): domain Eukaryota; kingdom Metazoa; phylum Chordata; order Ceratodontiformes; family Ceratodontidae; genus Neoceratodus; species Neoceratodus forsteri. The sequence goes on from CM057456.1 coordinate 400,766,292, forward strand.
CAGGATTTGTCTACACACAACAGCACCAGCCTGATCTCTCAGAAGCTCTGCATATTCTTGAACTCTCTGGAAATGGCTTCACCTCTTTTATTACTTGCAACCTATGTGACTTGGAACTCAGACAATGGCAAAGACCAAGTTGTTAACCCCTTCCTAACACATGGGAGACTGGATAGTTGGTTATCTTGGTTACTATCACATACAGTTGTCCAGACTATCTGGTAACGATATCTTGGACATTCCTCTTTGGTATAGATAATGGAGTAATCCATGAATGGTGATCCAGATCAGATAAGTTAGTATTGAATCATCTCCATACTAAAGACAAAAAAGCATAAAGGCATACTGAATTGTTATTAAGCTGAAAATAGATTCTAACTTTTTTAGGATGTACCACCCAGGTTGCCCAATCCTAGACCATTATTTATTGGATGGAAAAAAATCCTGAAAATTGATTGGACTAGAGGCAGTTCCACACATGATGTTATCTCATTACAGTATCATAGTCTGAAACTAGTGTAACACACCTTACATAAAAGTCATTTTCTAGTTCAATAGGATCCATTTCTTAATTGCAATGAAGTACCCCAGGGCATTTGTTATGTGGGTTAACATCATGACTCATTTGGCTGAAGACACTGAGTTCTAACATATACCTCACAAGACATGCTGGTATAATAGCACTGTATACACCCTGCTGTGCCTTATTGCTGAACTACACTGTATTACCACATGTATGACCCAGGTTTAATTTCTAGGCTCATATTTCTGCACCTGAGGTGGTAAGAAGTTGAAAATTTTGTGGATGGCATCTTGTGAAACACAATGGAGGAGTCTGTTCAAATAGTGACTCAAATAGTGACTCCTGGTCAACCCATTGGCACAGCGGTAGTGTTACCATCAGTGACGCCAATGACTGGGGTTCAGGAGCAGACCTCGGACATTGATGGGTCAGCTGGGGGGAGGAGGTGGAGTGTACAGTGTACTGCTCTCCTTCTCTGGGGAAGGAGGGGACCTGGCACCCAGTGCCTACCAAACCCTAGCATTTGCTGGAGGGGGGACACAGCAGCCCGGCACCATGCTGCCTGGCCTTGTCAGATGGGTCCAGTAAACCTCTGCATGTTTGGGGTGGGAGCGTGGCTGATCATGCGCCAAGGTCATTGAATAACCGACTCTGCCTGGTGGGTCATGGGGGGAATGCATACCAGAAAAAAACACCTTGGCATGAGCCCAGTGATGCTAGATCCTGGCATGTCCTGGGACCAGGGGTTCCCCTGGCCATTGATTGAGGCCAAAAACACAAATATTTAAAAAAAATAAATAATGACTCCTGCATCTCAGTCTTTATGAATTAGGTGTAGGCACCTCTGATAACACCATGTAGCAAGTGCCAAGTGGTGAGCACATGTGGAAGAGAGGAGTTTGACTTGATGACAAATGCATGCCAGTGACTGAGTATACAATGTCATCATCACAAGAGAGAGAAGACAACAGAAACAAAAAAAAGCTGCAGGCTATTACCGGTCCCAATATCACTTCAGTGGTGTTCTTCAGATCCCTAATAGCTGATCTGCCCTTTACTTACCACAACTCCAAAGCAGGTAGATCCCACCATGGAGGGCAATTCATGGAGGATTAACACTGCTGTCATTGGGGCATCCTGAAGAGGGACAGTTGGACCAGGGACCACTAGTAGTGAGGGAATGGTATAGTGAAACAGTTAAAAAGGGGACTGCCAGCGTGGCACACCTATGCAGATGAAAAGTTGAGCAAACAAGAAAACCCATGCTGCAGAATAACAATTGAAAAACAAAATACATTTGTAAAAAGGAGTAAAAGATGACATCTGCTTTGGTGACTCACACAAACTAATATAATCACACTTCGTTGCACGTTTTCTTGAATATTTTTCATTATTAAATATCAAACCAAAGTGAAACATCAATGAAGAAAGAGACCACCAACATATATTCTATTGGTGGATAAAACAACGTGTATTCAGCTGCAAAAGAACCAGAAATGGATACAGAATCCAGTACCACTTAAGCAACTGAGGTATTCTGTGCCATTTTTAGCCACTTGACAAGACACTTTGTTTTCCTGTTTTGGTATTTGACCCTCAGTGTTGCTGGCATCCACAGCCAAGGTACTGTTTCTTCCCTGTGCATTCCGTGCCAGGCCATGTCCTTTTTTCTCATCATAGGTAGCTACTACCACACTTAGAAAAGAGGCATACTGTACTTAATGTTGACACAGGACAGTTTATCATGTTGCTCGGCTTGGTTCTCACCCTCTCACTGTGCTTCAGTATAAAGCCCCCCCCACCCCCATTCTGATTGGTTTATATCTTTAGATGTTGGTAACCTGGACTATCCCATGAGAAAATGCTGTGTACGTGGGCATCCCAAAAGGAGGAAGGAAACAGCATACATGCATTCAAGTTTAATAGGATTACCATTTCTCAAGTCAGCAAACAAGTACGAAGCACAGTATTTACAAACAAGTACATTTGCTTAAGTCTGATGAATACACTATAAGACCGGACTTACATTTTCCCATAGGAGAGCTAGTTCAGAGCTTACTAGGTAATGAATTCCAGGGCTTTGGACTAAAATAAAATAATAATTCTTGGTCTGTATTAGTTTTAGCTCAAAATACTTAAAGAGCTAGTAATATAGAAAACCTTAAGGAATGCTGTTTTCGTGAACTAAAAAAACATTAAGCTTTCTTGACAATAACCACTGTTTTGTTAGTGGGAGAAACATATTTTCTAAGAAGATGGACTGACTTGCATTATCTGTACTTCTGACAAAGCAACTGGAATGCTTGGTTGTCAGACACTGCCTGTTACTAAAATAAATAAAAATATATATATATATATTTTTAAGTTAGAAAAAGAATGGATTTATAAACTAGTGATTGCATTGCCATTGTATTTTTCATGTATCAGAACTTCTGTTGTTATACTGAATGCATACTTGTAAAACCAGTCATTTTGATAAGAGTGCCTAAGGGACATAAACATATGATAAGCAAACAATAACACATGACGAGGTGTGGGTTATCTCCTGATAAGAGCATGCCCAGGTGTGTTATAAGGCATGAGGCACTTGCGCTGCGTGCCTTATGCACCTGGGTGTGTTCTTATCAGGAGATAACCCACACCTTAAAGTGTGTTTTTGCACTTATAAAATGGGTCCCTCAGTAAAAACATTCAATAGAAATGCACATAAGAAGTTTAAATACAATTATTAAAAACTATGATGTCATCAATTCAAAGTCACAAAAAGTAGTCCTTTTTGTTTTATTATTGTGAACATGCTTCATTAAGTAGGGGCTGTGGTGCCTGACTGTTCCCTCCTCCTCTCTCCCACTCTGACACAAAATCATCCACGATATGCTGTATCTTCTTGTGTGTGTGTGTGTGTGTGTGTGTGTGTGTTTGTGTGTGTGCATGTGTGTGTTTTTATCATTAGGGAGCAAATGTCCAATGAGTTACTTACAGGAACGAGAGAGCGGGACCTCACCAGCCATATCTCTCAACCTCCTGCCTCATAAATCAGGGACAAGGCTTAAAAAAAATCTGGGACAATGGACCGAAATCAGGGCCACATCTTCAAAATTGGTGATATCCACCCAGGAAGCTGGTAGAATAAGGGGCTTAGTGTAAAATGCATTTTCTGAGGAAGAACAAGTCTGTAACTTTAATGTATGACATTATTTTGTGCCTACAACTTCCACTGTTTGGTCATGGAAACTATTTTTAGGAGGGACAGAGTAAAATTTGAAGGCAAAATCAGGGATGTCCCTGAAAATCAGGGACAATTGAGAGGTACGTCACCAGCCACTGTATTTAATGGTTCTGATAGCCTCTATCTGACCCCCTCCCCTACCCCCACACACACACACACACAATCCTCAGCAATATGCTTTTTCTTGTGTGTGTGTGTGTGTGTGTGTGTGTGTGTATTTTCTGAACAAGTGATCCAACACAGAGTGAGTTTTCCTCTACGGTGTGGGAACGAGCATGTCCCTTGCTGGCCGACGTATTCAGCACTTCCGTGATACTGTTTCCCCCATCACGGTTTTGGCAGCTCGCTCTGATATACATACTTGAAATTGGAATTGGAATGTTGAAATAAATACATTAATATTCTAAAAGACCCAGTGGAGGAGCAGGACAGGATCAGGTCTGGCACTTTCTGGAGGAGCGGGTTGCGGGTACAGTCTTCATTTGAAAGCTGCAGCACATGCAAATTGTGATGCTCACCAGATTGGGTTCTCCTCGCAAGTTGCTGAGGTCAGATTGTTATTTTATAGGAGGGAAAAGGAATAAAAAAGTTTTCCTGTGGTACTGTTGTTGTGTAAATGGTCACTCCATGGTTTCTATACAGCGTCGGCAGTGAGAGTGTAGTGTTTAGGCGTAGGCACGGATTTTAAAAGGAAGCCACAAGTAAAGAGAATGGTTGTTTCGGAGTAAACCTGAAAGTGAGGAGAATGGTCAGTGGGAGAGCATGCCAGAAAATTTTATTTCAAAACTGGCAGCCATGGATCTCTGGCTGCACTGCATCCTGCTTGGCATAACAAGTACCAGTTGCCATGTATATGTGGTGATAAGGACATGGCTACTGGTACCTGTTACCCAATCAGGATGCAGCCTCTCTCTTACCCATTTTATAATATTTATTTATTTATTGAATCTCAGAATTAAGACCTTTGAGTCAGGGGCTCTTTTACAAGGGTTCCACGTCAACAAGGAATTATACAGAGGAGGGAGTAACAGGCATGAATACATTGGGTGCAAATAAGCAGGCTGGGTGAGGTACAATAAACCCAGAAGACATCTGGAAATAAACCTAGTACATAGAATACATAATAATACCGATATTAAGTGCTAGGGTTAAAAATACATAATAATACTGATATTAAGTGCCAGGGTTTAAAAGGTAACCAGAAGTTGGTGGAGGGCAGGTGTACAGGCAAAGAAAGCCAGTGAGAAGCAAGCTAGAATAGTGATGAGTTATGAGGCATAACAGGTCAATAAGTGGAGGAAGAAAAGAGGAAGAAACAGCAGTCAAGGAGGTTAACTTTAGGCAGTGGATAATAGTGGTGATTTTCTAGGTTATAGTGTGAGAAAGGTTGCAGGTGACCATAGACTCAGTGGTGACACAGAATAGCAGCCCAAGAGGGTGTTGTCATTAAAATGGCAGAATAGGTATAAGCAGAGGGCCACCAGGGTTAAGTGGGGCAGTCACAGCTGCTGCGGTTGGCTAGTTGCTGTTGAAGGCAGTTTTTGAAAGAACCAATTTTGGGAGTAGATTGAAGGTATGTGGGGAGTTTGGTAAACAAACTAGGTGCTTTGTATATAACTGCTCTTTGTCCTTGAGATGTCTGGCATAAAGGTACCTGAAAAGTTAGGTTGGGCGTGCTTCTCATGCAGCGCGTGTAAGTGTGGGCCCTGTTTAGGAGCTGCTGTGTAGACCGGGGGGCTAACACTAAAAAGATCTTTTTGGCAGTAAGACAGGTGTGATAGGAGATTCTGCTCTGGAGGTTGAGCCAATTGGACTGTGCATATAGGTCACAGGTATGTGTGTCCCTACTAGCACCAGTAATAACCTGCAGACTTTGTTAGAAGTAACCCCTAACCTTCTGAGGGCAGTGGTGGTGGTGGCAGCACCATAAAATACAATCCCATAATCAATGATAGACAGTATGGAGCTAGTCACTGCGAGGCATACTGCCTCTTGGGTCATACAGTGCTGATGTCTATAAAGGAGGCCTAGCCTGATATTAGCAGTTTAGCATAGCTTAGGCATTCAGTTTTGGAGATGTTATTAATGTGTTCTTGATAGGCGAGAGTACTGTCTAGGGTGATGCCCAGGTACTTAAAACTAGTCACCTGCTCAAGCTGTGTACCAATATTGTTAGAGATGTTATGAGTCCCAGCAAAGACTATAACTTTGGTCTTTTTATAGTTCATAATTAATCTATGCTTAGCAAACCAGGCTTCAACGGAGGTAAAGCTACATTGCAAGTCACTGGTAAGGGTTGTAGGATCAGGCTGGCTGGTGTAAATCACAGCATCGTCTGCATACAGGAGAAGGTTACAAGGGCAAGTTAGGGGAAGGGTACTGAGGAACAGGCTTAATAGTAGGGGACCAAGGATTGATCCCTGTGGAACACTGGATTGTACAGGGCAGCTACTTGAGAGTGAGTCTAAGATTTTTACGCATTGCATTTTCCCACCTAGATAACTTCTGAACCAGGAGGTAACGTCACTGTAGAGTCCTAGGGAGGGTAGGGTCTGAAGCAATAAGGAGTGACTGTGTGTATCAAAAGCCTTTGTAAGATCTATATATATAGACCCTACAAAGTGAGCACAGTCGAGTCTGTGCAGGTGAGGCAGGTGGTGGCAGCGCTATGATCTTTCCTAAACCCATGTTGCTGAGGGAATTGAATGTCGTGAGTGGATAGATATTCAGTTAGCTGTTCACACACTAAGCATTCAAGGGCTTTTGAGAGGGGTGGTAACATTGAGCTGGGACAGTAGTTGGCATGGTTTGCTCTGTCACCACTCTTGTGGATTGGAGTCACAACTGCAGCTTTCCAGACAGATGGAAATTGACCAAGGCGTAGGGACAGATCTAGGATCCAGGGAAGTGGGACCAGGACTGCATCAATGGAGAGGAGAAGCAGTTCGAAGTCCAGGGTGCCAGAGCTGTGCCTTGACTTATCAAGCACCTTCACAGCGTGTTTCCTTGCAGCAGAAGGAGAGACTGACCTGAAGTAGAACTGGGTAGCATTTGGAGGGAGGTACGATTACAGGCAATATCCTCAGCAGATGGCTCATCGAATAAATTGGGGAGGAGAAGGGGGGGGGACTCCATTCAGGTCAGTGACTGAAGTCTTGAAAATGTTAACAGCTTCACTCTGGTCTTGAACGGTGACTCCATTAGAGTAAGGTGGGAGGGGTCTAACTGTTCTTACCCGTAAGGTTTTTAATATTGTCCACAAATTTTTTATTATTACCCCAGGAGCTAGCAAATATGCCTTGGTAGTATGTGGCCTTTGCTCACTGGATGGCCCAGGTGCAATTATTTCTGGCAACCTTATAGCATTGCCAGTCTCTAGGTTTGCCACTGGCTTGCACCACTTGCCAAAGGTGGTTACGAGTGACCATAAGGTGCAGAAGAGAGAGTGTGATCCATGGGTTTACAGTAGATGTTATAAAATGGGTATGCAAAATCCTGCAAGCTGATTGTTTGTTAGCCATACATTAAAATTGTTTAATGCACAGCTAAAAAAGTGCAGGGCAGTTCTGCTGGTAAATCAGTGAGCCACTGGAAATTTGAAAAAAATTACAGCTGACATTTTTTCCACTCAAAAACCCATATGTATTTTTGCAGTTTCACATTTCTTCATACAGTATTCTTTTTTTTTAGTTGTTTAACCAGGAGTAGCACACTAAGCTAAAACTTTTTTACAGGCACGACCTGGGAGCACGAAGAAGTTAAGTGATTTGCTTAGGGTCACACAGTATGCAAGTGAAAGCTGTGGGATTCAAACCCAGGTCTGGTCTGCAGGATATCACCAGATGTGCATGTCAGAGCCTTAAACCACTGTGTTATACTGCCTCCTCAGTCAGTTGTAGTTGCAAAAAAGGCTACATTACAGGAAGAATGTAACTAATCAGATTACTGCTTTGTTTGAAAGAACAGCAGTGATGTTGAAACAGTTATTTTTTTTTTAAAGATGTGTTTGTGACTGCAAAAGTGGCTCCTGACCCCCCCCCCCACACACACACACACTATGTCAGCAACTAGATCCCTTACATGTGTAAACTCTGAGGACAAAATCTCTTTTTATATTGATTTTTCTCCACCTGCCTCTACCTACTCCTTGCCTTTGAGCCCTGGCTTGGTATCCCCCAGTCACTTTTGCCATTCCCCTGCTATTGCACCAGCAGGGAACTCCATGTTACGAGACCCGGGAGTCCTTCGAGGGCAATCACATATGGTGACGGGGGTACATGGGTTTTTCCAGCTCTTTCACTCTCCCTAACTCCCCAGGTCCTCAGCGATACGATCATGCATGCACTCCACCCACCCCAGCCTAACGCCAGCCCCCATATGCTTGGCACTGCCACAAGCTTCCTCTAGGTGGCAGTAAAGCACTGGGAAGGATTGCCTCTCCTGTCTGGGAGCACAGAGCTGCCAGGCAGCCATTCGATCCTCTCCCAGGCCTTGCCCCCTCCCCCGTTGACCCCCCGATGGATCAAGCTCATTCCTGAATTCAGGTCACTGGCATGGAAGATGTAAGGCATGTATGGTGCCTCAACCTTCTGCAACACTTGGCTGGCAACAGGACAAAATGTTTAAATGTATTATGACAATTGGACTAGACACATTGATTTACAAAAACATGGACACAATTTTGAATATTTCCATTTTTGCAAGTGATCATAATTAGTTTGTTGCACCTGTCAGATTGTTACTTGCTCTGCCACTTCCAGTTATATGCTAAATCCCATTTATGCAGAAATATATCAGTTATGAAGTGCCTCCCATTCAACATTCTGCTTGAATACAGACACAAGATCAGCAGCTGACAGTTTTTTTTAAATCTCTTGCTCGCGTCTCAGCTGATGGGCGTGCATCTTTCATCCTGCCTGCCCGCCCTCCCTTTGACGCTCCTGCTTGCCCACATGTCCCATAGTCCCATATAAGAGTCTGCATGAGTCAGATCATCTCCTGACATTTTTAAAAAATATGATCACCTGTAAACTCAATGTTAGAGCCTTCATCTCCACTGTTATGCTTGTATAATTTCTACCTCCTGTCTGATAACTCTCCTGCTCGCACGTCTTTCAGGACTTAGTGAGAATCAAAGCAGGTACCGCTACATATTAGTTGTTCTGCAAATAGCTATTTACTTAATGAAAAAATAATAATAATAAAATCTATTAGTGTGTGTGTGGTGGGGGTAGAGGAAACCATGACAACAAACCAGAGCTATGGTGGCTACAGTAGGACAAAACTACTCAGAGCAAACAAAAAAGAAATTACAGAGATGGAGAGACTACTTTACATCAAAACACATAAAAAAATCTTATCATTTTAGTATCTAAACCAATTGATTTTAATTTTTACATGCATGTAAAATACACAGCTCCATATTATAAGTGTAATAAGACACTGGTTTAGTATCTAAACCAATTGGTTTTAATTGTTACTTGTATGTAAAATACACAGCTGCATTTTATAAGTGCAATAAGACACTCCAGGGGTGTGCATTAGAAATTTCTAGTGCACAGCCAGGGGCTAATGGCAATCAGTCTGTGGTCTTCTGCTTTACTACACCCCTGGCTGTGCATTAGAAATGTCTAATGCATATCCCCATGTGTCTGTTTTGCTTATGGAAATCATTATCAGCAAGGCTATAATTCCATCGAGGGATTCTACTGAGATGAACCATGTGAGCAAAGCCTGAGCGATTCATGATGTCACCAGAATCCCAAAATGAAATGACACGACTAGTTATTGCTGGCTTTCTATCTGTTATTTGTTGTAATATATTGAACTCGGTAAACATTCCATCTCTTACTACCATTCATCTGATGTCAGAATGATAGTATTATGACTTTCTGATGTCAGAGAGATGGTATTATGGGTTTTTTTATGTCACTAATTACCTATCGGGGAAAAAGATGCCATCCATACATTACATTATTATATAAACAATAGAATTTGATACAAGATCATTGCTTTTTCAGTCAAAGTTTTTTTATAAACATATGCACAAAATATTGCACCTGCATGTCTGAAAAAATCATGCCAATTCATAATAAGGAAGACAAAGGTGAAACTGTAATGTGGTAAAAAGGACACATACTCTTATAGACAGTTTGCATTTACTTAACATTTTTTATCTGAAGCATAACTCCTTCAAAATAAAATGTTTCAAAATATTTTGGAAGAATGGGTGTAGAATTAAATCTTCCCAGTTTATTTATTTATTTTAAAAATGTTATGAAGAAAGACATTGTGTGCTGGAAACAGTTAGCTTCCAGATGTGTCCTTGGGAAGTGTAATGGGAGAGACGGAACAGAAGAATAGGGTGTGATAAATAGAATATAGAGAGTGGGTAGGGGGTTATAACAAGAATTTTACATCCACCCCGAGGGTGGAATGCCACGCACACCCCAAGATTGAAGCTCGAGGGGTTTATAAAACTATTATCCACACTGGGGGCAAATTTGCCTTTATACAGCTACCCAGTTTTATTTTATATAATTACTGGGAATGTTTTTTGCTGCAGCAATTATATAAAATAAACAGAGCTGCAGACCAGTTGGATTTCAGTGCTATCTGAAACGGCTGTCAGAAAGTAACATTTCTCTTTCCTTTTTTTTCTTTTTTTTTTGTTAAGTGTAAGGGTAAAAGTAAAAATTTGTAAAGGTTGGAGAAGACCTTTTTTTTGTTGTTGTTTAAGTGACACCACCATCTGCAAGGGGTGGTAAAGTCTCTGCTGATCAGGAATAGCCTTTGGGAATGGCAGAGTAAGGAAGTGGTGCGGCTGGCTTAGGTGTGGTCCAAAGGAAACCCAGAGTGTGTTTGCCATTATAACCAGCTGGTTATAATGGCAAATTAAAACTGGGTTTCCCTTAGGGAAAAAACACTCACCAGTTATTATATATAGAATAATACATTGGGGTCGTGTGCTTAGTGAGAATTTTACACACACCCAAGGTGTTGGATGCCACCTAAATTCCGAGAGCGAAGCTTGAGGGGTTTATTTAAGCATCCAAAACTGAGGATGTGTGTAATATTCATGTTTTACATACAACCCCATGATTTATTGTATATAATTCCTGGGTATCATTTTTTCACTACAGCAATTATATAAAATAAAAAATGTCTCTGTGCAGCCGCGGTCTGGTCGGGTTTCAGCACAGTCCGGGATCTGAAGTACCTGCTGTAAGAAACATTATCATTTTGTTATCATTTTTTTAAAAGCAGTCCAGTTTAAAACATGTTGTAACATGGCACAAAAAAGAAAGAGGAAAGCAAGCAGTCAGATAGGTTGAAACACACCAGCTGGTACAGTGCAAACCATGGTTTAATACCACGGTAGACACCAGCCGCGTGCAAAAAGAAGTAGAGGAGACCCTCGGTCGCGCGCGCACCACCCGATCTCGGGGACGAGCCAGCTCAAGACGTCTGCACAGCACAGCGAAACCTGTGGTGCTGAGAGCAGTCAGTTGAAACCGCAAGTGGCACAGGAGAGCAACCTAATGAGTGGCAAAGGCAGAGGGTGGCAGAAGGGAGGAAATACCATAGTTGTGTTAGGCGTCAATGTACTGTGTGGGCAAACAGCAATCCAGGGAGCTAGGTGCGAGAGCTTGCACAGTCGGAAACTCACCGGAACATAACCGTACTAGTTGCCTATAAATAAGGTGAAGTGGGTGGCATGCACAACAAGAAGGGCATAGAAATGTGTACTGAGAGGTACCTGTCACACCCGCAAGTCAGAGAAGGAGAGCACAAGGAGCCTATGAGGGGAACAGATGCTGATCTGCAGAGAGGCAGTGGGGCAGCCGAAGTGGTAGCAGGTTGTCAAGGCAACGATGCAAAGCAGCAGGCACACCCAGTGTGCAACAGGACACTTTCAGCGACCCGCCACGCATCACACCTGACACAGCACAAGAGAAGCCATAGAGAAGAAAAGTAGCAACAGGCAGCAGGATGTATACTAGAACTGCAGATTTTAGCCACCTCAGTTCAGTTTCACAAACAGCAGAAAAGTATACAAATGGATGTTAGATGTGCAACGTGCACGCGCACACTTGACAGTGAATTCAGCCTTATAGAGAGATTAGTGAGAGACACAAACGTGATGTTCTCCGGGCACTGAACAAGTCATATCCACGTATGTTCTTAATAATAACACATATCAAGTTGCTACAGTCCTTGCCATGTTACAAGCGGATTAACCCAGAGAAAGCATGGTCTGTCATGGAATTAATCCATGGTTGGTTGGACTTACTCGGCCTCGCCGTCGCGGGTCCAACCCCCTCCAACCATGGATTAATTCCACAGTAGACCCATGCTTTCTCATGGGTTAATCCTTACTTAGCCCAGTGAATTTATTTAAAGAACTTACTGCTGAGTCTGAGTGGCAGTGAAGTCTGCAGCAGTAAGAAATAGCAGTCGGCACTGAAGAAGGGAACAGCTACGACTGGTGCATGTGCAAAGCAAGAGAAATCCAGTGCATGTTCGCTGTTATAACCCATTGGTTATAATGGTGAATTATAACTGAATTTCCCTTAGGCCAATAAATGAAACCCAAATATTATCCTACAATTAACAGGTACTGTAAGTACATAAAACAACTGTGCAAGAGTCAAGGATTAGGTGGTGGAGACCACAATACAATTGGGTGCTGAAGGATAATAAAAGCAAAAGAAAAACAGTACTGACAAAGTAATAAAATGTATTACTCAGTTAGGACACAGTGCCCACACAAAATGGGAATGCTGACACTTATCTAAATGCCCTGACCAGTTTCATGCATGTGTGCTTTCTCAGGAAGATCATTCATGCACACAAACCAGTCCATAAATAGACAAGTGTTTAAAGTGGCAGTGCAATCATACTTAAATGTGCAGAACCAAAGAAAATAGCACATGACACAGTATTCGGTGCCCATGTTAATAACAGTGCTTCACTATTTGTATTTCATGCGTAAGGTGCCAGTGCATCCATGCCTTTCATAACCACAAATTCATGAAAAAGGCCACAATTGGAAACATGAAGAAGTATTATTAAATATACAATCAGTTGCCACAGCACATCCGAACATTTTACATTAGCTGTAGATGAAGATTCATATGCTATTATACCCATATTAATTCAGACATTTTAGGAGTAACAAAATCTATTTAGAGACAATGGCTGCACATCAAAAAATTAAAAAAAATAAAAATCTTTATTTAACCAGGTGAACACCATTGAGCAATGCTTATTTTCGAGATGGACATGTTCACATACTATTCTATTTTTATTGATTCCATTCTTTAGCTCCTATTAATTTCATTTTTTTCTTTTCAGGAAGGGGGTCACATGGAAATTATCTTTCAGACCAAGTTTGTAAAGGGTATTCTGCAAAAGCTTTGGAACATACTCCAATCTGAACCACATCTTGAGTGGGAAGTCAGGTCCCCCCAGAGGATGGTATACTGTACAAAAGAGGGCACGTTCTTTCTGAAAAGTTGGTCCACAGCTTCAAAGCAACCCATTCTGAGAGACACACTTGGTTACCTGACCCCCTGAAAGGCTATTTCCACTGTGGTCATTGAAGATATAGCAACATTATTTAAGGAACCACCACTTTTATGTCTGTGAATAGCAGGAAGGAGTATGACATCTGGAGGGTGATGAACTGTAGCACGACGGATAATGTCTATTTTGTTACCTGTAAATATAAGGCCCTTTTGTGTCGGAAAACCACCACAATATTCAAAGTATGGATTGGGGAGTATCTGGGCTCTGTCTGTAATGATAACAAGTCGAAAGCACTTCCTAAGTGTGTTGTGGAGAGTGGCAACAAGGAGGTTCACTCCTGTTAACTTCTGTGGCATAGAAAGAGTTTCTCTGGAAAAATGGGGGTTGGGTGGGATTTGGACTATCAGATTCTGAAAAGGGAGGCCTTTTGGATTCAGCAACCAGACACTCTCAGACCATTCAGTCTGAATCATTATTTCAATGTGACCTCCTTCCTAAAAAGAAAAAACTGAAATCAAGAAGAGCTAGAGAACATGATCACTAAAAATACTGTGTGCGCATGTGCAGCCAGTGTCTCATAGAATCATAAAAATCATAGAATCATAGAATGTGACGGCAGATAAAGACCAAAGGTCCAGCCAGTCTGCTCATTTTTTGTACTGCATATACCCTGGACCTACCATTCATTAGAGTCTGTGTTGATGAGACCGTTCATCCTACCCCATCTGTGCTTGAACCCACTCACAGTCTCTGCCCCCACCACATCTGCTCGCAGGCTGTTCCAAGGCTCAGCCACCCGTTCAGTAAAAAATTCTTCCTCACACCTCTCCTGAATGTTCCTCCTTCCAGTTTCCAGTCCTGTTCTCTAGTCATAGAGCTATGGTTCCTAGTGAATATCTTCTCCCAATTTATCTTGTTAATGCCCCTCAGGAATTTGAACATCTCAATCATATCTCCCCATTCCCTTCTAGTCTCCAGGGAGTAAATGTTTAGGACACTGAGTCGCTTCTCATAAGACCTGTCTTGCTGACCTTGAATCATTTCAGTTACACTCCTCTGGACTGTTTCCTGTCTGTTTTTATCCTTACTCAGGTGGGGGTTCAGAACTGAGTGTAATACTCCAGGTGTGGCCTTACTAAGGACATATAAAGGAGCAATACCAGTTCCTTCCTTCTCCTGTCAATGCCTCTTCCTATGTATCTCAGCATCCTAGCCACCTTACTGTAGACCTTGTCACACTGATGGAATTATCTGAGAGTGTCACTAATGAGCATGCCCAGGTCTCATTCTTCCGATGAGACTGCCAGTCAGACCCCCCCCCAACCAGTAAACTGTTCTGGGGTTCCCTTTACCCAGGTGCATACCTTTGTGCATCTTCACATTGAATTCAAGCAGCCAAGCAATGGACCACCTCTACAACCTATCCAGATCCTCTTTCAGCTCCTTCATCCCACTTGTCTATCTGCTCTGCAAACAGAGCTTTGTGTCATCTGTGAAGAGATGCAGCTTTCCCTGTATTCATTCAACAGTGTCACAAATGAACATGTTGAAGAGGACTGGTCTGAGAACTGATCCCTGTAGCACTCCACTCATGACATCTGTGTCTCCTGGCTTGTGCCTGTTGACTCCTATTCTTTGTTTACAGCCTCCTAGAAACTTTCCCACCCATCTGGTTAGTTCCCCTCCTACTCCCAGATCCCCAATTTTTTTCAGTAGCCTCCTTTGTCACACAGAATCAAAAGCTTTTCTGAAATCAAAATAGAGTATGTTGGTTGCCTAACCATTGTCTGTGGCTCAAGTAACCCAGTCAAAGAA
This sequence comes from Neoceratodus forsteri, assembly GCA_016271365.2. NCBI lineage: Eukaryota > Metazoa > Chordata > Ceratodontiformes > Ceratodontidae > Neoceratodus > Neoceratodus forsteri. Next base: position 400,781,390 of record CM057456.1, read on the forward strand.
AAAAATTAGTTTGGTATAACAGAAGCTCTGTGCCATGACACCATGCTGTTTGCTATCCTGGAGACCACTGGCTTCCAACTAGGCTACCAGATCCTCCTTGACTAAAGACTCTATTAGCTTGTTCATGATGCAGGTGAGACTGATGGGTCTGTAGTCAGTCAACTCCTTCCTGTCCCCTCTCTTATGGAGCTGGTCCACCTCAGCCATCCTTCAATCAACAGGGACTGACCCAGTCCAAAGGGAGCTGTTGAGCAGCCCTGGTAGAGATTCTCCCAGCTCTAGCGATAGTTCTATGAGCACTGTTGGGTGTAAACCATCAGGCCAAGGTGCTTTTTTAAGCTTCAGTGCTGCCAACCCCCTCTGGATTCTACCAGCAGTGAACTGAATTTGTCCCAGTTCCTGAATGTCTCTGCCAGGAGCTCTGATTCCACTCTCTGGCAGAGGGTAGTCTGCTTCCTCTGTAAATACTGAGCAGAAGTAGTCATTTAGAACTGATGCCTTCTGCTTATCCTCTGTCACCTCCCCATCTTTAACAGCCTCACAGTCCTTTCTTTGTCTTCCATTTATTATTTCTGATGTAATGGCTGAATGTTTTTTTCTCCATCTTTCACTCCTTCTGCCATATGCACTTCGGTGACCGACTTGTCATCAATGACCTTCTTTGCTTTTTTCAATGTGTGCTGATATATCTCCCAGGAGTCTTCCACTGGCTGCACTTAACAGTTGTAGGCCCTTTTTATCTCCTTACTGCCTCCTTTACCTCTCTAAAAAACCATAGCTGCTTCTTGTGCATGTTATCCTTAGTGACAGTTTTCATGCAGGTCATGGTTACCTGGAAAAACAGGCTCCTTAATCATATCCCCATTGCTTCTCTACAGTTTCTACTATAGCTCTCCCATAGCTTTCTGTCCTAACTATAACTGCCATCCTTCCAAAATCTGCTTTCCTGAACTCTACTACCACAGTTCTGGAAGGAGGTCTGCTTAGTGGCGGAGCTAGAGGGGGGGCTGGGGGAGTGGTCGCCCCTCCTGGCTGCCCCAGTGTGAGTAGTGGCACCCCGCCACCAGCTTTATTCACTGTTTAGTGCCCAATTGTGGAGCCTGTGATTCACTGAATGCCCCCCCCCCGGCTCCCAAATGCTCCCAAACCTGGCTCCTCCACTGTGTGCTGCTACACAGTGCCAGTTTGAAACAGAGGGTGTTGTGGTCACGGGACCCAGTGGATCCCCAACTTTCATGTAGCTAATCATTTTCATATTGGTGAGACTTTAGTTATCCAAGATGGATGACTGTCTTGTAGGTTCCTTTACCAGCTGAACAAACAGGCAGCCTTGCATGCTGTCAAGTAGTGCCTGGTTTCTGACACTGTGAGAAGCGGGAGTCTCCCAGTCCACATCTGGTATGTTGAGATCCCCAATGACCACTACACACCCTTTAGCTATACTGCAAGCCCATTCTTCTCTTAGTTCCCTATCAGCCTTCTAGCCTTCATTTGGAGGCCTGAAAACTACCTCTATCCTCACCCACTTACCAGATGGAGCAGTCAGGTTTACCCAGAGGGACTCCAACCCAGCAGTGACCTTTCTTATTGACCCTCCTCCTGTGACCTTTAAGTTATTGTTCACATAAAGGGACACTACTCCTCTTTTGCCTATCTCCCTGTCATTTCTGAACAGAGTGTTCACTAGAATTGCCAGGTCCCGGTCTTTGTTTTCCAATGCCCAGGTTTCCATTATGGCCACAATATCTAATCTGGCATCTCTAACCAGGAACTGTGGTTCAATATCTAGGGCTGTAGTTCAATAATCTTATTTTCTAGACTCCTGGCATTTAGGCAAACCACCCTCCAACCACTGTTCCTTCCTTTTTTTAGACCTTTTCTGACTAACCTGCCCTCCCCTGATGCCCTGACTGTCAGTTTTCTAGATCCCCCACCTGTGGCTGGATGGGGTAATGATGATGTTCCTGATGGTGCTCTCTTCCTTGTTATGTTATTACCTATATGTATTGTGTGTTTGCTTGTAAATGTGCCCCAGGACCTCCTTGTGAATGAGCTTGCTCAATGGAGTTTTTCCTGTAATAAACTTGAACTTGAACTTGCACTTCCTATCCCCTCCTTGCAGAACAGCCTTGGCTGGGAAACCGTGCTGTTTTCAGGATGTAATGAAGTCCCAACCTCAGATCACCCCAGCTTAGTTTAAATGTCTACCTACAGTACACAGACATATAGCTTCTGACCAAATGTGCTCATCCCCTACCTCATCAAATGAAGTCCATCTGTCTTAAGTAGGCCCCTGTCCCAGAAGCCACCCCATTCACCCATGAACTGATAACCTTCCTCCTGACACCACCCTTTCAGCCCTCATTAAACTCCTAGATCACCTCTGCTCTTAGCCAGACCTGCATCTTATTCAGAACAGGAAGGACCACTGTAAAGGTAAAGAGGAGGTGATCAGTCTGGCAAGGGCTCCTAGCTTCCAAAAGTTGTTCTTAACATGTTGCCAGATTCTTGGTACCTAGACCTACCAGCATCTCGGATTCTCCCCCTACATCATCTGTAATCCTCCTAATCCTCTCCTTGTCCCCAGAGGCAGATGCCCCTGGTAGACATTTGGTGATCCCTTCCTTCACTTTCTCCTCAACTCCAATAGCATACAGTCCCCAGTAATGATTATGTCCTTCTCTCACTTCTTAGACTTTCTGATGTCTGGGGACATCCTAATCTTGTTTCTGTTTGGGGATGCATTGTTTCATGGTCTCCCTACCAGCTCTGAGACCCCCTGGGGAAGTCAGGTACCTGTGCCTTCAATGGGGGGGGGACCAATTTGCAGTTGTAGTTAAAGAGACCAGTATTGTTAACAATGCTACCAGCCTTGTCACCCCTCTACCTACCAGATTCCAATCCACAGGCCTGTGAGCCTTTTGGGGCGAGGACCTACTGGCGGTTGTGGCGATTGCCAGCTCAACTGAAGTAACAGCAGGACTTCCTCTTACCATGTTGCTAAAAGCAGTGCCTGAAACTTTGTCGCCCTCCTAAAAACTGGGCATTCACCCAGTTCCCTGAGCATGGTCCAAGAGAACAGTGCACCACAATCCACGCAGCTAGCTATCTTATGTCTAAATCTGTGCTCCATGCTCCCTGCTCTGGTTTGGCTAAATTAAACTATACTACAACTATATCGATAATGCCCTGACTGAACCACTGTCCATTGCTTTGTCCCAGATAGGGATTTAATGATGGACACCTGCTAGTGACACAGTTTCAACAATAGGCCCTCCTGTGACCTTACCTCAGATAGAGAGTATGACAGGAATGCTAGCACATAAATTTAACACCAGGCCCTTTAGTGACCATATCCCAGCTAGGGATTTGCTACGGAAGTCTGCCAGGTCACAAATTAAATGGTACTGCCCCTTGCAACAGCACTCCAGATAGCGATTATGATGGAGGCCTGCTAGCACACATATTCAACAATATGCCCTCCTATAAAATAGATTCTGTTTCTACTGAGATGTCTGAAATACTAGTAATATGGGTATAATAACACATAATTCTGCATCTGCAGCTACTGTACAGTGTTCTGAGATGCTGTGGCCATTTTCTGTATTTTAATAATTATTTTTCTTGTTTCAGATTCTGGCATTTTTCATGAATTTGCTGTTATGAAATGCATGGATGCATTGGCACCTTATGTATAAAATACTAATTTATTTATTTAGTTTTTATTAATTAGGTAGATGCACTAGACAGAAGCTGTCTTTTTTCAGGCATAACCCAGGAGGTTACAATAGAGAGTGAGGAGCACACATATCACAGAAATACAAAGAGATACAATATTTACAGTGGCAGGGATGACAACAGTTTGAACAAAAGTGTAAACAATCATAGTACAGCAAACAGAGACCGCATATTATTAGATACTCCATATAGGATTAAGTAGTGTCCACAGACATCTGTTACCTCTCAGGAGAGCAGTTATACTTAGCAGTACTTAGTAGATGCTTGTGGAGGGCATGTCAAAAGCCCCCAGAAGTTGAATTATTATGAATCTCAGGAGATATTGTTCCATAGCCTAGGAGCAAAGTTCTGAAATGTGGCAACCCCCAAATTAGTCCTTAATTTAGGCACGGTAAGCAGGTCAAGGTCCATGGATCTTAATGGATATGGGTTGTTCTGTTAATGAAGCATCACAGCAAGTTGTTGAGGTTGTCTATTTTTCAAGATATTGTAGACAGTGCCACCTGTAGCTAAGTCTTGCACAGCACTGTGAGGGAGCCACTTCAACCTCATGCACAGGGATAACAGTGAAACATTGTTATTAACATGGTGGCTGGATACAATTACCTGTACTATTGGGTTTGGTTTTGCACATTTAAGTATGATTGCACTGTTACCTTAACTACTTCACTATTTATTGACTGGGTTTTGTGTATGACCAGCCTCCTTGAGGAAGTGTGCATATGCACAACTGATCAGGATGTTTAGCTGAGTATAAACATTCTTATTTGGTGTGTGCACTGGATCCTAAGTGAGTAACATAGGTGCTGACTCAGTGGGTGCTGGAGTGCTCAAGCACCCACAGAGTTGACTTAAGTACCCTCAATGTTTTGAAGGTAGCCACAAAAAAATATTACTTGGGAACCTGACCAAATGAAAAATACTACCCACTGTGTGTGATCACCCACAAAGGGTCATAAAAGTTGACAGTCCTGGTAAGTAATACATGTTATTAATCTATCAGTAAATAAACAAGCATTTGTCAATGCCGAATGTTTGCTTGCTGGCATTGGCATTGGTAGTGTAGGAGTTACAGAGCTGTATAATAGGAATGGCAGTGAAGTATTGAACTGAAGCCAACCCCATCACCACCCTGCAGATAGTGACAGGCATTGGGGTGTGCCTTTGCAGGTCATCAGGCATAGCAGCCAGCCATTTCACCACACCCTACCGTGCAGACACCGATAAGTGTCACGGGTGTGCCTTTGGGGTCTCTGGCTCTTTATGCACAATTTACTCCATCAGAAAATATTGTGAGATGGGTGCAGTATAGGAGAATGGGGTGAACTTTGGGGCTAAAGTGTCCAAGGTACACCTGATGCCTCTCAGTGGCTGGAGGGTGTGAGTGGGGTGGAATGGTATGAGTATTGCAGATGACAATCCCAAGTCACAGCCCTGATGCCTGTCATTCTCTGCGGGGTGGGGTGTTATGGTCGGAAACCCTAACGCCTCAGGCATTCGTTGGTATTTTCACTCCAAATTTTCAACATGGGTTTTTTGTGACCCCACCTCATGAACAGTGGCAATATCAGTTTGTTAGCTGAAAGCTGCTTTTGCACAGCGACTATGGCATTTGTCACCACAGGTGCAAAAACACATTCTGAACAGGATGTGAAAAATGACAGCTGTACTGTTCATGGGGAGGTGTAAAAAATGGCAATGTTGAAAATCTGCAGCGAAAATATTTAAAAAACTGGTGAAGTCACGAGCATGCGTAGAAACTGTGCAATGTGCACCCATAATGTAATTAGTTTGGGAACTGTTTACAGCAGATTGTCAACACAGGCATTTTGGGACCTCCGGTCATGAACTGTGTCACTGTGATTTTCTTTATCTGTCCCGAGCAATGATTTCCCACAGCGACCATGCATTTCTGTGCTGAAAGTGTGAAAACACATTTTGGCCATGTTGTGAAAAATGACAGCTGTACTGTTCATAAGGAAGTGTGGAAAAATGCCACTGGTGAAAATCTGGACTGAAAATATTACAAATTCATGAACTTACGAGGGTGTGTGGAAACTGTGCAATGCTCACTCATAACACAGTAATTTTTAGGAATTTTTTCACCAAATTTTCAAAATAGCAATTTTAAGACCTCTGCTCATGAACAGTGTCACTGTGATTTTCTTAATGTGTCCCATACATTGATTTCGCACACCGACTGCGCCATTGTGCGCTACATGGGCGGAAACATGTTTTGGGCAAGATGTGAAAAATGACAGCTGTACTGCTCATAAGGAGGTGTGGTAAAATGGCAATGTTGAAAATCTGGAGTGAAAGTATTAAAATTTGCGAACTTATGAGCGTGCATAGGATCAGCGCAACAAACGCTCGTAAAACAGTCATTTTTGGGAATTTTTTCACCAAATTTTTAACATAGCCATTTTAACACTTCTGCTCATGAACAGCATGACTGTGATTTTCTTAATGTGTCCTATACATAGAGTTCATACACCGACTGCGCCATTGTGCGCTACATGTGCGGAAACACATTTTGGGTGAGAAGTGAGAAATAACAGCTGTACTGCTCATAAGGAGGTGTGGTAAAATGGCAATGTTGAAAATCTGGAGTGAAAATATTGAAAATTCGCGAACTTACGAGCGTGCGTAGGAGCAACGAAACACATGCTTGTAAAATAGTCATTTTTGGGAATTTTTTCACCAAATTTTTAACATATCCATTTTAACACCTCTGCTCATGAACAGTGTCACTGTGATTTTCTTAATGTGTCCCGAACATTGATTTTGCACACCGACTGCGCCATTGTGCGCTACATGCACGGAAACACATTTTGGGTGAGATGTGAAAAAATGACAGCTATACTACTCATAAGGAAGTGTGGTCAAATGGCAATGTTGAAAATCCAGAGTGAAAATATTGAAAATTTGCGAACCTATGAGCGTGCATAGGAACAGCGCAACACACCCTCATAAAACAGTCATTTTTAGGAATTTTTTCACCAAATTTTCAACATAGGCTTTTTGACAGCCCACCTTATGAACACTGGCACTGTCATTTCATTAATCAGTCCTGAAAGGTGATTTCACGCAGTGACCACGAAATCACCCTTTGGGCCGATTAACGCCATGACAGTGACAGAATTCATAAGGAGGGGGTCCCAAAAACCCCACATTGAAAATTTGGTGCCAAAATTCCAAAAAATGCCTGAGATATGCAGCAAAGTTGAAAAAACCCTATTCATTACATTATACAGCTTACTGGCATTTCTTCAGTTCGTGGTTGGCTTTGAAGAGTGCAGACGTGTTCCTGGTCCACTGAAGATCATGGCGCTGAGCTCCGGAGGTAAGTATGGGGTGAGGTGGGGTGTGGGAGGCAGGGTGTGTAGTGGGTGGGCATGGGTGGGAGGGGGTGAAGACAGCAGTGAGGAAGGTTTTTTCTTTCAGGTTTGTTTTTTTATTATTTGGACTACGCGACATTTGCCACGCTGGTGGGCTCCTCAGCGTGGCAGCTGGAAGGCTTTTGGGGGCAGTGGAGCCGATGGGGATTGGGCACCCCTGTTGGCCATAGGACCTGTTGTCACACTGGGGTGGGCTCCCAATGTGGCACACTATAGTCTGCGGGAAACAGTAGAGCCACGGGATCGGGCACCTCACGCCATACAGACTGGCGGGGACAGTAGAGCTGACGGGGGATTGTACACCTCTGTCAGCCATGCAGTGTGTGCATGGGGGAGGTAGGAGCACATGAGCATGCACTGTGCGTGCACACGCGTGTGTGTGTGGGGAGGGGGAGCACTGCTCACTCAAGCGGTGCTCTCCCTTTCAACTATACGGCACTGCATTTTGGATCGTCGCACTATGTTTCTTGCAAATGCATGCAAGCAAACATAAAAAGCACTTTTTGATAATCAGTATGGCTGACGGCACCAGTTTTGTTTTGCTTTTACCATGGTTATACAAAGAGGCACATCCATGTGTGGAGCAATGTTTTTATTTGCATTTGCTGAAGGATAATAAAATTTACAATTGTGCTAAAGGTAAAATAGAAAGTTCAGAGTAGGGTCAACAGCTGTAATTTGCAGAGGGTAGTAGGAGGGGTCACAGAAGTATAAGTGGCTAGAGGGTGGTGTCTAGAAGAATATGGCCCAACATTAGGAGCAACTGCAGGAGTGAGTAGTGAAGTCATGGATGAGATATTTTTGTGGGGGGGGAGCAGAGCAGATGTTCACTGGGAGAGAACCCCAGAGTTTAGAAGGTAGGTAGACAGGCAACTATTTTTGCTGGGGAAAGTCAAAAGAAGCAAGAACCAGAGTTGCAAAAGGAGTAGGAGGTAATAGGGGCATGAGTGGAGGGAAGCAAGGTAAAAGGGAAGTGAGCCAAGCCAGAATTTGGAGATAAAGGAAGCACAATGTGCAAGGTCCATGGCATCAAGGGTGGGGAGGGAAAGGGAGGAGGAATACAATGAACAGTGGTGGGTGTGGGTGGGCAGTCCAGGGCAAAGTGGCAGGAATAGTGAAACAGGGGGTCTAGTGCAACAGGTTGTCAAGGGTAGACTTGGAAGTGACACTGTATATGTTATCACCATAATTAAAGATTGGGAGTATAATCTTTGAGATGATCACTCTTCATGCAGGAAGTGGGATATTTGCTTTGTTCCCATAAAACACATCAAGTCTGGGTAGAGCCTTTGGTAGATGGCTTCCACATGCATGGAGAAATCGAGGTGCCAAACCAACAAACTCCAAGGTACTTGGGAATCATCAATAACTGCTCCATCAAGATTATAGAAGAAGCAGAGGGGGAAGCCTGGCAAGCCTTTGCCTGGTGCCCAGGGCCGGTTCCAGGAGGTACTATGCCCTGGTGCAAGACTTTGTAGTGGGCCCCCCCATTCGAGGCGGGCCCTCCCATGCCACCACCACTAAAATAAAAAAAGCTGCAAGTTAGTCTACTGTTGCATACTTAGCACAGGCAATCAGCATTTTCCATTGAGAGAGTGAAACTCAAGAGAACTCAATAGAGTTGTTGAGCTTCAGTGAGTGTAGTAGCGTTTGTTAAAAACACACACCAGGCTGTAATGTAATTAAAGTTAGTCAGCCCCCTGCTGCCTGCCCTGCCCACTGACTGTTCTGTTCCCAGCCTATTGCTAGGACTGAAGTTAACAAGGCTAGCAGCAGGAGGTTAGGTCGCCGGGCCCAGCACCCACCCGGTATCTCTTATGTTCTCCCCCACCATGCCGGCCACTGGGGCTCCAACCGCTGCTACTTATGGGCTCACTCTTTCTCAGAAATCCTCCCCACCCCGACTAAGTTTGCCACTTTGCCAGTAACTGAACTGTTCAACTGCCTGCCGAACCGTGGCCCACCCACCAACTGGACTACTCAATCAGGCACTACTCAGTCAGCACTATACAAACTTCACTCAAGTTACATGATGTACAAGTGAGGCAGGTGTCTGTGTTTTTGTTTTTTTATAATGGTTTGAACTTCAATTTGTTGTAAATTCAAGCAGTTATATTCAATAGAGCAACACAACATAGTGTTGCAGGCAGCTGCTGGTGCTGCTACCAATGCAGTTAAGTCCTTAGGCTGACTCCAAGCTAGAGAAACCACCACTGCATCGGACCGCTACCTCCACTTGCTCAATCTGCACACTCTCATGAGACTGTGTGAGTGAGGGAGGGTCCTGGGTACTCCTGCTGCTCACCGGGAAGCTTATCTGAGTGAGCAAGCTGACTATGGATCATAAGCCCGCCCCCCCAGGCAGCAATCCGATTCGGGAGAGTGATGTGGTGATGGATGGTGACTGTGGTGATTGGCAGGTTGGGAGCAGCGAGCAGCCACCCACTCAGGTGTCAGCCAGGGTCGGGAAGAGGGGAGGATTGGAGGAAGCACTGGAGAAGAAAGGAGGAGCGGGCAGGGTGACAAGCACTGTGCTGCATGTGGACTGCGGAGGAGGAGGAGGAGGAGAAGGAGGGCCTGGGGGCGGGACAGTGTGCAGCTGTGGAGCATCATCATGCCAGTCGGAGCCAGACAGCATGGAGAGAAGGGGAAGCTGCCCACTGCCAAGGTCAGAAGGCAGAGCAAAAAGCACAACAGCAGCCACCCAGCCAGCGCCAGCCCAGGAGGAGTGGAGGTAGGAGGAGGAATCGAGGAGCAGAGGAGGAGCTGTGCTCAGGTAGGAGAAGCAGGGTAGCAGCAAGCAGCTACAACAGGCCTCTGAGGCCTGGGGGGAGTGGTCAGTGTGTGGATGGGATGGAGCCAAGCCGCAGAGCCAGCAAGCTGTTTGGTTGGGGCCCAAAGGTCATACAGACCATTTTTGTAGCACTTAGGGACATCTGATTTGCCAGTGATTAGTACCGAATGTTTGCAAACTCCAGTTTTAGCCAGGCCGTGAGGTCAGGGACAGAGGTGCTAGAGACATTGAATACGGTTGTAATGGAAATCCCACTCACCAGGGACTTCACATTCACTGCCACCATGAGGTTTTTAGCAACAGGAACCAAGAAACCTGTTTTTTACCGCCTCCTTGTTCAAGGTCAGGAAGGTCAACACAATAACTGGGGGTAGAGTGCCCCTTCAGAGACGGGCTGCAAACAGAGACCAGCAGAAACAGTAAAATTCCTCTTTAAATAAAACCAGCAGTCACTGATTCCTTAAAAATGGAAGATTTACTAAAATACTACAAGTATTTACAATATGATATATTTACAGGAAACAAAAGGGTTGCACATTTACTAGAAATTAAAATAAACAGAAGTTACATAAGACAGGTTGCAAATAGAAGAAATCTGAACTGTTCTCACTATGTCTTTATCTGCTGCTGTCTGAAGAAAACACTGTTCCCTAAGCTGTCTTTTCTTACCAGACTTCTAGTAACAGGGATCTGGCATTATCTGATGTTCCAGCCTAGGAAAGTGAGCCTGCTTACAGCCTCTCAATATATTTCTTTCTCCTGTGGGAAGGGGTCTCACTCACTTTAAGTGACAGTTCCATGTTGTCCTAGCCCTCTTTGAGAGAGTGTGTGTGTGTGTATGTCTCTGTCCACCCACCCTTCAGCACCTCCTTGGTAACATTATGACATCCACCTGGGTCCTTTGTCCACATGGGAGCATCACCAGGAAGGACACCCTTCTGGGTGTATTGCTTTATTGCCTCCTCTCTTGGTTTTCTGTTAACTTTCCCATGAGAACACCAGACCTTCCCTGCTGGCAGACATAAGCTGTCATGTACTACTTGTTCATGTGATCTGGTAACCATCTTGTACCTGAAGCAGATGCATATTTAGAAAAGAATAAATGAATCAGAGAAATACATGGTTTTGGTCCCCTTTTTGGTCACAATTGTATCATCAGTATACATTTGAACCCAGAGGAACAGGCAGTGGGGAGATAATTTAGAAAAATGGAAATGAGAAATGGGTCAAGGATGGACCATAGGATTTTGTCTGAGCTGATAGGGAGTGGGGGGGACAAGCTTTGTCAAACATGGAGAGCTTGATACCTTCTTTAGAGGTAGGAGTGGAATCCCTTGACTGAGGAGGCAGCAAGCTCTAAAAAATGAATCTTGTCCAGGAAAAGGGAGTGGGTAACTGTTGAAGGCTTTGGTCAAGTTGACAAAGATATCAAAAGTGATCAGCCCCTGATCCATGCTAGACAGGGTGTTGTCAGTGAGCTGAAAGAAAGAGATGGAGGTGGAATGGGACTTCCAAATGCCAGACTGGTAGGGAGTAATGAATGGAGAAAATCTGAGGAAGGGGGAGAGGTAAGAGAAGATGAGATGTTCCTGTAGCTTTGCCAGGGTAGGTAGGAGAAAGATAGGATGATAGTTTCCAGGAGAGGAGGGACCACCCCCTTTCAGAAGGGAGGATGACTGTCACCAGTTTCCAAGTATCAGTGAGAGTAGCTAAGGAAGAGAGGCTGAGAAGGTACAGTAGGTAATAGTGAAAGTAATGGCATGAGCAGCGCAGAAAGATGCAGTAATTTAGGGTCAAGGCCATCAGAGTTCATACCCGTGTAGAAGTTTAGAGCTAAGATGGCCATGAGGCAGAAAGACTAGAGGGAGAGAAAGTGAAAGTGTGGAAAGGGAAAGGTGAGGGAGAGAGGGAGGGGAGGAGGAGATGAGAGAGCGAGTACCGGAAGTGAAAAAGGAGTTGAAAGATGAGGCAACAACAGCAGGGTCAGAGACAGGAGAGTTACCCACCTTGACAACAGAGGAAGTGACTGGGTCAGAGGGAAGAATATGAAGTGGAAAACCTTCCAGAACTTAGAGGGGTGGTTATAGTTAGTCTTGAGCTTGGATGCAAAATATTATTTTATTGCATTTAATATTGTTTATTCCACCTCTGGCTGGCCCCATCATCAGGGACTAACCTTCCCCATCCCCATCACCCCTGCTCATATGGACTTACTGTACAGCTGCCATTTTCCCCATCTCTACCTGTGGTGGAGGTGGCCCAACAGCTGCAAAATGGATCCTCAGATGGGAGATGCACCATATAGCCAGGTGCGGATCCTGCGAGGACTCAGTCCCATCATGCTGACTAGCCATTTGTCTCCTCCCTTTCCTTGTCCACTGGGAAAGAAGGCATGTGGAGTCACCTAGATGGCCATACACATGCACCTGCATGCACGATAATGGCAACCTCTGCTTTCCCACTTTGGATTTGTTGTCCCTAGATGCCCAACCCTTAGCCACCACTAGAGTCAGCAGTACACTGGGTGGCACAGCAACTTTCCCTCCCCAGAAGAGGAGAGCAGTCCTTTGGGCACTCCATCCTCCTTCCTCCAAGCAGACCCTCCAACATCCCGAGTTTGCTCCTGAACTGGGTTTATCAGCACCACAAGTGGTAGCACTACTGCTGTTCTGGTGAGCAGGCTTTGGGTGCCAAATATTCAGCTATCACAAGCCTAGTAGCTTTGTTACAGGCCTTTCAAAGTGTCCAGTGTTTAGTCAGGTCAACAGGAAACCAGTGGACTTGTGGTTGCACCAGACTAGGTTGCTCGCATTGAGGCAGCCCAACAACCCACCTGAAATCAAAGGGAGATCAGAATCTCAGCCCCTGATTTTCTTTAGAGGATATGGTAGACCCAGACTGACATTTATTTGGAATGGAAGAGTTAGATGGCAGAAAAGGTGTTGTTGGCCGATGAGATAGGTGAACAGGAAATTCCAACCAGGTCAGCATGGACAGCGGATGAGTCCAGTGAACTGGAGACCCATATCTGGATAAATTTAGAGGGAACTTAGGGGCAATCAATTTTGCACACACAGTAGACCATATGACCAGCTGGCAGGACTGCCATACAGTAATGCTTCCATATTACCTCAGACCACCTGGTTGAATCCCAAGCCTAGTCCCGAACTCAGGCCACATGTGTGGGAGTGCAATGTACTACCAACTTGGTCACTGGCTGACCCACCCACCACAAAGCTGATATTCTTGAGGGTAGGAGAGATCAGCACCTCTAGTCGATTTGTTCCAAGTCACACCCAGGGTACCTCATAAGGCTGTACTCCATAAAGCAGTGATAAGAAGGCTAGAAAGAGGTCTTTGCACACAGTGAGAATGAAAAATTGTAGGACTTCAACTCATATCATTGCAGTAAAACTAAAAATAGTTTAGTTTAGGACCTAAAAGACTGGGGTCATGGAGGAGAGGGGATTGGGCTTATTCAAGTCTCGGACACAGTTTGTTAACTAATAATGCTTGTTTAAAGCATAAATAGTAGTTATAAGAATTAAAATAGAAATTCTTCTTCACAGGCCTCTTAGGGTAGTATTGGAGGGTGGGGGAGGGGCACATTGGGCTTCACCTGTTTATTGATACTAGCCACAACCAGGAACACCCTCAGTAATAATTACATTTATAAAACAAGCCAGGGTTGAGCAGATCACATTTTAAATTTCTTTATGATTAGATAAAAGAAGTGTCTCTCTTTCCTAATAATTTGCTCCCAGCCACAGCCAGAGTACCTCATAAGGCTGCATTTTATAAAGGTGTGATAAGGAAGCCGAAGATAGGTCCTTGCATACAGAGAGAATGAATTAGTAGGACTTTAACTCAGATCAGCATGGTAACAGTGAAAATGATACAGTGTGGACCTAACCAACTGGGGACACCATGGAGAGTTTGTTTGGTTCATTCAAATCTCAGCTGCAGTTTAATAATTAAAAACCTCTGTTTAAAGCATAAGCAGTAAGAATGAGAATTAAAATAGAAATCCTCCTTCACAGGCCTTTTAGGGTAGTACTGGAAGAGGCACACTGGACTTTACCAGTTTATTGATACTAACCACAACCAGAAGCACCCAGAAAATAACTACACTGATAAAACAAGCTATGGTTGAGCAGACCACACTTTTAATTTCTTTATGATTAGGGAAAGAATAAGCTCTTTCCTAATGATTTGTTCCCAGACACACACACTTCGGTTACCTCGTAAGGCTGCATTCTGTAATTCTGAAATAAGGAAGCTGAAGAGAGGTTTTTGCACACACAGAGAATGAAACAGCAGGACATTAACTCAGATCAGCATGGTAACCCAGAAAATGGTAAATTGTATGACCTAACCAAATGGGGACACCATGGAGAGTTGGTTAGACTCATTCAAATCTCAGCTGCAGATTGATAAATAGGAACCCCTCTTTAAAGCATAAGCAGTGGGCTTGAGAATTAAAATAGAAATTCTCCATCACAGGTCTTTTAGAGTGGTACTGGAGGGGGCACACTAGACTTTACCAGTTTATTGATACTAGCCACAACAAGTAGCCCCCTTGAAAATACTTAAATTAATAAAATGAGCAAGGGTTGTACAGATCACACTTTGAATTTACTAAAGGTAAGGCCCCCACTTGGTGGGGTACACAAGCTGTAGTGCATCAATGTTCAGCATCAATGTGACATTTACAAAAATCGCATGGGAAATTTAAAACAAAAATATTATTCTTCATAGAAGAAAGCATAATAGCAGAAGAGGCAAATCAAAGCAAATGATATTAGTTTCTAGATAATAAAGAGATCCACTACTGATATTACATATGGCCAATACTGTAAATACCTACAAACTTGAACTTGATTAGTACAGTACTTTGAAGAAAAAGAGATCGGCAATTTCCACTGAGCTCATGGGGAAGTCATCAATAAACAAATTATCTTTCTTTCTTTCTTTCTTTCTTTCTTTCTTTCTTTCTTTCTTTCTTTCTTTCTTTCTTTCTTCACTGTTAGCTCTCACTGGCAGCTCCCACTGTATGGTTCCCTATGCACCATGTTTATAGGACAGTTAACTGCTTTTTTTTTTTTGCAAGAAACAAGAAGTCTTCTGTCTCTCTCTCTAAGGCGTGAGAAGCACATGTAAAATGTTGCAGTCAGAATCATGGCATCAAGCACAGGAAGTTCTTTAATGAACTTTGTTGCAGTTTTCCACTGACAAATAACAGGATAAATGGGAACAAATAATTGTCATTCAATGTTACTGATGCATGGAATGCCAGGGGATATAAAGATATCTATCTTTGTCCATCAGGTAAGATTGGCCTTCTGTCCAAGATATTAAAAATGATATGAATACATAACTCTTTCTCCACATATTCAGTATTTGTTGTACAGTACTGTAGTAACTCTACTCTGTGGGAGAAGACATTCCATAGTGGTAAGTGAACATGTCATTTTTTTGCTTTTTTTTTTTGTACAAATGATCTTACAGAAATCATAGTACATTATAAAATGGGTATCAAAATATAAGCAGTGTGATTGGCCACTGACCCTACGATAAAGTGTCTAACACACAGGAAAAAAATCCAGCAATGCCCAGTGGACATTGATATGGGTGATACTACCAGATTAGAACTTTCAAAATTAAAATGGCCACCATTTTTTCTCCACTAGCCACAGTAGTCAAAACACCAAAGTAAGCAGCTCACTGTCATGTGCCACAGACCATGTTTAACACACAAAACCTATTTCAGTTCCATTCCAACATATAAAACAAAAAAACAAACAAAAAAAAACTTGTGACTGCCATGATGTCTTCCAATCCTACCAGCCTGCCCCCTTCCCCTTCGCTCACAGTCCTCAATAACCAACCTGCCAACAGATAGATACTTCCTTCCCCGGCTCCCATTTATCACCTCACATACTGCTCTTTTTAACTTGTTTGCCACACGTTAATAAAAAATCAGTTACTGTCACAAACTCTTCCTGTTCCACTCACCTATCTGCTTGTTCGCTCACAGTCCTCCTAAACCAATGAGCTCCCACCAGTTGAGAGCTCTTCCAATTCTTGTTGCCTGTCCACTCTCTCAGTCACAGTCCTCCTCAACCATAGCTGCCACCTGCTCAATATGTTCTTATTTTACCCCTCCAATTTCTGTTACTTTTTTCAATGCAAAAAAAACCAACCCAGAACTGGAGCTGGGGGGGGGGGGTGTCAATGCCATGACAACCACACGACTGAAAATGCTACAAATACAACAGCCTGCCCAGATCAAAAGTCCTCAACCCCCCCAAAAAAAAGCACACAGTAAACTGGAGGAGGAACTATTTTATTTAAATTAAAGAAAGAATATATTTTTTTATTACTTAATATAGTTATTTTTACTTTTCTTGTCCCTCTATGGTTTAAATGGCCATTTCATAAGCATAATAAGCCACTCCAGGGTGCGTGTTAGACACTTTAACTCATGGCTAGGAGGCTGGATGCACTCAGCCTGCGGCCTAGTGCCTCACTATGCCTCCTAGTTGTGTGTTAAAGTGTCTATCACACACCGTCATGGCTTGTTGCTTATGTAATATACAGTGGATCCTATCAGGATGAAGCACAGTGTCACAGTTTTCTGCATGACAAAAAGGGCAACTCCCATTGAAACTGCCTTGTTTCCTGCAGTAACTCTGCTGCAGAATTTTGCAGAATTGGATTTCATTGTGACAAGCTTCACTGTAGCATCATTACGAAAGAAGAGACATTCAGTACAGTTTATCTTCAAATCCTGCCTCAAAGAGGTGACTATACCCAATTTGAAGTGTGGACACAAATCCAAGCTTATTCATGCTTGTAACCCTCAATCTCTTTCTCCCTTAGGGATCCACCTAATCTGCCTTTGAAAATCTGGAAGGTGCTAGCAAGTTGGCTAGCCTATTTCATATAGAATCCACCCTCTGTGTGGGCTAAATGATGATCTGGTTAGTCCTTTACTTATTAGAAGGGTAGGGCTTTACTTTTGCCCTGAAAATATTTGGAGAAAATATTGTAAGTAAGCAAGATTGTATTTGATTATATAAAAAATCACCCTTTCCTGAGGCTTGGGGCGCTGTACAGGGTGCAGGCAGTACAACATAAGACACAGTTTATAAAAATTCTGAATTAACAGGCATATATAAAACAAGTATAATATCATATAAATAAATACGAAAATCAGCAGATGATGAAAGGGAAATATTATAATTAGACACCACATGCCTCCCTAAACAGATGTACCTTCATACCCCATTTAAGGGCCTCCAATGATTCTACAGGGTTGGTCCTGTTACTTTAAATGAACAATCACCCTAGAATTTAATCCGGGATCTGGGAACTGCTAGGTGGCCTGCCTTGGAGGAAGAGTTGAGAGAGTACTGGGTATGACAAGGAGTCAGGAGGTCACTCAGATAGCCAGGTTCCAGTCGGTTTGAGGCTTTATAGGTCAGGAGATCGACCCTGAAGGTAATTTTTCAACCTCACCATCAGCCAATGCAGGTCCTGCAGGACTGGGGTCACAAGACTATGCCTCAGAATGCCTCTATGTTTCTAAGTTTCCTTGTGTCCCAGGTGCAAACAGCATATACAGCTGGGTGTTATCTGCATAGCAGTGAAATCCCACACTGTAACATCTGATGATCCACTCCCAGGGGAAGCATGTATACTGTGAACAGCAAGAGTGAGAGGATCGAGTCTTGAGGAACTCCACAAAGCAGGGGCTTTGGGAGCAAGGAGAAATTCCCCATCACCACCCTCTGTGTCCTACCTATGAGAAAAGACTTGAACTAGTGGATGACAGTGCCGATGAGTCCACTGAACTCTCTCAGGTGATCCACCACACACCATGGCCCACATTGTCAAAAGTTGAAGAGAGCTAGATGAGAATGGGAACTTACCATTCCTCTCTATCTGTAGCAATGAGGAGATCATTATGCACCCTGACTAGCACAGTTTAATAGTATGCCTGGACCTAAATCTCGACTGGAGAGGCTCACACATGTTAAAGGCTGTGAGATGTGCTTTGAGCTGCAGAACCTCTATTTTCTCAATAACCTTTCCCAAAAAGGGGAAGATAGAGACTGATTTATAATTTGAAAAGCAGTCTGGGTTGAGAGATGGTCTCTTCAGAAGGGGGCTTCACCAGTGCCATTTTCAGTGCACTAGAGAACAGCCCATTCTAGAGTGAGCACTGGACAATCTCAGCAAACACTGGGCCCAGAGACCTCACACATCTCACTAGGAGATGGGTCAACCCTGGGTCCAGTTCACAATAAGTGGCCTGCAGCTTCAAGATTACCTCACAAACCTCTTTCACCTCCAGTAGCCTAAATTTGCTCCAGACAATTGGAGTGCTTCCAGAAACCACCATTCCCCTCTACTGCAGGGATGTGATCACCTTGGGCCCTATGCATGACCCTGCAGAGTGACTATGCGTCGCGTAACTTGAGCGCATAGCCATTCCACACCCATTGCACCCCCACATAGGATACACAACTGGGGAGTGCGCAGAACCAACATACCTGATCCCACAAGACCATGGACCGCAACGTGCCAGGGCAGGCGGGGAGCATGCCAGCACTATGTGTCATGTACTAAGGCGCATAGTTCTGGCCGGGGGAGTGCAGAGGAGGACACAGGGCATGCCAGGGAGAACCCTGCTATAAGCCCCCTATGTGCCCCATGCACACATCCTGACTCTGCCCAGATGGGGCCTATAGCCTATAGTACCCCTGGGACCACTGCAGCCGGACCCCCCCCATGGCCATCGGTGCCTCCCACCTCAGCACACATTGGTGCATGGCCCCTACCAGGTGCCCCCCTTCATTCAAAACACACAACACAGGGGCACCAGCCCAAGGATGCTGCCCCCCCGACCAGCACTGCTGGACCACACCCACCACTGGTTCCACCAGGCATATGGTGGGCACTGTGCCACCCCACCTGGTCCCTGCACTGATCTCAGGTGCTGCATAGGGCCGGCAACTTCACCCTCCTCACACATCCACAGCCGCTGGCTGATGGTCATCCATAGGGTGCACTGCCAATGTGCACCCTGTTGCATAGGGGATCCACTCAGTGATCCGGTCTGGGCATCCGATTGGATGCCCGGCCGAGTCCATGACTCTGCCCCTGGCCACCCTGTGGTGTTCTGCGCACTAGGGAGGGGTTTAGCCACGAACAAGTGGCTGGCAGTTGTGAATGCCGCTGGTGCGCACCTGTCCACAGGTTTGGAGCTCTGCGGGTAGGATATGTGCCTCTGGTGCATAATTCCTGAACATTGGTGCATACGCACCATTATTGAGGGAATCCCAGACCAGATAGAGGACACTATGTTAAAGAAGAACAGAGTGAACTCTTTGCGCTTGAGTACTGAAACTCCTTTTTTCAGCTGAAGACAGGTAAGATGGAGTAAGCTCTTCACAATTCAAAAGAGCTGTGCCAGTCTGTGCTTCCCTAATGCAATCTTCCTGTACAGGAATGCTGCCTTCTTAAGGGAGATTACTCTTTGATACTCACTATAGTGAGTTCTCAGAGCTAGTCTGCCCTCCTCAAATCTAGATCTCCACCAACATCCCTCCAACCTCCGACCACTGGTCTTCATCTTCTTGAGCTCTCCATTGAACCATGGGGATCTCAAATGAGAAGACCTGAGTTGTATATGGACTGGAGTGACAGAGTCAAGTGCTGAGGTAACAGCTCTATTATAAGCTGCCACCATCTCACCCATACCTGTCTGACAAGCAACTTTCACATCTGATAGATCCATTACTGACCTAAGTCCTGATGGGTATAATCCCTTTAACATATTCTCTCCCGGTGGTCATTTTGGGTCAGGTTCAGCAATGGATGGTACCGACATCATATGGAGGCTACGGGACTGAAGGAGTTAAAGGGCAATAACAGATCAACTCCACAGGGAATGGACTAAGGGGGCCGAACGAGAACCTTACTGTTCAATGATCCAACCAAATGACTGGATCAATCTTGATATTACTTACCTCAAGCCCCAGTGAGAATACTAGGTCCAGGGTGTGCCTGTGTCTGTGGGTCACAGTAACAACGACTTGTGTGAGATCCAGAGAATTCATCATCTGGAGGAAGTCTTGTCCAAACCGTATTAGTTCATCATCAATCCAAGCATTGAAGTAGTCAATGATCAACCACCTGGGTCACTCTAACACTCTTTCAGTGATGATATCCGTGACTTCCTGCAGAAATTCCATCTCATGCCCCAGAGGCCAGTACACCAGAAAGATTCTGCAGCCTGCACCTGGATCCCCTTGTATAGCCATGCATTCAAATGACAAAGTAGAACTCACTGAGTGCACAGAAAAGTTTAGGTTAAACCTAAACCAGATGGTCACACCTCCTCCCCTGTCATCCCTCTTCAGGTAGTACACTACAGAGAATCTGGCTAGGATAGACACCTCAAGCAGTGTATTAGCTTCATCACCCAGCCAGGTCTCTGTTATACAAGTCAGATTGACTGAAGAAATGAAGCCCACTAAAACTGTGGAAGTGTTTCTAATTAATCTCATTTTGCACCACACTGCCTGAAGGGGATTGGTAGAGGTTGCTGTCCCTTCGGTTACCTGCCCACTCGGTTCTGGTGGGAGCCCTGGGTATGGGAACCAAAAAACCTGACCTCTCCCTAGGTCCCATTTTACCCTACTGTGCATCCTGGACTTCACCACCCCAATATAGCTCTCCCCATTAGAGCCTCTCACACCCCATTGCCTACCATCCTGCCTTCTCACGATACCAACCTCCCTACAGTGTCTCAGCACCACTGATAGCAGTGGAAGGTTAGTGAAAGGATAGATGTCCAGCAGCTGTTATGTACAATAGCTAAACATCTAGGGCCCAAGACCTAGGCACATCTTCTACTAATTGTCTGCCCCCCTCTTGAATAAAATATAACTTTTATATTCTTATAAATTATTTACTTTTAAAAACCACTCACCTTAATCCTCCAACCTAACCCTATGCACACAAACAACATAAACTTGGTTTAAACCATAAACTACTCTACAGACAAACTTAGTCAATCAGCTACTAACCATTTGCTAACCCTCGAATACCCTGGCCCTCCTTCCTACACTCAATAAAAATCACAGAGGTAAACTAAACACAAGTTGTAGAAATCAACAAACCAGGTCCACATAATGTACCGACCAGTGCTGAATCCAGTATAACAAAATATAGAGTTCTGGTTTAGTCCAAACTTTTCATGTTACATCAGCAAAACAGTCACAGTTCAGGAACAGATAGTGTCATGGCCAAAATGACAGAAATCATAGAAATTATTTTTTGTTCCGGCCACTGTGCAGCCCAGCACCCCTCTTCTTCAGGCCCTCACATGGCCACCTCTTTCTCCTGCCAGACTCACCCCTCTTCTAATGCACTGCTGGGTCACACATCCATTCCAGACCTACAGATGCCTTCAAGGACTGGCTTGTCCCTGTCGGGGACCTCCCCTGGCCGTCATCATGGGGAATGCGCCTGATAGCTTTCATTCCTTCCTTTTCCATTGGCCAGCTTGTCCCTGCCAGAGGCTGTGCCATGGCCAATGGAGGAGCATACATGGGGTGTCCAGAGGGGGCGTGACCATCATTCTTGTCGCAGAGCAGGGTTCAGGTGTGGGAAGGGGTAGAGAGGCCATCATATGGCGTGCCAGCATGGCATTTTCCCTTTTTCTGTGTCCCACCCACACTCCACTCCAATTGCTCGCATGTACGCATGCATGGCTGATCAGGGAGGGAGTGCCAGATAGCACGTGGTCACCCATGACATCAGCAGCACCTCCACAAGCCACCACCAGGAGCTGTTACAGAGCAGTGCTGTGAGCTCCCTCCCCCCCCCCGCGAGAAGAATATCTAAAGGATACTTTTACATATTCCCTGCCAGCTTCAACTCCCGATGTTCAGGGTGTGGATTGCAGTCCTGGGTGTGGGACACAATCCCGGTTTGCCAGCATGCCAGAGCTATCCTCCATCACTCGGTACAACAGAGCCAGTGGAAATCATTGTTAAAGTTACAAGAAGGCATGGATCCATCGTGTATTAAACACATTACCTTCATTTTGACATAATTTATGCATGCATAGCTGCAAAGGTTTAAATATTTAAAAAAAATTGCTAGGTGTGTCCAGCAGCAGGAGACAGGGAACTGTACTGCCATCTGGGAGACCTGTGTACATGTCCCTCAATCCCACACTGGGGTGACTGGTGACCAGTTGCATTGTACAGTAGTTGTGTGGCATAAAACTATGAATCTTTCATTTTTTGCAGGCATAAAAAAAACTAGTGTTTTCATAAAAAAGAATAAAGATTATGGTGTTGTCATGAAAAAATGCCCAAACATCATGGGATTGTCCCTACTGTTCAGTGTCACAGAAACCATAAGAACCTTGTATCCAGTGTATAACATTTGTGGAAATTGTGGAAATGGGTAGACTGGATAGACTAATGAGTCTTCGGTTACCCCCCAACAGCGACATTTCACCGGTGAGGTCTCTCACAGCGACTTCAGCGCCATGCCGCTGTGGGAAACCCACTGGCACCAGGCGCTGTCTGTCGGGGGTCCTGCACCCCCAATCAGCTCCGACTTCGAATTGATAATCCCTAAAGAGGGGGTGTAGAGCCCGGCCCCCCACACTGGGGGTTCGGGGGACAAAGTCTTCCTGAAGAAAACACAGGCAGCCTGTGGGAACTGGCAGCCGACTGCAGAATGTGGTTGACCTGCCAGTGTCGCTGACGGGGCGTTTGACAAAAATTTAGTCATGCACCAGTCGTGGATCCATGAGTCTTTATCTGCTGTAACATCTGACTGAGCATCTTAGTCTGCACAATCTGTTCTGTTTAGCACAATCTGGCTCCTGGGAGGGAGGAAGGGACATTCCGCCACCTCTACATTGCTCAGAATCACAATGATCTCCAGGTAGCCATGGACGTCTCACCAGGATCATCTCTGTGGATCTCTCCAAGTCTTTCAACTCAGTAGATCATTCAGTTCTCCTTCTCTAGATCAAGACCCCAGGTCTCGGCAAACCAGCCATCAAATGATTTAAAACTACATGGGTAACCATACTAAGCTAGTGTCAATATGAGGCATTCATTCAGACTTTGCTGTCTTAAATCTTGGGATTTCTCAAGGCCCAATCCTTGGTCATCTGGTGTTCTACAGTTTTGCTAATGGCCTCTCAAAGCATAGCAGTAGATGTTATCTACATATGTATGTAAATGACACCATACTCTACTATAGTGCAACGACAATGTTCAAGGTTAATTCAGTACTCCAATTTCAATGCAGTCTCCTCTAATTCAACAACTGCCTGATTCTTAATACAACCAAAACTAAGTCTATGGTATTTGGATCCTGGAACTTGCAAACTCATTCTGCTGATCCACTTGCAATCATAACATCGGATGGCAACAATACTGAGCAAGCCAACTTAGTCAAATATCAAAGAATCTGGCTTGATGTATCACACACAGTAGGCATGTTGATCACAGTGTATCAACTGAAGGGTCAAAGCTGTACTATCTCTACAAGTCTAAATGCTGCCTCTGTGTTGAAATAAAGAAGCAAGTAGTCTCTTACTTCCTGCTCCCTTCCACTGACTATGGAGACATCATATACCACCATGCAACCACAACCACTCTGCTGCCACTGAATCATTTCTATAAGATGTGCAAGTTCATCCTCTCCTGCAAATGTTTGTCTAGACTTCATCATTGTCTGCTATATGACCAGCTTAACTGGACAAGTCCCTCAAGCAGACGTGACTACCACTGGCTTTTTTGTTGAACAACTGTGCACACGATAAAGCCACAGAGTATCTCCTAGCTCTCCTCACACAGTCAGGCAGTGCCTTCTCACTCTGTTCAGTAGCAGCAGCACTTACCTTCTCATTTCCCAGGATGAAGCATGCATTTGGTAGAATGGCCTTTGTATTTACAGCGCCAGACACCTGGAACAAACAACATCTCCAACTAAGGAATGCTTCTCTTTCCAGCCACTGTAGAATTCCTTGTATTTGTTTGGTCCAGAATCCCCAGCTAACTTATCATAATCATGTTTTATAACAATGTTCATGTTCTTTGTTTGCTGGGAACCTACTTTGTTAACTTGTTTTGATTACTGTTTGGATGTACTTACCTTCAGAGTTTGCTTATTTTTCTTGTGTGTACTTTAACCTTATGTAACTTTTCCTACTTGCCTATGTTAACCTGCTGACTGCTGCTATCCTCCCTGGTACCCCCATGAAAATTAGATGATGCTGCTCATGGAGTTTTGGGGTCTGAAGCGTTTTCAAAGAAATATGTATCTATGGATAAAAAAAGCCTACATGCTAATTAGTACATCTTCTGCTTTTTCCATGCACAAAAAAAATGGTGCCGATATCTGGTGCATTAAGAAATATACTAGGAAGGCAGGAGAGCATACTTTCTTATTACATTGTATTTGATCCAGAGCAATGCCTACTTTTCAAAGCAAAGGGGAACCCATGTGAAAATTGCCCCATCATGGCATGTAGCAAGAGATGTGCAGTCAGAGTGAAACATTAAGTTATGCCAGGCACGGAAGCCTCCTTGTATCAAAGACAGTTCACCTTCCATATTCTGATCAGTGTACGGTATGACAGTTGGAGTTTGAAGAACAAAAAGACAGACTCACGAGAGTACTAATTGTTGATTTAGATTCTCAAGCCTGCTCCATAAAAGCTCCTGGAGGCTTATCAGGCCACATATTAGATATTTTCTGGCACTCATGCACCATAATTGCAGAAGTCAGCTGGAACCATAATCACAAAACACTTGGCATGCCATGCAGAAGAGAAGTGCTATGGCTCTGCACGTCTTGCCTGAGCACCAATGGTTTGAGTCATTCCTGGATATATGCACATTTTGCTCATACACACCTATCCGTGGTGCAAGATAAGTATTTTCTTGTGTGGAACACACACCCTGACCCTGGCACTACAGTATGCATCCTGAGGAGCTGCAGTAATGTCAAGATGGCCCAAACACAATGTGTACAACAGATACATAGCTGTAATGTTTGACCCTGCAAAAGGAAAACCACTGTATCCTTTTATCCTCACACACTACATAGTCCACGTGTGTTTTGTACAGCTGCCAAATGTCATAGCAACTCTACAACAACTGCCATAATCAAACAAGTCACAGTGCACACACTCCAAGCAAGATACAGACACAGCATATTACATTTGGAAATATGTAGAATGTATTTGTTGTCTGATTACAGGCATTATGAGCCCATGGATGTTTGCCTCGGCCCCCAGGGTGCACCATACTAGGGAACTAGCCACATGGCAACATGCCCATTGTATTATACCACTGATAGTGTTAATGCCAGTGACTAGGATTGGAACACCATGAGCCCACATTCCTGGACACCCCAATTTGCAAGTTGAGTAAATAGCATAGCCTGCTGCATCTCCACTCAGTGTTCGTCTCAATAGTCAAAAGCTGCAAGCCTGGCCATGCAGCACACCAGTCATCTGGTCCCAGACAGTTTTCAGTTTTCTGGTCTAGAGTAGGGTGGTACTCACTGGTCAGTACTATCAAGGCTTCCTCTGTGGCACACCATGCTCTCACTCTCTGAAAAACCGTGGTGTCAGCCACTCACACGTCATTTTTCAATGACTGTTGATGGTAGCTGTCAGTCCACAGGCTGCACACTGAGAATATGCTGATGCTGAAGTTGCATTTGATGAATGTGCTGAAATCTGTCAGGCTGAACATTGGTAAAGTCAGACTGGCCAAACAAGGCTGCCCTTCAAAAAGTTAACATCCTGACATAGCACTATTTTCAGACAGGATATACCGAGCATGTCTAAGTTGTTGTCATGCCACATGACCTACAGAAGACAATCAGTGATGCTGGAGAGCAAGAGCTCCAAACTGAGCATGTCTGTCATTTCCAGCTCTCTCTCTCTCTCTCTCTCTCTCTCACATGGAATGGACCTGGCTACTGAAAGGAGCTCCTTTAATATAAAAAGGTGTGACATTTGATCAGAAAACTTTAGAACTCATCAGGGAACCATGCATTATCATTCCAGTTAGCTACTTCACTAGATTTAACCATAATTTCAGGAAGGCAAGCTAGGGAAGACATGCTGCAGAGAAGAGGACAGCACATACGCAATGTGAGCCTGGCAGCTGCAGGCCTTGCAGCATGGGCAGGGCCAAGTGAATTTAATAGGCTGAGAAAGGTACAGGGGGAATTTTTGCAGGGTTTATTTGACACATATTTCTTTACTGAGTTCTGTTGGTATGGAGGGTACATATATACATTTTTTTTTTTTGCCACGTGCAGTAGGAGGCTGGATCAGAGTAAATTTATCAGACATTTGGAAAGGTGCTGGGGGTGTTTAGAAAAATTTATTTGACAAATAATAGTTTTACTAACTGCTGGACATGCTGGTAGTGCAGGCAGGGCACAGAAATTCAATGTTTTTTACTGTACTATGTTTTTTTTTTCCCCTGAAAACCTGGGGTATGTGAAATAAGCTCAGCTGTTGAAATCAAACTGAGACACTCAGTGTATCTCAGTGGGATGGTGAGCAGGTGCTGCCTATCATGCTGCCCATAGGGTGGCACGTGCCCACTAAATATACAATCCTTTCCAAGACTAGTAGGCTAAGTAACATCTATAACATTGTCATTTAGTGCTCTCCCTTGGGACCACCCTCCCCACCCTTTCTTCCTCCTTAATCACATTTTCATGGCAAATAAATAATAAGTATTTAAATAACAATAGAAGTAATGACAATTACAATACTACAGTCTAGCTCATCTTACGCACTCATTGTGCACCACTGCAGCACATGTGTGTGTATTCCAGCAATCCTACAGAACTATTTGAAATGTCCCTTTCTGGTGGGTCAGAATCCCCTTCCACTCATCCTCTCGAATCATGTTTTCATGGCAAGTAAATAATAAATAAATACTTACAGACTAACAGTAATGTTTATAATAATTATTGTAATAATACAAAAAACACAAGCATGCTCCCACAAATCAAATTTCCACAAACCATGTTTTCATGAATCATGTTTTCTATACAACACCATCTTCTCTGAACACCGGAGGGTACAGTAGAACAGGTACACTTTATCTAGTAGGACTGGTATTTAATTTCTTCATGAAGGAAAACTATTTGAACTGCAGCCTTACTTCAATCAGAGGACATTTTTCAGCCAACTACAGGCTGCTAGAGCTTAGTAGCTTATATAGCTCTTATTGATAACATTTTGATTTTCCTTTGTCACTTTTTCATAAATCATAAATTATGTCATAAAGCACATTTTTGCATATTGCATTGTTATGAATCACATTTTCATAGCATTTACATAAAGTAAATATAAATAAGCATCTCTTATAATGGTCCTTCCCATGGTGAGTCTACCTGTACTCCATGTTTCCACTTGTCATTGTTTATTATCTTCTACAGCAACCCAGTGAAACATATTATATTATTATTTATCACATCATTACAAATGCTTAAAGGGAAAGGAATCTAAACATCTTCATTGACTATTGTGAGTCATCATAGTTTCTGGTGGCAATTGCATCATGTCGTCGTCTATCTTTCTCAAACAACATTCAACGCCTGCCACATCGACATCACCAAAAAGATTGTGAATCACAATCACGTTTTGTAAGTATATAAATAAAAAATAAACTTAAAATAAAAAACACTGAAGTCCACTTGTTCTGATAACACACTTAGCATCACCACAAATTAGAACTTATTGGCATATAAATAAATAAAAACATATAAAAAGCAATAAAAATATGTCTATATTATACTAGTATCAGCAGATTACTATTTATTATCATGTCACATCACAGTAATGCTTAAAATACTTAATCCTCTAATAAATATTGTTCAATGCAAGAATGTATACACCACCTAGTCATACTCATCCTTTTCTATTGTCTTTTTGTGGTGCCAGGACCAAGTGTGCCATTGTCACCAACTAGATCAATATTGTGTGCCACTCATACAAATTCATTTGACCCAGCCATGAAAGGGGGTGGTGGGCGGGGGGTAAGAGTGACTGTGCATACTTCACATCTCATGTCATCAATTTACTACAACGTCCATCTTATTCTCTTCCTTGTCTTTCTCAATAAGTATTGGTGGTCATGTTATGATCAATATAAAAAATAATATTACAATTTATAACATATAGAAATATGACACTAAATAATATAAAATACAAAAATAATGTATGGGGAGTTGTGCATTACAAGTTTTTGTTTCACATACCCATGGTGTGTGATGTCAATTAAACCCCAAAAGTGAAGCTCAGGGGATCTACTGTAACTAGGCACTGAACACTGAGGGTGTGTAAAAAGAATAAGTATGCACAATTCCCCTAACATTATTTTATATAATTGCTGGTTTCCACTTCTTTTTCCACAAAACCAGTAAGACATTTTTATATTTGTAATTAGTTTTATCCCGGAGGCAGGAAACAACATGTGCATCACTTTTTGTCACTTTTTTAAACTTAGTGCAAAGGAGAAAAAAACTAAGATAAAAAACTGAGTTATTTCAATAAATAAGTTCAAGAGAGCAAACATTTACTTAATTTTTTTTTTTAAC